>CM060912.1:351071997-352321997 GCA_030737875.1 Allium sativum
TATTGTTAAACTTTGAATATAAGCGCTGACGATGGAAATGCTTATATTATAATTATTATTTGATGGATGGTAGTTGATATGGATGTGTTTATATTGTTGACACAAACACTTACACCATGGATATAAAATAATTTTGGAAATTGATTGTGTTTCATTCCATTGGAAATTTAAATGAATATAAATTCATATATGAGAAATTTGACAGATAAATGGAAATTGGATTTTAAATCCAAAATGATTTGAAATGAAGTTGATATAATTTCAGACAATTGTTGAAAATATTGAAATAGATTTGAAAGAGATTTGAATTAAAAATGACTATTTTAATTCAAATAAGATTTTGAACAGTAAGTTCATAAACTTAATTCAAGTTAGGTATATAAACGACATTTTTAACTCGAATAGATTTTTTCCATTGATCTTATTTGTTTTTATAATGGATGTCAGAAAAATTTGGATTTCAAAATACTATATTTTAGAAAATATTGTTATTTTAATATTATAATAATATAGAATATTCGATTTTGATTTACAATTGAATTAGAAATTGAAATCGTTTATAAATAAGTTTATAATCGTTTTATAAAATACGTTTCAATTTATTTAGACAAGTTTATTTAAAATAATAGTATGGTTTGAATAGGACGTGTCGCACAGCGACCGTTGGCGAATTTCAACCATTAACTTTAAATTGATGTAGCGGGAGATCCGATTGTCGGATTCTCCCAAAACGAAAAATGTTGAGAGTTTTCAAATGGAATAGAAAGTTTAAAAATCCAATGGTTAGATTTTAAGATAAGTTCAACTTTATTTTCGAAAAGGTCGATATAAATGTAGTTCGGTGACTGAAATTGGAAATCGACTGAAACGACCTTATAAAATTAATAAAAAAGGGAAAATTATAATAAATCACAATCATTGATTTCGAAATGATTTAAGAAAGAACTGTGAAGTTTTGAACTATGATTTGAATTTTTGGACTTTTGACCTGATTTACTTAACACAGTAAATCAACATTTTGAAATTTACTTTGAAGATAAACTACAAGATTTCAAACTTAAGTTCATTGGGATTAAATGGAAATAATATTTAGATATTTCGATATTGGATTCCATAGTTATACAGATACTGTTCGAGGAATTTTGAAGATATTGATACTGTTATTCCCTATACGGTATATGTTAATTTCAGGATTTGATGTTAAATATAAGTCGAAATGATTTCTATTTGGAGCCTTATATTTGATATCAAATTGGAATTTGGGTTTTGCTGTGAATGATGTCTTGAATAACATCTATTTTTTAACCCATCTAAAGACATGATTTATTTCCAAAATTAGGCAATCACTGAATATTGATTTCGGAGATTAAAACTATGTTTGAGTTTTTGTAAATCTTTCAATAAAGATTTGATTGAATGAAAAAGATATTAAAACTAAGTTCGAATTTTAATATGTCTTTCAATAAAGATTTGATTGAATAATATAAAAACTAAAACTATGTTAGAAATTTTATAAATCTATCAATAAAGATTTGATTGAATGAAATAGAATTTAAACTATGTTAGAGTTTTAATCAATCTTTCAATAAAGATTTGATTGAATGAAATAAAGATTAAAACTATGTTAGAGTTTTTATAGATCTTTCATAATGATTTGATTGAATGAAATAGAGATTATGTAACACCCCGTATTTTTTTAATATAATTAAAAATGAAATAAAATATATGAAAATTATGCTTATGATAGGTAAATAATGGTGATGCATAAGGAGAATTAATTAATACATGGAAGAGAAGAAAAATTAGTTCGATAACGGCGTATGTAGCGGAAAAGATAGTAAAATAAGGATAACTAATTCAATAATCAGGAATTAGGTAAAATGGACATCACCATTGCGTTCCTCTCGGAAAAATACGCGAAATAGAGTCCGAGTTTTCGAAAATCGGAGTCCATATGACCAAGATATGGCCAAAACAAGATTTCAGCAGACTTTCTGGCAGACTACCCGTGTCGACTATAGTGTCGACACCCAAGTCGACCTGCCCCGCCTGTGTCGACTGTAGTGTCGACTCCCCCTCTGTACAGGTTGACCTGGTCGGCCTGGGGTGGCCCAGAACCCATTTTTGTGGCCCGGGACGAGTTTTGATGGTCCGGATGGGTTTTAGGGTTAATCCGATGGCTGAAATGAATTGCTACACCTATAAAAGAACACCTATACCTAGCCTAACTCACACAAATTCATATGACACCTAAATGCTGCTGGAATCTCTCTTGAGCCATGGCCGCCGTCTCCAAATTAAAGCTTAAGCGTTCAAACTCAAATCAAATCAAAGATCAATGCTTCTACAACAAATTCAAGAGGATAGATCAATGACACTGCAACTTTCTATGACAAATTCACTCCCTAATTCATTAGCCGTTCTCTGTAAGTGCAAGTTATTTTCAGATCTAAATATTTAATTTTAATATGGGCATGAAATGAAATGGAATTGAATCTATGTATGTTTATCGATTCAGATCTATTCCTGTTGCTTTTTGAATCTCTAGTTTTGAGACTTGTCTACCTTTATTCTCATGACAAATTTGTGATTTATTCAGCAGTTTTCTTGGTTCGTAATGATGTTATCATCATGTTCTAATCTTTATGCCTATCATGATGTTGTTTTTCTCTCTGATCTATTTATTATGCAAATTTCTACCTTCCCCTATTTATTTTCTTTTGATGAACCTTGGTCAACTTCGGACCTTGGCCTAAAATCGCGATTCGCATACGAGATGTATACGCGGGAATAATGGGATTATTGCCTATAAGAATATGATTAATAATTGGCAACATGAAATTGGACGTTATCATTTTATTTGCAAGTTTGGGGTAGATCTGTAAATTTTGGTATAATCCTGTTATGATAAAATTTGCATAAATATTCTATACATGGAATTCAACACCAATTGGATCTATGTAATGTAACATGAAATTTGGTATATATAACATGTATGTAATTTGGCATGGAAAATAAAATTATGAGTTTTGGAGCCTATGTAAATTAAATCAAAAGATTGGGCTTATGTTAATTAGGCATGTGTAGACTTGGAAATTTGAGCATGAAAGCGATTGTAAACTTTATAATTGGCATAAACATGTATTATGAACTTGGGCAACTGGCATGTATTGAAATAAAAAGATTATAGTTTGGGATAACTACATCATGAATCATCGGATTTGGGTTTATTGGGTATGAAACCTGATACATGTAATTTTGGCTAGATCTTGACATATGAAAAAAAAAACATGAAACTTGGTATATATGTAAACTGACTAGAATTGGGTACATATATTAGTTGGTATGTAATAGCCTTAAAAGAGGGATAAATATAAATTGAGATAAGTTGCCTTTAATGGCCTAAGACAAATTGTGGTAAAATTGGTATGATTTTGCATACCATTAATTGATGGACATAATTGAGTCAATTATGGACATCGTTAAATTTGGAATTAATTAATAATTTGAATAGGGGAAATAAATTCAAATTGGGGTAAAAGATTATAAGTGATAATCAATACTTAGGACACGAGGTTGGACTCGTTTGTGACGTAAACCTTCCCGGAACCGCCCGGCGAATCCAGTAGTCACAAATGTCAGCCGAATATGAGAGGTCCTAGGCCCAAATTAAAAGCGTAACAGTTGTAAAGACAAGAGGTTAGACTCTTTTAGGGTGTAAGACTGCCCGGACCCGCCCGGCAAATCCAGCTTCCATAAATGTCAGTCTAATGTGAGAGGTCTTTATAAGGTTACGGCCTTAATGAATTAAGAAATACTTAACCAGATAAACATGTGGTGGGACATGGGGGTTAAATGGGTGACATGTGGGTGACATGTGGAAATACGAATAGTAATACTTAACCAACGTAACATGGTAATTAGACCAGTGGTTAGGGTTAAGTAAATAAGAACACTTAACCAATATGATATAAATGGGTGGGTTAAGTAATATGATTAGGTTAATCTGGACACTTAACCAATTTAATATGCTGAATACGGGAGTGGGTAAGGTTAAGCAAATGTTTAACCATTATAACATGATTTAACTGGACTAGAGAGTGAGGTTAAGTTAATGAGAACACTTAACTAATACAATGGGTTAATTAGACAAGTGGTTGCGGTTAAGTAGTAACACTTAACCAACATAACAGGACAAGTGGGTGGGTTAAGTTAACCTGAATAAGTTGATAACACTTAACCATTATAATATGACTAGTGGATGGGGTTAAGTTAACATGCACTTAACCAATCTGATGTGATGCGTAGTAGGGTTAAGTAACACATGGGGTTAAGTTAACAAGAAAATTCTTAACCAATGTAACCAGATAGACGAACGGGGTTAAGTTAATAAACCACACTTAACCAATCAAACATAATAAGCGAGAAAGGTTAAGTTAACAAAGGTAAACACTTAACCATGGTAACATAACGAGTAGAAGGGTTAAGTATATGTCGGATTGGTGGGTAATATTAGTAAATACAGGCCCACATACACTTAACCATTAAATACACATGCTTGAATCAGTAGCCGGGTTAAGTACACATCAGGGTTGGTGGGTAATATCAGAGAGTATAGGCCCACAGACTTAACCATTAGAAAAACCTAGTAACGGGGACCCATTTCAGCAGTAACCCACATTAGGTATCAACGGAATCCTGAGCTAGGCAGGGTGGGGCACGATTACTGGGCTTATTATAAGAGGTCAAATTAGCGGCGGTTGGTGCAGCAGTGCAGGTTCTAACGGACTGCGGGCGTGCACACACTTCGGCGCAGAAAATTTAGCCACTGGGCATTAGTAGGTATAAAGCTGTGCATCTTGATTGTGTCAGGGTTGCCACCATGGGACTTGATACACCCCATGGTGGGACCAGCACAGGTATCTACAAGTAGGGGGTCGCGTGACACAAACGAGAACTAGGTCAAGTAGGGAGCCGATCGATAAGGTAGTAAGGGTGCATCGAATATATACATGGCCATTGGGGTGATCGAGGTGGAATCCTCAAAATCGATGTACACCTGAAGGCTACCATAATTGCGGGGATTGGGATCACGTTGTAATTATTATATAACACGAGCTACTAGTTGGGACACTAGTAGGGGGTACGGATCCATGTTACACATGACACTAGTTGGGATACTAGTAGGAGTACAGATCAATCCATGTAAGACACTTATGAGGATGCTAGTTAGGTGGTGCAGAGCAAATAGATATCGTTTTAATGGTAAAGCTTAGAAACCTTTCGATGTTGTTCTTGATAGAAACCATGCAGTGGGATAATTGATAGGAATTATGGGATGTTATACGTGTTTCATCGTGCCCGAAGTTTATCTTGTTACCTTAGTTTATCTTGTTATCATAGTTTATCTTGTTATCTTAGTTTATCTTGCCTACCTTGTCATCATGCTTATGTTTACTTTCAGTTTATTCATGCCATGTTATCTTTACCTATTTTTATGCTGAAAGTCACTAGGACTTACTCAGTCTTTATGACTGACCCGTTTTGTTTCGCCTCTTTTTCTTCCGTTCCCCCCCAGGTTCACAGGGTGGGAATACAGCTTAGTTCGGATCTTACCAAGCTCCAAGGCTCTTTCATGTATGGCTTGGATTTCTCTTGGCTATGGCTTGCTTTGCTTTATTGGGGAATACTGCAGTTTGTTTTTATGCTTCTTTGTTTTTGAGCAAGACAGATATTTTAACTATGAAATTGGGTATTCGAAGTTGATGGGCTTTTCTTGTAAACACTTATATTTAATAAATGATTTGAAGTACTTCCACTTTACTTTCCGCTGTTTTATATATGTCTCTCTTGTAATATTTCTGTTCCAGTACCCATAATGCTCCATTGAAGTTAAGGCATTCCCTTTGCGAGTGACCTTAACGGATGTGGGGTGTTACATTTGGTATCAGAGCAGAAGGTTAACAGACTGGGCAAAAGTTTTCAAAAACCTTCTGAAATTATTTTCAAAACGTTTACAAAGAAGCAAATTTTCAAGAAAATTTTGTTTTGATTAAAAGGCATATTCCCCAGAGCCATATGCACTATCTTTTGATTCTCTCTTGAAATCTCTTCTCTCTCTCTTTTCACCATAGTTTATAGGCATCCGACATTTGTTGGAGGGCAAAGGAGTGCCCAACCTCCATCTGTAGCCGCAGTAGTTCCATCTGCGTCTAATCTTATTTCAAGTTGGGTAGAGTTGCCGTGCATTGGAGGTAGCTTCGAGAGACTTGTCAACAAACTATATAAGGACAGTAAGAACAAAAACCTAGTTGTTATAGCTTAATCCACGAAGGAGGAAAAAGGTGAAAGGAAAGAGGCCAAAGAGAAAGAATAGTAAAACCCATGACAAGAGAGAGTATCTTTAGTGAGAAGGGACATGTAGTTAAGTATTATAGGACAAGGGCAAGGGACAAGATCGTCGAGAGGGCAATTGTATGCTCTCACTACTAGCGTACCTAAGAGAGTGGTAACGTTTCTGTTAAAGGTTCAGCTTTTCTTTTCTATCATCCCGCTAGAACTTTGTTTTTGTACATCGCATCCTTTTAATTCTGCTTCGAAAGTTGAGTCTCTGCACCTTAGTACTAGCATGGTAGAGGATCCCATTTTTGTCTCAAATCCTGTTGTTGAATCGGCTCATTTATTTATGACTTATTAGGATTTGAGAATGTCTATGCTAAGTGTTGAGTTTAGAAGGAATGCTCATGTTTTTGGTGAGCTATGGGTTGATTCTAGAGATGAAGTGGTTATCCGATAAGGGTGCCATTCTCGGTTTCGGGAGGAGGGTAGTTAGACTTTTGACTTGCCTCGGTAATACCCTCGAAGTCGCGGGTAACCTTCAGGGTTCTATTATGATTAGTTACCTAGAATCTCTTGATACATTAGTTGATCCGCTCGAGTAGTGTTCGCCACTAAGGCGGATGGGTCATTTCGCTTGTGCATGAGTTATAGAGAGTCACCTAAGTAAGTACATTGGGCAACATGGTCGACATTTGTTTATTTTCGAGAGATAATTCATCTATGTGGAATACTTTCTAGTAAATTTTGGAGAGCTTGTGTGAAACCATGAGTACGCTGTTATGTGTAAGCCGAGTATACAAAAAGGAGAATAAGTGAAAGTGGAACGAGAGGCAATAGTGAAATGGGTTCCAACTCATATTTTGGAAACAAGAATTAAGAAGCTACGAAATTGTGAAGTTAAAGATGGTCAAAGCACAACGGAGTTAAGCTCAAGGGAACGTGGCTTAGAAGATTGAAGACTATATTCGTGCATCATATCTCTTTTTAAGGGTATATCCTTGATTCCTTTTTCCTATAGAGCTTACTTGCATGCTATCTTTCGTGTATATCCTCTCGGTCCTATTCTCAATCCAATTTCTGTTGCGAACCCCATAGGGAGTATGACTCATCTATTAGTAACACATGTTGGGGCTTAAGGGTGTTCGTTGGGTTGACTAAACTTTTTGGGTTTTATAGGATACGGGTAAGTCTTAGGAAGGGATTTCCTTGTGACCTAATAGGAGTCCATCATGCTTAGTTTCCTAGAAACATATATATTGGTTGGGTTGAGTAATTCTTTGGGTGTCAGTCTGATGTTGATTTCGGTCTTCGGGGCTGATGCTTAGGGAGTTCTTCTCCTAATCAGGATATAGGTGGCATAGGTTTCCAGTTTTGACATTGCCTAATAGGCACAAAGTTTTTACTTGCTTCTATCATTCAGCTATACCTTTAGATAGGAACAATTGGGTGTAAACATGTGTTTGAGAAATGTTATGATTGATGGTTGCAAGTGGTTGCTAGTGGTTGCTCGTGGATGCATTTACGCATTAGGCACTAGATCGGCTCAATCACCTTTCATATTGCATATGCATGAGTGTTTACACCTGTTTGTGGATGAAATTGAATGTGTTATCATGTGGATGTTGCATATGGATGGATGTTTGTGCACACATATAGTCTTTATGTGACTAGGACTATTTGCATACATGTTGGACTCATGGCACTAAACGTATTTTGCATCTAGAAGATCAATCAGGCCTAATCATTTGCATTAGACAAGGAACATATACACACACTTCTTGCATATGTTCATACAACATTAGAAATCTCTTAAGGACAATGAATGCCTGTGATCGATGATTGAGTAGATGGATGATGGATAGTAGGACACATTCTTCTTAACTTGAAGATTTCGGGGACGAAATCCTTTAAGGAGGGGAGAATGTAACACCCCATATTTTTTTAATATAATTAAAAATGAAATAAAATATATGAAAATTATGATTATGATAGGTAAATAATGGTGATGCATAAGGAGAATTAATTAATACATGGAAGAGAAGAAAAATTAGTTCGATAACGGCGTATGTAACGGAAAAGATAGTAAAATAATGATAACTAATTCAAGAATCAGGAATTAGGTAAAATGGACATCACCATTGCGTTCCTTTCGGAAAAATACGCGAAATAGAGTCCGAGTTTTCGAAAATCGGAGTCCGTATGACCAAGATATGGCCAAAACAATATTTCAGCAGACTTTCTGGTAGACTACCCGTGTCGACTGTAGTGTCGACACCCAAGTCGACCTGCCCTCCCCCTGTGTCGACTGTAGTGTCGACTCCCCCTCTGTACAGGTCGACCTGGTCGGCCTGGGGTGGCCCAGAACCCATTTTTGAGGCCCGGGACGAGTTTTGATGATCCGGATGGGTTTTAGGGTTTATCCGATGGCTGAAATGAATTGCTACACCTATAAAAGAACACCTAGACCTAGCCTAACTCACACAAATTCTTATGACACCTAAATGCTGCTGGAATCTCTCTTGAGCCATGGCCGCCGTCTCGAAATTAAAGCTTAAGCGTTCAAACTCAAATCAAATCAAAGATCAATGCTTCTATAACAAATTCAAGAGGATAGATCAATGACACTGCAACTTTCTACGACAAATTCACTCCCTAATTCATTAAACGTTCTCTGTAAGTGCTAGTTATTTTCAGATCTAAATATTTAATTTTAATATGGGCATGAAATGAAATGGAATTGAATCTAAGTATGTTTATCGATTCAGATCTATTCCTGTTGCTTTTTGAATCTCTAGTTTTGAGACTTGTCTACCTTTATTCTCATGACAAATTTGTGATTTATTCAGCAGTTTTCTTGGTTCGTAATGATGTTATCATCAAGTTCTAATCTTTATTCCTATCATGATGTTGTTTTTCTCTCTGATCTATTTATTATGCAAATTTCTTCCTTCCCCTATTTATTTTCTTTTGATGAACCTTGGTCAACTTCGGACCTTGGCCTAAAATCGCGATTCGCATACGAGATGTATACGGGGGAATAATGGGATTATTTCCTATAAGAATATGATTAATAATTGGCAACATGAAATTGGATGTTATCATTTTATTTGCAAGTTTGGGGTAGATCTGTAAATTTTGGTATAATCCTGTTATGATAAAATTTGCATAAATATTCTATACATGGAATTCGACACAAATTGGATCTATGTAATGTAACATGAAATTTGGTATATATAACATGTATGTAATTTGGCATGTAAAATAAAATTATGAGTTTTGGAGCCTATGTAAATTAAATCAAAAGATTGGGCTTATGTTAATTAGGCATGTGTAGACTTGGAAATTTGAGCATGAAAGCGATTGTAAACTTTATAATTGGCATAAACATGTATTATGAACTTGGGCAACTGGCATGTATTGAAATAAAAAGATTATAGTTTGGGATAACTACATCATGAATCATCGGATTTGGGTTTATTGGGTATAAAACCTGATACATGTAATTTTGGCTAGATCTTGACATATGAAAAAAAAAAAAAAACATGAAACTTGGTATATATGTAAACTGACTAGAATTGGGTACATATATTAGTTGGTATGTAATAGCCTTAAAAGAGGGATAAATATAAATTGAGATAAGTTGCCTTTAATGGCCTAAGATAAATTGTGGTAAAATTGGTATGATTTTGCATACCATTAATTGATGGACATAATTGAGTAGATTATGGACATCGTTAAATTAGGAATTAATTGATAATTTGAATAGGGGAAATAAATTCAAATTGGGGTAAAAGATTATAAGTGATAATCAATGCTTAGGACACGAGGTTGGACTCGTTTGTGACGTAAACCTGCCCGGAACCGCCCGGCGAATCCAGTAGTCACAAATGTCAGCCCAATGTGAGAGGTCCTAGGCCCAAATTAAAAGCGTAACAGTTGTAAAGACACGAGGTTAGACTCTTTTATGGTGTAAGACTGCCCGGACCCGCCCGGCAAATCCAGCTGCCATAATGTCAGTCTAATGTGAGAGGTCTTTATAAGGTTACGGCCTTAATGAATTAAGAAATACTTAAACAGATAAACATGTGGTGGGACATGGGGGTTAAGTGGGTGACATGTGGGTGACATGTGGAAATACGAATAGTAATACTTAACCAACGTAACATAGTAATTAGACCAGTGGGTAGGGTTAAGTAAATAAGAACACTTAACCAATATGATATAAATGGGTGGGTTAAGTAATATAATTAGGTTAATATGGACACTTAACCAATTTAATATGTTGACTACGGGAGTGGGTAAGGTTAAGCAAATGTTTAACCATTATAACATGATTAAACTGGACTAGAGAGTGAGGTTAAGTTAATGAGAACACTTAACTAATACAATGGGTTAATTAGACAAGTGGTTGCGGTTAAGTAGTAACACTTAACCAATATAACAGGACAAGCGGGTGGGTTAAGTTAACCTAAATAAGTTGATAACACTTAACCATTATAATATGACTAGTGGATGGGGTTAAGTTAAAATGCACTTAACCAATCTGATGTGATGCGTAGTAGGGTTAAGTAACACATGGGGTTAAGTTAACAAGAAAATTCTTAACCAATGTAACCAGATAGACGAACGGGGTTAAGTTAATAAACCACACTTAACCAATCAAACATAATAAGCGAGAAAGGTTAAGTTAACTAAGGTAAACACTTAACCATGGTAACATAACGAGTAGAAGGGTTAAGTACATATCGGGTTGGTGGGTAATATTAGTAAATATAGGCCCACATACACTTAACCATTAAATACACATGCTTGAATCAGTAGCCGGGTTAAGTACACATCAGGGTTGGTGGGTAATATCAGAGAGTATAGGCCCACAAACTTAACCATTAGAAAAACCTAGTAACGGGGACCCATTTCAGCAGTAATCCACATTAGGTATCAATGGAACCCTGAGCTAGGCAGGGTGGGGCACGATTACTGGGCTGATTATAAGAGGTCAAATTAGCGGCGGTTGGTGCAGCAGTGCAGGTTCTAACGGAGTGCGGGCGTGCACACACTTCGGCGCAGAAAATTTAGCCACTGGGCATCAGTAGATATAAAGCTGTGCATCTTGATTGTGTCAGGGTTTCCACCATGGGACTTGATACACCCCATGGTGGGACCAGCACAGGTATCTACAAGTAGGGGGCCGCGTGACACAAACGAGAACTAGGTCAAGTAGGGAGCCGATCGATAAGGTAGTAAGGGTGCATCGAATATATACATGGCCATTGGGGTGATCGAGGTGGAATCCTCAAAATCGATGTACACCTGAAGGCTACCATAATTGCGGGGATTGGGATCACGTTGTAATTATTATATAGCACGAGCTACTAGTTGGGACACTAGTAGGGGGTACGGATCCTTGTTACACAGGACACTAGTTGGGATACTAGTAGGAGTACAGATCATTCCATGTAAGACACTTATGAGGATGCTAGTTAGGTTGTGCAGAGCAAATAGATATCGTTTTAATGGTAAAGCTTAGAAACCTTGCGATCTTAATCTTGATAGAAACCATGCGGTGGGATACTTGATAGGAATTATGGGATGTTATACTTGTTTCATCGTGCCCGAAGTTTATCTTATTACCTTAGTTTATCTTGTTATCATAGTTTATCTTGTTATCTTAGTTTATCTTGCCTACCTTGTCATCATGCTTATGTTTACTTTCAGTTTATTCATGCCATGTTATCTTTACCTATTTTTATGCTGAAAGTCACTAGGACTTACTCAGTCTTTATGACTGACCCGTTTTGTTTCGCCTCTTTTTCTTCCGTACCCCCCCCGGTTCACAGGGTGGGAATACAGCTTAGTTCGGATCTTACCAAGCTCCAAGGCTCTTTCATGTATGGCTTGGATTTCTCTTGGCTATGGCTTACTTTGCTTTATTGGGGAATACTGCAGTTTGTTTTTATGCTTCTTTGTTTTTGAGCAAGACAGATATTTTAACTATTAAATTGGGTATTGGAAGTTGATGGGCTTTTCTTGTAAACACTTATATTTAATAAATGTTTTGAAATACTTCCACTTTACTTTCCGCTGTTTTATATATGTCTGTCTTGTAATATTTCTATTCCAGTACCCATAATGCTCCATTGAAGTTAAGGCATTCCCTTTGTGAGTGACCTTAACGGATGTGGGGTGTTACAGATTAAGACTATGTTAGAGTTTTAATAAATCTTTCAACAAAGATTTGAATGAATCAAAATGGAGACTAAAACTATGTTAGAGGTTTAATAAATCTTTCAACAAAGATTTGATTGAATAAAAGGGAGATTAAAACTATGTTAGAGTTTTAATAAATTTTTCAACAAATATTTGAATGAATAAAATGGAGACTAAAACTATGTAATGGTTTTAATAAACCTTTCGATAAAGATTTGATTGAATAAAATGGAGATTAAAACTATCTTATAGTTTTAATAAATCTTTCAATGAATAATTGATAATAAAATGGAGATTAAAACTATGTTAGAGTTTTAATAAATCTTTTAACATGGATTTGAGTGAATTAAATGGAGGTTAAAACTATGTTAGAATTTTAATAAATCTTTCAATAAAGATTTGATTGAATGAAATGGAAATTAAAACTGTTTTAGAATTTTAATAAATCTTTCAACAAAGATTTGACAGAATGAATGGGAGATCGAAACTATGTTAGTGTTTTAATAAATCTTTCAATAAATATTTGATTGAAAGAAATCGAGATTAAAACTATGTTAGAGTTTTAATAAATCTTTCAACAAAGATTTGATTTAATGAAATGGAGATTAAAACTATGTTAGATTTTTAATAAACCTTTCAATAATGATTTGATTGAATGAAATGGAGATTAAACCTTGTTAGAGTTCTAATAAATCTTTCAATAAAGATTTGATTGAATGAAATGGAGAGTAAAACTACGTTAGAGTTTTTATAAATATTTCAAAAAAGATTTATGTAACACCCCGTGTATTCTATAACTGTGAAATTCATAAATTAAAGTATAATTAATTTTAAATCAAAGAATTAAGGGAAACGGGATACGCCATTGCGTTCGTCTCAGAATTCTACTTGAGATAGAGTCTGAGTTTGCGTGAAACGGATATTGTATGAAGAAGTTATGGACGAACGAAGTTGGGCGGAAAACCGGAAAAGGGTCAGAATGCACTGGCGCACTTGGGAAGTGCGCCAGAACAAAAATGCACTGGCGCACTTGTGAAGTGCGCCAGTACATTTTTGACCTGGCGCACCTGCCAAGTGCGCCCAGGTCAAAAATGACCTGCTGGCCAGGTCTGGTCTAGTCCTGGCTGGCCAGGTCTGTGTTTGGCCGATTTTCAGAAGCTTGCTTTGTCATTAGGGCTAGGTGGCAGGCTCTAATTGGTCTCTCTTTCGAATGAATGGCTACGATCAATCCAAGCAACATCAATGGTCCTAATCAGTTCATAAACCCTATAAAAATGACCCTAGACTCACCCTAATCTATTCATTCAAAAATAAGAACAAAGCCGTCATGTTGCTGAGGAACGACTAAGAGTAGCCGCCAATTGGAGAGAGGATTAGGAGGCAAATTCTAAAGCATAAAGCAACCTAACAAAATCAGATCAACAAGGAATCGCATCTCCAAAATCCTAAATTGGAGAATTCGCCACACAATTGTAAGTAGAGTATTATTTTGGTATGAACAAATAATTGTGTTGGTTTGTATACTTGATTTGTGGCAATAAAGTAATTCATATTTGTGCGTTACTATGATTCTTATCGATTTGGAATATTGTATACGTTTGGATATTCTCGAATTATGTTATTCATTATAAAAAAACTACATGCGGTAGTTTTATGCAAGTATACATTTGGAATATTCGCAAATTATGTAATCCATGTTGAAGCTACATGTATGTAGTTGATTAATTGAAATTCATGCAAGTTTGGGGTTTTGCTACTATGCCATCATAATATGTATTTTTGTACAAAAATCATTTTGTGCGTAATTGGAACAAATTTGGGTTATTATAGTTCATATGAAACTATGTTGAAATTTTGGCACCATGATCTATGTATTAAGCTATGTTTTTGTACTAGAAAACCTATTTGCAAACTTATGAATATGACTAGGCTATGGTTGATATTTTGCATAATTGAAATCCATGTTAAGTCTATATTGTTAACAAGAATTATATGATGACATATGTGGTACATAGCTAGGTTAGATTCAAAATCCCATTTGCAAGTTTGCATGACTAAAGTAAAAATCATGATTTCATGTTAGAAATATTTATGCCATGGTTATGTGAATGGATTTAAAATCATGATTTAGTTGAACTATACTTTTGTGTTAGTAACAAAAGTAAGCACCTTTGTAAACATGTAGTAATCTTATGAGCATGATTTACTTATGTTTGACATTATGCCTGAATAAAAGTATAGGTTTATGTTGTAGTTAAGCCTATGTGTCAATAGTGATATTCTTAACTTAACTACAAGTTTACATGGTTTGATTCATGTCACTTATGCTTTATGACCAAAGTATATGTTACCACTATGCAAGTACACCCGTTTCTATTTTGTAGTTCCAGCGTCACATTGCAAGTTCATGCGTTCACATTCCCCTTTTTGTGTATGTAATCACGCTTTAAGCCTCCCCTTTTTCTCATGGCTAAGTTGGGCTTAAAAAGGCTAAGCCCAACATATATATAATAAACGGACGTGTTAAACGGGGGGAAATAACGTTGGGTTAAATTTATTAATAAATGAAAATATAAAGTAGAAGGGCCCAAATTCAAGTATGAGTTGGGCCCATGATTGGGGTAATCTTTACACCATTAACTTAATAATGGGCCGCAAATATTTACATATAAGAAAATAAAGAAGAAAGACAAAATATGTAAATGTAGAACATACGATGTGTTTAACCCGAGGTTGGATTGAGTTGTGATGTAAACCTGCCCGGAACCGCCCGGCTGTCCAGTAGTCACAACAATACCTATCCAATGTGGGAGGTTAAACATGGAGCCCAATAAGGACCCGAGGTTAGACTGAGTTGTGGCGTAAGACTGCCCGGAACCAACCGGCAACAGGCAGCCACAACAATACCTGTCTAATGTGAGAGGTCAAGGCTTTAATAAGACAATTAAGGCTGAGTCAGGATTGTTAGGATTAAGTGAACTAAAGACTTAATCAAAATGGAACATGCTAAACTAAACGGACTGGTGGGGGTTAGGTTAGAAAACACTTAACCAACTTAGCATGTTGGCTAGAGATAGAAAACCTAGTAACGGGGGACCCTTTTCAGCAGTAACCCTAGAAGGTGTATCATGATACCCTGAAACTAGGCAGGGTGGGGCACGATTACTGGGCTGATTGTAAGAGGTCAAATCGACGGCGGTGGTGTAGCAGTGTAGGTTCTAACGGGGTGCGGGCGTGCACACACTCCGGCGCAGAAAAATAAGGCACTGGACACCAGTAGCATACCTGTGCATTCTAGGATTGTGTCGGGCCGCCACCATGGGACTTGATACACCCCATGGTGGGACCAGCATAGGTAACTACAACATCGGGGGCCGTAAGACACATGTAACTATGCGAGTAGGAGCCGATCATCATAGGATGGATCACTTCACCCTGATTATGGGGTGCCAGTTGGAAACTAGTTTATATGGGTTCAGAGATTAACATGGGGTACGATAGTTTATTCGACCCTAGACAACTTAACCAAGTTTATAGTGCTGTCCCACTTCTTGTTTATACTTATCATACCCAGTTCTTTATTCATAGACAGAATAGTACTAGACTTACTCAGGCTTTATGTCTGACTCTACTTTCCTTTCGTCTTCTTTTCTTCCGTTTCCCCCCCAGGTCCACAGGGAGGGAACACTACAGCTTGACCAGCCTTAACATCCAGCTTGAAGAGGAGAAAATGTATTGCTTGGACCTTTTCGTTTTGAACTATGGCTTTGGACAACCACTATGGGACTTTTGCAGTTTATCTATGTTTTATTTATGCTTCTTTAAATAATGTAATCAAGACAGATTATGAAAGTGTTATGTTATGTTTTTGGAAAGGATGTAAGACAATCATGGTGATGTTGTTGTAACACGTATTTGCTTTTATAAAAATAAAACTTGTTGTTTTTCCGCTGTTTACAAATATGTGTTCTTATATCTGTCTTGTATATCTGTGACTTACACTTATAAACCTCCACCAAAATTAGGGCATTCCCTTTGAGAGTGACCCTAACGGAGGTGGGGTGTTTCACTTGGTATCAGAGCATAGGTTTACCAGATGAGATAAAAAGTTTTGAAAATTTATTTTCAAAAAGGAAATTTAAAGAAGCATTTTAAAAGATAAAAATATTATTTTATTTTAAAAAGGCAAAGTCCACTCCCCAAAGCCATAGGTACCATCTCTTATCCTTCGTTTTGAATCTATCCCTTTCTGTTTCAGCATGTCTGGAGACCTTACTCCCCAGCTGCTGACGCTTTCACTTCTCCTCCTCCACGTGAACCATCAAGCGGAAGAGTCCCAGAGTAGGAAGACGAATAATAGTCAAACAAGAAAGGATCATAACAGTAATAATAAGAAACGAGAAAAAAGGAAATGCAATTTTTGTGGTACGGAAGGGCACATAGCCAAGGATTGTAGAAAGAGGAAAAGAAAGCAAGGAGAATGTTTTCATTGTGGGGAGACTGGACACATCAGCATAGACTGTCCTGAGAAGACAAACTTTGAGAAGGGCGGGAAAGACAACAAGTCCCAAGAGAAGAGGAAGTGTAAATTCTGTGGCAAAGTGGGGCACTTAGTGAAGGACTGCCGGAAAAAGAAGGCCAAGGAAAATGGTGGGTGGTTTTCTTGCGGTGAGACAGGCCACAGGGCTAAGGACTGTCCAAAGAAACGAGGACAGGGGCAGAGGGCTGGATCCACCCCAGGGGCACAGGTTCATGTGCTGGAAGCGCCACCTCTGCAACAATGAGGTATAAATACTTCTGTAGAAAGTGTAGTTTATCTTTATGATCACCCCGTTCGCACTTTATTTGACTCTGGCGCATCACACTCCTTTATCTCGTCTGCTTTAGTAGAATCTCTGCACCTAAAAACTAGTATGGTAGAGGACCCCTTAATTGTTTCAAACCCAATTGGGGGCCCAACTCATTTATCTATGATCTGTTTGGGATTGAAAATCTCTATTCTAAGCGTAGAATTTCAATGTAGTGCCTTTGTTTTGGGCTTTTCGGGGTATGGTTTGATTTTGGGTATGGATTGGCTATCCAGTAATGGGGCCATCCTTGATTGTGAGAAAAGGGTTGTTAGGCTCCTAACCCAGCTCGGTAATACTTTGGAAATTTCTTGTAATCCCTCGTATGCGGTTATGCTTAGTTATCTTGAATCGCTAGATGCCTCTGTTGAAAATTTGCAATTAGTTAGAGTGGTCCGGGAATATCCGGATGTCTTCGAAGAGGTGAAGGGCTTGCCTCCGAAGCGGGAAATAGACTTCCGCATATATCTGGTAGATAATGCAAAGCCCGTTGCGTTGCCCGTTAGACACATGGCTCCACGAGAAAGGAAAGAGCTCAGTAAACAGATTAAAGAGCTTCTAGAAAAGGGGTTCATTAGGAGGAGCATTTCAGAATGGGGCGCTCCAGTGGTGTTCGCTACAAAGGCGGATGGTTCACTCCGTCTATGTGTTGACTATAGGGAGCTCAACAAGCTAACGAAAAAGAATAGGCACCCTCTCCCTAGAATTGACGATTTATTTGACCAGCTTGTAGGAGCGTCTGTTTTCTCCCAACTCGATTTAGCAACCGGTTTTCATCAGCTAAGGGTGGCTGAAGATAGCATCGATAAAACGGCGTTCAGAACCCCAGACGGCTTCTTTGAATGGCTTGTCATGCCTTTCGGCTTGACAAATGCACCTGCTTACTTCGTGGACCTGATGAGTAGGGTATTTAGAGATTTCCTCAACAAATTCGTAGTGGTCTTCGTAGATGATATCCTTATCTTCTCAAAGAGTGAAGAGGAACATGCTCAGCACTTAAGAGCAATCATGGAAACTTTGCGAGTCCATCAACTAAAAGCCAAATTCTCCAAATGCCACTTTTGGAGAGAAGAGGTGAGGTTCCTTGGGCACATAGTATCCAAACAAGGGTTAGCAGTGGACCCTGCTAAGGTAGTGGCGGTACAAGATTGGAAGACACCAAGGAATGCGACTGAGGTCCGAAGTTTTCTAGGACTAGCAGGTTTCTATCGAAAATTCATAAGGGATTTTGCGAAAATCTCAGCTCCGCTCACGAAATTGACCAAGAAGAATCTAGTGTTCAATTGGGATTTGGATTGTGAGTTTGCTTTCCAACGACTGAAAAGGGCTCTTACAACAGCCCCAGTTTTGACGCTGCCAGATGGGAGCAAGATGTTCACTGTTTATACGGATGCATGTGGGACAGGGCTAGGCGCTGTCTTAATGCAAGAAGGAAGGGTAGTAGCTTATGGCGGGAGGCAGTTGAAAGTGCACGAAAAGAACTACCCTACCCACGATCTTGAGTTAGCCGCCATCGTCTTTGCACTCAAGTCTTGGCGACACTATCTCCTAGGTGAGAAGTTCGAACTTTACACTGACCATAAATCGTTGAAATATCTTTTCTCGCAGAATGATCTTAACTTGAGGCAACAAAGATGGATGGAGTTTCTTGCCTCGTACGATTTCGAAATCTCCTACACTCCGGGCAAAGGCAACGTAGTGGCAGACGCGTTGAGCCGAAAGAAATTGACCCTAAGCCCGTTGTTTGTTGAAAGACAAAGCCTAGAGTTTATAGCCAGCTTCGACTTTAGGCCTTCCTCCGATTTCGTACCAGGCTTGTTAGCATCTCTCGAAGTGCGCCCAACTTTAGTGGATTCAGTAGGGACAGCACAATGCGAAGACCCTCAGCTTGTGGAAACAATTGATAGGCTAATTAGGGGTGAGACTTCAAGTCACCTCAACAGATACTCCATCGACGATAAGGGTTTGCTAAGGCGAGACGGAAGACTACGCGTCCCACAGACAAAAGATTTAATAAAGAAGGTTCTCGAGGAAGCACATCACTCCAAGATGACGATACACCCAGGCGGAGATAAAATGTACAAAGATATAAAAAGGACTTTCTTCTGGAACGGCATGAAAAAGGACGTGGCAGAATTCGTTTCTAAGTGTATGGTGTGCCAACAGGTTAAGGCGGAACAGAAAAAGCCTGGCGGACTGCTACATCCTCTGGAGGTCCCGCAGTGGAAGTGGGATAGCATCTCAATGGACTTCATCGATGGGCTGCCTAGGTCTAGGAGAGGCAACACTAGCATTTGGGTAATAGTGGATAGGCTTACTAAAAGCGCCCACTTTTTACCTGTCAAAAGTAAAAGAACTGCCTCATCCCTAGCATCACTTTACCTCAAGGAAGTCGTTCGACTCCATGGAATACCATCTAGCATTGTTAGTGACCGAGACCCCATCTTCACCAGTGAGTTTTGGCGGAGTCTGCAAGAAGCAGTAGGAACGCAGTTATGCTTGAGCACAGCCTATCATCGCCAAACCGACGGCCAAACAGAGAGAGTGAACAGAGTTTTGGAAGACCTTTTAAGGCTATGCGTCCTCGACTTCGGAGGGACATGGGAAGACCACCTTCCTTTGGTGGAATTTGCCTACAACAACAGCTATCAGGCAACCATCAGAATGGCGCCCTTCGAAGCTTTATATGGAAGACCGTGTCGATCGCCCACTTGTTGGTGGGAGTCTACAGATAAGCTCATACTTGGACCAGATATGATCTGAGAGACTTCAGAGAAAGTAGACTTAATACGAAGAAGGATGAAGACGGCCCAAGACAGACAAAAGTCCTATGCCGACAAGAGAAGGACCGACCTTGAATTTGAGGTTGGAGACAGAGTTTTTCTCAAGGTATCTCCGCTAAGAAACGTTGTTCGTTTTGGAACCACAGGAAAACTGGCACCAAGGTTCGTAGGGCCATTCCCTATCATCGAGAAAATTGGGAAAATGGCCTATAGATTAGAGCTACCCGAGAAACTGGCCGGAGTTCACAACGTTTTTCACGTTTCACATCTCCGAAAATGTCTACATGAGTCTGCTGAAGTGGTAGAGCCAAATATCCTCGAAGAGGCCGAAGTGGAACGCGAAGCAACCATAAGAAAAGTTCCAACCCGCATATTAGGAACGGAAGTGAAGAAGCTACGCAACCGCGAAGTCAAGCTCGTCAAAGTTCAGTGGAGCGACGCCGAGGGAGACGCGACTTGGGAAACTGAAGCTAGAATACGCACTGCCTACCCTTTTCTTTTTGAGGGTACATCCTTGATCTTTCTTTTTCCTTAAGTTGCACTTTTATCTATCTTTTTAGGTATATTTCCTTGACCTTACCTTTTAGCTAGAAACCCCTTTAGATGGAAACATGTAATTGAAACATGTTATGGATGATGGTTGCAAGTGGTTGCAAGTGATTGCTAGTGGTTGCTCGTGGTTGCATATACACACACAATCTAGGTTTTAGATCGGTTCAGTCACTTCATATTGCATATGCATATATGTTTGCATTCGTATGTGGTTGAACGTTAATGTGTTGTCATATGGATGTTGCATTTGTATTGAATGATTGTGCACTCATGTAGAATCATGAATAGGAAAATTTGCATACATAATGGATTCATGGCACTTACATAATTCGCATTAAGGAGGTCAACTGAATCAGTAGACCGCCTGATTTTGCATTAAATAAGTACATGTACACACACACTTCGCATATGATCATGAAGCATTAGAAATCTTTTAAGGACAATGGATGCTCGTGTTTGATGGATGAGTAGATGGATGACTGGATGTTAGGATATACATTCCTCCTAGCTTGAAGATTTCGGGGACGAAATCCTTTTAAGTGGGGGAGAATGTAACACCCCATGTATTCTATAACTGTGAAATTCATAAATTAAAGTATAATTAATTTTAAATCAAAGAATTAAGGGAAACGGGATACGCCATTGCGTTCGTCTCGGAATTCTACTTGAGATAGAGTCTGAGTTTGCGTGAAACGGATATCGTATGAAGAAGTTATGGACGAACGAAGTTGGGCGGAAAACCGGAAAAGGGTCAGAATGCACTGGCGCACTTGGGAAGTGCGCCAGAACAAAAATGCACTGGCGCACTTGTGAAGTGCGCCAGTACATTTTTGACCTGGCGCACCTGCCAAGTGCGCCCAGGTCAAAAATGACCTGCTGGCCAGGTCTGGTCTAGTCCTGGCTGGCCAGGTCTGTGTTTGGCCGATTTTCAGAAGCTTGCTTTGTCATTAGGGCTAGGTGGCAGGATCTAATTGGTCTCTCTTTCGAATGAATGGCTACGATCAATCCAAGCAACATCAATGGTCCTAATCAGTTCATAAACCCTATAAAAATGACCCTAGACTCACCCTAATCTATTCATTCAAAAATAAGAACAAAGCCGTCATGTTGCTGAGGAACGACTAAGAGTAGACGCCAATTGGAGAGAGGATTAGGAGGTAAATTCTAAAGCATAAAGCAACCTAAACAAATCAGATCAACAAGGAATCGCATCTCCAAAATCCTAAATTGGAGAATTCGCCACACAATTGTAAGTAGAGTATTATTTTGGTATGAACAAATAATTGTGTTGGTTTGTATACTTGATTTGTGGCAATAAAGTAATTCATATTTGTGCGTTACTATGATTCTTATCGATTTGGAATATTGTATACGTTTGGATATTCTCGAATTATGTTATTCATTATAAAAAAACTACATGCGGTAGTTTTATGCAAGTATACATTTGGAATATTCGCAAATTATGTAATCCATGTTGAAGCTACATGTATGTAGTTGATTAATTGAAATTCATGCAAGTTTGGGGTTTTGCTACTATGCCATCATAATATGTATTTTTGTACAAAAATCATTTTGTGCGTAATTGGAACAAATTTGGGTTATTATAGTTCATATGAAACTATGTTGAAATTTTGGCACCATGATCTATGTATTAAGTTATGCTTTTGTACTAGAAAACCTATTTGCAAACTTATGAATATGACTAGGCTATGGTTGATATTTTGCATAATTGAAATCCATGTTAAGTCTATATTGTTAACAAGAATTATATGATGACATATGTGGTACATAGCTAGGTTAGATTCAAAATCCCATTTGCAAGTTTGCATGACTAAAGTAAAAATCATGATTTCATGTTAGAAATATTTATGCCATGGTTATGTGAATAGATTTAAAATCATGATTTAGTTGAACTATACTTTTGTGTTAGTAACAAAAGTAAGCACCTTTGTAAACATGTAGTAATCTTATGAACATGATTTGCTTATGTTTGACATTATGCCTGAATAAAAGTATAGGTTTATGTTGTAGTTAAGCCTATGTGTCAATAGTGATATTCTTAACTTAACTACAAGTTTACATGGTTTGATTCATGTCACTTATGCTTTATGACCAAAGTATATGTTACCACTATGCAAGTACACCCGTTTCTATTTTGTAGTTCCAGCGTCACATTGCAAGTTCATGCGTTCACATTCCCCTTTTTGTGTATGTAATCACGCTTTAAGCCTCCCCTTTTTCTCATGGCTAAGTTGGGCTTAAAAAGGCTAAGCCCAACATATATATAATAAACGGACGTGTTAAACGGGGGGAAATAACGTTGGGTTAAATTTATTAATAAATGAAAATATAAAGTAGAAGGGCCCAAATTCAAGTATGAGTTGGGCCCATGATTGGGGTAATCTTTACACCATTAACTTAATAATGGGCCGCAAATATTTACATATAAGAAAATAAAGAAGAAAGACAAAATATGTAAATGTAGAACATACGATGTGTTTAACCCGAGGTTGGATTGAATTGTGATGTAAACCTGCCCGGAACCGCCCGGCTGTCCAGTAGTCACAACAATACCTATCCAATGTGGGAGGTTAAACATGGAGCCCAATAAGGACCCGAGGTTAGACTGAGTTGTGGCGTAAGACTGCCCGGAACCAACCGGCAACAGGCAGCCACAACAATACCTGTCTAATGTGAGAGGTCAAGGCTTTAATAAGACAATTAAGGCTGAGTCAGGATTGTTAGGATTAAGTGAACTAAAGACTTAATCAAAATGGAACATGCTAAACTAAACGGACTGGTGGGGGTTAGGTTAGAAAACACTTAACCAACTTAGCATGTTGGCTAGAGATAGAAAACCTAGTAACGGGGGACCCTTTTCAGCAGTAACCCTAGAAGGTGTATCATGATACCCTGAAACTAGGCAGGGTGGGGCACGATTACTGGGCTGATTGTAAGAGGTCAAATCGACGGCGGTGGTGTAGCAGTGTAGGTTCTAACGGGGTGCGGGCGTGCACACACTCCGGCGCAGAAAAATAAGGCACTGGACACAAGTAGCATACCTGTGCATTCTAGGATTGTGTCGGGCCGCCACCATGGGACTTGATACACCCCATGGTGGGACCAGCATAGGTAACTACAACATCGGGGGCTGTAAGACACATGTAACTATGCGAGTAGGAGCCGATCATCATAGGATGGATCACTTCACCCTGATTATGGGGTGCCAGTTGGAAACTAGTTTATATGGGTTCAGAGATTAACATGGGGTACGATAGTTTATTCGACCCTAGACAACTTAACCAAGTTTATAGTGCTGTCCCACTTCTTGTTTATACTTATCATACCCAGTTCTTTATTCATAGACAGAATAGTACTAGACTTACTCAGGCTTTATGTCTGACTCTACTTTCCTTTCGTCTTCTTTTCTTCCGTCCCCCCCCCCCCCCCCAGGTCCACAGGGAGGGAACACTACAACTTGACCAGCCTTAACATCCAGCTTGAAGAGGAGAAAATGTATTGCTTGGACCTTTTCGTTTTGAACTATGGCTTTGGACAACCACTATGGGACTTTTGCAGTTTATCTATGTTTTATTTATGCTTCTTTAAATAATGTAATCAAGACAGATTATGAAAGTGTTATGTTATGTTTTTAAAAAGGATGTAAGACAATCATGGTGATGTTGTTGTAACACGTATTTGCTTTTATAAAAATAAAAGTTGTTGTTTTTCCGCTATTTACAAATATGTGTTCTTATATCTGTCTTGTATATCTGTGACTTATACTTATAAACCTCCACCAAAATTAGGGCATTCCCTTTGAGAGTGACCCTAACAGAGGTGGGGTGTTTCAATTTAATTGAATAAAATAGAGATTAAAACTATGTTAGCATTTTAATAAATCTTTCAACAAAGATTCGATTTGATGAAATGGAGATTAAAACTATGTTAAAGTTTTAATAAATCTTTCAACAAAGATTTGATTGAAAGAAACGGAGAATGAAACTATGTTAGATTTTTAATAAATCTTTCAATAACGATTTGATTGAATGAAATGGAGATTAAAACCTTGTTAGAGTTCTAATAAATCTTTCAATAAAGATTTGATTGAGTGAAATGTAGATTAGAACTATGTTAGTGTTTTCATAAATATTTCAATAATGATTTGATTGAATAAAATAGAGATTAAAACTATGTTTGCATTTTAATAAATCTTTCAATAAAGATTCGAGTGAATGAAATGGAGATTAAAACTAAGTTCAAGTTTTAATAAATCTTTCAACAAAGATTCGATTGAATGAAGTGCAGACTAAAACTATGTTAGAGTTTTAATAAATCTTTCAATAAAGATTTGATTGAATGAAATGAAGATTAAACTATGTTAGAGCTTTTATAAATCTTTCAACAAAGATTTGATTGAATGAAATGGAGATTAAAACTATGTTAAAATTTTAATAAATCTTTCAATAAAGATTTGATAGAACGAAATGAAAGATTAAAACTATGTTAGATTTTTAATAAATCTTTCAACAAAGATTTGATTTAATGAGATGGAGATTAAAACTATTTCAGAGTTCTAATAAATCTTTCAATAAAGATTTGATCGAGTGGAATGGAAATTAAAACTATGTTAGAGTTCTAATAAATCTTTCAAAAAAGTTTTGATTGAATAAAATAAAGATTTAAACTATGTCAAAATTTTAATAAATCTTTCATTAAATATTTGATTAAATAAAATGGAGATTAAAACTATGTTAGCATTTTAATAAATCTTTCAATAAAGATTTGATTGAATGAAATGGAGATTAAAATTATGTTAGAGTTTTAATAAATCTTTCAATGTTGATTTGATTGAATGAAATGGAGATTAAAATTATTTTAGAGTTTTAATATGTTGGCATTTTAATAAATCTTTTGATAAAGATTTGATTGAATAAAATGGAGATTAAAACTATGTTAGCATTTTAATAAATCTTTTAATAAAGATTTGATATAATGAAATGGAGATTAAAATTATGTTAGAGTTTTAATAAATCTTTCAGTAATGATTTGATTGAATGAAATGGAGATTAAATTTATTTTAGATTTTTAATAAATCTTTCAATAAAAATTTGATGGAATGAAATGGAAATTAAAACTATGTTAGAGTTTTAATAAATCTTTCAACAATGAAAGAAGGTAATTAGACTTACCAAATATGATGGGTATTAGATATGGAGTACCACAAGTTTTTCACCATGGGAAGAATTGGATGGGAATGGGAAAATGATTTCCAAAATTAGGTAATCATTGAATAAGTTTCCGGAGATTAAAACTATGTTAGAGTTTTAATAAATCTTTAATAAAGATTTGATTGGATGATATAGAGATTAAAACTATGTTAGAATTTTAATAAATCTTCCAGTTAAGATCTGAATGAATGAAATAGAGATTAAAACTATGTTTGAGTTTCAATAAATCTTTCAATAAAGATTTGACTGAATGAAATAGAGATTTAAATTATGTTAGAGTTTTAATACATCTTTCAATAAAGATTTGATTGAAAGAAATAGATATTAAAACTATGCTAGAGTTTTAATAAATATTTCAACAAACAAAGATTTGATTGAATAAAATGGAGATTAAACTATGTTAGAGTTTTAATAAATCTTTCAACAAAGATTTGAATGAATAAAATGGAGATTAAAACTACGTTAATGTTTTAATAAATCTTTCAATAAAGATTTGATTGAATAAAATGAAGATTAAAACTATGTTAGGGTTTTAATAAATATTTCAATAAATATTTGATTGAATAAAATTTTGATTAAAACTATGTTAGAGTTTTAATAAATCTTTCAATTAAGATTTGACTGAATTAAATGGAGATTAAAACTATGTTAGAGTTTTAATAAATCTTCCAGTAAAGATTTGATTGAATAAAATGGAGATTAAAAATATGTTAGAATTTTAATAAATCTTTTAATAAAGATTTGATTAAATGAAAGGGAGATTAAAATTATATTCGAGTTTTAATAAATCTTTCAATAAAGATTTGGCTGAGTGAAATGGAGATTAAAACTATGTTAGAGTTTGAATAAACCTTTCAATAACGATTTGATAAAATGAAATGGAGATTAAAAATACATTAAAGTTTTAATAAATCTTTCAACAAAGATTTGAAATGAAAGAAGATAATTAAACTTACCAAATACGAGGCTTATTAGATATGGAGTACCACTAGTTTTGCTCCATGCGATGAATAGGATGGGGACGGGAAAATGATTTCCATGGGAAGATTTGAACAAGAGTTTAAAAGACATAAATTGTTGATAAGGTTTAAGGGAGTAGATCGAAATATAAAGGATGGTTTGAGTAAAAGAATATTTCGAATTGGAATGAGACTTATTGTAACAACAAGGAATTTCACTCGATCTGAATCGATCGCTAAACCGACCAAGACCGTTCGAAACCCCAGATTGTTTTGAGAATAAGACAAATAGGAACGCAAACAGAAGAACATTTCATTATTTATTAAAACAATTCCATCAGAATACAAGAATATACATAGTATGAATAAATATTACACACGATAAATATTAGAGATTTAAATTACATTTAAATACATAGCAGTGGAAAAATAATACAACACACAACCGAAAGAAATACGCGGATACAGAGCTTTCCGAATATCACTTCAGCTATAAACCAGGATCCTGTGAATATAAATCTGCAAAACCAAAACTACTAGCTGCCCATGTCGAAAATAAGGGCACCCAGAGTTTAGGTTAAAACAATAAACTCCAGGTCAGTCATGTGACTGGTGTGAGAACTAAAACAGTTATTAATCTTTATTTTTAAAGTTAGGTAAATCAAGGGACCACGCCGTATAACACGGAACGGGTTTCCTTCCAAGAATATCGGTGCATAAAACAAACAGTGCAATGCTAAATAAAGAAAAATGAAGCTATTATAAGACCCAGGTCCCATCACACAATGCAACGTAAGCTGGAGGATAGGGTTTTACCTTGTAATAGCCAAAGAATGCTTGATACGCTAAATTTCATCTTTTATTATTACTATAAGTGAAGAAAACAACTTCAATCATAATGTATAAGTCATAGATGACATAAGTGCCCCATACCACTATGTCGCCATATTAGGCTCTATAAATAAAACCGAAATGTCACGTATTGGAAATTGGATTCCATCATGAGTCGAGGCAAGGGGCAAGCTCCTCTCCGTTCGAGACACTCTAGAAAATGTCTCAGGACCACACACAGCGATCTTGGATCTTCAGGGCCAATCCTCTCTTACTTTTGAGGATTAATTATTCCTGAACACACGTTTCTCGGTCCTATCAGACCTATATCTGAGGCGCCTCACATCCAACAACCACATAGGTAAAAAGTATATAAATGTCAGGGCTGGAAGGTCACTAACATCACCCATAGCTAGAAAGAAACGTCTTGCTCTCTCTGCAGTCACTATCCCGTTTTTGACTCATACCGAGGTGTGAGGCTCGCGAATTAACGCCATACACAAAGCTATGCCACACAGGCCGTGCTTTGATCATCAACCGCAAGACTTTTCTTTTCAACAAAAGCCTTGATCATTTGCCACACAGGCAATTCATGCCATGCGATTGATATCCATCAATATACAACCTCTGAGCTCGTACATCTCAGAGAAGGGCGTTAAGCAAGAGAATAAATTCTCCGCCGCCAAACAGATGTATATTTAATAGAAATCAATCACACAGAATAAAATCCAATGTCAGACACACAGTCCATTTACAAGTTCGTTCTAGGTCTGAACAAAACCGGAGGAACGTTATTCCTCGCATATCCATCAATCTCCAAGTACGTCTGGACGATCACCAACTGATTCCCTCCTCTTGGGTGTACAGCCCAATCAAGATCATCAATAATCATCCAAACAATCTGAAGACCTACGGTCTTCAACCACCGTCTTCTTCTTCGACTTATCGTCGAATCGGTTATTCAGAATGGGTATAAACCCGGCCTTTCCGAATAACCCGCGTATATAATAAACAAGTGTTACACAAACACAACATACGCCTCATTCCAATTCAGAATATTCTTTGTTCAAACATTAAATTCTTAGAGAAAGGTTCCTGTAACGACCCGTGTTTTTGGTAATCATATATTTAATTTAATTTATTATTTTAAATATTTATTTGGGATTTTAAATGGATTTAATATATATATATATATTCGTTTATATAGTGAAATTTTAACGTTAATTTATTTATAATATAAAACGAGCTCGAATTAGCGAGGCAGTTCGTAATACTTGGTTTTGTACTCCAACTGAGAATACAGGGTTCGATATAAGTCGGATTTCTGGGAAACAAGAAGCGTTGGAACCGTATTGACAATAATTTCCATATGAAAGAGAAAAATTCAGATTTCATGTTATAGATTGTTAGTTATGCCCAAATCAAAATTTGAAATAATCGCTGTGAAAATCGTATTTTTAATTATAGGACTTTAAAATGGCCGTTTTGCAAACGGACTCAGATTTCGACGAAATCAGTTTCATTAGAACCGTAACGTTAAATTATTGTACGGTGGTGAATTGTGTGGAAAACTGATGTCGTATGTGACCATTGTAGCCGTAAACGCCCAGTTATTTTCTATAACGCATAATTAAATCAATAAAGAGATAATTAGGCATAAGTTGAACAGACGATCGATTTAGGCTGCAATACCAATTCCGTTGAGTTCGTATCATCGATTAGAGTCAGGATAGATATATAGTTTGCTATTTTTAGAGACCGGAAAAATTGGCGTTAAAAATAGTATTGCGGTGCGCGATAAAAATAGCCTACCGGGGAAACAGCCTCAGAATGCGACGAAACTAGTGCCGTTGGGTTTGTATCAACAAATTATTGTAAGATTTCAAAGTTTCATGTTGATTTTATTTACCTAGTGATCATGGAAAAATAAAACGCGTGTTTATTTCTGGTTTTATAAAGGAATTTTTTTCAAACAACCTCGGAATTCGACGAAACTTGTCCTATTGGATCCGGAATATCTTTTTATACTTGGTGTAACACCCCACCTCCGCTGGGGTCACTCACAAAGGGAATGCACTAGTTTTGGAGGAGCGTTATCGAGGTAAACAAACACAGAAATATTACAAGACAGAACATAGATAAAACAGCGGAAGAATCAAAAGATAAATTTCATTACTTTCAAAAAGAGTCAAAACCTTTTACATCAAATAGCCAAGGTCATTATTTTCCATTACAATAAATTCTGTCTTGCATAAATAAAGAAGCATAAACTTGAAACAACAAAAGGAGCTTAATTCCCCAAAGGTAGCCGAAATGCAGCCATAGCATAGCTCAAGATCAAACCGTAAATGAGCTGAACCGAAAGCAAGTGAAATCCAAGCTAAGTGCTAGAGTTTCCTCCCTGAGAACCTGGGGGGAGGGGGAAACGGAAGAAAAAGAGGCGAAAGAAAACGGGTTAGTCATAAAGACTGGTCAGTCCAAGTGACTTTCAGCATAAAACAGATAAAGGTAACATGACATGTATAAACTGAAAGTAAACATAAGGATGCTATCAAGATGGGCAAGATAGACTAAGAAAACATGATAAATCAAGTATAAATCAAGTATAGCATCACATATTCAAGGTTTGCTGCATCAACTGTACTAGAATCCCAAACCCATGTCTTATATAAATCATGAAATAAACCCTTGGGCCAATATCATGAAATGACCCATTTCCAGGTCCAACGAAACGATCCACTAGTCGATCGGCTCCCTACAAGTTCTAGCTCGTCGTGTGTCTATGTCATACGGCCCTATCACTAATGTAGTCACCTGTGCTAGGTCCACCATAGGGTGTATCAAGCCCTATGGTGCCAACCACCGACACGAATCAAGCATGCATAGATAAACCTACTGACGCCCAATGCCTGCTTTTTCAAATCCAGACCACGTGCACGACCATAGTCTGCCTGAACCTACACTGGCGCACCAACACAGCCATCTTTTGGTCGCTTACAATAAGCCCAGTAATCGTGCCCCACCCTGCCTAGTCCCAGGGTGCCATGTGTAACACCCCACCTCCGCTAAGGTCACTCACAAAGGGAATGCCCTAGTTTTGGAGAGGTATTATAGAGATAACATCACATAATTATCACAAGACAGAACATAAATAAATAATTAAGTAAACATCGGAAGAATTTCTGAGCAAAACAGTACTTCATTTCATTCCAAAATAAACCATGTCTTTTACAAACATTTCAAGTAACTTCATTACAACTGTCTTGTAATAATAGCCAAAGAAGCAATAACTTAAAAACTGTAAAACAGCTTATTCCCCAAGTGCAGTAAAAAGAAGCAGCCATAGCGAACCGTACATGCTGAGCCAAAGCAAGTGATATCCAAGCTAAGAGCTAGTTATTCCTCCCTGAGAACCTGGGGTGGGGGGAACGAAAGAAAAAGAGGCGGAAGGAAAAGGGTCAATCATAAAGACTGAGTAAGTTCTAGTGACTTTTAGTGTAGAAACGGTTAAAACAACCTGTCATGTATGAACTGGAACTAAACTTAAGAATGGTGTCAAGGTGAACAAGATAGACTAAGGTGATCAGGATAAGTCAAGACAAGTCAAGTAAAGCATCACATGTTCGAGATTCGTTGCATCGACTGTACTAGTATACTAAGCCCATATCACAAGTTAATCACGAAATAAATCCCACGGCCCAATGTCATGAAATGACCCTAAAACGGGGTCTGACCCAAGTACGGGGTCCTACGGAGCGATTATCTAGTCGATCGGCTCCCTACAGGTTCTAGCTCGTCAAGTGTCCGTGTCATACGGCTAATCACGAATGTAGTCACCTGTGCTGGGTCCACCTTCGGGTGTATCAGCCCTAGGGTGTCAACCCCTGACACGATTCAAGATGCACAGATAAATCTACGGATACCCAGTGTCTGCCCCGGATACGTGCACGATCGTAGTCCGCCGAACCTACACTGGCGTACCCTACTGCCGTCGTTCACCTCTTACAATCAGCCCAGTAATCGTGCCCCACCCGGCCTAGCCCTAGGGTACCTTGATACATCTAGAGGGTTACTGCTGAAAGAGGTCGTGTCTAGGATTTCGCCTAATAGATTAGGTCATGTAATTCGTGACCTAACCCGCCTAACAGATTAAGTCATGTAATTCGTGACTTAATCCTTTTCCAGTCTAGTCATGTCAAGATGGTTAAGTATGTCATTTCAGTTCACGACTTAACCCGCCTACGTGTCATGTCAAGTTGGCTAAGTGTTGTCGTTTTCAAGTTCATGACTTAGCCCTACAAATCGTGTTCAAGTTGGTTAAGTTGTCTTTTCATGTTCATGACTTAACCCTAATTGGCATTAATTGATTCGTTAATGCACCGAACCACTCACATTGGATCCTATTGTTCGTAGCCACTGGATTTGCCGGGCGGTTCCGGGCAGGTTTACGCTACGAACTCAACCCAACCTCGGGTTTCAAGCGCAATGTGACCAACTACCCACATTGGATCCTATTGTTTGTAGCAACTGGATTTGCCGGGCGGTTCCGGGCAGATTTACACTACAAACTCAACCCAACCTCGAGTTGGCCACTTTCTTGTTTTCTAAAGTCATGCCCATGTTCTTATCAGATTTTGCTATTTCCACATCATGTTCATATGTCAACTTCGTGCCCAACTAAGGCATGTTTAAAGTCAAGTTATGGCATGTTCAAGTCAAGTTTTCGTGCCATATTTCATGTTCTACTTATGCAAAATTTCACAGTTTATGCTTATAATTAATTCAAGTTTTGCCTATTCTACCCAATCGTATCCCCAACGTATATAAACGTACTTCGTTCACAAGCATAAACAATTCAAGAGATAAAGGGGAATAACACCAAACATGTGATAGGCATGTGTGACAATTCCAACATCACTTGCAAAATAAACAGGCTATAACATATCACATGGTTGCAATACTAGTATGATGATAACTTGGCATAGTAATGATTCCAACTTAATTTTAACATGATGATTTCAACTTTACATCATAGGCATAATAATCATTGCGGGCATAATAATAATTTTATTATAAACATGAAACATTAAAGGCATAGAAATCCTAATAGGCATAGTGGATTCCAATTTAGCATTTTTAACATAATAATTCTCATAGACATAATGATTCCAATTTATCATAATGATTCTCATCTAACATTATAAACATAATGGTTCCAACTTAGCATTTTTAACATAATGATTCTCAACTAACATTATAGACATAATGATTCCAATTTAGCGTTTTTAACATAATGATTCTCAACTAACATTATAAACATAATGGTTCCAATTTAGAATTTTTAACATAATGATTCTCAACTAACATTATAGACATAATGATTCCAATTTAGCATAATAATTCTCATAGACATAATGATTCCAATTTAGCGTTAACATATCTAACTTTATAAACATAATAATTCCAACTTTTCATCATAACTTAGCAATACCCAATTTTTCATTAATCATGATGGGTATATTAACATCACAGGCATAATTCCATCAATAGTCATAGCCATGGTTTAATTAGTACCATAGGCATGGTTTAATCAACATAAAGATTTCAATAAACATAGCGATTCCATGGACATGTATTAGTCCAACATGCCAAACAATTAAGCCCAAGTGATTCATAACAACATCAGAATCATGACAAGTTTAACTTGCAACGTTGCCATAGAAATATCCCCAAATTATAATTCAAAGATAAACAATATAAACAATGGATTAACAATAGTTCCTAAATCCGGTTTCAATTCATGGCATGTCCATATTGGTTTAGCGTTTTTGCCAAAAAGGTAACATAGAACTCACAATATGAAGCAAATAACCCAAATAAAAATCCCAAATCAAATAGTCCCAAATTCGTTGTCTAAGGCGTCGTAGTTGTTGTAGCTTCTAGTTGTAGCCTTCAAGAATCGTCCTCTATTTTCTATAATTTTATTCTTTGTATTTTTAATTCAGAGCTCTAGGTTTAATGGCGGCGGCCTGAGGTTAAAATGAGATAGTATGATTTAGGCTAGGTCTTAGGTCCTTTTTATAATGTTTGTGAGTTGTTTTAGACCGTCGATGGAGCTTGATTCGATAATAGCCGTTCGTTTGAAGGAGAGGCCAATCCGGAGCTGACACCTAGACCTAGTGACAAGGCAAGGCTCAGAAAATCGACTAAACATAGACCAGGCCAGCCAGGGTGGGCTGGGTTCGACCTGGCTCTGGGGCCAGGTCAACAGCCCAGTCGACACCGTGTCGACTTGGCAGTCGACACGGGTGTCGACAGCCCTGTCGACTTCTAGCCCAGGTCGACTGCCAAGTTGACCTGGGTGCCTTAGGCGGGAATTTTCCCGCCCTGGCCAATTGGGCCCGATTTTGAATTTTAAACTTGTTTTTCTAAGCTGCTTTCGTCTGTTTTGAATTTTAACCTGAATTCTGAAACTTCCGGAGGCCATATCTTCTTCATACGGACTCCGTTTTTCGAAAACTCGGACTCTATTTCGCGTATTTTTTCGAGACGAACACAATGGCATATACGTTTCCCTTAATTCTTTGATTTGAAATTAATTATACTTTAATTTGTGAATTTCACTATTATAGAATACACGGGGTGTTACATTTTCCCCCACTTAAAAGGATTTCGTCCCCGAAATCTTCAAGTTAGGAGGAATGTATATCCTAACATCCAATCATCCATCTACTCTTCCATCAAACACGAGTATCCATTGTCCTTAAAAGACTTCTAATGCTTTATGATCATATGCGAAGTGTGTGTATATGTTCCTTAGCTAATGCTAATGATCAGGCCTGATTGATCTTCTAAATGCAAAATATGTTTAGTGAAATGAATCCAATATGTATGCAATTTTTTTCCTATTATAATTCATAATTTCTACATGAGTGCTCAAACATTCAATCATATGCAACAACCAAATGATAGCACAACCAAGTTTCCAAAATAAACACTCATGCATATGCAACATGAAAATGTGCCTGAGCCGATCTAGTGCCTAATGTGTATTCATGCTTCCACGAGCAACCACTTGCGACCACTTGCAACCATTTCGCAATCATAACATGTTTCAACTACATGTTTACATCCAAAAAGATTCTGCTTATGGTTCTCAAGATAGGATCGAGGAGATAACAAAACAAACATGGATAGCAAGAGAAATGTATGTAAACCTATAGGAAAATAGATCTAGAATGTACCCTAAAAAGAAATGGGTATAGCGCGCTAATCTTTTCTTATATTACCCAAGTTGCGTCTTCTAGGGCTTCACCCCACTGTATTTTAACTAGCTTGACCTCTTGATTCTTTAGCTCCTAGATCTCCGTTCCTAAGACACGAATCAGAACTCGCCTCAATGTTTCCACTTTTACGCCTTCAAGGATGCTTGGCTCAATCACTCCGGAAGACTCATCCGCCTTATCTTTATCCTTATCACTCATATCTATCCTATATAACATGTTAACAAGCCTCACGAAAACTATCTCCATCATACGGGAAAACCCTCTACGAAGCTAGAAAGATGATTAGCCGCAGGTAAAGCTACTGCGACTACAGATGGAGAAAAAAAGGGAAAGAGATTCAAACAAGGAAACAAAGGATAGTGCTAATGGCTTTTGGGGAATAGCCTTTAAAAACTTTTTCTTGGAAAATGCTTCTTTGTAAATGGTTTTGAAAAAAAATTCAAAAGGTTTTCAAAACTTTTGCCCAGTCTTGGTAACCTTCTGCTCTGATACCAAGTGTAACACCCCACCTCCGCTAAGGTCACTCACAAAGGGAATGCCCTAGTTTTGGAGAGGTATTATCGAGATAACATCACAGAATTATCACAAGACAGAACATAAATAAATAATTAAGTAAACAGCGGAAGAATTTCTGAGCAAAACAGTACTTCATTTCATTCCAAGTCTTTTACAAACATTTCAAGTAACTTCATTACAACTGTCTTGTAATAATAGCCAAAGAAGCAATAACTTAAAAACTGTAAAACAGCTTATTCCCGAAGTGCAGTAAAAAGAAGCAGCCATAGCGAACCGTACATGCTGAGCCAAAGCAAGTGATATCCAAGCTAAGAGCTAGTTATTCCTCCCTGAGAAACTGGGGGGGGGGGGGGTAGGGGGAACAAAAGAAAAAGAGGCGAAAGGAAAAGGGTCAGTCATAAAGACTGAGTAAGTTCTAGTGACTTTTAGTGTAGAAACGGTTAAAACAACCTGTCATGTATGAACTGGAACTAAACTTAAGAATGGTGTCAAGGTGAACAAGATAGACTAAGGTGATCAGGATAAGTCTAGACAAGTCAAGTAAAGCATCACATGTTCGAGATTCGTTGCATCGACTGTACTATTATACTAAGCCCATATCACAAGTTAATCACGAAATAAATCCCATGGCCCAATGTCATGAAATGACCCTAAAACGGGGTCTGACCCAAGTACGGGGTCCTATGGAGCGATTATCTAGTCGATCGGCTCCCTACAGGTTCTAGCTCGTCAAGTGTCCGTGTCATACGGCTAATCACGAATGTAGTCACCTGTGCTGGGTCCACCTTCGGGTGTATCAGCCCTAGGGTGTCAACCCCTGACACGATTCAAGATGCACAGATAAATCTACGGATACCCAGTGTCTGCCCCGGATACGTGCACGATCGTAGTCCGCCGAACCTACACTGGTGTACCCTACTGTCGTCGTTCACCTCTTACAATCAGCCCAGTAATCGTGCCCCACCCGGCCTAGCCCCAGGGTACCTTGATACATCTAGAGGGTTACTGCTGAAAGGGTTCGTGTCTAGGGTTTCGCCTAATAGATTAGGTCATGTAATTCGTGACCTAACCCGCCTAACAGATTAAGTCATGTAATTCGTGACTTAATCCTTTTCCAGTCTAGTCATGTCAAGATGGTTAAGTATGTCATTTCAGTTCACGACTTAACCCGCCTACGTGTCATGTCAAGTTGGCTAAGTGTTGTCATTTTCAAGTTCATGACTTAGCCCTACAAATCGTGTTCAAGTTGGTTAAGTTGTCTTTTCATGTTCATGACTTAACCCTAATTGGCATTAATTGATTCGTTAATGCACCGAACCACTCACATTGGATCCTATTGTTCGTAGCCACTAGATTTGCCGGGCGGTTCCAGGCAGGTTTACGCTACGAACTCAACCCAACCTCGGGTTTCAAGCGCGATGTGACCAACTACCCACATTGGATCCTATTGTTTGTAGCAACTGGATTTGCCGGGCGGTTACGGGCAGATTTACACTACAAACTCAACCCAACCTCGAGTTGGCCACTTTCTTGTTTTCTAAAGTCATGCCCATGTTCTTATCAGATTTTGCTATTTCCACATCATGTTCATATGTCAACTTCGTGCCCAACTAAGGCATGTTTAAAGTCAAGTTATGGCATGTTCAAGTCAAGTTTTCGTGCCATATTTCATGTTCTACTTATGCCTAATTTCACAGTTTATGCTTATAATTAATTCAAGTTTTGCCTATTCTACCCAATCGTATCCCCAACGTATATAAACGTACTTCGTTCACAAGCATAAACAATTCAAGAGATAAAGGGGAATAACACCAAACATGTGATAGGCATGTGTGACAATTCCAACATCACTTGCAAAATAAACAGGCTATAACATATCACATGGTTGCAATACTAGTATGATGATAACTTGGCATAGTAATGATTCCAACTTAATTTTAACATGATGATTTCAACTTTACATCATAGGCATAATAATCATTGCGGGCATAATAATAATTTTATTATAAACATGAAACATTAAAGGCATAGAAATCCTAATAGGCATATTGGATTCCAATTTAGCATTTTTAACATAATAATTCTCATAGACATAATGATTCCAATTTATCATAATGATTCTCATCTAACATTATAAACATAATGGTTCCAACTTAGCATTTTTAACATAATGGTTCTCAACTAACATTATAGACATAATGATTCCAATTTAGCGTTTTTAACATAATGATTCTCAACTAACATTATAAACATAATGGTTCCAATTTAGCATTTTTAACATAATGATTCTCAACTAACATTATAGACATAATGATTCCAATTTAGCATAATAATTCTCATAGACATAATGATTCCAATTTAGCGTTAACATATCTAACTTTATAAACATAATAATTCCAACTTTTCATCATAACCTAGCAATACCCAATTTTTCATTAATCATGATGGGTATATTAACATCACAGGCATAATTCCATCAATAGTCATAGCCATGGTTTAATTAGTACCATATGCATGGTTTAATCAACATAAAGATTTCAATAAACATAGCGATTCCATGGACATGTATTAGTCCAACTTGCCAAACAATTAAGCCCAAGTGATTCATAACAACATCAGAATCATGACAAGTTTAACTTGCAACGTTGCCATAGCAATATCCCCAAATTATAATTCAAAGATAAACAATATAAACAATGGATTAACAATAGTTCCTAAATCCGGTTTCAATTCATGGCATGTCCATATTGGTTTAGCGTTTTTGCCTAAAAAGTAACATAGAACTCACAATATGAAGCAAATAACCCAAATAAAAATCCCAAATCAAATAGTCCCAAATTCGTTGTCTAAGGCGTCGTAGTTGTTGTAGCTTCTAGCTGTAGCCTTCAAGAATCGTCCTCTATTTTCTATAATTTTATTCTTTGTATTTTTAATTCAGAGCTCTAGGTTTAATGGCGGCGGCCTGAGGTTAAAATGAGATAGTATGATTTAGGCTAGGTCTTAGGTCCTTTTTATAATGTTTGTGAGTTGTTTTAGACCGTCGATGGAGCTTGATTCGATAATAGCCGTTCGTTTGAAGGAGAGGCCAATCCGGAGCTGACACCTAGACCTAGTGACAAGGCAAGGCTCAGAAAATCGACTAAACATAGACCAGGCCAGCCAGGGTGGGCTGGGTTCGACCTGGCTCTGGGGCCAGGTCGACAGCCCAGTCGACACCGTGTCGACTTGGCAGTCGACACGGGTGTCGACAGCCCTGTCGACTTCTAGCCCAGGTCGACTGCCAAGTCGACCTGGGTGCCTTAGGCGGGAATTTTCCTGCCCTGACCAATTGGGCCCGATTTTGAATTTTAAACTTGTTTTTCTAAGCTGCTTTCGTCTGTTTTGAATTTTAACCTGAATTCTGAAACTTCCGGAGGCCATATCTTCTTCATACGGACTCCGTTTTTCGAAAACTCGGACTCTATTTCGCGTATTTTTTCGAGACGAACACAATGGCGTATCACGTTTCCCTTAATTCTTTGATTTGAAATTAATTATACTTTAATTTGTGAATTTCACTGTTATAGAATACACAAGGTGTTACATTCTCTCCCACTTAAAAGGATTTCGTCCCCGAAATCTTCAAGTTAGGAGGAATGTATATCCTAACATCCAATCATCCATCTACTCATCCATCAAACATGAGTATCCATTGTCCTTAAAAGACTTCTAATGCTTTATGATCATATGCGAAGTGTGTGTATATGTTCCTTAGCTAATGCTAATGATCAGGCCTGATTGATCTTCTAAATGCAAAATATGTTTAGTGAAATGAATCCAATATGTATGCAATTTTTTTCCTATTATAATTCATAATTTCTACATGAGTGCTCAAACATTCAATCATATGCAACAACCAAATGATAGCACAACCAAGTTTCCAAAATAAACACTCATGCATATGCAACATGAAAATGTGCCTGAGCCGATCTAGTGCCTAATGTGTATTCATGCTTCCACGAGCAACCACTTGCGACCACTTGCAACCATTTCGCAATCATAACATGTTTCAACTACATGTTTACATCCAAAAAGATTCTGCTTATGGTTCTCAAGATAGGATCGAGGAGATAACAAAACAAACATGGATAGCAAGAGAAATGTATGTAAACCTATAGGAAAATAGATCTAGAATGTACCCTAAAAAGAAATGGTATAGTGCGCTTATCTTTTCTTATATTTCCCAAGTTGCGTCTTCTAGGGCTTCACCCCACTGTATTTTAACTAGCTTGACCTCTTGATTCTTTAGCTCCTAGATCTCCGTTCCTAAGACACGAATCAGAACTCGCCTCAATGTTTCCACTTTTACGCCTTCAAGGATGCTTGGCTCAATCACTCTGGAAGACTCATCCACCTTATCTTTATCCTTATCACTCATACCTATCCTATATAACATGTTAACAAGCCTCACGAAAACTATCTCCATCATACGGGAAAACCCTCTACGACATGTTAACAAGCTTCTAGTTGTAGCCTTCAAGAATCGTCCTCTATCTTTTATAATTTTATTCTTTGTATTTTTAATTCAGAGCTCTATGTTTAATGGCGGCGGCCTGAGGTTAAAATGAGATAGTATGATTTAGGCTAGGTCTTAGGTCCTTTTTATAATGTTTGTGAGTTGTTTTAGACTGTCGACGGAGCTTGATTCGGTAATAGCCGTTCGTTTCAAGGAGAGGCCAATCCGGAGCTGACACCTAGCCCTAGTGACAAGGCAAGGCTCAGAAAATCGACTAAACATAGACCAGGCCAGCCAGGGTGGGCTGGGTTCGACCTGGCTCTGGGGCCAGGTCGATAGCCCAGTCGACACCGTGTCGACTTGGCAGTCGACACGGGTGTCGACAACCCTGTCGCCTTCTAGCCCAGGTCGACTGCCAAGTCGACCTGGGTGCCTTAGGCGGGAATTTTCCCGCCCTGGCTAATTGGGCCCGATTTTGAATTTTAAACTTGTTTTTCTGAGCTGCTTTCGTCTGTTTTGAATTTTAACCTGAATTCTGAAACTTCCGGAGGCCATATCTTCTTCATACGGACTCCGTTTTTCGAAAACTCGGACTCTATTTCTTGTATTTTTTCGAGACGAACACAATGGCGTATCCCGTTTCCCTTAATTCTTTGATTTGAAATTAATTATACTTTAATTTGTGAATTTCACTGTTATAGAATACACAGGGTGTTACACCATGATACAACTAGTGGGTTACTGCTGAAACGGACCACGTAACTAGGTTTCCATCCACTAGTTTAAGTGTTGTCATTTAAATTCGTGATTTAACCCCTGTCATTCTAGCATGTCAAGTTGGTTAAGTGTTGTCATTCAAGTTCGTGACTTAACCCGCCCATGAATCATGTATCATGTTGGTTAAGTCTTGTCTTTTCATGTTCATGACTTAACCCTATCATTTGGCATTAATTCATTAATGCACCTGTGACGGCCCGCCCCGTACCAGTCGGCATTTCCTCCGAAAGTGCGCTGTACGCGTGCCCGATTAGCACGGAACGGTCGCCAAAGAAAGGAAAGAAGGGAATGAACTAATCAAGGAACCTGTAGAATGTCTCATAGCGCATGGAATAAAATATATGAACAACATACTTGACATAAAACAGGTGAGACAGTGCATAAGCTGATAACTAAAATCAACATCAATCATCAGAGCAGCGGAAATCCATATACAGCTTATTACAATTTTTCCAAATTTACCGTCTCTAAACAAAAGAAAGCTAAAGTAGAAGATGCACCACCAATGCCCAAGCAGTGATCTTCAACAACACAGGGAGAATATTATATATATATTACGTGGAAGCCTCCTGCTCGTCTCCGGATCATCTACCCGTGCATCACCATCTAACATGTCTCTAGTCTGCTCGTGTGAGCACCCAGAGTAATAAGAGGAGACATAAAACTCTGGGTCAGACATAAAGCCTGGTATGAGCGATAAGCATCTAAACAGAATAATAACAGGTATACTAAACCATACCTGAACCTGGACCTGCAATCAAAGAGTCAGTACCACATACCGTACAATACTCCAAGGTGCCATAATAAATAGTGTAAGAATACGGGGGTGGGGTGTGCATGTCATAACGACGGCAAACAAATCATCCATAGCAACCATCCTCACATCTCTCACTCAGTGCGTAAAGCATACGATATCTACCACTTTGGGACACTAGACGACTTGAGGTAACGACGAATCCCGACTTGTAGAAACCCTGCTATGACCAAGCTAAACATATGGAGTCATGACCAAACATTTCAATGACCCACCTCATTGGTTGTAGCCCTTGGTTCTACCGATGCCATAATGGCCCTGAATCCGCCTTCGTACCTCCTACCATAGTGGTCCAAAGCTATAGACATCGATAACCCCTTAACACGCGTCCCGCGGCAAAGCCCAATCATGAAGCGAACTCGTTGGTTCCCAACTAGAGCCTGAGCTCTAGCTTCCCGTACTGGATTACCTTTGCATCTCGGGTTTTAGTCATCATCTTCATCCGGATCGGTCTCCATCATTCGGGTCGTGCATGTCCCACAGCATCAGATCGTGGCGCTGCATCAGTTCGGATCGGCTCTCATCATCCCTTACTGGATCGGATCGGAATGACCTACGCGGATCGGGTCGTATAAACCCCATCGGATCGGATCGACCATCGCTTCAAGTGCCCCGGATCGGTTCGCCCTACGAGCTCCGGGTCGGATCGTGAATACCCATTGGTTCGGGTCGTGCCACCTTGCTGAGGTCGTGACGTGTTCCTTCAGGCGGATCGTGACACCCAGGCTGGAATGGATCGTGAAAGGTAGGGGCGGATCGGGTCACCTCTTCGTGGAGCAACACGGGTCGTCTCGCGAAGTCTTGATCGGATCGGATAGGCACCATCGGATCGGGGTCTCCAGTCGTCGACGGATCGGGTCGTGCCATCGGATCGGATCGCCCTCACTTCCACCGATCCGGTCCGGTTCGGATGATTTCCTGCAGTTCTTCCAACGAGCAGTTTACGCCATTCGACGGCATTTTTGACAAATCTAACATTTCTAATCAATCATAAAACACACCATATAGTCATAGCAATATGTAATAGCAACCACAAACAGCAAACAACCATTCAAATGAATCAAAATGGGTCAAAAGTGGCCAAAACTCCTTATTTTCCCTTAAGCATGTTTAAGTAAAACCGATCATAGGGTTAACGAAACTTAATCAAATCGAACCAAATCTCTAACATAGGCATAAAATATTATTTAAGAATTTCTAAACATTTTTCCAGAATTTATTTGTGTATAAATTCGCTAATCTTCACTAATTACCCTTAATTATCGTAATTAGTGCAAAAACTATGCAAATCACTCACCTTGGCCACAAACAAAATTCTCAGAACTGAAACTCCTCTGATTTGGGGTGAATACTGATGTCCAACAGCAGCTCTAACCTTGCTTTGGTGCTTTTTCTTCTTAATTTGATGTTGCTAAGCCTAATCTTCAATTAGAAAGTGATTTGGGGTGTTTTAGATGTAGGAGGCCATTGTTAGAGTGTTTAAGGATGAAAGTGGCGGCTGGAAAATGTCTAAAGAAATGTTTTCTAACCCTAATCAGCCCCTATATACCCCTAAACCCGAAATCCCCTTCCGGGCCTAGCTGCTAATCACCCGGTTAAGCCCAATTAAGCTGTTTTACACCATCTGAAACTTGTTTCAGCCATATCTCCCAAACGGTGAGTCCGTTTGGCTAATGTGACCACTCTACGGAATTGTAAACCATCATCCGGATCCAATGAAAGTGGTTTCAGGTCAAAATTCCTTTCCAGTCAAAAGTTATGGCCAAAACAGTTCCAACTAGGGGTAAAATGGTCATTTAAAAATCGGGAAAAATCATGAACATGGGAAATGACCCCAACAGTCGTCCCCCAAAGTTACATGACCGTACGACTTCGTATGTAAAAGAAATAAATATTCTCCGATCCTATGATGCGTAGAATGCGGGTCGTTACACTCTCCCCCCCTTAAGAAATTTCGTCCCCGAAATTCCTTAACCCAAAACATACAAAGGATCCCGCATGCCTAACAACCACATACAACAATCAATCATGCAAAACAAGTAAACAAGCCTATCCTAGCATGCAGAAAACTAAATCGAAGCCAAAATCTTACCAGGCAAAGAGTTCTGGGTGCGACTTCCAAATGTTCTCCTCTGTCTCCCAAGTACAATCATTCTCGTCCTCGCTCCACTGTACCTTGACTAGCTTCACCGCCTTTCTTCGAAGTTGCTTCATGTCGTGCGCGACAATACGGGCCGGCTTGCGGTTCCCAACCGCCTCGGGTTCTACTTCGAAGTCCTCTAACTGATCAGGTGAAATAGTCATGTCTGAGTCGTGAACGAACTTCCTTAGTTGGGAAACATGAAATACGTTGTGAACTCCCGCCATCTTTTCTGGTAAGCCAACTCTATATGCCAAATTCCCAACTAGTTCAAGAACAGGGAATGGGCCAACAAATCTTGGTGCCAACTTGCCTCTCCTGCAAAATCGTATCACGCTCTTCAACGGAGAGATCTTGACAAACACCAAGTCACCAACGGAGAATTTCAAGTCTCTTCTCCTCTTATCAGCATAACTCTGCTGCCTATCTTGGGCAGCTTTCATTCGTTGCTGAATGATCTTGATCTTATCTGAAGTTTCCCTCACCACATCTGGTCCAAGCATAAACTTCTCGCCAGTCTCTATCCAACATGATGGTGAGTTACACGGTCTTCCGTACAAAGCTTCAAATGGAGCCATACCGATACTGGATTGGTAGCTATTATTATATGCAAACTCTACTAGATGAAAATGGTCATCCCATGATCCACCAAAATCCAATATACATGCTCTCAAGAGATCTTCCAAAACACGATTCACCCTCTCCGTCTGACCGTCGGTCTGAGGATGATATGCGGTACTGAGATGTAACTCTGACCCTAGAGCCTCTTGTAAGCTCTTCCAAAACCCACTAGTGAACAACGGGTCTCGGTCGCTCACAATGCCTTTAGGTACTCCATGAAATCTCACTACCCACTTCATATACAATTCTGCTAACTTAGCTGCCGTTCTGGTCGATTTGACTGGTATAAACCTTGCACTTTTAGTCAGTCGATCTACAATTACCCAAATGCTATCATATCCCGATCTAGTCCTTGGTAACCCATCGATGAAATCCATCGAGACTTGCTCCCATTTCCATTCGGGAATTTCTAAGGGCTGTAACAACCCACTAGGCTTCATTTGCTCGGCTTTAACTAGCTGGCAATTCATGCACTTGGATATAAACTTCCCAACGTCTCTTTTCATCCCTTCCCAGTAGTAAGTCTGCTTCATATCTCGATACATCTTGTTACCACCGGGGTGTATAGTCAGCTTTGAGTGATGACATTCTCTAAGCACTTCATCCCTCAATCCATTGACATTGGGTACAACAAGCTTTCCATTCTTTCTAAGCCATCCATCTCGATCAAGCCCATACTTATTCATCTCCTCATCGATACCCATCTCTAACTTGGAGATGATTTCCAATAGGTTAGGATCGTCCCTCTGACTAGAGCCGATCCGTTCAATCAAAGTGGGTCTGATCATCAAACTTGCTAACATTTCTGGATCCAATTCGCACTTTGGTCTGAAATCAAACCCCGCGATATACTCCAGTTGCTTCCATTCAAGGAACATAGCCCCTAAGCTGGCATGTCTTCTACTCAATGCATCAGCCACCGCATTGCCCTTTCCCGGTGTATATGCGATGTCAAAATCATAGGAAGCTAGGAACTCTAACCATCTATGTTGACGGAGATTTAAATCCTTCTGGGAGAATAGATACTTCAACGACTTATGATCTGTAAACAGCTCAAATCTTTCTCCCAAGAGATAGTGTCTCCACATCTTTAACGCGAACACGATCGCTGCCAATTCTAAATCATGGGTAGGGTATCTTCTCTCGTGCGGTTTCAATTGCCGACTTGCGTAAGCTACAGACCTACCGCCTTGCATCAATACAGCACCCAGTCCGGTACCACATGCATCCGTGTATACCGTCATCTCTTCATCCCCCTTAGGAATGACTAACACTGGTGTGCTTGTCAACTTGTCCTTTAGACTCTTGAATGCATTCTCGCACCTTTCATCCCAGACAAAAGCTTGATTCTTCTTGGTCAACTGGGTCAATGGTGCTGCTATCTTGGAGAAATCTTGGATAAACTTACGATAATATCCGGCTAATCCCAAGAAACTTCTTACATCTGTTGCGTTCTTGGGCGTAGGCTAATCTTGTACCGTAGCCACCTTTGCCGGGTCCACGGCAATACCATTCTCTGATACAACATGGCCCAAGAACCTCACTTCCCTCTTCCAGAAGTGACACTTAGAAAACTTTGCTTTCAATTGGTGTTTTCTCAACACCTCCATCGCTACTCTTAAATGTTCCTTGTGTTCTTCCTCTGTCCTCGAATAGACCAAAATATCATCAACGAACACAAGGACAAACTTATTCAACTGATCTCTGAATACCCTATTCATAAGATCCACAAAATATGTTGGGGCATTGGTAAGCCCGAATGGCATAACCAACCATTCATAAAATCCAGACGGCGTTCGAAATGCCGTTTTAGCTATACTCTCAGCTTCCACTCTAAGCTGATGAAAACCTGTCGCGAGATCCAACTGAGAAAATACTCTCGCGCCACTCAACTGATCGAAAAAATCATCTATCCGCGGTAGAGGATACTTATTCTTCCTCGTCACTTTATTCAACTCGCGGTAGTCTACACACAAACGAAGGGAACCATCCGCCTTGGTAGCGAACACAACTGGTGCTCCCCATTCAGAAACACTCCTTCTGATAAATCCCTTCTTCAAAAGATCGCTGACTTGCACCTCGAGCTCTCGCTACTCCCTTGGTGCCATACGACGAAGTGGCATCACTATAGGTCTGGCATCTTTTACCAAATCAATACGAAACTCAATCTCTCGGTGTGGTGGAAGTCCGGTCACTTCTTCGAAAACATCCGGATACTGGCCAACCACGGGCAAACCTGACAACTCACTATGCGGAATGTCGAGGGAGTTTAGAAAACTAGCCAATACCCCCTTACTGGGTAGACCACCAAACACTATCCTCCGCCCATCATCCGCTCTAGCTGTCACCAAAAAGCCCTCACAGTCTACCACCACCCCATACCTTCGGAGCCAATCTACTCCCAAAATAATGCCAAACCCAGTAAAGCCCAAAACAAAGCAATCACAAACAAACATGCATCCATGACTCGATAAGACCACATTATGACAAATCATGCTAAGGCTAGTCGAACCACCAATCGGGTTCGTCACTACTAAAGGTCTATCGACAATCTCGGGCTCCAATCCCAACCTATCTACCAGGTCACTAGATATGAAAGAACTGGAAGCTCCGGTATCAAACAAAACTCTAACAGGAACATCATAAACAGAAAGCATACCTTGAATGACGACATTCTTTCCTTTCTCCGCCGCAGTTGGGGCATTCGACGAAGAAGGAATAGCATTAAGGGCATATGCTTTCACCATTTTCTTTTCTTTAAGGGGTTGCGGACACTTGTCCTTGTGATGTCCCATTTGGCCACAGTTGAAGCACTTCCTATCCGCTGGCTTGGCCCGACAATTACTAGCATAATGGCCCTTCTTACCACAGCTGAAGCACTCCACATCTTGCTTATTCTTTTTCTTCTGGCCATCCTTAGTCTGATTCTGCTTTCTCTTATTCTAGGAACCACCCTTGCCTCCACCACTTGCTTGTGGTTTTGGCTCTTCTGCAGATGCAACCTCAGTCTTCGACTTAGGGTACAGACTTTCTGACCTTAACGCTTTCCCCACAATCGATTCAAACGTCTCATCGATGTGGTTAATAAGTTTTTCCCCCAAGTACTGATCCAAACCAGTTATGAATTTCTCATTCTTTTTCTCGGCAGTATCAATAAGAGATAACCCATACTTCGACAAAGTGTCGAATTCAGCAATATACTCCGAGACAGCTCTGCCATTCTGCTTGAGCTCCAAGAATTTCTTAAACAGCACTGACTTTTGAGCAGCTGGAATGAACTTCTCGCTAAAGCGAGCTTTAAACTGCTCCCAAGAAATCTGATCTTCGGGAGTAGCTGCCTTTATAGCATTCCACCAATTCACTGCCCGCCCTTGCAGCTGACGGGACGCTAGCTTTCTTTTCATCGCATCCTCGATACCCAAATCCTCGAAGATACGTTCACAACTATCCAACCAATCTTGAACATCCGTGGCCGACTTCGTTCCCTGGAACGACTTCCCACCAAGACTGGTATAATCCTTATTCAGCTTGGCGAAGTCGACTCTTGGTGCCTGCACCATTAGACCACCACCATTTCCCCCATTGGGAGCTGCCCTCTGTACATCTCTAAGCATCTCTCTCATGAGGTCAGTAAACATCGTCCTCATGTCAGCAGCATTCCCATTATTGGCCCCTCTACCGGTACCTCTAACATATCGGCTCGTCATCAATCTGAAAAAGGAAACGATTAACGACTCCATAGTGGTGCTAGTGCAGTACGACTTCATCCTTATACTACTAATAGTATATATATATATAGCTTTAAAAAAATCAAAATAATCACAAATAAGCTCTCTCGTATACGTATATTATCTCTCCCTGATAACTTCCCTAGGTTAACTACGCAACCTAGAGCTCTGATACCAAGTGTGACGGCCCGCCCCGTACCAGTCGGCATTTCCTCCGAAAGTGCGTTGTACGCGTGCCCGATTAGCACGGAACGGTCTCCAAAGAAAGGAAAGAAGGGAATGAACTAATCAAGGAACCTGTAGAATGTCTCACAGCGCATGGAATAAAATATATGAACAACATACTTGACATAAAACAGGTGAGACTGTGCATAAGCTGATAACTAAAATCAACATCAATCATCAGAGCAGCGGAAATCCATATACAGCTTATTACAATTTTTCCAAATTTACCGTCTCTAAACAAAAGAAAGCTAAAGTAGAAGATGCACCACCAATGCCCAAGCAGTGATCTTCAACAACACAGGGAGAATATTATATATATATTACGTGGAAGCCTCCTGCTCGTCTCCGGATCATCTACCCGTGCATCACCATCTAACATGTCTCTAGTCTGCTCGTGTGAGCACCCAGAGTAATAAGAGGAGACATAAAACTTTGGGTCAGACATAAAGCCTGGTATGAGCGATAAGCATCTAAACAGAATAATAACAGGTACACTAAACCATACCTGAACCTGGACCTGCAACCAAAGAGTCAGTACCACATACCGTACAATACTCCAAGGTGCCATAATAAATAGTGTAAGAATACGGGGGTGGGGTGTGCATGTCATAACGATGGCAAACAAATCATCCATAGCAACCATCCTCACATCTCTCACTCAGTGCGTAAAGCATACGATATCTACCACTTTGGGACACTAGACGACTTGAGGTAACGACGAATCCCGACTTGTAGAAACCCTGCTATGACCAAGCTAAACATATGGAGTCATGACCAAATATTTCAATGACCCACCTCATTGGTTGTAGCCCTTGGTTCTACCGATGCCATAATGGCCCTGAATCCGCCTTCGTACCTCCTACCATAGTGGTCCAAAGCTATAGACATCGATAACCCCTTAACACGCGTCCCGCAGCAAAGCCCAATCATGAAGCGAACTCGTTGGTTCCCAACTAGACCCTGAGCTCTAGCTTCCCATACTGGACTACCTTTGCATTTCGGGTTTTAGTCATCATCTTCATCCGGATCGGTCTCCATCATTCGGGTCGTGCATGTCCCACAGCATCAGATCGTGGTGCTGCATCAGTTCGGATCGGCTCTCATCATCCCTTACTGGATCGGATCGGAATGACCTACGCGGATCGGGTCGTAGAAACCCCATCGGATCGGATCGGCCATCGCTTCAAGTGCCCCGGATCGGTTCGCCCTACGAGCTCCGGGTCGTATCGTGAATACCCATTGGTTCGGGTCGTGCCACCTTGCTGAGGTCGTGACGTGTTCCTTCAGGCGGATCGTGACACCCAGGCTGGAATGGATCGTGAAAGGTAGGGGCGGATCGGGTCACCTCTTCGTGGAGCAACACTGGTCGTCTCGCGAAGTCTTGATCGGATCGGATCGGCACCATTGGATCGGGGTCTCCAGTCGTCGACGGATCGGGTCGCGCCATCGGATCAGATCGCCCTCACTTCCACCGATCCGGTCCGGTTCGGATGATTTCCTGCAGTTCTTCCAGCGAGCAGTTTACGCCATTCGACGGCGTTTTTGACAAATCTAACACTTCTAATCAATCATAAAACACACCATATAGTCATAGCAATATGTAATAGCAACCACAAACAGCAAACAACCATTCAAATGAATCAAAATGGGTCAAAAGTGGCCAAAACTCCTTATTTTCCCTTAAGCATGTTTAAGTAAAACCGATCATAGGGTTAACGAAACTTAATCAAATCGAACCAAATCTCTAACAGAGGCATAAAATATTATTTAAGAATTTCTAAACATTTTTCCAGAATTTATTAGTGTATAAATTCGCTAATCTTCACTAATTACCCTTAATTACCGTAATTAGTGCAAAAACTATGCAAATCACTCACCTTGGCCACAAACAAAATTCTCAGAACTGAAACTCCTCTGATTTGGGGCGAATACTGATGTCCAACAGCAGCTCTAACCTTGCTTTGGTGCTTTTTCTTCTTAATTTGATGTTGCTAAGCCTAATCTTCAATTAGAAAGTGATTTGGGGTGTTTTAGATGTAGGAGGCCATTGTTAGAGTGTCTAAGGATGAAAGTGGCGGCTGGAAAATGTCTAAAGAAATGTTTTCTAACCCTAATCAGCCCCTATATACCCCTAAATCCGAAATCCCCTTCCGGGCCTAGCTGCTAATCACCCGGTTAAGCCCAATTAAGCTGTTTTACACCATCTGAAACTTGTTTCAGCGATATCTCCCAAACGGTGAGTCCGTTTGGCTAATGTGACCACTCTACGGAATTGTAAACCATCATCCGGAGCCAATGGAAGTGGTTTCAGGTCAAAATTCCTTTCCAGTCAAAAGTTATGGCCAAAACAGTGCCAACTAGGGGTAAAATGGTCATTTAAAAATCGGGAAAAATCAAGAACATGGGAAATGACCCCAATAGTCGTCCCCCAAAGTTACATGACCATACGACTTCGTATGTGAAAGAAATAAATATTCTCCGATCCTATGATGCATAGAATGCGGGTCGTTACAGCACCCCAACCTCTCACATCAGACCTGTTGTTGTGGTCACTGGATATGCTGGGCGGTTCCAGGAAGAATTACACCACAACTCAATCTGACCTTGGGTTTTCAAGCGCGATATGACCAACTACCCACATTGGATCCTATTGTTTGCAGTAACTGGATTTGTCGGGCGGTTCCGGGCAGAATTACACTACAAACTCAACCCAACCTCGAGTTGGCCATTTTCAAGTTCATTATAGTGTCATGCCCATGTTCAAGTTTTCATTTCAAGTTCGTGTCAAGTTTTCAAGGATAAGTTTCATGCCCACGTCCATATTCAAGTTATAACAATGTTCATGTCAAGTTTCATGGCAAGTTTCATACCAAGTTTCCTATAATTACCAATTTTTCGCAACGTTACCCCTTCTAAATATTAGGCTAACAACCTTAGCCTAATTTTCCATCCGCATGATTTTTGGCATAATATTAGGCTAAAAACTTAGCCTAATTTAACTACACAAAAATTTGCATAAAGAAATTCATTAACATGACATAGGTGTAAACTTGACATTCTTGGCATAGTCAATATGAACACCATAGGTGTGTACTTGCAAAACAATCAATATGGATATCATAGGTATGAACTTGCAACGTAAATTAAACCAACAGACATGTATGTGAACTTGGAAATCAATCACGAGCATATGAATAAGTGTGAACTTGAAATATAACATAGGTTAAACATATACACATAAACATGTAGATCTAACATTTGGTCACATATGTGATATGATTTCACAACCTAAAACTTGCATAACATGATAAACTACACAACTTGTCATCACGGGTTATACTCCAAGTTCATATACATATGAATGGACTTATTCATTAATTCCCAATAGAATAGAACCACAGGCATAGATCAACATAATAAACATTGCTCTATTATCAATTTATTTCCAAGGCACGACCTAACTGAATAAATTGATTAAAACATCGCAGGCATAACGTTATGAACATGAAAAAGGTTCGAATAATAATTTAGATTCAAGAACACGGATAGATCTAACTTAAATAGAAAAATCCCCAAAATCAAGGCAAATAAAGAAAATAGGTCTGAATAGAAAATCAAGCTTAGATCCAATTTCATAGTCAAAATTCTAGGCAATAACCTCATGGTCATGAATCATAGTGATTAGTTATAATTGTCCTTGTCATAGTTATAGGCAATAGTCTTATATTCACAGTCATAGGCATAGGCACAGTCTTATGTTCACTGTCATAGTCATAGGCATAGTCTTATGTTCACCGTCATAGTCATAGGCATAGGCATAGTCTCATGTTCATAGTCACAGGCGTAGTCTTATGTTCACGGTCGTAGGCGTAGTCATAGTCTTATGCCATTAACAATAGTCTCAATGTCGTAGACAATATTCCCAATAGTCAAGATCCAAGAAGAAATCAAGAATAGATATGAATCATACGTAAATCAATTCCAGTTTATAACATGCCCATATTAGGTTTATAGTTTTTATCTTAAAGTAACTGGAACTTACAGATCTTGGTCTAAGAAAGATGTAGAAGTCAAGTCTAGAAGTTTGTCGTTGAATTGCTGAATCGTTGAATCATGATTGTAGAAGCAAATCCCCAATTCCTAGCCGTAGTCTTCAAGAAATAATCTTCGCGTTTTATTTTATTTTAATTTAATTTATTATAGATGAAGAAGAAGAAACCAAGATCATCAAGAGTTTGAGTAGCATAAAGTTAGAGAAGAATGGTGTAAAGAGAATGAGGCTAGGGGCTGTTTATATAGGGTTTCAAACTAATTAGAGTCGTCGATGAAGCTAGAGTTAATCAAGGCCATCCATCTCAAGAGAAGCCAATCAGAAAGTGACAAGTTTGCCCTAATGACACACCAGAGCTCAAAAATTCGACCAGAACCCGACCAGGCCAGCCAGGGCCTGACCAGCAGGTTTCTGCTCGTCCTGGGCGCACCTACCATGTGCGCCAATGCAAAATTGCATGGGCGCACTTCCCAAGTGCGCCAGTGCAATTTTGTTCTGGCGCACTTCCCAAGTGCACCAGTGCATTCTGGCCCGTTTCTGGTTTTTCTGCCTAACTTCGTTCGTCCATATCTTCTTCATACGGTATCCGTTTTACGCAAACTCGGACTCTATTTCAAGCAGAATTCCAAGACGAACGCAATGGCGTACCTCATTTCCCTTGATTCTTATTTTAAAAATTAATTCTGCCTTGATTTATGGTTTTAACACGTTATTAAAATTCGGGTTGTTACACTAGGATTACCAGTTTTATTAGTAAATAGGAATCGATTATTATTAGTTTTTCGTGATACTTCAAGGCGAAGTTTCGTTAATTATTATAATATTAAATGGACACGCTATATATATATATATTCACAAACCCTATCTACATCTTCTTTCGTGGTCAACTGAAATGAACGAGTCGCCATAACTTCGAATCAACGAACACGGTTGTTCGATTCTTCCTTCACTTTAAACTTCCGATCCCTCAACAAATTACGAAAATTCCAACAGCAAACGTGTTCATCTAGGTGAGATCTTGAATCTCAATGGTCATGATCGGATCATGATCATCGAAGAGGCCGAGATCCTGATGGGAAGGTGTGTATTCTCGTGATGTTTTGTGGGTGGCAGGCAATCTCGAATGGCGAGCTGCTCAGGGCTTGGATCGAGGAAGCTCAAGCGCTTGGGTCGGTGGTCTCCGATCAACCTCTGAGGGCCCAGGCGTGGCACAACAGCGTGGTGTCTATGTCGACGCTTGATGAAGTACAAATGAAGACCTGGAACTTAAATAGTAAAGTAAAAGAGGGTTCGGCCTTACTGACTAACGCAATTTGATTATAAAATGGTGATTAGGAAGTTAAATTTTGATTGAAATAAGTATTGTTTAAACAGTTGTCTGAAAACATTAATTTCTTGCAGGGTATTGAGGAAATGGGAGCACAATAAAAACAATATTCCCTAATTAAAAGTATACCAATGTTATTGATTACCTTAATTAAGTAATAATTAACTAATGTAATCAGGTTTGGGTGGTGCGTATTTTATTTGGCTCGTGGACAAAGATCAAAACAATACTGAGACTGGAGATCAAACCAACATGAAGGGGGAAGACCCTGTGCTCCTTTAACTCAATGTAATTGGTTAAAATGTTTATATTTATTTATATCATTAGGGTTGATGAAAATATTTAAATAAGAAATTTGCATAGTTAAATTATATAAGCTTCGAATATTAATAACCCCATCGTATGTTGTCAGAATTGGATCAGACCAGAGACGTCAAGACTGTATGGATGAATTAACTCAGTATTTTGGAACTGACTGGGACAAAAATGAGACGTCAGGAGTTTACGATTAAATTAAACGACTGTTTAATTTAACTGTAAATGAACCGTTTCTAATCAAGGTGAGTTAAACTCACTCAGTTTTCCCATTTATATTTTTTATAAATTAGGTTTTTGTTTTTGTGTGCTCTATTTGCTAATGGTTGACTTTTACTAGTATTATAATTTTTGTTGATTTAATTGATGAAATTAAACCGTTATTTAATTTCAGTGAAACACCAAATCGTTATTTTAACGATTGGTTGCAATAAAGGTAGCTCACCTTAGTTGGTCACGTTTATAAAATAAACATGTTTAAATTGTTGAATTGTTTGAATTGCTTATGAATTGGTTGATGTTAAATGGTCGTTATTTATTTCTGTTAAATGAAATTGAAATGATCTGATATGAGATAACCGTTGTGATTTTAAGGAAGAACAGGTTGGAGGGATCCAATGGGATTCCTCAAAATATATTATTTGTTTTCATATTATCACATATGAACTGATCTGATGGGGTGATTGATTTGGTTGTTGATTATTGACTGAATATTCAACTTCTGTTTGTTTAAACCAATAGACGGTATTGGTTGAGTATTTGGCAGAGGATGGCCTATAAAACCAATCGTTTTATAAATATTGATTAATCGTCAGGTGAGTCAATAGAGATGAAGTTATAAAATTTATTTTATAACTTGAGATAAATTTTTAAATATATTATTTTGAATAGAAGAGAAATAAATAAATAAATATTTTATTTATTTAAGACTTTGATATATTATTAATTGATTTCATAAAGTAAATTCTGATGTAAATCAGATTTATAAGTATGAGACAAGAAATAAAATCGCATAGTTAAATTTGGATAAGTGTTTTATTAAGAAAACAATTAATGGAATTATTTAAATTAATTATATTAATTTAAAGTGAGAATTAATTAGAATCGAGTTTTTAGTTAATTAAATTGACCGTTTTGAACTGGAATTTATTATCAAATTGATGTGTTTTGATTAAAATAGTTTAATGAATATTGCTTAAATTTAAATAAATTATTTTAAGAGATTTATCAGTTACTTTAGTTAATAAGGAAATTAACTACTTTTACAGTAGTTAGTGATTGAAGAAATTATTATCCTGATTAATGATAGTTTAGAAAATTTCTTTTTGAATGGGAATGCATTTAAAAAGTGATCGAAGGTGAGATGTAATCCAATTGAACGGAGAAAGGAACTTATGAACGGGTTTTATATTTAAAACCCATATTTTTATAACGAAGTTATAGAAAGAAGTTGAAGCGAATACAATAAATTAAATGATTGCTTAATATTTGAATTAAATAAAAGGAATTGAGAACATAAGGGTTTATATAAAACCAGGGTTATGTAAATGAGATTTTAAGTGTAAAAGCGTTGATATTAGATTACCGTTATTTGAAATTGAAATCAAGTAAAAAGGGGAGAATTGAAATAAGATTTCCAAAGTGGGGAATGGTCGAATAGATTTGAAAGGAGATTGGAAATAAGTGAATATGGTTAAAGAAGTGGGTTATAGGGTTGTATAACCAAATCCAAGTATGATGGAAATTGTTTTGTGACTAAAATGGAATATTGAGTTTTGATTACAACTTATATTTATCTGAAGGTACGAACGTTGTTGACCAAGGTATGAGAGGTAATTAAAATATCCCAACTTGAACAACATCAGGATTATCTGAAGATGGTATTAGTTGGTAATTGTAAAAGAGGTTAGTGATAGTTCATTATTTCCATTAGTGAAATAATGCAACATTTGGTGAAAATTTCGAGAATGTATAACGAGATCCGAAGTAAAGGAAATTAATTGGAAGGAAATGCAAAGATGGGTTTTATTTTAGACAAATAAGTATTAGTTATTGTTCAAGAATGGAATTAAGGATATTAAGTGATGTTGTTTTCAAATAAATAGTTTGAATGGATTTCCCAAGAGTAAATAATAAAGAATGATGAAATAAATGGGTTGAAAGGAGAATTAAGTGGAAAGTGAATATGGTTATAAGTTATTTTACTAAGTATATTAGTGAAATGGTTCGGAGAATATTCGTATTAAATAAGAATTCCATTATCATATTTTTAAATATTAAAGGAGTTAGAAGTTTTAATTAAGAAAAAGTGAACTAGTTAATTTTAAATAACAGGCCAAGTGATGCTGAATACTGAACCAATGAACTCATTGGATTGTCATGATTGAATGACTGTATATTTTGATAGTTAAATCACCGACTATCAAATCTGTCTAATACGATTGTTGGTATGGAAAGACCGGGATCGAATTTATATTCGAAAACCATTCCGACCAACAAATACGTGAAGATATCACAAGATGATCGAGATGGAGCATTGAAGACCGTGGATTTTCATAAATGGAAGAACCACTAATATTCTCTGCCTGGCAAGTAGAGATAAGTTGTGATTTTGTCGTGGTTGGAATCTATGGGTTGCAAGCACTTCTCGCTAGTGATCCATGGGGTGATTCTTATATGGATGCAGTAGGAGAGTACCTTCGATTCATCCTGTTCCTGGATGGATGTCTGACCGAGTATTTCCAAAGGATCACCTATGTTGATTTCTTCGAACGTGCTATGGCTGTTGGCGGGGAATTGCCGTTCTCTTAGCTTCTAACTAGAGTATTTTTTGGGACGTCAATTAGTGATATCTGACGGATTTGGCGATGTGGCATTCAAAGTGAATGGTGACCAGTTGTTTCAAAAGTTAATCAAAACCTCAAGCCTCATCAGCCGGGAAATGACAAAAATCGGGCAGGCAGCATGGCTATGTGGGTCGCTCCCATTAGGGTGTATAATCATCTATCTAGAGAAAATCCTATTTGATCCTTTAATCTATATTTCGATGCTGTACCTTTTTGGGAGACGGTTGCTGATCCCAACCGTCGGTGATATACATTCGATACACTCAAGCGAAATGAGTGGTCGGTCATGTGTGGGACGGGTTGCAAGACGTTCTTGTTGAACCCAGTGTATTCGCCTCTAGAGATACACTATCAGCAGGTGGTCCCATACCTTGTCATAGTTGTAATCCAAACTCCAATAAGTGCCCGCGGTTTTGATTGTATACTATATATGTGGAGCGTGAGATGCAAGCGTTCCACTAGATTGATAATTACTTGTATTTAGACATTATTATAATATCAGAAAAGATATTGGTTTCGAAAATGTTTGGGTTATCGTAAGGTAAAAATCGTCTATATTTATGTGTGGGTTTGGTCTTACGATTATCCTTTTCTTCGAAAAGATTTTAACTTTAAAATCAGGTTGTGTGATACCCTTAATACTGTGCGAGTTTATCTCACTCTGGTTCACCAGACTGACCCGGTGTTTTGTAAATGCTCGGGTTAGCCCGGGGAGTACGAGTTCAGGTTATCGAATGCTGTGAAGTCCAGAGACGAGCTGGAGATGTTCAGACGTATGATATTATATAGCTACTATTCCGCTATGTGTTGTATTTGGGAACAGGATATTATAACTATCCCGTTGTGTGATGTACTCTGATATTGTAAGTATTTTTAAAGCTCTCAATAAAGATTTATTTCTGTATTATATTTTGTTCCGCTGCGATGTGAGACTCTGTGTTATGTTTCTTCTTCTTCTTCTATTCTAATATTTCTTTCTTTCTTATCTAACCCTATAATTTCTTTCTAATAACTATCCAGTGTTTTCGATGCTTGGAGGGTCGGCATGAGTTACGGTAAAGGTATTTATATCGATTTTCGGAGCCGAAAATCCTTGGGTCGTTACAGTGGTATCAGAGTTGAAGGTTAAGAAATTACCTTGGCTCTGTGGCGTGACTCAGTAGAGATGGGGTTAGCAATACCCTTGATTGAGTTGAGCGTATATATGCTAGTGAACGTATTTGTAGATTTTGTACAAATTGTTTTATTTTGTGGAGAATTATTTGTTTGAGTTGTTTATGAGTTCTGGTCGATCAGTATGATCCACTGTATCGATAGGGGTTTCTAAACACTCAAGTACATTAAACCGACGCAGTATGTTTTGAAAGAGGGTAAATGAAATAATTTTACCCAAAGTATATTTTAATATAAAAGGATGATTAATATTTGAAGTATTATAGTATATTGGATGTGTTGGTTGATTATAACTGAAATGATTATATAAATAACCAATTAGAATTCGTATAATATAAAAGCAGATTTATTAAATCTGATATTATAATCAGAATTGGAATTAAAATTCCTAAAAGTTTGAAAGGTGTTTGCAAATGAACTTGGATTGAATATATGAGAGTTTTTAAAATCCTGGGAGATTTTAATTTGTTTTATGATCATTGTGTTTGGTATTTTGAAATGGATTTCAAAATGAAAATGTTTAAATACAGTTTTAATAAGTGATATAATATTGAACTCACTTCGATAGCTAGGGAATAACCCTGATGATGCTGGCCACATCATCAGTGTTCATTTCCGAGTTCTAAGTGACATATTACTACAAAAAAAAATCTTGTTTTGAATTGCTTTGAGAAAAACAAGTTGTTTTGAATCCTGAAAAGGAATATTTGATTTTTTTTTTGAAAGAGCTAAATTGTTTAAAAACTCCTAGGGAAATTGTTTGAACAAAAACAAAATTAAATAGAAATTGGTAAGTTAAGTGTTGAAATTGATAATGGATGGAAATTGAGTTAAGAATGGGATTTGGCTTGGATGCGTGAAGGATTTGGTTTTGAGGATAAAATTGGAATTTTGTTTGGGAATGCATTTGTATATGCTGACAGGGTAGCAGATAGAAAGGATATAATGATATGCCCGACAAAAAGGTACACGTTTATTTTATATGGGTTTGGTGATTTATGAGCCTATTTGGCAAGCCGCTTGGCTGTTTTATTTTCTTTTGGATTAGAGAAGGCCTAGAAAGGCGAGTGGTAGTTGTACCGATTGAGCCATATAAAGGAGGTGCTGGCGAAAATTTTCGGGAATTTAAGTCATTAGAAAATTTTTGATATTTTTGAAAATATTTATTTACAGTATTGAATTGATTTTTGATTTAAGATAAATAAGATTTGGAAATTTACGGGTTTGTAGCGTTCTTTCTTACCTTAGCAATTTCGAGGACGAAATTATTTTAAGGGGGGAAGAATGTAACGACCCGTGTTTTTGGCAGTCAAATATTTAATTTAATTTATTATTTTAAATATTTATTTGGGATTTTAAATGGATTTAATATATATATATATATATATATATTCGTTTATATAGTGAAATTTTAACGTTAATTTATTTATAATATAAAACGAGCTCGAATTGGCGCGACAGTTCGTAATATTTGGTTTTGAACTTCAACTGAGAATACAGGGTTCGATATAAGTCAGATTTCTGGGAAACAAGAAACGTTGGAACCGTATTGACGATAATTTCCATATGAAAGAAAAAATTCAAATTTCGTGTTATAAATTGTTAGTTATGGCCAAATCAAAATTTGAAATAATCGCTGTGAAAATCGTATTTTTAATTATATGCCTTTAAAATGCCCGTTTTGCAAACGGACTCAGATTTCGACGAAATCAGTTTCATTAGAACCATAATGTTAAATTATTGTATGGTGGTGAATTGCATGGAAACTGATGTCGTATGTGACCACGGTAGCCGTAAATGCCCAGTTATTTTCTATAACGCATAATTAAATTAACAAAGAGATAATTAGGCATAAGTTGAACAGACGATCGATTTAGGCCGCGTAACCAATTCCGCTGAGTTCGTATCGTTGATTAGAGTCAGGATAGGTATATAGTTTGCTATTTTTGGAGACTGGAAAAATTGGCGTTAAAAATGGTATTGCGGTGCGCTATAAAAATAGCCTACCGGGGAAACAATCTCAGAATGCGACGAAACTATTGTCGTTGGGTTCATATCAACAAATTATTGTAAGATTTCAAAGTTTCAAGTTGATTTGATTTGCCCAGTGATCATGGAAAAATTAAACGCGTGTTTATTTCTGGTTTTAGAAAGAATTTTTTTCCAAACAATCTCGGAATTCGACGAAACCTGTCCCATTGGATCCAGAATATCTTTTTATACTAGGATTAGCATTTTTATCAGTAAATAGGAATCGATTATAATTAGTTTTTCATGATACTTCACGGCGAAGTTTCATTAATTATTATAATATTAAATGGGCACCCTATATATATATATATATCTATTCACAAACCGTATCTACATCTTCTTTCGTAGTCAACTGAAATGAACGAGCCACCACAACTTCGAATCAACGAACACGGTTGTTCAATTCTTCCTTCACTTTAAACTTCCGATCCCTCAATAAATTATGAAAATTCCAACAGCAAACGTGTTCATCTAGGTGAGATCTTGAATCTCAATGGTCATGATCGAATCATGATCATCGAAGAGGCCGGGATCCTGATGGGAAGGTGTGTACTCTCGTGATGGTTTGCGGGTGGCAGGCGATCTCGAATGGCGAGCTGCTCAGGGCGCGGATCGAGGAAGCTCAGGTGCTTGGGTCAGTGGTCTCTGATCAACCTCTGAGGGCCCAAGCGTGGCACAACCGCGTGGTGTCCATGTCGATGCTTGATGAAGTACAAATGAAGACCTGGAACACAAACAGTAAAGTAAAAGAGGGTTCGGCCTTACTGACTAACGCAATTCGATTATAAAATGGTGATTAGGGAGTTAAATTTTGATTGAAATAAGTATTGTTTAAACCGTTATCTGAAAACGTTAATTTCTTGCAGGGTATTGAGGAACTGTGTAACAACCCGTAAAATGCGGGCCAATTTGAAATTTTTATTTCGGCAATTTTAGTGAATTTTGAACATTTAAAATAGATTATTTTAAATAATATCGACGAGAAATTTATTTTGAATAGAATTAGAACGTATATATTATATACGTCGTCGTTAGAATATAATAATTATACATAATTATTAAAAGAATTGAAAATGGCGCGGTAGTTCGATAATTCGATTTCAAACTTCAATTGAATGTACCGGGTGCAAAACAAACCGGATTTTAGTGAAACCAAAAATAATGGGATTTAATTGATGATATCTTTCTAACGAATCCGACCAATCGAATTTTCGTAGCGAGAATCAAAAGATATGTCCAGTTGAAAATTCTGAATAGTCGCTATGGAATTCAGGCCCTTAAAAATGGACATTTTGCAAATGACCTCGGATTTCGACGAAACCACTTTTGTTGGATCCGCAGTGTAAAGTTATTCTAGGTTTCAAATTTCATAATTTTTCGAATCAATATGTGAGCGTGGCATAGGAAAACGTGTTTTGACCATTTCAATTGATTTTAATCGACTGGAAAATGGCCATTTTTCCAACGGTCTCAGAATTCGACGAAACTAGTTTTGTTAGGACCGTATCGTCAATACGAAGCTAGAAAATATTTTTCTAGAATTTTTCTAGTTAGTATGTGACCCCAGTAATTTAAAATGTACGTTTAAAATTCAATATAGTGATTTAAATGTAAATTTAACGAAAACTGATTGTAACAGCCGAATCAGCTTACGATACATATCCCATTGTGTTCGGAATGGGGGTGAAACGCTATGGGCGACAGTCGGTGGGCCTCGTTTCGAAGTCGAATAAAAAGTCAACTCCTTGGGATAAAATAAATTAAATTAAAAATATAAAACCTTTTTCATATACCCCCCCCGTTAGTTCATATCAGAAATCAGAAAAAAAAATAAAAAAAAAAGAAAATCGCGATCGTTCCCCCCCCCCCCCCCCGTTGCCTCGACCGCCGCCAGAGGCGGAGCTCGCCACTGCGCCGCGATGAAGCCACCATCCCCTAGCCCTAGCTCCTCCCCCTTCGTCGAACCCACGAGACCCGTTACCCCCTTCGAACCCCGAACCGCCTGCGCCCACCACGTCAGAGCCGCCACCGCCCCCTTTACCCCGTCGCGCCCACCTCCGCCGACCTCTCCCCCCCTAGCCACCTCCAGCGAACTCAAAGAGACCCCCCCCTAAAGACGGCGCTGTAAGTTTTTTTTTGTTTTTGTTGTTTTATTGTTTTATTTTATTTCATTTCTTTTAGAGAAAAATATAGTTTTAAAAATTGATTTTTTTTTAGGATAAAGATTATGTTTTTGAATAATGAAAAGTTATATTTATTTCATGAGGAAAAGGTTATATTTTAAATAGGTTAAGGTTAAATTTCTATAGTAGAAAGCTTAGATTAGTTTTTTTTTATAGTAGCGATATCAAAATCAAATTTTTATATGATGCAGATATTAAAAATACGATTTTTATAGAGGTAGCGAAATAAGAAAATATAATTTTTATTAAGTAAAAGGATTTGAATTAAAAATATAATTTTTATATGAAGAAAGTTATGATCTTTATATTTTTAAAGTAATCAAAATATGATTTTTATATTTTTAAAGTATTAAAAATATAATCTTTACTATATAGAAATATTAAAAATATGATTTTTATATTTTTAAAGTATTAAAAATATAATCTTTATAGGATAGAGAATATAAAAATATCATCTTTGTATATGTAGCGAAATAAAAACCTGATTTTTATTTTATATACGTTGAAGTAAAGTGATGATTTTTATAATGATGAAATCTATATTTTTGAAAAGGCGAAATCTTTATATAGAGAATAGCGTTATAAAAATAGAATTTTTATCTATATATTAGCGGTAAGGAAATATGATTTTTATATATTGAATAGCATAGTAAAAATTCGATTTTTAAATATATGAAGTGATTATAAAAATATGATTTTTAAATTGAAAGTGAATAAATAAAAATGTGATTTTTATTTTAAAGACATCGAAATATAAAAATGTGTGATTTCTATATGTAGTGGCTACGGGCAACAAAGGAGAAGAAAAGGCGAGAACGACGAAGATCTCTACAATAGGAGTGTCGTGGTATTGGATAGCTTTCGGTGAGAATTTCTCACTCTTCAATTTATTTTCTAGTTATATATATATATACTAGGATGCAGACGGTGTTTAGTAGCACCCGACACAATCGTCCACAGACCATGGACTTGTTTGTTTGGCTGTTTGGTGATTGATTGCGATATTGGTTTGAATGTGGTTTGTGGTGTGGAAAATCGAATCGATAAATGGGTTAGGATTAGACGTGCGCCGTTATAAGGCGAAGGAGTAAGGCTAGGTTAGACTCTTACTCCAAATTTTGTGGTTTGCATAACGAAAGTGATTTGATTGATGTGTGAATGGCATGGGCCTTCACTAGACCGGGGATAAGGCTAGGCCTTGTCCCGTTTCTAGTATCGTGCCGTTATGCCGCCGAAATTTTCTAAAATATGTTAGAAAAATAAAAATAATCATTTATTGAATAAATGAACTGAATAGAAATTCAAGTGTTAAAATAAAATAGTTTGATCGTTAAAAATATAATTTTTAACGTGAAAGTGAATAAATAAATATTTATAAACAAATCGGCCGATTTGTTTGTATACACTGATTTGACTGATATCGATTGGGTCGATAAATTTCACACGTCGCCCAACAGCACAAATAAAATAGGTGTTTGATTGTTTGAAACCCCACACGGGTGTTGGGATGAAATTTGAAGTTCACTCATCCTGATTGATTAAATATGTCAATCGATTGATTGACAGGCTGTTATAAGCATTAGATATCTATATTTGATGCTTATACGGTGTAGTGCACTTTGGTTGATGGTTGATTATTTATCGTTGCTATTATATACAAGTGTTGTATGAAAATCCATATAATTAACTTTATATGGTAATTGATTGGGCCTCATTCCCATCGTGAAAATAAGGAATATTTTAATAATAACAAATATTTTGATAATAAGAAATATTTGAAATAGAACATTTGAAAATAGAAATATGTGAAGCCGTGATGATTAGATTGACGCCATTTTGACGTGAACGATATTTATATCGATTTTAAAACGATTTCGAAATGAAATGAATTGAAAACGATTTCGAAATGAAATGAATTGAAAACGATTTCGAAATGAATTGAATTGAAAACGATTTCGAAATGAATTGAATTGAAAACGATTTCGAAATGAAATGAATTGAAAACGATTTCGAAATGAATTGAATTGAAAACGATTTTGAAATGAATTGAATTGAAAACGATTTCGAAATGAAATGAATTGAAAACGATTTCGAAATGAATTGAATTGAAAACGATTTCGAAATGAAATGAATTGAAAACGATTTCGAAATGAAATGAATTGAAAACGATTTCGAAATGAATTGAATTGAAAACGATTTCGAAATGAATTGAATTGAAAACGATTTCGAAATGAAATGAATTGAAAACGATTTCGAAATGAATTGAATTGAAAACGATTTCGAAATGAATTGAATTGAAAACGATTTCGAAATGAAATGAATTGAAAACGATTTTGAAATGAATTGAATTGAAAACGATTTCGAAATGAAATGAATTGAAAACGATTTCGAAATGAATTGAATTGAAAACGATTTCGAAATGAATTGAATTGAAAACGATTTCGAAATGAATTGAATTGAAAACGATTTCGAAATGAAATGAATTGAAAACGATTTCGAAATGAATTGAATTGAAAACGATTTCGAAATAAATTGAATTGAAAACGAATTCAAATTGAATTGAAAGTGAATTGAAATGAATTCAAATTGAATTAAAATTTGAATTGAATAGAAATGAATTTTAAAAAGAATTTATAAAGAAGAATTCAATTTTGATTTGAATTGAAAAGAAAGTTGAAATTGCTTTCGAAACGATTTTAAAACGATTTATAAAATTCGTTTTAAATAGAAATCGACGAAATATATTATATATATATTATATATATAATATAATGGCCTGAATAGAACGCGCCGCGCCGCGGTAGTTCGTGAATTTCGACCATTTATTTCAAACGAACATTGCGGGAGATCCGACCGTCGGATTCTCCTAAAACCGGAACCGTTGGGTTCGTATCGAAAAGAGCTTTCCAATGAATATTAGAAATTTGAAATCTAACGGTTGGATTTGGAATTATGTCCAAATCAAATTTGAAAAAGGTCGCTGTAAGTGCAGTTCGATAGCCGTTGATGGAAATCGACTGTACGGGCCTTGATAAAATTATCAAAAATATCTATAATTTGTGTAAAATTATAATATGTGAATTAGAAAGAATTGGGCTGGAAAATTCCACATTTGAATAGGTAAAAATAGATTTCTATCGAAATGAACTAGTTTTGAACTAGAATTAAAATCAATTTATTTTTGAAATAAATAAATTGAATTTGAAAGTGATTTTGAAAATAATCAATATTTCCAATACGTGAATTGGACTGGAGTTGAATCGAAATTATCTTCGGGATATTTCGATGTTGGATTTCGTGACTATACAGATATTGTTATGGGAATTTGAAAGATATATTTTATATCGTTATTGCCAATACGATATTTGTTGGTTTCAGAATTTGGTATTGAATATAAGTCGATATATTTTCTATTCAAAGCCTTGTATTTAATATCAAATGTGATTTGGGTTTATCGTGAATCGTGTTTTAGACGACATTGGTTCTTTAACCCAGTTAAAAACAGGATATTGATTTTTGAAAAGATTAAAACTAAGTGGAGTTTTAAAGAAATCTTTAATTAGATTAAAATGTGAATTGATAATTTAAATTATCAAATTTGAAAGGTGATCGAGAATGGAGTACCACCAGTTTTGCTCCAAAGCGATAGTTAAATCTTTAATTAGATTTGAACGTGAAATGGTAATTAATTTTACCGATAACACCGTGGTGTTAGAAATGGAGTATCACCAGTTTTACTACATGGGATATATAGGTTGGGATTGGGAAATAAAATAAATAATTACTTCGGTGTGGTTCGTTAATCCCGACTAGTTTGAAATGATATCCATAGGAGGATTAAAGAATAAATTTAGAAGAATTTATCTTTGATAAAATTAATGGGAACATTTCCCTATGAATGTGATTTTGTGAATAAAAGAATATTCGGAATTGGAATGAGGCGTTCGTTGTGGTTGTGTAACATTTGTTTATCATATACGTGGGTTATTCAGAAAGGCCGGGTTTATACCCATTCTGAATAATCGATTCGACGAGATGTCGAAGATGAAGACGGTGGTCGAAGACCGGAAGTCTTCACATCGTTTGGGTGATTACTGATGATCTTGATTGGGCTGTACACCCAGGATGAGGGAAACAGTTGGTGATCGTCCAGACGTACTTGGAGATGGATGGATATGCGAGGAAAGTGCCTCCGGTTTCGTTCAGACCCAGAACGAACTTGTAAATGGATTGTGTGTCTGACATTGGATTTTATTCTGTGTTGATTGATCTCTATTAAATATACATCTATTTGGCGGCGGAGAATTTATTCTCTTGCTTAACGCCCTTCTTTGAGACGTACGAGCTCAGAGGTTGTATATCGATGGACATCAGTCGCATGGAGTGAATTGCCAATGTGGCATGCGTAAGTGGCAATTGATCAAGGCTTCTGTTGAAAAGCAAAGTTTTGTGGTTGATGATCAAAGCACGGCCTGTGTGGCGTAGCTTTGTGTATAACGTGAATTCGCGAGCCTCACACCTCGGTATAAGTCAAAAACGGGATACAGACCCAAGGAGTGCACGACGTTTCTTTCTAGCTAGGGTGGTGTCAGTGACCTACCAGCCCTGACATTTATATACTTTTCACCTGTGTGGTTGTTGGATATGAGGCGCCTCGGATATAGGTCTGTAAGGACCGGGAAACGTGTGTTCAGGAATAATTAATCCTCAAAAGAAAGAGAGGACCGGCCTTGGAGGTTCCAAAGGATCAGAGTGGGGTCCTGAGGCATTGCTAGAGTGTCTTGAACGCGGAGAGGAGCTTGCCCCTTGCCTCGGCTCATGACGGAAATCCAATTTCCAATACGTGATAGTGCGGTTTTATTTGTAGAACCTAGTATGGCGACATAGTGGTATGGGTCATTAATGCCGCCTATGATTGATATTTATGATTGAAATTGTTTTGACACTATACACCTATAATAGTATCAAATAATGTGTTTTAAACGTATCAAGCATGCTTTGGCTGTTATAAGGTAAAAACCCTATCCTCCGGCTTGCGTTGCATTGTGTGATGGGACCTGGGTCTTATAACAGCTTCATTTTTCTTTATTTAGCATTGCGCTGTTTGTTTTATGCACTGGTATTCTTGGGAGGAAACCCGTTCCGTGTTATACGGCGTGGTCCCTTGATTTACCTAACTTTAAAAATAAAGAATTATAACTGTTTTAGTTCTCACACCAGTCACATGACTGACCTGGAGTTTATTGTTTTAACCTAAACTCTGGGTGCCCCTATTTTCCACACGGGCAGCTAGTAGTTTTGGTTTTGCAGATTTATATCCACAGGGTCCTGATTTACAGCTGGAACGATGCTCGGAAAGCTCTGTATCCGTGTATCACTTTCAGTTGTGTTTTGTATATTTTTCCGCTGCTATGTAATTTATTGTAATCTCTGATATTTGTTGAATGTAATTTAATCATTTATACTCTGTATATTCTTGTATCTGATGGAATTGTTGTAATAACAATGAAATGTTCTTCCGTCTGCGTCCTTTTGTGTGTTGTTCTCAAAGTATTCGTGCTTTCCTTCATGGGGAAGTTACGGGTCCTTACAAACTGGGAGCACAACAAAACCGATATTCCCTAATTAAAAGTAAACCAATGTTATTGATTACCTTAATTAAGTAATAATTAACTAATGTAATCATGTTTAGGCGGTGCGTATTTTATTTGGCTCGTGGACAAAGATCAAAACAATACTGAGACCGGAGATCAAACCAGCATGAAGGGGGAAGACCCTGTGCTCCTTAAACTCAATGTAATTGGTTAAAATGTTTATATTTATTTATATCGTTAGGGTTAATGAAAATATTTAAATAATAAATTATATAAACTTCGAATATTAATAACCCCATCGTATGTTATCAGAATTGGATCAGAACAGAGACGTCAAGACTGTATGGATGAATTAACTCCGTATTTTGGAACTGACTGGGACAGAAATGGAGACGACAGGAGTTTACGATTAAATTAAACGACCGTTTAATTTAACTGTAAATGAACTGTTTCAAATCAAGGTGAGTTAAAATCACTCAGTTTTTCCATTTATATTTTTTATAAATTGGGTTTTTGTTTTTGTGTGCTCTGTTTTCTAATGGTTGACTTTTACTAGTATTATAATTTTTGTTGATTTAATTGATGAAATTAAACCGTTGTTTAATTTCAGTGAAACACCAAATCGTTATTTTAACGATTGGTTGCAATAAAGGTAACTCACCTTAGTTGGTCACGTTTATAAAATAAACATGTTTAAATTGTTGAATTGTTTGAATTGCTTATGAATTGGTTGATGTTAAATGGTCGTTATTTATTTCTGTTAAATGAAATTGAAATGATCTGATTTGAGATAACCGTTGTGATTTCAGGGAAGAACAGGTTGGAGGGATCCAACGGGATTCCTCAAAATATATTATTTATTTTCATATTATCACATATGAACTGATCTGATGGGGTGATTGATTTGATTGTTACTTATTGATTGAATATTCAACATCTGTTTGTTTAAACCAATGGACGGTATTGGTTGAGTATTTGGCAGCGGATGGCCTATAAACCAATCGTTTTATAAATATTAATTCACCATCAGGTGAGTCAATAGAGATGAAGTTATAAAATTTATTTTATAACTGGAGATAAATTTTTAAATATATTATTTTGAATAGAAGAGAAATAAATAAAAAAAATTATTTATTTAAGACTTTAATTTATTATTAATTGATTTTATAAAGTAAATTCTGATGTAAATCAGATTTATAAGTACGAGAAAAGAAATAAAATCGCATAGTTAAATTTGGAAAAGTGTTTTGTTAAGAAAACAATTAATGGAATTATTTAAATTAATTATATTAATTTAAAGTGAGAATTAATTAGAATCGAGTTTTGAGATAATTAAATCGACCGTTTTGAATTGGAATTTATTATCAAATTGATGTGTTTTGATTAATATAGTTTAATTAATATTGTTTAAATTTAAATAAGGTTTTTTTAAGAGATTTACCAGTTACTTTAGTTAATAAAGAAATTAACTACTTTTACATTAGTTAGCGATTGAAGAAATTATTATCCTGATTAATGATAGTTTAGAAAATTTCTTTTTAAATGGGAATGCATTTAAAAAGTGATCGAAGGTGAGATGTAATCCAATTGAACGGAGAAAGGAGCTTCTGAACGGGCTTTATATTTAAAACCCATATTTTTATAACGAAGTTATAGAGAGAAGTTGAAGCGAATACTAGAGAGTAAATTAAATGATTACTTAATATTTGAGTTAAGTAAAAGGAATTGAGAACAGAAGGGTTTATATAAAATTAAGCTTATGTAAATGAGATTTTAAGTGTAAAAGCGTTAATATTAGATTAACGTTATTTGAAATTGAAATCAAGTAAAAAGGGGAGAATTGAAATAAGATTTCCAGAGCGGGGAATGGGCGAATAGATTTGAAAGGAGATTGGAAATAAGTGAATCTGGTAAAAGAAGTGGGTTATAGGGTTGTATAACCAAATTCAAGTATGATGGAAATTGTTTTGAGACTGAAATGAAATATTGAGTTTTGATTACAACTTATATTTATCTGAAGGTATGAACGTTGTTGACCAAGGTCTGAGAGGTAATTAAAATACCCCAACTTGAACAACATCAGGATTATCTGAAGATGATATTAGTTGGTAATCGTAAAAGAGGTTAGTGATAGTTCATTATTTCCATTAGTGATATAATGCAACATTTGGTGAAAATTTAGAGAATGTATAACGAGATCTGAATTAAAGGAAATTAATTGGAAGGAGATGGAAAGATGGGTTTTATTTTAGACAAATAAGTATTAGTTATTGTTCAAGAATGGAATTAAGGATATTAAGTGACGCTGTTTTCGAATAAATAGTTTGAATGGATTTCCCAAGAGTAAATAACAAAGAATGATGAAATAAATGGGTTGAAAGGAGAATTAAGTGGAAAGTGAATATGGTTATTAGTTATTTTACTAAGTATATTAGTGAAATGGTTCGGAGAATATTAGTATTAAATAAGAATTCCATTATCATATTTTTGAAATATTAAAGGAATTAGAAGTTTTAATTAAGCAGAAGTGAACTAGTCTATTTTAAATAAAAGGCCAAGTGATGCTGAATACCGAACCAGTGAACTCATTGGATTGTCATGATTGAATCACTGTATATTTAGATTGTTAAATCACCGACTATCAAATCTGTCCAATACGATTGTTGGTATGGAAAGACCGAGATCGAATTTATATTCGAAAACCATTCCGACCAACAAATACGTGAAGACATCAGAAGATGATCGAGATGGAGCATTGAAGACCGTGGATTTTCATAAACGGAAGAACCACTAATATTCTCTGCCTGGCAAGTAGAGATATGTTGTGATTCTGTTGTGGTTGGAATCAATGGATTGCAAGGACTTCTCGCTACTGATCCATGGGGTGATTCCTATATGGATGCAGTAGGAGAGTACCTTCGGTTCATCCTATTCCTGGATGACTTGTATGGACGGATGTCTGACAGAGTATTTCCAAAGGATCACGTACGTTGATTTCTTCGAACATGCTATAGTTGTTGGTGGGGAATTGCCGTTCTCTTAGCTTCTAACTAGAGTATTTTTGGGGACGTCAGTTAGTGATATCTGACGGATCTGGCACATTCAAAGTGAATGGTGACCAGTTGTTTCAAAAGTTAATCAAAACCTCAAGCCTCATCAGCCAGGAAATAACAAAAATCGGGCAGGCAGCATGGCTATGTGGGTCACTCCCATTAGGGTGTATAATCACCTATCTAGAGAAAATCCTATTTGCTCCTTTAATCTATATTTCGATGCTGTACCTTTTTGGGAGATGGTTGTTGATCCCAACCATCGGTGATATACATTCGATACACTCAAGCGAAATGAGTGGTCGGTCATGTATGGGTCGGGTTCCAAGACGTTTTTGTTGAACCCGGTGTATTCGCCTCTAGAGATACACTATCAGCAGGTGGTCCCATACCTTGTCATAGTTGGAATCCAATCACCAATAAGTGCCCGCGGTTTTGATTGTATACTATATATGTGGAGCGTTAGATGCAAGCGTTCCACTAGATTGATAATTACTTGTATTTAGACATTATTATAATATCAGAAAAGAAATTAGTTTCGAAAATGTTTGGGTTATCGTAAGGTAAAAACCGTCCGTATTCATGTGTGGATTTGGTCTTACGATTATCCTTTTCTTCAAAAGGATTTTAACTTTAAAATCAGGTTGTGTGATACCCTTAATACTGTGTGAGTTTATCTCACTCTGGTTCACCAGACTGACCCGGTGTTTTGTAAATGCTCGGGTTAGCCCGAGGTGTACAGGTTCAGGTTATCGAATGCTGTGAAGTCCAGAGATGAGCTAGAGATGTTCACACGTATGATATTATATAGCTACTATTCCACTGTGTGTTGTATATGGGAACATGATATTATAACTGTCCCGTTGTGTGATGTACTCTGATATTGTAAGTATTTTAAAAGCTCTCAACAAAGATTTATTTCTGTATTATATTTTGTCCCGCTGCGATATGAGACTCTGTGTTATGTTTTTTCTTTTTCTTCTTCTATTCTAATATTTCTTTCTTTCTTATCTCACCCTCTAATTTCTTTCTTTCTTATTTCACCCTCTAATTTCTTTCTAATAACTATCCAGTGTTTTCGGTGCTTGGAGGGTCGGCATGAGTTACGGTAATGGTATTTATGTCGATTTTCGGGGCCGAAAATCCTTGGGTCATTGCAGTTCCCGTTAATTTTATCAAAGATAAATTCTTCTAAATTTATTCTTTAATCTTCCTTTGGATATCATTTCAAACCATGTTAAGGTTTTCCAAGCTAGTCGGTATTAGCGAACCACACCGAAGTAATTATTTATTTTATTTCCCAATCCCAACCTATTCATCCCATGGAGCAAAATTGGTAATACTCCATATCCAACACCACGGTGTTATCGGTAAATGTTAATTACCATTTCACATTCAAATCTAATTAAAGATTTAACTATCGCTTTGGAGCAAAAATGACAATACTCCATTCTCGATCACTTTAACCTAATTAAAGATTCATTAAAATTCCACTTAGTTTTAATCTTCCCAAAAATCAATTTCCTGTCTTTAACTGGGTTAAAGAACCACTGCCATCTAAAACACGATTCATGATAAACCCAAAATCAATTTCCATTGTTAATCGGGTTAAAGAACAGGTGTTATTCAAAACACCGCTCACGATAAACCCCAAAACCAATTTAAATTCAATTCCAATTAAATACTAATTAACTGGAAAATTTCACTAAATCTTAATTAAAAGACTTATTATTTTCTAAACTAGGTTCAAGAACAGTGTTATTTAAGACACCATTCATGACGAACCCAAAATCCCATTTGATATTAAATACAAGGCTCTGAATAGAAAATATATCGGCTTATATTCAATATCAAATTCTGAAACCAACAAATATCATATTGGAAATAACGATATATATATATATATCTTTCAAATTTCCACAAACATATCTATATAATTACGAAATCCAACATTGAAATATTCCGAAGATAATTTCGATTCAAATCCATTCCAATTCACACATTGGAAATTCTGATTATTTTTAAAACCACTTCAAATCCAATTTATTTATTCAAAAATATTGGATTATAATTCTAGTTCATAACTAGTTCATTTTGATAAAAATATATTTTTATCCTTTTTAAATATGATATTTTTCACCTCCATTCTTTCTAAATCATTATTATGGTTTTACACAGATTATTGATATTTTTAATAATTTCATCAAGGCTCGTACAGTCAATTTCCAATAACGGTCGTCGAACTGCACTTATAGCGACCTTTTCCAAATTTGATTTGGACATAATTCCAAATCCAACCGTTAGATTTCAAATTTCTAATATTCATTGGAAAGCACTTTTCGATACGAACCCAACGGTTCCGGTTTCAGGAGAATCCGACGGTCGGATCTCCCGTAACGTCAATTCGAAGTCAGTGGTCAAAATTCGCGACCTGCCACGGTGCAGCGCGTTCTATTCAGGCCATCTAATATATATAATATATATTATATATATTTCATCGATTTCAATTCTAAACGTATTTTATAAATCGTTTAAATTCGTTTGAAAAACGATTTCAACTTCATATTCAATTTTAAACAAAATTGAATATTCCATATCATTAGTATATAAATGATAATATTTTCAAAATATTATATTTTGAAATCACTACCTTTTCTATATTCATTATGAAAACGGATATAATCAAAATAAATATCGTTCACGTCAAAATGGCGCATATCTAATCAACACGGCTTTATATATTTCAATAACTTTGTTATTTTATTCAACAAATGATTTTTTTTCAACACATGAATATATATTTTATCCAACACATGAATATTCTCAACACATGAGTATCGTCAACACATGACTATTTTGTTATTTAATATATTTAATATATTTCATAAAATTATGATTTCTATCATTTAATTCTTAATATGGCTCCAACCGTAAATTAGTATGATTCCCTAAGTATTAACCCCGAAGGCCGAAACCAACATTAGATCAATACCCAGGAAACCACTCATCTTAACTAGTTTCCAGCTAGTTTCCAATTCTATATATGATAAAAATGTGAATTTTATTGTTAAAATATTTCGTTCAACACATGATAAGTTTCAGCACATGAATATATATTTCTTTCAACACATGAATATTCTCAACACATGAGTATCGTCAACACATGACTATTTATTCTATTCAACACATGAATCTTTAATTTATAATATTCTTTATTTTTCAAATTGGAATGAGGCCCAATCAATTACCATATAATGTTAATTATATGGATTCCATACAACACAAGTATATAATAGCAATGATAAATAATCAACCATCATCCAAAGTGCACCACACAACTGCATAAGCATTAAATATAAATAATTAACACTTACACAGTCTGTCAACCAATGGATTGACATACAACTAAACAATTGGGATAAGTATACGTCAAATATTCCCAATACCCGTGTGGGGTTTCAATCAACAAACACAGATTTTTATTTGTGCAGTTGGGCGATGTGCAAAATTAATCGTCCCAATCAATATCCTTCAAATGGGTGTACATAAACAAATCGTTCGATTTGTAAATGAAAATTTATTTATTCACATTCACGTTAAATTTATATTTTTAACGGTAAATAATTTATTTCAACGCATGGATATATTTCCATTCATTCCACATCACAACCAATTTTCACAACACAACAAAATCAAACAAGTCGTCCATGGACTGTGGACGACGGGTGTCGGGTGCTGCTAAGCACCGTTTGCATCCTAGCATATATTTTTAACTAGAAAGCAAGAATTAAAGTGAGAAGTTCTCACCGAGGGTTCCATTCCTCCATTCTTTATATTTGAATGGTTCGGACTTCGTTTTCCACCAGTTCCATCGCAATTCTTTTCATGCTGTTCATAGTAAAAATCATATTTTTATAGCTTTATCCCAACTAATAAAAATCATATTTTTATTTCTACTTCATATAATTTTACAATGCTTCCTTCTATATAAAAATTATATTTTTATATCCCTACTTCTTATATAAAGATCGAATTTTTATGTAACGAAAAATCAAATCTTTTTCTATTTCAAAATCTTATCTTTAAGCGAAAAAATTCTAATTTTTAAGCGAAAAAAATTCTAATTTTTAAGCGAATAAAAATCTAATTTTTCTTCCGCTATTTCATTATATAAAAAAATCAAATCTTTATATACAAAAATTAACTTTCAAATGAATAAAATCATACTCTTCCCTTGCTTAAAAATCATATTTTTAAAATAAATAATAATCATATCCTTCTAACACTACAACATATATAAATATTATATTATTATAATAGTTCTTCATACCTAAAAATCACATTTTTATATTTACAAAAGAAATCACATTTTTGTATTTACAAAAGAAATCACATTTTTGTATTTACAAAAGAAATCACATTTGTATTCAACTAAAAATTGTATCTTTATACTTCTAAAAATCAAAACTTTATATAAATAAACCTCCTAACTTTATATAACTTAAAAATCCTGCCTTATATAAGTGGAAAATTAGAAATTTATATAAACAAAATCAGAATTTTATTTAAACAAAACTGAAAACTCACCGTTAATCGTCCGGGGAGAGAGGAGGAGGGGCGCAGCACGCTGGGAAGGGGAAGGGGTAGCAGTGGCGGGCAAGTGGTGGATGGCGGTGGGGTCAGGTTGATTAGTGGCTAAGGCTTCGATTTGGGGGCGAGGGGCTCGACGTGATGAGGAAGCGGAGGAGGGGCGACGGCGAGGGCCGCTGGTTATGGGCGGTGGCTGGCCGGGAGGGCGACGACGTCGGCGAAGGTGGAGGGGGCTCGAACGAGATCCGTGGCTTTTTTTCTCCATTGAAAAGTAATGACGGGGAGAGAGAAACTGAAGGGGAGGGGGTTATATTAATATATATATACATTATTTTTAAATTCCATAAAGCAACTTTTTACTTCGAACTCGAAATCGAACCCACTGACTGTCATCTGTTACACCCCGTGAATTCTATAAAGCTAAGCTTCACAAATTAAAGTATAATTAATTCTAAATGAAAGAATTAAGGGAAATGGGTTACGCCATTGCGTTCATCTCGGAATTTTGCTTGAGATAGAGTCTGAGTTTGCGTGAATCGGCCTCCGTATGAAGAAGTAATGGCCTTCGGAAGTTTCAGAATCAAATTTAAATTCAAACAGCTCAGTTTAAAATTCAAATTTTGAATTTCAGGTTCAAATTGGGCTGGGCGGGAAAATTCCCGCCCAGTTGACCAGGTTGACCATAGGGTCGACCATGGTGTCGACCTGGCCTCCCCAAGTCGACCACAGTGTCGACCTGGTCCCCCCCCCCCAGGTCGACCATAGTGTCGACCTGCCTGGTCGACCTGGCTGGCCAGGTCTGGCTTTGGCTCGAATTTCTGTGGCTCTGTGTGTCACTAGGGATGACGTGTCACCTCTTGATTGGCTCTTTGAACTCTGAATGGTCTAGATTCCTCCTGTCTTCATCTCACGGCTCAAAACAACTTAAAAATCTATAAATACACCCTAAGTCTCAACTGAAAATTCACACATAAAATGAGAAAGGAGTCGTCATGCTACTGGGGAGGAATTGGACATAGCCATCAAGAGAAAATCCTAGAGAGGAATCAAATTAAGAAGAAGATCAAAAGTTTAATCAAATTAATCAACGCAACGTTAATCTACCCAAAGGAGCGCATCTCAATTTCAGAATCCAGAATTCAAGATTCTGCATTCGTTGTAAGTATAGTGACCTTTCAGAATATGAATAAAAATTGTGATGTGATACGATGTAAATGAAAATAGAATTGTGTTATTGTATTGTATAAATTCTGTGTATTGAAATGGTTCTATCATGACTTGTGTATTGATGTTTGTGGCATAAATTGATTGGTGCAAGCCTATTGAACAATTGTATATGAAAACAATGGCACTTGCATGTTTGTGGTAAAAACTAGAAATTGATCCCTTTATGTATATGTCGATGGCATGGACTATGTATATTCCCTTAGTCTAAATTAGAATTTATGTAAACATGTTCTTGATTTGAAAACCTTTTATGCCTACATGACCCAAAACCTACGATATCATTCTCATGTTTATTTGCAAGTATAATTGGATCTATGTTAAGTATCGTTTGGGTTTTCTAAGCTATGCAAGTTCATGTTTATTTGCAAGTATAAATTGGATCCATGATAAGTATCATTTGGGTTTCATAAACTATGCAAGTTCAGGTCGAAATAGGCTATGTGATTAGATTCTATAATTGGACATTTTGGTGAATATACAACATGCTAGTTTTATGTTTGACATTATGCCAAGTTAAACATGTTTAAACACAAGTTTGTATAAACCTAAACTATGCCATTTCATATGTCACCTACTTAGTTATACTTTGATTTGAATGCAAGTTCACATGCCCATCATTTTTGTTAGTATCGCTAAATTGCAAGTTCATGCGCCACACACCCTTATATGTTGTAAAATATTACATGTTATTGATTTTCCCCTTTTTCTCGCGTTTATAAAGTTGGGCTGAATTGTGTCCAGCCCAACATTTGTTATAACGTTGCGAACGTATAAACGGGGGTAATAACGTTGGGTGTAAAACATTGAAAATACATGTTGGCATGTTTGGCACATGCCAACGACAATGACATTTAAAGCGGTATGAATTGTTATACCCAAAAATAAAAGATATGATATTTACATATATAATTGAGAAATAATAAAATATGTAAATTTAGAAAACACGATATGCTTAACCCGAGGTTGGATTGAGTTGTGACGTAAACCTGCCCGGACCCGCCCGGCTGTCCAGTAGTCACAACAATACCTATCCAATGTGGGTGGTTAAGCATTGAGCCCAATAATGACCCGAGGTTAGACTGAGCTGCGATGTAAACCTTCCCGGAACCGACCGGCATATCCAGTAACCGTAGCAATACCTGTCTAATGTGAGTGGTCAGGTGCTCCTAAGAGGCTAAGGACAGATGGTAGGGTTAAGTCAACTATAACACTTAACCAAATTCAACATGTTAACAAGAATTGATGGGTGGGGTTAGGTAAATACAGACACTTAACCACTTAACATGTTTGACTAGAAAATCCTGGTAACGAGGGACCCGTTTCAGCAGTAACCCAAGTTAGGTATCAACGGTACCCTAAAACTAGGCAGGGTGGGGCACGATTACTGGGCTGATTGTAAGCGGTCAAACGACGACGGTGGGTGCACAGTGCATGTCTAACGGGGTGCGGGCGTGCACACACTCCGGAGCAGACAACCAGGGCACTGGGGACACCAGTAATATAACCTATGCCTTCTAGAATTTGTGTCGGGGCCGCCACCATGGGTACACCCCATGATGGGACCAGCATAGGTATCTACAATTCTTGGGGGCCGTATGACACATGTTAACGCGAGTAGGAGCCGATCTTTTAATAAGAATGGGGATCACTTCACCCTCACCATGGGGTGCCAGTTAGAATAAACTCAAGTAGGTGCAGAGATATAGTATGGGTGTGATAGTACATTCGACTCTAAACGTCACCTCCTTAGCTTGTGACACCATCCTATTTTCAGTATATATCTATCATGCCCTTTTCTTATTCACATACTGAAGAGTTACTAGATTTACTCAGGCTTTATGTCTGACCCTATTTTCTTTCGTCTTCTTTTCTTTCGTCCCCCCCCCCCCAAGTCCACAGGGAGGAAACAGCTCAGTCAGGCTCTGTACAAGCTCCAAGAACATAGATGTATGAATTGGGTCTCTTTTGCTCGGACTATGGCTTTGGATATCACTATGGGGATTTTTGTCACTTTATTTATATTTTATGCTTCTTTAATAATCAAGACAGTAATGAGGTTGTAATGTTGGAAGTATTTTGAGACAATTATGGAATGTTATGTTTTGAACACGTATTGATGAAAAAAAAGTCTGTTTGGTTTCCGATGCTTAAAATATGTGTATTTATATCTGTCTTGAGTTTATCTGTGGCTTTTACTTATAAACCTCCACCAAAATTAAGGCATTACCTTTGTGAGTGACCTTAACGGAGGTGGGGTGTTTCACTTGGTATCAGAGCCTAGGTTTGCCAGACAAGATAAAAGTTTTTGAAATTGTTTTCAAAAAGAAAGTGTTATAAATTTTTTTATAAAAAGACAAAATCCCCCAAAGCCATGTGCCCTATCTTTCTCTCTATCCTTCGTTTTGAATTTTTCCTTTCTGTTTCAGCATGTCTGGAGACCTTAACCTCCCGGAAGGAGTGCCGATTCCCAGCTGCTTTAGGAGGTACTTAGAAGCAAGGGCCAATGGCGCGGGACCAGCATACATCCCTCCTCCAGTGGTCGTGGTTCCCCCTCCTCCTTCACCTCCTCATGGAAATGCCTTCTCAAAAACATGTAGAGACTTCAAGGCAATGGGTGGAAAAGACTTTTATGGGACAGAATCCTTTGTAGGGGCAAGAAACTGGCTAAACGAGACTAAGGATCTGTTTGTCATCTTCGGAGTTGATGACAGGCAAAAGATACAACTAGCGGTATGGTTGCTTAAGGATGAAGCTTCCTATTGGTGGGAAGTTACCAATGCTCAAAGGGCGGTGGAAACATGGGAGGATTTCAGGACAAGGTTTGAGATGAAATTCCTCTCCCAAGCAGAAAGAAGCCCGCAAATGGAGAAGTTCCTAACTCTGAAGTAGGGGAGCATGACGATCAGGGAATATGTTAATCAATTTAATCAGCTGGCCAGATTTGGGTTAGACTTAGTAAACACCCAACACAAGAAGGCACTTCGCTTCGTCAAGGGTTTGAATGAGCCTCTACACAGCCTTGCCATGACCCATGTATCCACGGGAGCAACTTATGAAAGCTTGGTGGACATGGCGTTGCTGCACGAGGAAGACCACGGCAAGAAAGAAACTAAGGTAGAAGAGAAGAAAGAGGGTCTACAAGCAAAGAAAACCGACTTCAAGAAAGGAGGGAAGAACAATCAGCCCCGTGAGAAGAGAAGGTGCAATTTCTGTGGCATTGTGGGCCATATACCAAAAGACTGCTGGAAAAGAAAGGCGAAGATGGGTGGTTGCTTTCATTGTGGAGAGACTGGGCACCAAGCTAAGGACTGCCCAAAGAAGAAACGGCAAGGACAGAAAGCCAGATCCACTTCAGGGGGTCAGGTTCATGCGCTAGTGGCACCTCAGCAGGAACGAGGTAGTAATATTTCTGTAGAAAGTGTAGTCTATCTTTATGATCATCCAGTTCATACACTTTTTGACTCTGGCGCGTCACACTCTTTTATTTCATCTGCCTTAGTAGAATCTCTACATCTAGACACTAGTATGGTAGAAGATCCCTTAGTAGTTTCAAATCCAATTGGGGGCTCCGCTTACTTGTCAATAGTTTGTCTGGGTTTGAAAATCTCTATTCTCAGCATTGAGTTTAGTTGTAATGCCTTTGTCTTAGGCTTCTCGGGATATGGTTTGATCTTAGGCATGGACTGGTTATCCAGTAATAGTGCCATTCTTGATTGTGAGAAAAGAGTAGTTAGACTCTTAACTCGGCTTGGTAACACTCTAGAAATTTCTTTTAATCCCTTGAATGCTGTTATGCTTAGTTATCTAGAGTCGCTTGATGCTTCCGATGAGAATTTGCAATCAGTAAGAGTAGTCCAGGAATATCCGGATGTTTTTGAGGAGGTGAAAGGCTTACCTCCGAGGTGGGAAATAGACTTCCGCATATATCTTGTGGATAATGCAAAGCCTGTAGCTTTACCTATCCGACACATGGCTCCAAAGGAGAGAAAGGAGCTCAGTAAGCAGGTTAAAAAACTTCTCGAAAAAGGGTTCATTAGACGAAGCATTTCGGAATGGGGTGCTCCAGTGGTGCTCGCAACCAAAGCAGACGGTTCGCTTCACCTTTGTGTCGACTATAGGGAGTTAAACAAATTGACCAAGAAAAATAGGCACCCTCTTCCCCGAATCAACGATTTGTTTGATCAGCTTGTAGGTGCAACGGTCTTCTCCCAACATGATCTGGCAACTGGGTTCCATCAGCTAAGAGTAGCTGAAGATAGCAATGATAAAACGACGTTCAGAACCCCAGATGGTTTCTTCGAATGACTTGTCATTCCTTTTGGCTTGACAAATGCACCCGCTTATTTCGTAGACCTAATGAGCAGGGTGTTCAGAGAATTCCTCAACAAATTCGTGGTTGTCTTCGTAGACGATATCTAAATCTTCTCAAAGAATGAGGAAGAACATGCTAAGCATTTGAAAGAAATCATGGAAACTCTTCGAGCTCATCAACTAAAAGCCAAAATCTCCAAGTGTCACTTCTGGAGAAATGAATTAAGATTTTTGGGGCATATAATGTCCAAAGATGGGTTGGCTGTGGACCCCGCGAAAGTGGTGGCAGTGCAAGATTGGAAGACACCAAGAAATGCAACCGAAGTTCGAAGCTTTCTTGGGCTAGCCGATTTTTACCGAAAGTTTATTAGGGATTTCGCAAATATCTCAGCCCCACTCACAAGACTAACAAAGAAGAATATAGCGTTCACTTGGGATTTGGACTGCGAGTTTGCTTTCCAACGATTAAAAAGGGCTCTTACAACAGCTCCAGTTCTAACTCTGCCTGATGGAAGCAAAATGTTCACAGTATACACAGATGCATGTGGAACGGGACTAGGCGCCGTTCTAATGCAAGAAGGAAGGGTAGTAGCTTACGGCGGAAGACAATTGAAAGTTCATGAAAGGAACTACCCAACCCACGATCTCGAGTTAGCCGCCATCGTCTTTGCGCTTATGTCTTAGCGCCATTATCTTCTAGGTGAGAAGTTCGAATTATACACTGACCATAAATCGTTGAAATATCTCTTCTCGCAGAAGGATCTTAACTTGAGGCAGCAAAGATGGATGGAGTTTCTTGCCTCATACGACTTTGAAATTTCCTATACTCCCGACAAAGGCAACATAGTAGCAGACGCGTTGAGTCGAAAGAAACTGACCTTAAGTCCACTCTTTGTGGAAAGGCAAAGCCTGGAGTATATAGCCAGTTTTAACTTTAGGCCCTCCTCAGATTTTGTACCGGGTTTGCTAGCATCTCTCGAACTACGCCCTACTCTCTTGGACTCAATAGGAGCTGCACAACGTGAATACTCTCAGCTTGTCGATGTGATTGATAAACTTATTAGGGGTGAGACTTCTAGTCACCTCAGTAGGTACGCCATCGATGATAAGGGTTGGCTGAGGCGAGATGGAAGATTATGCGTCCCACAAGAAAGGGAGTTGACAAAGAAGGTTCTCGAAGAAGCACATCATTCCAAGATGACTATACACCCTGGCGGTGGTAAGATGTACAAGGATATAAAAAGGACTTTTTTTGGAGTGGCATGAAACAAGACGTGCCAGATTTCGTTTCTAAGTGCATGACCTGCCAACGGGTCAAGGCGGAACAGAAGAAGCCTGGAGGACTACTTCATCCTTTAGAGGTCCCACAGTGGAAGTGGGAGAGCATTTCAATGAACTTCATTGATGGACTGCCTAGGTCGAGAAGATGCAACACTAGCATTTGGGTAATAGTGGACAGGCTTACTAAAAGCGCCCACTTCATACCTATCAAAAGTAAAAGGACTGCCTCGTCTCTAGCATCTCTTTATCTCAAGGAAATGGTTCGACTCCATGGGATACCGTCCAGCATTGTTAGTGACCGAGACCCTATCTTCACAAGCGAGTTTTGGCGGAGTCTGCAATAAGCTGTAGGCACACAGTTATGTTTGAGCACGGCCTATCAACCCCAAATTGATGGCTAGACGGAAAGGGTGAATAAAGTTTTAGAGGATCTTTTGAGACTTTGCGTTCTTGACTTTGGAGGGACGTGGGAGGATCACCTTTCTTTAGTGGAATTTGCCTACAACAACAGCTACCAAGCTACCATCGGCATGGCACCTTTCGAAGCCTTGTATGGAAGACCATGCAAATCACCAACTTGTTAGTGGGAGTCTACAGATAAGCTTATACTTGGGCCAGATATGATTCGAGAGACTTCGGAGAAAGTGGATCTGATACGAAGGAGGATGAAGACTGCCCAAGACCGACAGAAATCCTACGCCGACAAAAGAAGGACCGACCTTGAGTTTGAGGTTGTGGACAGGGTTTTCCTTAAGGTATCACCTTTAAGGAACGTCGTCCGTTTTGGATCCACAGGAAAGCTAGCACCAAGATTTGTAGGACCGTTTCCTATCATCGAGAAGGTTGGAAAGATGGCCTATAGATTAGAGCTACCCGAGAGACTGCCGGAGTTCACAACGTCTTTCATGTTTCTCACCTCCGAAAGTGTTTGCATGAGTCTGCGGAAGTGGTGGAACCTAGCATTCTAGAAGAAGCCGAAGTGGGACATGAAGCAACCGTGAGGAAAGTTCCAACCTGCATCTTAAGAACTGAAGTGAAAAAGCTATGCAACCGCGAAGTCAAACTCGTTAAAGTCCAGTGGAGCGACGCCGAGGAAGACGCGACTTGGGAAACGAAGGACAGAATACGCGCTGCCTACCCTCTTCTTTTTGAGGGTACATCTTTGATCTCTCTTTTTCCTTAAGTGATGCTTTATCTATCTTTTTTGGTATACCTCCTCGGTCCATTTCCTAACTCCTTAGGTAGAAAACAAATGGATGCAAACATGTATTTGAAAACATGTTATGGATGATGGCTGCAAATGGTTGCTAGTGATTGCTAGTGGTTGCTCGTGGATGCATACACACACACCCTAGGTTATAGATCGGCTCAGTCACTTCATATTGCATATGCATATATATGTATTCTCATTTGTATATGGTTGAAACTTGATATGCTGTCATATGGTTGTCGCATTTGTATGAATAGTTGTGCACTCATGTAGAATTATGAGTAGGAAAATTTGCATACATAATGGATTCATGACACTTACATGATTCACATTAAGGAGGTCAACTGAATCAGTAGACCGCCTGATTTCTGCATTAGATAAGGACATATACACACACTGCATGTGATCATGAATCATTAGAATTCTTTTAAGGACAGTGGATGCCTGTGTTTGTTGGTTGAGTAGATGGACTGTTGGATGGTAGGATATACATTCTTCCTAACTTGAAGATTTCGGGGACGAAATCCTTTTAAGGGGGGGGGGGGGGGAGAATGTAACACCCCGTGAATTCAATAACGCTAAGCTTCACAAATTAAAGTATAATTAATTCTAAATGAAAGAATTAAGGGAAATGGGTTACGCCATTGTGTTCGTCTCGGAATTCTGCTTGAGATAGAGTCCGAGTTTGCGTGAATCGGACTCCGTATGAAGAAGTTATGGCCTTCGGAAGTTTCAGAATCAAATTTAAATTCAAACAGCTCAGTTTAAAATTCAAATTTCAAATTTCAGGTTCAAACTGGGCTGGGCGGGAAAATTCCCGCCCAGAAGACCAGGTCGACCATAGGGTCGACCGTGGTGTCGACCTGGCCTCCCCAGGTCGACCACAGTGTCGACCTGGTCTCCCCCAGGTCGACAATAGTGTCGACCTGGGTGTCGACCTGCCTGGTCGACCTGGCTGGCCAGGTCTGGCTTTGGCTCGAATTTCTGTGGCTCTGTGTGTCACTAGGGCTGATGTGTCACTTCTTGATTGGCTCTTTGAACTCTGAATGTTCTAGATTCCTCCTGTCTTCATCTGACGGCTCAAAACAACTTAAAAATCTATAAATACACCCTAAGTCTCAACTGAAAATTCACACATAAAATGAGAAAGGAGTCGTCATGCTGCTGGGGAGGAATTGGACATAGCCATCAAGAGAAAAGCCTAGAGACGAATCAAATTAAGAAGAAGATCAAAAGTTTAATCAACGCAACGTTAGTCTACCCAAAGGAGCGCATCTCAATTTCAGAATTCAGAATCCAGAATTCAAGATTCTGCATTCGTTGTAAGTATAGTCACCTTTTAGAATATGAATAAAAATTGTGATGTGATACGATGTAAATGAAAATAGAATTGTGTTATTGTATTGTATAAATTCTGTGTATTGAAATGGTTCTATCATGACTTGTGTATTGATGTTTGTGGCATAAATTGATTGGTGCAAGCCTATTGAACAATTGTATATGAAAACCATGGCACTTGCATGTTTGTGGTAAAAACTAGAAATTGATCCCTTTATGTATATGTCGATGGCATGGACTATGTATATTCCCTTAGTCTAAATTAGAATTTATGTAAACATGTTCTAGATTTGAAAACCTTTTATGCCTACATGACCCAAAACCTACAATATCATTCTCATGTTTATTTGCACGTATAATTGGATCTATGTTAAGTATCGTTTGGGTTTTCTAAGCTATGCAAGTTCATGTTTATTTGCAAGTATAAATTGGATCCATGATAAGTATCGTTTGGGTTTCATAAACTATGCAAGTTCAGGTTGAAATAGGCTATGTGATTAGATTCTATAATTGGACATTTTGGTGAATATACAACATGCTAGTTTTATGTTTGACATTATCCCAAGTTAAACATGTTTAAACACAAGTTTGTATAAACCTAAACTATGCCATTTCATATGTCACCTACTTAGTTATACTTTGATTTGAATGCAAGTTCACATGCCCATCATTTATGTTAGTATCGCTTAATTGCAAGTTCATGCGCCACACACCCTTATATGTTGTAAAATATTACATGTTATTGATTTTCCCCTTTTTCTCGCGTTTATAAAGTTAGGCTGAATTGTGTCGAGCCCAACATTTGTTATAACGTTGCGAACGTATAAACGGGGGTAATAACGTTGGGTGTAAAACATTGAAAATACATGTTGGCATGTTTGGCACATGCCAACGACAATGACATTTAAAGCGGTATGAATTGTTATACCCAAAAATAAAAGATATGATATTTACATATATAATTGAGAAATAATAAAATATGTAAATTTAGAAAACACGATATGCTTAACCCGAGGTTGGATTGAGTTCTGACGTAAACCTGCCCGGACCCGCCCGGCTGTCCAGTAGTCACAACAATACCTATCCAATGTGGGTGGTTAAGCATTGAGCCCAATAATGACCCGAGGTTAGACTGAGCTACGGTGTAAACCTGCCCGGAACCGGCCGGCATATCCAGTAACCGTAGCAATACCTGTCTAATGTGACTGGTCAGGTGCTCCTAAGAGGCTAAGGACAGATGGTAGGGTTAAGTCAACTATAACACTTAACCAAATTCAACATGTTAACAAGAATTGATGGGTGGGGTTAGGTAAATACAGACACTTAACCACTTAACATGTTTGACTAGAAAATCCTGGTAACGAGGGACCCATTTCAGCAGTAACCCAAGTTAGGTATCAACGGTACCCTAAAACTAGGCAGGGTGGGGCACGATTACTGGGCTGATTGTAAGCAGTCAAACGACGACGGTGGGTGCACAGTGCATGTCTAACGGGGTGCGGGCGTGCACACACTCCGGAGCAGACAACCAGGGCACTGGGGACACCAGTAATATAACCTATGCCTTCTAGAATTTGTGTCGGGGCCGCCACCATGGGTACACCCCATGATGGGACCAGCGTAGGTATCTACAATTCTTGGGGGCCGTATGACACATGTTAACGCGAGTAGGAGCCGATCTTTTAATAAGAATGGGGATCACTTCACCCTCACCATGGGGTGCCAGTTTGAATAAACTCAAGTAGGTGCAGAGATATAGTATGGGTGTGATAGTACATTCGACTCTAAACGTCACCTCCTTAGCTTGTGACACCATCCTATTTTCAGTATATATCTATCATGCCCTTTTCTTATTCACATACTGAAGAGTTACTAGATTTACTCAGGCTTTATGTCTGACCCTATTTTCTTTCGTCTTCTTTCATTCCCCCCCCCCCCAGGTCCACAGGGAGGAAACAACTCAGCTCAGTCAGGTTCTGTACAAGCTCCAAGAACGTAGATGTATGATTTGGGTCTCTTTTGCTCGAACTATGGCTTTGGATATCACTATGGGGATTTTTGTCACTTTATTTATGTTTTATGTTTCTTTTATAATCAAGACAGTAATGAGGTTGTAATGTTGGAAGTATTTTGAGACAATTATGGAATGTTATGTTTTGAACACGTATTGATGAAATAAAAGTCTGTTTGGTTTCCGTTGTTTAAAATATGTGTTTTTATATCTGTCTTGAGTTTATCTGTGGCTTTTACTTATAAACCTCCACCAAAATTAAGGCATTCCCTTTGTGAGTGACCTTTACGGAGGTGGGGTGTTTCATCATCCCCAACTAATTACCCCCATTCCGAACACAATGGGATATGTCCCATAAGCCAATTCCATCGTTTCGATGGGTTTCCATTTAAATCCTTATATTGAATTTGAAAGCACATTTTAAATTACCAGGGCCACATACTGACTCTAAAAATTCCCGAAAAATTATTTCTAGCTTTTTATTGACGATACGGTCCTAACAAAACAAATTTCGTCAACTTTGAAGATCATTTGAAAAATGGCCATTTTCCAATCGATTAAATTCAATTGAAATTGGTTAAAACACATTTTACTTCGCCACGCTCACATATTGATTCGAAAAATTACGAATTTTGGAATCTAGAAATAATTTGGCGCCCCGGATCCAACAAAAGTGGTTTCGTCGGAAACCGAGGTCTTTTGCAAAATTTCCATTTTTAAGGGCCAAAATTCCATAGCGACTATTTTGAATTTTCAATTGGGCATATCTTTTTATTCCCGCTATGAAATTTTGATTTTTTGGATTCGTTGGAAAGATATTCTCAAATATATTCTAATATTTTTGGTTTTGCTAAAATCCGGTTTATTTTGAATCCTGTACATTCATTTGAAATTCGAAATCAAAAATTTGAACTACCGCGCCATTTCCAATTCCTTTTATAATTGAAAATTAATATTTATACTCTAACGACAATTCAATTAAATATATACGTTCTATTCTATTCAAAATATATTTATCGTCGTTATTATTTAAAAAAAATCATTTTAAATATTCAAAATTCATTGAAATTGCCAAAATAAAAATTTTAAATTGGCTCTGAATTTCTGGGTTGTTACAATCCCCCCCTCTTAAAACTTTTTGTCCCCGTAAAGGAACGAAGCTGAAAGTTGTTTAACAAACCAACTCAACTTTCATTATTTTCATTACGGCTTAAGTTCTTCAACATTTCAGTTTCTAAGAACTTTTCAAATTCTTCAAAAATTTGGCTAACACCCTAAATTTTTGAAAAATTTCGCCATAACCTCCCCTGCAGCGGGAGCTTCAAGATATTTCAAATAACCTCCCATGACCCTCACTAATCCAAAATAAATAGAAAAAGCCAAGCGGCTAGCCAATCGGCTCATAAAATCATCAAATCCCCAAGAAACACAATAAACATGTACTATTTGTCGGGCAAACAATTTTATTCTTCTGCTCTAGCTCCTTGCTATGACCTATTCAATGGATATACATGTATATGCATGCAATTGTAATCAATTTTCAATTAAGTTCAATATTTGATTTAATTTGGCATAATGGTTAAAAATATCAAACCAATAATCAAACAACAAAACCATTAATCGATTAGTTGATTATCATTTCAAATTTTTAATTTTGATACATATACAGAAAATCATGTTTTTGATGCCAAATCACAACAGTAAGCCCTATCTAGTTTTGGTTCTCACACCAGTCTAATGGAAATATATAGATATCTCACTTTCGATGCTCGAACATAAATGCTGATGATATTTCGAACCACTATCAGAACATCTTCAGGCTACTAGAGTGCGATTCTATATCTATCCAGTATATTAAAACTTCGAATATACGTTCATGACGCGTATATGCAAAATCTTTATATACTCGATTGTCCAAATTCAATACAAATAAAATATTCAAATACATATACTTGAATTTAACTTTCAAAACAAAATTTGTTTTCAATTTTTGATTTTAAAAATACATTCTTACGGCTCATTCTAGTATACTACTGATCCCATCTCTAACGAGCCATTCTTATTGGACATTACTAGTCTAATCTCTAATGAATTCTTTCATTTGGTTCTAATGTGTCTTGGTCTCGAGCTCTGTAAACCAAAGCTCTGATACCAAATGTAACAACAAGGAATTTCGCTCGATCCGAATCGATCGCTAAACCGACCAAGACCGTTCGAAACCCCTGATTGTTTTGAGAACAAGACGAATCGGAACGCAAACAGAAGAACATTTCATTGTTTATTACAACAATTCCATCAGAATACAAGAATATACAGAGTACGAATAAATATTACACGCGATAAATATCAGAGATTTAAATTACATTTAAATATATAGCAGCGGAAAAATAATACAACACACAACCAAAAGAAATACATGGATACAGAGCTTTCCAAATATCACTTCAGCTATAAACCAGGATCCTGTGAATATAAATCTGCAAAACCAAAACTACGAGCTGCCCGTGTCGAAAATAAGGGCACCCAAAGTTTAGGTTAAAACAATAAACTCCAAGTTAGTCATGTGATTGGTGTGAGAACTAAAAAAGTTATTAATCTTTATTTTTAAAGTTAGGTAAATCATGGGACCACGCCGTATAATACGGAACGGGTTTTCTCCCAAGAATACCAGTGCATAAAACAAACAGGGCAATGATAAATAAAGAAAAATGAAGCTATTATATGACCCAGGTCCCATCACACAATGCAACGCAAGCTGGAGGATAGGGTTTTACCTTGTAATAGTCAAAGAATGCTTGATACGCTAAATTTCATCTTTTATTATTACAATAAGTGAAGAAAACAACTTCAATCATAATGTATAAATCATAGACGGCATAAGTGCCCCATACCACTATGTCGCCATAATAGGCTCTACAAATAAAACCGAAATGTCACGTATTGGAAATTGGATTCCATCATGAGTCGAGGCAAGGGGCAAGCTCCTCTCCGTTCGAGAAACTCTAGCAAATGTCTCAGGACCACACACAACGATCCTGGATCTTCAGGGCCGGTCCTCTCTTACTTTTGAGGATTAATTATTCCTAAACACACGTTTCCCGGTCCTATCAGACCTATATCCGAGGTGCCTCGCATCCAATAACCACACAAGTAAAAAGTATATAAATGTCAGGGCTGGTAGGTCACTGACATCACCCATAGCTAGAAAGAAACGTCGTGCTCTTCCTGCAGTCACTATCCCGTTTTTGACTCATATCGAGGTGTGAGGCTCGCGAATTAACGCCATACACAAAGCTATGCCACACAGGTCATGCTTTGATCATCAACCACAAGACTTTGCTTTTCTAAAAATGCCTTGATCATTTGCCACTTAGGCATGCCACACAGGCAATTCATGCCATGCGATTGATATCCATCAATATACAACCTCCGAGCTCGTACGTCTCAGAGAAGGGCATTAAGCAAGAGAATAAATTCTCCACCGCCAAACAGATGTATATTTAATAGAAATTAATCACACAGAATAAAATCCAATGCTAGACACATAGTCGATTTACAAGTTTTTTCCGTGTCTGAACGAAACCGGAGGAACGTTATTCCTCGCATATCCATCGATCTCCAAGTACGTCTGGACGATCACCAACTGATTCCCTCCTCTTGGGTGTACAGCCCAATCAAGATCATCAATAATCATCCAAACAATGTAAAGACCTATGGTCTTCAACCACCGTCTTCTTCTTCGACTTATCGTCGAATCGGTTATCAGAATGGGTATAAACCCGGCCTTTCCGAATAACCCGCGTATATAATAAACAAGTGTTACACAAATGCAACATATGCATCATTCCAATTCAGAATATTCTTTGTTCAAATATTCAAATTCTTATGGAAAGGTTCCCATTAATTTTATCAAAGATAAATTCTTCTAAATTTATTTTTTAATCTTCCTTTGGATATCATTTCAAACCATGTTAAGGTTTTCCAAACTAGTCGGGATTAGCGAACCACACCGAAGTAATTATTTATTTTATTTCCCAATCCCAACCTATTCATCCCATGGAGCAAAACGGGTACCCCATATCTAACACCACGGTGTTATCGGTAAATATTAATTACCATTTCACGTTCAAATCTAATTAAAGATTTAACTATCGCTTTGGAGCAAAACTGGCGATACTCCATTCTCGATCACTTTAATCTAATTAAAGATTCATTAAAACTCCACTTAGTTTTAATCTTCCCAAAAATCAATTACCTGTCTTTAACTGGGTTAAAGAACCAATGCCATCTAAAACATGGTTCACGATAAACCCAAAATCACTTTCCATTGTTAATCGGGTTAAAGAACAGGTGTTCTTCAAAACACCGCTCACGATAAACCCCAAAACCAATTTAAATTCAATTCCAATTAAATACTAATTAACTGGACAATTTCACTAAATCTTAATTAAAAGATTTATTCTTTTCTAAACTGGGTTCAAGAACAATGTTATTTAAGACACCATTCACGACGAACCCAAAATCCCATTTGATATTAAATACAAGGCTCTGAATAGAAAATATATCGGCTTATATTCAATATCAAATTCTGAAACCAACAAATATCGTATTCGAAATAATGATATATATATATCTTTCATATTTCCATAACCATATCCATATAACACGAAATCCAGCATCGAAATATTCCGAAGATAATTTCGACTCAAATCCATTCCAATTCACGCATTGGAAATTCTGATTATTTTTAAAACCACTTCAAATCCAATTTATTTATTCAAAAATATTGGATTATAATTCTAGTTCATAACTAGTTCATTTTGATAAAAATATGTTTTTATCCTTTTTAAATACGATATTTTTCACCCTAATTCTTTCTAAATCATTATTATGATTTTACACAAATTATTGATATTTTTAATAATTTTATCAAGGCCCGTATAGTCGATTTCCAATAACGGTGGTTGAACTGCACTTATTGCGACCTTTTCCAAATTTGATTTGGACATAATTCCAAATCCAACTGTTAGATTTCAAATTTCTAATATTCATTGGAAAGCTCTTTTCGATACGAACCCAATGGTTCCGGTTTCAGGAGAATCCGGGCGGTCAGATCTCCCGTAACGTCAATTCGAAGTTAATGGTCGAAATTCGCGAACTGCCGCGGCGCAACGAGTTCTATTCAAGCCATCTAATATATAATATATATATTATATATATTTCATCGATTTCAATTCTAAACGTATTTTATAAATCGTTTAAATTCGTTTGAAAAACGATTTCAACTTCATATTCAATTTTAAATCAAAATTGAATATTCCATATCTTTAATAAATAAATGATAATATTTTCAAAATATTATATTTTGAAATCACTTCCTTTTCTATATTCATTATAAACATGAATATAATCGATATAAATATCGTTCGCATCAAAATGGCGCATATCTAATCAACACGGCTTTATATATTTCAATAACTTCGTTATTCTATTCAACAAATGAATATATTTTTTCAACACATGAATATATATTTTATTCAACACATGAATATTCTCAACACATGAGTATCGTCAACACATGACTATTTTTGTTATTTAATATATTTTATAAAATTATGATTTCTATCGTTTAATTCTTAATCAGGCTCCAACCGTAAATTAGTAAGAGAACGATTCCCTAAGTATTAACCCTGAAGGCCGAAACCAACATCGGATCAATACCCAGGAAACCACTCATCTTAACTAGTTTCCAGCTAGTTTCCAATTTTATATATGATAAAAATGTGAATTTTATTGTTAAAATATTTCGTTCAACACATGATAAATTTCAACACATGAATATATATTTCTTTCAACACATGAATATTCTCAACACATGAGTATCATCTACACATGACTATTTATTCTATTCAACACATGAATCTTTATTTTATAATATTCTTTATTTTTCAAATTGGAATGTGGCCCAATCAATTACCATATAATGTTAATTATATGGATTCCATACAACACATATATATAATAGCAATGGTAAATAATCAATCATCATCCAAAGTGCACCACTCAACTGCATAAGCATTAAATATAAATAATTAACGCTTACAAAGTCTGTCAACCAATCGATTGACATACAACTAAACAATCGGGATTAGTGTACGTCAAATATCATCCCAATACCCGTGTGGGGTTTCAATCAACAAACACATATTTTTATTTGTGCAGTTGGACGATGTGTAAATTTTATCGTCCCAATCAATATCCTTCAAATGGGTGTACATAAACAAATCGTTCGATTTGTAAATGAATATTTATTTATTCACATTCACGTTAAATTTATATTTTTAACGATAAATAATTTATTTCAACACATGGATATATTTCCATTCATTCCACATAACAATCAATTTTCACAACACAATAAAATCAAACAAGTCGTCCATGGTCTGTGGACGACGAGTGTCGGGTGCTGCTAAGCACCTTCTGCATCCTAGTATATATTTTTAACTAGAAAGCAAGAATTAAAGTGAGAAATTCTCACCGAGGGTTCCATTCCGCCATTCTTTATTTCTGAACGGTTAGGACTTCGTTTTCCACTAGTTCCATCGCAATTCTTTTCACGCTGTTCATAGTAAAAATCATATTTTTATCTCTTTATCCCAACAAATAAAAATCATATTTTTATTTCTACTTCATACATTTTTACAACGCTTCCTTCTATATAAAAATTATATTTTTATATCTCTACTTCTTATATAAAGATCGAATTTTCATATAACTAAAAATCAAATCATTTTCTACTTCAAAATCAAATTTTTTCTATTTCAGAATCAAATCGTTTTCTATTTCAAAATCTTATCTTTAAGGGAATAAAAATCTAATCTTTAAGCGAAAAAAAAATCTATTTTTTAAGCAAAAAAAAATCTAATTTTTAAGCGAATAAAAATCTAATTTTTCTTCCACTATTTCATTATAAAAAAAAATCAAATCTTTATATACATAAAGTCATAACTTTCATATGAATAAAATCATATTCTTCCCTTGCTTAAAAATCATAATTTTATTATAAATAATAATCATATCCTTCTAACACTACAACATATATAAAGATTATATTATTATAACGATTCTTCATACCTAAAAATCACATTTTTATATTTACAAAAGAAATCGCATTTTTGTATTTACAAAAGAAATCACATTTTTGTATTTACAAAAGAAATCACATTTTTATTCAACTAAAATTGTATCCTATATACTTTTAAAAATCAAAAGTTTATAAAAAAAACCTCCTAACTTTATATAAATTAAAAATCCTACCTTATATATGTGGAAAATCAGAAATTTATATAAACAAAATCATAAATTTATTTAAACAAAACTGAAAACTCACTGTTAATTGTCCGGGGAGGGAGGAGGAAGGGTGCAGCACGCCCGGAAGGGGCATAGGGGTAGCGGTGGCGGGTCAGTGGTGGATGGCGGCGGTGTCGGGTTGATTGGTGGCTAGGGCTTCGATTTGGGGGGCTTGGGGCTCGACGTGATGAGGAAGCGGAGGAGGGGCGATGGAGAGGGCCGCTGGCGATGGGCAGTGGCTGGCCAGGAGGGCGACGGCGTCAGCGAAGGTGGAGGGGGCTCGAACGAGATCCGTGGGTTATTTTCTCCTTTGAAAAGTAATGACGGGGGGAGAGAAACTGAAGGGGAGGGGGTTATATTAATATATATATATATATATATATATATATATATATTATTTTTAAATTCCATAAAGCAACTTTTTACCTCGAACTCGAAATCGAACCCACTAACTGTCATCCCTAGCTAATTACCCCTATTTCGAACACAATGGGATATGTCCCATAAGAGGCTTACATCATTTTGATGAGTTTCCATTTAAATTAACATTTAAATCCTTATATTGAATTTGAACGCACATTTCAAATTACCAAGGCCACATACTGACTCTAAAAATTCCCAAAAATTTATTTCTAGCTTCGTATTGACGATACGGTCCTAACAAAACTAATTTCGTCAAATTTGAAGGCCGTTTGAAAAATAGTCATTTTCCAGTCGATTAAATTCAACTGAAATTGGTCAAAACACATTTTACTTCGCCACGTTCACATATTGATTCGAAAAATTATGAATTTGGGAATCTAGCAATAATTTGACGCCCCGGATCCAACAAAAGTGGTTTCATCAAAAACCGAGGTTGTTTGCAAAATTTCCATTTTTAAGGTCCAAAATTCCATAGCGACTATTCTAAATTTTCAACTGGGCATATCTTTTTATTCCCGCAATGAAATTTTGATTTTTTTTTGGATTCATTGGAAAGATATTCTCAAATAGATTCTAATATTTTTGGTTTCGCTAAAATCCGGTTTATTTTGAATCCTGTACATTCATTTGAAATTCGAATTCGAAATTTCGAACTAGCGCGCCATTTCCAATTCCTTTTATAACTAAAAATAAATATTTATACTCTAATGACGATTCAAATAAATATATACATTCTATTCCGTTCAAAATAAATTTATCTTCGTTATTTTTTAAAATAATTCATTTTAAATTTTCAAAATTCATCGAAATTGCCAAAATAAACATTTTAAATTTGCTCAGAATTTCCGTGTTGTTACACTTATGATATGTTTATATATCACTTGATTTTAAAGATGCACTAGTTATTTGGAAAGATCAGGTTTCTACCCATTCTAAATTTCTGTGCGACGCATATTGAAGATACTGAAGACAGTGGTTGAAGATTGGAGATCTTCACATCGTTTGGATTGTTGTTGATGTCTCGATTGGGAGATACACCTTAGACGAGGTTATAAGTCGCGGTCGTCTAGACATGTATGTAGATTGACCAGATATGCAAGGGCCTCTCTCCTTTATTAGACGAGGAATAAGGTGTCTTCGGTTTCGTTCAAACCCAAAACGGATTTGTAAATGGATGTATGTATGACATTGTAAGTTACAGCATAATAAATTGATGTTTGTTGAAGTTATATCAGTTGGTGGCGAAGAATTTATTCTCTTAGCTTAACACCCTCCTCTGAGACTTATGAACTCAGAGAGTTATATACTAATAGACGCCATTTATATGTTGTTAATTGACAATGTGGCATGTTGAGTTCTACTGGAAGATAGATCAAAGCTTTTGTTGAAATGTAGAGATTTTTGGAATATGATCAAACCATGGATGATATAGCGTAGCTTTATGTTGAAACGTGACTTCGACAAGCCTCACAGCCCATGAATAGTCAAAAACAGGATGATCGATGCCAGAGAAAGGACATACGTTCCCTTCTTGCTAAAGGTGATGCCATGGTATGGATCTTAGGTAATTTACTTATGTGGATAATGGAATTAATGGGCCTCGGATGATGGTCAAACAATGACCAAGTTGACAGTCAAATATGACCGGAAAACGTTATGTTTAGGAGTAACATTAACTCATCGGGAATTGGTGGGCCGACTTTGTTGTTACCAGGGTCACATGTGTGTGATGCCTGGACATCTTGCTAGAGATGATCTGAGTGGATAAGGAGAATCCTTTGCCTTGATCATTGATGGAAATTCATCATGAAATCTTGGTGATCTTCTCTATCTAATGAATGAGGAGTCCGTTTGGAAATCGTCCGCCCCGCGCCACCCCCCGAGTATATGATTCAACAGGAATCACATAGGGATAGATTGATAGAAACCTATAGTAAAATACCCACCAGTACCCGTTTCTTCCAATACGAGCTTTGCATTTTCAGTTGTAAACCTTTATTGTGACATAATAAGATGGGGTATTATGCCGCTTAAGATTGATACATTTATTTGTGAAATCTATTTCCACACCATGCACTAGTGATAATAAAAGAGAAATTTCATGTATCAAGCATGTTTGTCTATTATAAGGTAAAACTCTATCAACTGGTTTGCGTTGCATTATGTGATGATACTTGAGTCTTATAATAGCTTCCTTTTTCAAAAGGCATTGCGAGTTGTTATGACCGGTATTCATACAGAGGAAACTCGTTTCATGTTATACGGCATGGTCCCGTGATTTACCTAACTTTAAAATAAAGTAAAATAACTGCTTTGTTTCCCACACTAGTCCATAACTGACTCAGAGTTTACTGCGTCTCACCTGAACTTTGGATGCCCATATTTTCCACATAGGCAGCTGGTAGTTTTGGTTTTGCAGATATTTTATAAACTAGGATTCCGGATTAAAACTAGAGCTCTGTCCAGAGCATTTGATACTCATCGACTGAACGAATTTATTTTTCGCTGTGTATTGTATTGTAATTTATTATTCTATGATATTTGCAATGTACTCTGATTTATTCTTTACTCTGATGTAAAATTGTTATAATAAGAATGAAATATTCTTTTGTGTTTTGTTCTGATGTGTTGTAACCCATAACAGTTTAAGGATTTTTGCTTCTTGAATCGGACTTGTGTAGTTTTATAGTCGATTCGAAAGTTAGGAATTTTCGGGCTGTCACACACTGTAATTCATTATCTCTCTTTTTTATTGTACTTCTATAATACTATTACTCGTTTTCCATTTGTTTTAGTTTTATTTACATTGAACTTGTTGGGTGATGTACTAATTTTTGGTGTCAGCATTCTGGCTCTTTCACCGAGAGGAAAAAACTCAAGTTTTTCCTATATTTCTACCATTTAGGCTTTTGAATGTACTCAGAACCCCTTGCAATCTACCAAAGAAGTTTGAATCAATGGTAAAGAAAAAAAATCTCAGGCCATTGGACCTTCTTATTCCAACCATCAAGAGGTATCGATCTAGTGGAAACCTTCTAATAATGTTAGTCCTAATTGTAATGCCCAATCCCGAGACCCATACTAACAAAAAGCATTAATGAGTAATGTTGTCTGTTCACATAGAGAATAAGGCTAGCCTCGAGCAACCATCCGTAATCTTGTACTAAACAAGTCTTAAAACATTGATAAAGTGCATATTTTTTCAACTCAAGTGGATTAGCATACTTAATTCTTATCTAATACAATACTATGATGGCTACAGGATCGATCAGAAACAAAACATAACAAAGGTAAATTACACATTTCGTAGAACAACAAACACAGTCGTAGTGACATACATACATCAAGTGCGATACAAAATAATATACACAAGTGATATCCACAATATACATACACCTATCCCATAAAGTAATATATATATATATATATATATATACACACACATACACAAACATCAGAGTACACTACAAAACAACTAGGTAATTAGCCTAGTCCAAAATTTGTCTAAGCGGCCGGAATGATAAAAGCAACCCAAAAGTTAAAGCTGGATAAATAGTATCAACATCAACTACTACCTGTAAAATCTCAGTCTGACCTGAGTACAAAATACATGGGCCTATCTAGTTGAAACAATATAACTAGGATTTAATCATATACATTAATACCTAATACGGCACAACATCTCAAAAGGGAAGTTATGACACAAATACATGATGTCGTAGTTTACGAGAACAGAATTGGGTATACCACATATGGCAATAGATTTTACATCATTCATAAAGTACCAATCTCTTAGGCTAGGTAAAAGGTTATATAGTTTATATATCACATAACAAATAGGAAGTCATCACAATAAAACATCTGGAACCATTTCAAGAGTTCAACAGCATGGATAAAATCGTCAACTATAAAGACCATGGTAGCTCTTAGGCTATATAAAGAACAATCTTCATCAACTATGGTTAAAACATTCAAAATCACTAATTTAAAACAAAGTCACAAACAACATAAGGCGGATCCAAAAAGGTCACAATGGCCTCGGCAGGGTCGTTAAAACCTCCCAAGCAGTTTTTTCAAGGGCTGCCAATGGGTGGTGTCGGGTCGGGTTCAGGTCGGGTCAAGCCGGGCTCGGGTTGATTTATAAACAGATCGGGTCAATCTGTTTATTAAAGGTGTCATTTTTCCCCAACCCTAACTCGACCCATTTATAAATGGGTTGAACCGACACAACCCGTGTAACCCGTTTATAAACAGATTGAACCAACCCGACCCATGTATCCCGTTTAAAGAAACGGGTCGTGTCGGGTCGGGTTGACCCATTGGCTACTATTGTTCAACAATATTGTAACAACCCGGTATTTCTAAACCAATTTAAATTTTTTAGTTTAGCTATTTTAATGGGTTTTGAATATTTAAAATGATTTTTTTACATAATAACGATTTAAGATTTATTTAAAACGAAGTTAGAACATATAAATATTAAATTTAATTAATATGAGTTCGAAATGGCGTGGTAGTTTGAAAATTCGATTTTAAACTTCAAATGTGTGTATGGAATTCAAAATAAATCGGATTTCAGTAAAACAAGAAACGTTAGAATATGTTTAATTATATCCTCCTAATGAATGTGAAAAATTCAAATTTCATTGTATAAATTGAAAGTTATGTCTAGTTTAAAATTTAGAATGGTCGCTATGGAATTTATATATTTTTTAATATAATATATAGCCCTTAAAAATAGCCATTTTGCAAACAACCTCCGCTTTCAACGAAACAACTTTTGTTGGATCCGGAATGTCAAATTATTGTTAGGTTTCAAATTTCATAATTTTTGGAATTAATAAGTGAGCGTAGTGGATTTAAATGTTTTTTGTAATTTCACTTGGAATTTAATCGACTGGAAATTAGCCTATTTCAAACGGTCTCCAAATTCGATGAAATTAGTTTTATTAGGACCGTATCGTCAAAACATAGCAAGATTTATTCTTCTATAACTTTTGAAGTCTGTATGTGGCCCTAGTGAATTAAAATGTACGCTTAAATTCAATATATATTTATATTTTAATTTTATTGAAAACTGATCAGAACGATAGAATTGGCTTACAAAACATATTCCATTGTGTCCGGAATGGGGGTATTTGTCTAGGGTCGACAGTTGTTGGGATTTGTTTGGAGTTCAAAGTGTTAAACAAGTTATTCACGAAATAAATAATATTATAAAATAAAAAAGGGTATAAAAGGAAACTCAAAACCCTAACCCTTCTATCTCGTTATCCCGATGCCAGGAGCTTCTAAAGGCTGAAAACTTTAGTTCTAAATCCCTTAAAACCTTTGAATCCACAAAGAATTATTTCATGAATTATAAACAAAAAATAGAGAGATTCTCTTGCTCTTTAAAATGATATGGTGATGATTGTGTTTCGAGCTATATGTCGTTCAATTTTCTGGTGCAAAACATCACCATTCAAACCGTCGTCTGGAGGAGCGAGGCCACTGAGTGGCGCAGTTTTTGAGGCATGGGGAGGCGCTGCATAGCCGGACGCCGTGGAGGCGGAGGATTGACCTCCGATCATCGGAGGGAGGCGCGCCGGCGGGTTTTTTGGTGAACAATGGATATGGGTTCCAGGAATACCACATTAAAGAAGACGACCGATTATAACGAAGGGTTAAATAATTAAAAAATTAATTTATTTATTTAATAATAATATTATTAAGTTATTAATGTCGTGAATGTTTAAAATTTCGTATCTTATTCGAATCGGAATGGAATTCGATGATTTCAGATCCATTGAAATCGTCTTGAAGAGCACTACACAACGGAACTGACTAAGATAAAAATGAAGCAGATTAGAATTTGAGGCAATTTTAAATTAAAACAGAACTGAAATCAGAAATAAAGGATGACGGAGTGGATCCCAATATGAGAATTCTCTCAATAAATTTTGTACAGTTATATAATTTATTTCATAACTGTAAATGTAAAGAAATTATCAATATTGATTTTTATCTGTGGTATGGAGTTCAACACATGAATATGCACAAATCATATAAATTGGAAGGGATGTATTGATATTACTGACACTCGAATTTCATACTCCGCGAATGGCTACTTATGGCGCCCCAAATGGCATTAGCTAGTTGAGTATTTATTTATTTGGATGATTTGGTGATTGACTGTATTGTGATTGTGATGATTAACACATTAAAATAATTTTAATGTTAATGTGGTAGTTGAAATTAAATTATAAATATCCATTTATAATTCAAACGGTGAAAATTGGCTAATTAGAGAAATAATTCAAACAAAATTAGAATTGTTTAAAATTTACTAACCAATGATCTATTTAAATAGATTGTTTTTGTTTGAAAACCCCATACAGGTATTGGGATGATATTTGACATGCACTAATCCTAATATTAGGCTGTATGTCAATCGATGGGTTGATAGACTGTGATGAGCATTATTTATTTATTTTAATTCTTATACAGTTGTAGAACGCACTCTAGATGATGTTTGAATGTTGAATGATTATTTATCATTATTGTTGAATACATGCGATGTATGAAATCCATATAACTGAAATTATATGGTAATTGATTGAGTCGCATTCCGATTCAGAAATAACGAATATTTTAAAATAATATTCAGAAGAATTAAAATATGATTTTGATGTCTGATTTTGGATGTACACGAAAATATATAAAAATATGAAGTGGGTTAAGTATAGGAATGCCATTTTAACCTGAATGGGTTTATCTATCGATTTTATTCATTTTAAAATAATATCGAAGAGAATTGATTTCAGAATCTGATATTTTGAAAATATTATTATTTTAAAAGTATAATGGTCTAGAATATTCAGTTTTGATTTAAAATTAAAATAGAAGTTGGAATTGTTTCAAAATGAATTTATAAACGATTTATAAGATATGTTTTAAATGGAAATCGACGATATATATTATATATTTAATGGCCGGAATAGAACGCGCAGCGCAGCAACCGTTCGCGAATTTCGACCATTAACTTTAAATTGATGTAATGGGGGATCCGACCGTCGGATTCTCCTAAAACTGGAACCGTTGGGTTCGTATCGAAAAGAGCTTTCCAATGAATACAAAAGATTTGAAATCTAATAGTTAGGTTTCAAAATAAGTCCATATCAATTTTAGAAAAGGTCGTTGTGAATGCAGTTTGGTGGCCGTTATTGGAAACCGACTGTAAGGGCCTTAATAAAATTATTAAAAATATGAAAAAACTATGTAAAATCATAATAAATGATTTGGGAAGATTGTGGATGAAAAATTCCAAGTTTGAAAAGATAAAAATATATTTTTATCAAAATGAACTAGTATTAACTTGAATAATAATCCAATGTTTTTAAATAAATAAACTGGATTTGAAATTGTTTGATATAACCAGAATTTTCCAACATATAAATTGGAATGTATTGGAATGGAAGTATTCTTCGGAATATTTCAATATTGGATTCCATGATTATATGGATGTTGTTAAGGAGTTTGGAAGACATAAATATCATTATTCCCAATACAATACTTGTTGGTTTCAGAATTTGATATTGAATATAAGCCGATAAAATTTCTATTTAGAGCCTTGTATTTAATATCAAATGGGATTTTGGGTTTGTCATGAATGGTGCCTAAAATAACACTATTCTTAAACCCAGTTGAGAAAACAATAAATATTTTGATTAAGAATTAGAGAAGTTTACCAATTAATTAATATTTAATTGGAATTGGAGTGAATTTGATTTTTGGATTTATCGTGAACGATGTTTTAAATTACATTTGTTCTTTAACTCAATTAATAGTGAAGTTATGATTTAGAATTTATAAATCTTTTTATTAAGATTTAATGGAAAATTTCCAAAGTAAAGTTTTCCAATTTAATATATATAATCGGAATTGAATGGAAGTCGATTTGGTAACAATCGAGACGAGCTTCTGTGAAGGAAGACCGTTACTATATATGGAATTTAAAAGGCTTCACCTTTATTCCGTTTATATTATTAGTTTGATACAGAAATTCATATTGATTTTGGCTGATCTGATTTCCATGGAGATTCCATTTTGATGGAATATGATTTTGGGGTTTATCGTGAACTATGTTTTAAGTGACATAGGTTCTTTAACCCAATTAAAGGCATAATTGATTTCCTAAAGTTGAATAATCATTAAATAATGATTTTTAGGAAGATTAAAATCAATTGGGGTTTTAATAAATCTTTAATTAGATTGGAATGAGAATGGGATAATTAAATTTATCGAACCCCATGGAATGATCGAGAATGGAGTACCACTAGTTTTACCCTAGGCGATAGTTAAATCTTTAATTAGATTTGAACGGGAAATGGTAATTAATTATACCGATAAGACTGTGGGTGTTAGATATCGAGTACTACCAATTTTTCTCCATGGGATTGGGATTAATAAATAAATGATTACTTCGGTAAAGTTTGCTAATCCTGACTAGTTAGTAAACCTTAACTTGGTTTAGAATGGTTAAAAGATAATCAAATCTATTGAAATGATATCCAAAGAAAGATTAAAGAATAAATTTAAAAGAATTTATCTTTGATAAAATTAATGGGAACCATTCCCTAAAAATGTGAATATTTAAATAAAAGAATATTCTGAATTGGAATGAGGCATGCGATGTGTTTTAATAGCACTTTATTATCGATTATATAATACGCGCGTTATTCGGAAAGACCGCGTTTATCCTATTTTGAATAACTGATACGATGACTAAAAGTCTACGATGAAGACGGTGATTGAGGACTAGAGATCTTCAAATCGTTTGGATGATTACTGATGTCTTGATTGGGTTGTACACCCAAGACAAGGTAATAAGTGGTGATCGTCTAGACGTACTTGGATATCGACCGGATATGCGAGGAGCTCTCTCCTGTATTGGATATATGGGACGAGGAATAAGTGCCTCTGGTTTCGTTCAGATCCAGAATGGACTTGTAAATGGATGTGTTTCTAACATTGGATTTCATTATGTGTTGATTGATTTCTATTAAATATATATCTATTTGGTGGTGGAGAATTTATTCTCTTGCTTAACACCCTTCTCTGAGACGTACGAGCTTAGAAGTTATATATTAATAGACATCAGTTGCATGACGTGAATTGTCAATGTGACATGCTGAGATGCAAATGATCAAGGCTTTTGTTGAAAAGCAGAGTCTTGTGGTTGATGATCAAAGCACGACTTTAATTAGCATAGCTTTGTGTATAGCGTTAATTCGCGAGGCTTACACCCACGTATGAGTCAAAAACGGGATATAGAATGCAGGGAGTGCACGATGTTTCTTTCTAGCTAGGAGTGGTGTCATGGTATGGAGCCCAGACATTTTTACTTACGAGGATGATGGAATGCGAGGCGCCTCGGATATGAGTCCTAGTGGCTCAGTGATAGGTCTGATAGGACTGGGAAACTTGTGCTCAGGAATAACTAATCCACTAAAGTAAGTGTGGACCGGCCCTATAAGATCCATAATTTCCCATAGTGTGTAATCCTGAGGCATTTGCTAGAGTGCCTCGAATCGGTAAGGAGCCATCCCTTGCCTCGACTCATAGATGGAAATCCAATTTCCAATATGTGACTTTTCGGTTTTAGTTGTAAACCTAGTATGGCGGCATAATATATGGTACCTATGTCGTTTAGGATTGATACATTTATATTGAAGTTGTTTTTGACACTATGCACTTACAATTATATCAAAATGATTTTTTTAAACGTACCAAGCATGTTTGGCTATTATAAGGGAAAACTCTATCCTCCGGCTTGCGTTGCATTGTGTGATGGGACCTGAGTCTTATAATAACTTCATTTTCCAAAAAGCATTGCGTTCTTTTATTTTAAACTTGGATCATGTGGAGTAAACCCGTCCCATGTTATATGGCGTGGTCCCACGATTTCCCAACCTTTAAATTAAAGATTCAATAACTGTTTTAGTTCTCACACCAGTCCCATGACTGACTCTGAGTTAATTTTTTTTACCTAAACTTTGGGTACCCATATTTTCCACACGGGAAGCTAGTAGTTTTGGTTTTCGCAGATATTTCTTTTACCAAGACCCTGGATTACAGCTGGAGCTATATTCAAAAAGCTTTGTATCTATATATTTCTTTCAGTTGTGTTGTTGTTGTAATTTCTGCTATACATTGTATTTATACATTTAAATTTCCGCTGCTATGTATTTCAATCTATGATATTATTTTTCCGTTGTATAATATTTATTCATACTCTGATATATTCTTGCATTCTGATGTAATTGTTGTAATAACAATGAAATGTTCTATTGTTTGTGTTCTGATGCATCGTGTTCTCAAAGCAATCCGGGCTTTCCCGATAGGGGAAGTTTGGGTCGTTTTAGTTTGGTATCAGAGCCTTGGTTTACAGAGCTCGAGAACAAGACACGTTAGAACCAAACAAAAGCATTCATCAGAGATAGGGTTAGTAATATCCTATGAGGAGTATTATTTATTAGAAACAAATTTGGTTTTGAAATTTTATATCTATTATTCGTACTTGAGTATTTTATTTTATATTGAATAAGGACAATCGAGTATATGAAGATTTTTCATATACGCGTCATGACCGTATATTCTATGTCCTAGATATACTGGATAGATATAGAATCGCACTCTAATCGCCTAGAGATGATTTTGATTATAGCGACCGCATCATCAGCATTTTGAGTATATATAAAATTATATACTTGAAAAGTTAATCGACTAATTGGTTGATGGTTGTGTTGAATGATTATTAGTTCAATTAATTAAAATATTGGAATAATAAAACCAATAAGAAAATAAAAGTTAAATTAAGCCAAATCGAATAAAATATTGAACTGAATAAAAAATTGATTGGAATTGGATATATGTACATGTATATATAATGTACAGGTCAAAGCATGGAAGCTAAGATGAGGAATAAAATTATATGCCCGAAAAATAGTACATGTTTAATGTATTTATTGGGTTTTGATGATTTATGAGCTGATTGGCTAGCCGCTTGAATTTTTCTTTTTGATTGATGAGGCCCCTATGAGGCATGTTGTGGTTTTACCGATCAGCCCGTACAAAGGAGGTTATGGCGAAATTTTTCGAAAAATTAGGGTGTTAGCCAAATTTTTGAGAAATTAGAAAATTCTTAGAAACTGAAAAGTTGAAGAATGAAAGCCAGAGTGAAAGTTGAGTTGGTTAGTTAAACAACCTTCAGCACCGTTCCTTTTCGAGGATGAAAAGATTTAAGTGGGGGAGATTGTAACAACCCGGAATTTCTAAACCAATTTAATTTTTTTTTTAACTGTTTTAATGGGTTTTGAATATTTAAAATGATTTATTTTCAATAATAAAAATTTAAAATTTATTTAAATTGGAGTTAGAATGTAAAAATATTAAATTTAATTAAAACGAATTCAAAATGGCGCGGTAGTTTGAAAATTCGATTTTAAACTTCAAATGGATTGAATTCGAAATAAATCGGATTTCAATAAAAGCAAGAAACGTTAGAACTTGTTTATTTATATCTTACTAATGAGTGTGAAAAATTCAGATTTTATAGTATAAATTGAAAGTTATATCCAGTTTAAAATTTAGAATAGTCGCTATGGAATTTATATATTTTTTAATATAATATATAGCCCTTAAAAATAGCAATTTTGCAAACGACCTCCATTTTCGACGAAACCACTTTTGTTGGATTCGGAATGTCAAATTATTGTTAGGTTTCAAATTTCGTAATTTTTGGAATTAATAAGTGAGCGCAATAGATTTAAATGTGTTTTGTAATTTTGTTGGAATTTGATCGACTGGAAATTGGCCAAATTTCAAACAGCCTCCAAATTCGATGAAATTAGTTTTTTTAGGACCGTATCATCAAAACATAGCTAGATTTATTTTTCTGTATTTTTGGAGTCAGTGTGTGCCCCCGGTAAATTAAAATGTACGTTTAAATTCAATATATAATGATTTATATTTTAATTTTGATGAAAACTGATCAAAACGATAGAATTGGCTTACGAAACATATTCCGCTGTGTCCGGAATGGGGGTATTTGGATAGGGTCGACAGTCATTGGGATATGTTTGGAGTTCAGAGTGTTAAACTAGTTATTCACGAAATAAATAATAGTATGAAATTAAAAAAGGATATAAAAGGAAACTAAAAACCCTTATCTCCTTATCCCACCACCAGGAGCTTCTCAAGGGCTGAAAACTTCGGTTCTAAATCCCTTAAAACCTTTGAATGCACAAAGAATTATTTCATGAATTATAAACAAAAATTAGAGAGATTCCCTAGCTCATTAAAATGATATGGTGATGATTGAGTTTCAAGCTATATGTCATTTGATTTTCTGGCGCAAAGCATCATCGTTCAAACCGCCATCTAGAGGAGAAGAGGCGGTCGAGTGGCACGGTTTTTGAGGCATGGGGAGGCACCGCATAGCTAGTCGCCATGGAGAGGGAGGATTGACCTCTGATCATCGGTGGGAGGAACGCGAGGCGGGTTTTCTAGTGAACAATTAGTACGGGTTCTAGGAATACCACGTTAAAGAAGACGACCGATTATAACGAAAGGTTAAGTAATTAAAAACTTAATTAATTTATTTAATAATATTATTAAGTTATTAATGTTGTGAATGTTTAAAATTTCGTATCTTATTCCAAACAGAACGGAATTCAATGATTTCAGATCCATTGAAATCGTCTTGAAGAGCACTACACAATGGAACTGACTAGGACAAAAATGGAGCAGATTAGAATTTGAGGCAATTTTAAATCAAAACATAACTGAAATTAGAAATAAAGGATGATGGAGGGGAACACATTGTGAGAATTCTCTCACTAAAATTTTGTATAGTTATTTAATTTAGTTTTTAACTGTAGATTTATAGAAATTACCAATATTGATTTTTATCTAACGTATGGAGTTCAACACACAAATTCGCGCAAATCATATAAATTGGAAGCGATGTATGGATATTACCGTCACTCGAATTTCATACTCCACGAATGGCCACTTATGGCACCGTAAATTGCATTGGCTAGTTGAGTACTTATTTATTTGGATGATTTTGTGATTGACTGTATTGTGATTGTGATGATTAACATATTAAAATAATGTTAATATTAATGTGGTAGTTGAAATTGATTTATAAATATCCATTTATAATTTAAACGGTGAAAATTGTCTAATTAGATAAATAATTCAAACCGAACTAGAATTGGTTAAAATTTACTAACCAATGGTATATTTAGACTGTTGTTGTTTGAAAACCCCACACGGGTATTGGGATGATATTTGACATACACTAATCCCAATATTTAGTTGGATGTCAATCGATGGCTTGACAGACTGTGATGAGCGTTATTTATTTTAATGCTTATATAGTTGTAGAATGCACTCTGGATGATGCTTGAATGTCGAATGATTATTTATCATTATTGTTGAATGCATGCGATGTATGAAATCCATATAACTGGAATTATATGGTAATTGATTGAGTCACATTCCGATTCAGAAATAATGAATATTTTAAAATGACGAATATTTTGGACTAACGAATATTTTAAAATAATATTCCATGAAGAATTTAAATATGATTTTGATGTTCGATTTTGTATGGACATGAAAATATATAAAAATATGAAGCTGGTTTAAGTATAGAAACGCCATTTTAACCTGAACGGATTTATCAATTGATTTTATTCATTTTAAAATAATATCGAAGAAAATTGATTTCAGAATCTGTTATTTTGAAAATATTATTATTTAAATATTATAATGATATAAAATATTCAATTTTCATTTAAAATTGAAATGGAAGTTGGAATTGTTTTGAAATGAATTTATAAATGATTTATAAAATACGTTCTAAATGGAAATCGACGATATATATTATATATATTTAATGACCTGAATAGAACTCGTCGCGCAGTGACCATTCGCGAATTTCGACCATTAACTTCAAATTGATGTAACGGGAGATCCGATCGTCAGATTCTCCTAAAACTAGAACCGTTGAGTTCGTATCAAAAAGAGCTTTCCAAAGAATATAAGAGATTTGAAATCTAATGGCAAAATTTCAAAATATGTCCAAATCAATTTCAGAAAAGGTCTCTATGAATGTAGTTCGGTGGCCGTTATTGGAAACCGACTGTAAGGGCCTTATTAAAATTATTAAAAATATGGAGAAATTGTGTAAAATCATAATAAATGATTAGGGAAGATTTTGGGTGAAAAATTCCAAGTTTGAAAAGATAAAAATATATTTTTATCAAAATGAACTAGTTATTAACTAGAATAATAATCCAATGTTTTTAAATAAGTAAATTGGATTTGAAATGGTTTTGATATAACCAGAATTTTCCAACATATAAATTGGAATGGAAATAATCTTCGGAATATTTCGATATTAGATTCCATGATTATACAAATATTGTTGAGGAATTTGGAAGATACAAATATCGTTACTCCCAATACGATATTTGTTGGTTTTAGAATTTGATACTGAATATTAGCCAATAAAATTTCTATTTAGAGCCTTATATTTAATATCAAATTGAATTTTGAGTTTGTCGTGAATGGTGTCTTAAATAACAATGTTCTTAAACCCAGTTGAGAAAAGAATAATCTTTTAATTAAGATTTATAGAAGTTTACCAATTAATTAATATTTATTTGGAAATGGATTGAAATTGGATTTTTGGGTTTATCGTGAACGGTGTTTTAAATAACATTTGTTCTTTAACCTAATTAATAGTGAAGTTATGATTTGGAATTTATAAATCTCTTTATTAAGATTTAATGGAAATTTTCCAAAGTAAAGTTTTCCAATTTAATATATATTATCGGAATCTAATGGAATTCGATTTGGTAATAATCGAGATGAGCTTCTGTGAAAGGAGACCATTACTACATATGGAATTTAAAAGCTTTGTCGTTATTCCATTTATATTATTAGTCTGATACGGAAATTCATATTGATTTTGGCTAATCTGATTTCCATGGAGATTTAATTTTGATGAAATATTATTTTGGGGTTTATCGTGAACTGTGTTTTAAGTGACATTGGTTCTTTATCCCAATTAAAGGCAGGACTGATTTCCCAAAGTTGAATAATCATTAAATAATGATTTTTAGGAAGATTAAAATCAACTGTGGTTTTAATAAATCTTTAATTAGGTTGAAATGAGAATGGGATAATTAAGTTTATCGAATCCATGAAATGATCGAGAATGGAGTACCACCAGTTTTACTCCAGGCGATAGTCAAATCTTTAATTATATTTGAATAGGAAATGGTAATTAATTTTACCGATAACACTGTGGGTGTTAGATATGGAGTACTACCAGTTTTTCTTCATGGGATTGGATTAATAAATAAATGATTACTTGGTAAAGTTTGCTAATCCCGACTAGTTAATAAACCTTAACTTGGTTTAGAATGGTTAAAAGATAATCAAATCTTTTGAAATTATATCCTAAGGAAGATTAAAGAATAAATTTAAAAGAATTTATCTTTGATAAAATTAATGGGAACAATTCCCTAAAAATGTGAATATTTGAATAAAAGAATATTCTGAATTGGAATGAGGCGTGTGATGTGTTTTTGTAGCACTTGATTTTTGATTATAAAATATGCAAGTTATTAGAAAAGACTGGGTTTATCCTTTTCTGAATAACTAATACGATGATAAAAGTCGACGATGAAGACGGTGGTTGATGATTGGAGATCTTCACATCGTTTGGACGATTAGTAATGTCTTGATTGGGTTGTACACCAAAGACAAGGTAATAAGTGGTGATCGTCTAGACGTACTTGGAGATCTATCAGATATGCGAGGACCTCTCTCATGTATTCGACATATAGAATGAGGAATAAGGTGCCTCCGGCTTCGTTCAAACCCAAAACGAACTGTAAATGAATGTGTGTCTGACATTGGATTTCATTCTGTTTTGATTGATTTCTATTAAATATATATATATCTGTTTGGTGGCAGAGAATTTATTCTCTTGCTTAACACCCTTCTCTGAGACATATGAGCTTAGAGGTTATATATTGATAGACATCAGTTGCATGGCATGAATTGTCAGTGTGGCATGGTGAGATGCAATTGATCAAGGCTTTTGTTGAAAAGCAGAGTCTTGTGGTTGATGATCAAAGCACGACTTTAATTAGCATAGCTTTGTGTATAGCGTTAATTCGCGAGCCTCACACCCCCATATGAGTCAAAAACGGGATATGGTATGCAGGGAGTGCATGATGTTTCTGTCTAGCTAGGAGTGGTGTCATGGTATGGAGCCCAGACATTTTTACTTATGTGGATGATGGAATACGAGCCGCCTCGGATATGAGTCCTACTGGCTCAGTGATAGGTCTGATAGGATCGGAAACTGTGTTTAGGAATAACTAATCCACTAAAGTAAGTGTGGACCAACCTTGTAGGATCCAGGGTTGCCCAGAGTGTGTAATCCTGAGGCATTTGCTAGAGTATCTCGAATCGGTGAGGAGCCATCCCTTGCCTTGAATCATAGATGGAAATCCAATTTCCAATATGTGACTTTTTGGTTTTAGTTGTAAACCTAGTATGGTGGCATAATATATGGTACTTATGTCGTCTAGGATTGATACATTTATATTGAAGTTGTTTTTGACACTATGCACTTACAGTTATATCAAAATGATTTGTTTTAAACGTACCAAGCATGTTTGGTTATTATGAGGGAAAACTCTATCCTCCGGCTTGCGTTGCATTGTGTGATGGGACCTGAGTCTTATAATAGCTTCATTTTCCAAAAAGCATTGCGTTGTTTTATTTTAAACTTGGATCATGTGGAGTAAACCCATTCCGTGTTATATGGCTAGTCCTATGATTTCCCAACCTTTAAATTAAAGATTTAATAACTGTTTTAGTTCTCACACCAGTCCCATGACAGACTCGGAGTTTATTGTTTCTACCTAAACTCTGGGTGCCCATATTTTCCACATGGGTAGCTAGTAGTTTTGATTTTCGCAGATATTTCTTTTCCCAGGATCTTGGACTACAGCTGGAGTATTCAGAAAGCTTTGTATCCGCGTATTTCTTTCAGTTGTGTTGTTTTTGTATTTTCCACTATACATTATATTTATATATTTTAAATTTATGCTGCTATGTATTTTAATCTATGATATTATTTTTCTGCTGTATAATATTTATTCATATTTTGATATATTCTTGTATTCTGATGTAACTGTTATAATAGCAATGAAATGTTCTATTGTTTGTGTTCTGATTCGTCATGTTCTCAAAGCAATCTGAGCTTTCCCGATAGGGGAAGTTTGGGTCATCTCAAATATAAACAAAGAAAATATCACCAACATATGTTATAAGTTACGAGTATCCCCTTATCCAACAATCACCAACATATGGACAACAAAAGAACAAAATAACCAAGATACAACACACATATAACACCACATCCAAAAATCACCGACATATAAAATTATAAATAGCAAAATATCGAAATAACCACCAGGAAACACATAGACAAGTATGGAGTCCAACATATTACTAATACATCCAATGCTTTATATCTTGATTAATAATACATGTAGTTTGCAACAATGCAGCGATCAACAATGTTTAAAAATCTGATTATTAATACATTAACTAGGGCTATCAATAGAGTAATAGTTCATACAAATACAATGCAAATTGCATGTGAAAATAAGATAAAAAATGACCATCAAGCACCAACAGACCCCTGATAAGTGCTAACTTGACTGACTGCCTCCCACAAACTGAAAGCAGAATAACATCAATGTTGAAAACTTGTGTATACAATGCCAGTGAAACACTGAAATAATCAATATTGTAGTATACAAATTTGCGTAATCATAATGAAACAGTTATGCCAGAAACAATTGGTGATTTTTCAATATTGCAGTATGCAAGTTTTCTTGTAGTATATGAATTTGCGAGGATACAAATTTGCATAATCATAGTGAAACACTGAAATATTCCCATTAACCGTTTGCAAATCATAGTAACTACAAATAGTTATCCTACTGCACAATGTATACTTTAAGATTAAGATCCAAGGATTTAATGGTGAAACAAATTTGCATAATCATAGTGAAACACCGAAACAGTCAATATTGCTATAAATCACTAACACGAACAAACAACACACTGACAATATTCTTTTCTTCACAAAAGAGTTTTATTTTGCTAATTTTCTAGCAAACATTGCATTAAACTATTGAAAATAATAAAATTGATTCATCTTCACAGTTAATTGTTTCTTCTTCAATTCCAGGCATATATCCAAACAGCACGAGTGTGATTCCCTAAACTTTTCTGGATCAAATTTAGAAGACTTGGTTATAATAGAGCCCTCAGCCTAACTTATAAGCAACTGACCTAATAATAGGCAGATCGAACTCATATGAGGCAGATCGATGAATGGATGTGACTTTGAAGTTCGAATCGATGCACGACAATGGAGAGTGAAGTGGACGATAGAGATTGGCGATGACTTTGAGTCAATGTAGATCGATTGAATATTCAATTGAGAAGATTAAAAAATGTGAAAGGGGAGAGTGAGCCGACACAGATCGATTGAGAAACGAAAATGAAAAGTGGGAAACTAGGTTACGACGACTAAAACTAAAAGAGAAAGTGACCAGCTAGCCCTAAGGCCCTAACTAAGTTACGACTTACGTGTTAGTTGTTACAGGAACACGAAATAATTTAACATTTCCAATTAAATATGTTATATGGGTTTAGTGAGTCAACCCTAAACCCACCCATTTATAAATGGGTCAAATTCAGGTTGACCCAAAAATGACTTGCTAACTAAATGGGTCAGGTTGATCTGCTAATTTCCATGCGGATTTCGGGTCATGTAGGAAATTGACAGCCCTAGTTTTGCCTCAATAGCAAGGTCGCCAGCACCTTCCCAAGAAGTTTCATCGGCCATGGCAAGGTCGTTAACACCTTCCTAAGCATTTTTGCCCCAATAGACAAGTTTCTAACACCTTCCCAAGTAGTTTGGTCCCAAAGGACAAGGCTGCTAACACATTCCCTAGTAGTTTTGCCATCAGTATTATTCCCTAAAATAGACTCTCAGGTCTACTTGTGAATATGTCACAAACACTTAGACAGTAATCTGAATAGTGGTAACTGTGCATCTCATACTAGACGTATTTACTAAAAATTTTACTCCTCGCAAGTCGGTTCCATGTTAGAAAACACCAGAAAACAACAAATTCAATTAGACGAACCTTGAAATAATCGATATAATATACCTTCAAGTCATATGTCACGAGGTTTTCAACATCGTTTAATTTCAATCTCACCTCCTTGAAGGATGCAAATGCATATGGTTTTGTACAGAAAACTATACTTAGGAAATGTGTTAAAAAACGATTTAGAAAACATTCGTATAACTGGTTTGAAGATCTTTATATTTTAGAAAATATTATTTATACTATTTTCTTAAAACAATTTTATTTGTATAAAACAAACTATAAAAAATATATTTATTTCAAAGCTATAAATATATATATAAGACTTATGATAGAATCGTTTTATAAGAATGTGCATGCTGTGTAAAACCAATCATGGAAAGGAAATCAATGAGCAACAAAACATGCATGAAAAGTCATTCAAACCTTAATACGGAGACAATATAATTGTGGGTTTTGAATAATCCTTAGATGGCATCAATATTCGCTACAATTTAGCCAAAGAATCTGTTTAAAGATTAAAGCAAGACAGTGCTTCAAATGACATAGGGAATTACAATAGGAATATTAGCATTCCCTTTCGTAGCTTAGGTTGACCCATGGGTCGACATAAGTAATTGGTGGGTCCACCCACCAGGACGTGAATTCTAGGCAGATTTCGCCATCTCCGAACCCACTTTCAGGCCATGTTTTGACCATGTTACACTTGAAGTTCTGCAATGAAAATTTGCAGATTCAAAGATTAGATCTCAAGCAACATACTAAAAAAAACTGCATCAATTCAATATAAAAGGAGAGTGTTATTCACTCTCATATTTGGATTGTCAATAATTTTTAGAACTGAAAATTTCATAGAAATGAAATTGAGTTTGTAACAAAACTCAACTCAAACAACAATATTTTGGCCTAAAAATCCCATTTTAGCTAGAATGAGTGAGGATACTCAACTTAGGCTCGGATTGATGGATTAGCAAGAAATTGAAGCAAATGGTTGCTTTTTCCATTTAGATGCTTTGATAGCCTGAAACTCAATACACTGTAACGTGCATATAAGAGATTTAGAACAAATAACACAAATATGGTTTTGATGATGAAATACTTCTATAGAGATTACCTATAGAGATGTTTTTGCTAATAATCTATTTTAGTTTTGATAAGTTTTGAGTGTTTTACCTTGACTATGGTGGAGAATTTAACTTTTTACTGTAAAAAAGAGAGAAGATAATCCTTCTATTTTGTTTTGTAGTAAATGAATAAAACATACATAATTTAGTTTTCTTTGGATCTTTCTTAGGCTAATTAGGTGATTAAGGAGGATTAGGCCCAACTAAAGAATAAATACTAGATTATGCCTAATCTTAAGTTGTTACCACATTTTCGCCCTCCTTCTTCACCATTTTACATGTTTTTTAACACACAACAATTTACAAACAAAACAATTCTATTTTAATCCTCTTGTAAATATATTCAAACATGTTTGTACATATTTAAACATTTTATTAAACACACTTTTAACATTACACATCATAAATACGTATTTTCACAAAAACGACATGGTACACTTTAATTTTGTCAAAAATTATAAATTTTATGTTTCATATCCTTATAAAATTTTGCACAAACATACAAAAAATATTTCTAACTCTTTTTAGCACAATTTTATTCATGATATACAAAAAATTCATATTTTATAATTTGTTGAACATTTTACATCTTTTATTTACACAACATACATTTTAATTTCAAATTTTATGTAAATTAAATTCTCTTATTTGAATAAACATTAAACTTCCTATAAATTATTGTAACACACCTAAATATAACCAATATTTACCTTTAATTATTTATTTACGTCTCAAGTAAACTTAAAAATATCAATTTATATAGCAAAACACATCATCTTGAGATTTAATGCAAAAAGTACATATAAAGTTGTTAAACTCCTATAATTTCACATTATAAATTCTACAAAACCTTTTCTTTGTTATTATTTACTGTTATTACATAACTCAACATTGATATTACTCTTTTAAGATTTATTTAGTTTGAGTCATCCTATAATTATTTGAATTCTCCAAATTTACATCAAAATGACCCCAAACTTACGAAATTAGTAAAACAATAAATTTGGAGCTTTATTACACAATTTGAAGTTGTTTTCATTGATTATGCACTTAACATTAGATTATTGTACCCTTAACGCGATTAAGTCAAAATCCAATAAATTAACATTTATAACTCTCAAAATTCTTAACTTGCACAATATTATTGATTTTTACTAGTTAACCTCCCTAAACAAAGATTTAATTAGACTAATCACCATTTATTCATCTCATAGGTAATCACACAAAAATCAAGGTTGTTATAAAATCCCCGCCTTACTAAAATTGCATCTCGTATCAACTTAATTTATTTCATCAACACAAGGGATAAACAAAGAAGAAGATAATCTTGGGTATAATTTTTTCCATCTCCATGATCGGAAGATTGAAAATTGAAATATAACTTGTAACAACCCGGAATTTCTGAACCAATTTAAAATTTTATTTTAATTGGCTTAATGGATTTATGAATTTAAAATGATTTATTTCAAATAATAATGACTAAAAATTTATATTAATTACAAAATGAGCTCAAAATGGTACGGTAATTTGAAAATTCGATTTTAAATTTCAATTGAATGTATAGACTTCAATATAAGTTAGAATTGGATGAAACAAGAAACGTTAGACTCTATTTAACTATATTTTTCTGAATGTAAGAAATTGAGATTTCACTTTATAAATTATAAGTTATGTCCACTTTAAAATTTAGAATAGCCACTATGGAATGTAAATATATTTTAAATAATTTATAGCCCTTGAAAATAGCAATTTTGCAAACGATCTCCGTTTGTGATGAAACCACATTTGTTGGATTCGGAATGTCAAATTATAGTCAGGTTTCAAATTTCATAATTTTTTGAATTAATATGTGGGCGTAGTAAATTTAAACGTGTTTTGTAAATTCAGTATAAATTTAATCGACTAGAAAAAGACCATTTTTCAAACGGTCTCCAAATTCAGCGGAATTAATTTTGTTAGGACCGTATCATCAAAACATAGCTAGATTTAATTTTTCTGTAATTTTTGGAGTCAGTATGTGGCCTCGATAAATTAAAATGTACATTCATATCCAATATTGGCCATTATATTAATTTATATTCTAATTTTGTTGAAAATTGTTCGAGATAGTTGAATTAGCTTACGAAACATATCCCATTGTGTTCGACATTGGGGTATTTAGCTAGGGACGACAGTCGTTGAGTTCGATTTGGAGTTCGGATGCAAAAATCTCACTTTTTGAATTAAAATATTAATTAAATAATTTATATAAAGGGGCAATGTAACGACCCAACTTTCAAACACATCGGAAGTCGTGTCATTAATAAGAATAAGATTAGGTAGAAGACAAATTACAGAAAACATCTGAATCTCACAGCGGAATTTTTATAAAAGATGATACTTTATAATATTACACAGCAGTACATATTACATCAGAGCATCATAGATCTAGTGATACAAGCCCTTCATAGTACATCCTTAATTATACATATCATTGACTACTAACTTGCAGACTTATAATTATACAGTAGGTATGATAAGTAGAGCAGCACACAGAAAGTTCCATTCCAGCTTCCCAAGTTTTATCAAGATCTGATTCACTTGTCTACTCATAACAAGTGTCATGAGTACCCAAGAGTTTAAGGAAAACACAGAAAATAAACTCCGGGTCAGTCAGGGGACTGGCATGAGTAAATATTTAAAACAGATTAAAGAAATAAAAGTATCTCATAAGACCACGCCGTGAATACGGAATGGGTTTTTACCTTATGAGATCAAAACACATTGTATACTTTAAATCAGATATTATCATAGTGTCTATTAGTTTTTCACAAATAATTTAGAATCTAGAAGAATGCTTGCATCTCACATTCTCCTATATAGTATACAAATAAAACCGCTTGGCGCTTATGGAAATTGGATTTCCAACTATGGCAAGGTATGGGACCACCTGCCGACAGTGTATCTCTAGAGGCGAATACACCTGGGTTCAACAAGAACGTCTTACAACCCGGCCCACACATGACCGACCACTCATTTCTCTTGAGTGTATCGAATATATATCACCAATGGTTGTGCACGGCAACCATTTCCCGAATGGGCAGAATCGATAGAGTAAAAAACAAAAGGAATTTCTCTAGATAGGTGAAACTATACCCTAATGGGAGCGACCTACATAGCCATGCTGCCTGCCCGATTTTTGTCATTTCCTACGTGTGAGGCTTGAGGCTAGACTTACCTTTTCAACATCACTGTTTATTTCCTTTGAATGCCACATCATCAAAATTCGCCAATCACTAATTGACTTCCCCAAAAATATATTATAGGTATATAGCGAGAGAAACGAATTCCTCTGCCACCATATAAATACGTTTGGAGAGATCAACGTACGTGATCAGTTAGAATTACTTTGTCAGACATTCGTTCATACAAGTTGTCCTTTTATTGGACAAACCGAAGGCACTATTCAGGAATAGCCCTTGTATATCTCCGTCTTAAATTATCTTTAGTAATCTCTGACGCGCGGCGTATAAATCAAGACGAAGTGGAATATACAATGCCGGACTCTTCGAAATGATTGGCGAAATATTTCCTTTTAAATTATTAGTTCAACATGGTTATATTTATAATTTACAGATATAATTTCATTCAAACAAAAGGTATATGATTATTTTGCTTATATCTGGATATTTTGATTATCTCTTAAAAATGAACAATTTCAGCGTGCGCATCGCACACGGTTTTTCTTTTCACTTTGTTCGTCAACTTTAAAAATGAATACTTACATTATTCTTTAGAAAATTATTCCTTATTATAATTATTTAAAAATAAACTAAAATTAGTAATTTATAATTTAATTAAATACATCTTTTACACTTGATTATCAACTTTGTCAAAAACTTCACTCGATCTTCTATACTTGATCGTTTAAATAAAATTCTATTTTTATATTTGAAAATGCGTTTCAGTGTTCATATTTATTTAATGTTTGAAATCATTTCTAGATATATAAAAACGATCATTTCCTTAAGTTGGTAAAATTTAAATGTTTATTTCAAAAATAATTTCATTATTTATTTACCGTCAACCACCTTTTGATAATTTCGTTACATAACTTCTATCGACTTCTCGGTTCAAAACAATCAGATAATTCCTTGTTTAAATTTTATTTAAATTATATAAAGAAATAATTAAATTATAAAACAACAGTGTAACACCCCACACCCGCTATAGTCACTCACTAAGGGAATGCCATAGCATCGGTGGAGTATTTTTAGTGAGTATAGAACAGTAAAATTACAACAAGACAGATATAATGTAATACTTGAAAATTTAAAACATCATCTCATAGCAGCGGAAAGTAAAACATGTTTGGTTACATCATAAAACCATAACAAGAGTCAAGTACAAAATATCCATCCTGAATAAAATAAGTACATAATCCCACTACTCATAACAAATAGCCATAACAGAAAAGATAAGATAAGCTGAGCTCTACATCTACGGTCCAAGCTCCAAGAGATAGATAAAGAAAACTGATCAAAGCCAACTAGCACTAGGCCCAACCTGAGGACCTGAAGGAAAAAGATAAAAACAACGGGGGTCAGACATAAGCCTGAGTGAACCCTATCTCCTTAATAATACAATTATTAAAGTAATTAGGGTATGATATGAACTCGGTATGGTATCTTTGGGGATAATGACTACACTAAGTTGCCCACGAACACAGGACGAACTAAGATAACCGTAAAGACACATCTACCCACCCAAGGATAATTACTAACTGCACCACACCAGTCACTCCTACTCAAAGGTTGATCCCACCCAAGGATATCAAAGATAGATATAACCAGTAGTTTCCTGTACCCTAGTTGACTACATAGGTGTCGTCTGCCCCTATCTCTACTAGGTGTACCCCACTACCCCAAGCGATCGGCTCCCTAACGTAGATACCCGTGCTGGTCCCACAGTGGGGTGTATCACTCCCCTAAAGTGGCTACCCAATACTATCAACGGTGCACGGCTTTATATCTACACGATGCAACAACGGCTTATCTACCAGCCCGGGCCCACACACGCATATGAAACCCGTTGGACTTGCGTTGCCACCGCAACCTCGTTTTGGCCTCTTATAATCAAGCCCAATATGCGTGTCCCGTCACTCGACATGGGTCGAGCCCACAAAGATACGTTTGGGATATTGGTTGAAATGGGCCCCCCACAAGCTACTACTTAAGCTTGTCATTTTATCTAGTGCATCCCACTTAACCCCTTTTTATAATCATGCCCCCTTACATGTTAAGGTTTGGTTAAGTCATCCAATTATATTACAATTGCCCCTTAAGGCACCCACTAGATTTTCGCATGCCACCCAAGGCACTTACTTGATTCCCACATGCCACCCAAGGCACTTACTTGATTCCCACATGCCACCCAAGGCACTTACTTGATTTCCCCATGCCACCCAAGGCACTTACTTAACCCTTTAATCATGTTTAGTTACATGTTCCACTTTGGTTAAGTATTCTTATCATATTTTCTATTGCCACCCAAGGCAACCCACTAGTTTCCTCATGCCACCCAAGGCACCCCCACTAGTTACTATATGCCACCCAAGGCACCCACTTAACCCCTCATGTCCCACTACATGCTAATATGGTTAAGTGTTTCTTAATTAATTAAGACCGTGATCTCCCATAAAGACCTCCCACATTAGACTGGCTGTTATGACCGCCTGGTTAAGCCGGTAGAGTCCGGGCAGTCTTACGTCATAACAGAGTCTAACCTCGTGTCTTTACCTTAATCACGTATTTAATTTATGGCTAAGACCTCTCACATTGGGCTGACATTTGTAGCAACTGGTTAAGCCGGTCGGGTCCGGGCAGTTTTACACTACAAATGAGTCCAACCTCGTGTCTTAGTCGATTAATTACACCTAATTAATCACCCCCATATTAATTATTCCTAATTAATATCAAGTTTTCCATAACATGGGTAGACCTAACTCAATAGGTAAATTCCCATGGGGTAGACCTAACTCAATAGGTAAATTCCCACTTATGGTAATTTATTTTTATGGTATGCTTAATCATACCCAACCATGCTTTAATTAACATATTTACCAACCCCATCGTTTCCCCACGTAAATCGTTCTCATTTCATGACATAATAAAGGGGAAGATCCATCACAACTATCATGGGTTTAGCATACAACTTTGTCATGGGTTAAGAGGATGTCAACTTGCATATATGAGCATATATTAACCCAACTATATTCAACCCAAACTTGCATATTATCAAACATGTGTCTTACATAACATGTTGCATATGAACTTACATATCATCAAACATGTGATTTGCATAACATGTTGCATATGAACTTACATATCATCATACATGTGATTTGCATAACATGTAGAACTTGCATTTTAGCATATACTTAACTTGCATAAGCACTCACATACTTGCATAGGCTTGCATATTATGTTAAACTTGCATTTCAACATATACATAACTTGCATAAACATTCACATACTTGCATAGGCTTGCATATTATGTTAAACTTGCATTTCAACATATACATAACTTGCATAAACATTCACATACTTGCATAGGCTTGCATATTATGTTAAACTTGCATTTCAACATATACATAACTTGCATAAACATTCACATACTTGCATAGGCTTGCATATTATGTTAAACTTGCATTTCAACATATACATAACTTGCATAAACATTCACATACTTGCATAGGCTTGCATATTATGTTAAACTTGCATTTCAACATATACATAACTTGCATAAACATTCACATACTTGCATAGGCTTGCATATTATGTTAAACTTGCATTTCAACATATACATAACTTGCATAAACATTCATATACTTGCATAAGATGTTAAACATGCATATAAGCATATACATGACTTGCATAAGTACTCACATACTTGCATAACATGTTTGCATAATGGATCCATATTCACTTAGTGTTTTGCATCATAAACATCATGAAACAACTTGCATAAAAATATCATGATTACATATTATGAAACTTGCATGACATAAGGCATATAACTTGCAAAACACATAATATTCACTACATCAAGCTTGCATAAATATATGGATCCACAAACATAGCCATACTTTATCACATCTTATCATAATCAATTCAATAATTGATTATTAAGGGGATAGAAGCTCACCAAAACAAGATTAGCAAGTTAAATGAAGCAAATCCCAATGATTAAGTAGAAGAAGATGTAGATTAGCTTGCAAACCCTCTTAGGATTTTTAGTGGAGGCTCTCCAATTTTCTAAGTGGTGGCATAATGGCCTTAGATCTATTTTTGGTAAGGATAAGGGGGGGTATTAGGGTGTATATATAGATTAGTTAGATGTTTTAGGACCATAGGATATACCCTAGAACCAATCCTAGCCTTTAAAGCATGTCTTGGGGAAGAAGTCAAGTGTAGGAACCATTTCGGGCCCAAAAAAAACAGCCCAAAACTCATCCCGGGCCTCAAAACATGAGCAGTTTTCGTTTTTGATTTTTCGTGAAACTTTGACGGGTCATAACTTGGTCATACGGACTCCGATTTACGAAAATTCGGACTCTATTTCGCGTATTTTTCCGAGACGAACGCAATGGCACAGCCCGTTTCCCCTGATTCAGAATATTAAATTTAATTCTGCTCTGATTTATGTTATAACAAGTTATTTAACATACGGGGTGTTACATTCTCCCCTACTTAAAGGATTTCGTCCCCGAAATCTCTAAGTCAAGAAAAACGTATCCTACCAACCAAACAACCATCTACTCAACCATCAAACACTGGCATCCATTGTCCTTAAAGTTTCTAATGTTGTATGAACATATGCAAAAAGTGTGTCTATATGTTCCCTATCTAATGCAAAATCAGGCGGTCTACTGATTCAATTGACCTCCTTAATGCAAACCATGATAGTGCCATGCATCCAATATGTATGCGAAAGAACCCTATCGACACATACTATTTCTACATGCGTGCACAATCATTCACCGAATAAATGCATCATCCATATGATAGCACAACCATCATACATCCATTAATATAGCTACCTACACACATTTATATGCAATATGCAATATGAAGTGATTGAGCCGATCTAGTGCCTAAAGTGTGTGTATATGCATCCACGAGCAACCACTAGCAAACACTTGCATCCACTTGCATCCATCAATCATAACATGTCTCAAACACATGTTTCAACCATAGGTTTACCCTATCTAAAAGGTCAAAGGTGCTAACGAGAGGACATACTAAGGACAAGATAAGTACAAGATAGGCAATAAAGGAGAAGTTAAAGAACATACTCTCGAAAAGAAAAGGGTACAAAGAACGCATCTTCGCTTCCGTCTCCTAAGTAGCATTGCTCTCGTCATCTCCCCATTGCACTTTGACTAGCTGAACCTCTCTGTTTCTCAACTTCTTAATCTCTGACCCAAGGATGCGAGTAGGAGCTCGTCGAATCGTCGCATCACGCTCTACTTCCACTTCTCTAAGCAAGCTCGGCTCTACCACCTCTGCGGTCTCATGTAGACACTTACTCAAATGTGACACATGGAAAACATCATGTATACCACTAAGTCTGTCTGGCAACTCCACCCTATATGCCATCCGTCCAATTCTTTCCTTGACAGGAAACGGTCCTACAAACCTCGGTGCTAACTTCCCAGCGGATCCAAAGCGAACAACATTCCGTAATGGAGACACTTTGACAAAAACCATGTCCCCAACTTCAAACTCAAGATCAGTCCTCCTCTTATCTGCATAAGATTTCTGTCTGTCTTGCGCTGCTTTCATCCTTCTTCGAATCAAATCAACCTTCTCTGAAGTCTCTCTAACCATATCGGGCCCTAGCAAGATCTTATCCGTAGATTCCCACCAACATGTAGGTGATCGACAAGGCCTTCCATAAAGAGCTTCAAAAGGTGCCATGCCAATACTAGACTGGAAGCTGTTGTTATATGCAAACTCCACCAAAGGAAGATGCTCTTCCCATGTACCTCCAAAATCCAAGATACAAAGCCTCAAAAGGTCTTCCAAAACACGGTTCACCCTCTCGGTCTGGCCGTCTGTCTGAGGATGATATGCGGTGCTCAAACACAACTGAGTCCCCACCGCCTCCTGTAAACTCTTCCAAAACTCACTAGTGAAGATAGGATCTCGATCACTCACTATGCTGGAAGGTACCCCATGCAATCGAACTATCTCTCGAACATAGACTGAAGCAAGCCATGGAGCAGTCCTCTTACTCTTTACGGGTATGAAATGGGCGCTCTTAGTAAGTCTATCAACCACGACCCAAATTCCTGTATTGCCCTTCCTCGATCTCGGTAAACCATCAACGAAGTCCATCGAGACACTATCCCACTTCCATATCGGAACTTCCAAAGGATGAAGCAACCCACCTGGCTTCTTTTGCTCTGCTTTTACTTGTTGGCACACCAAGCATCTAGCAACATACTCGGCCACATCTTTCTTCATACCGGCCCAGAAGAAAGTCCTTTTCATGTCTTGGTACATCTCATCCCCACCGGGATGAATGGTCATCCTAAAACGGTGTGCATTATCAGGAATAACCTTCCTCAAACCCTCATCTTGCGGTACACAAAGTCTACCGTCTCTACACAAGCACCCCCTATCATCTAGGGTGTACCTACTCAAATGGCTGGACGACTCCCCCCCTTATGAGCTTTTCTACTAACTCAACCAACTGTGGGTCATCCCTCTGTGCTTCTACAATTTGCCCCAAAAGAGTAGGTCTAACTTCCAAGGAAGCTAGCAAACCGGGTACACAATTAACGGAAGGTCTGAAATCCATCATAGAAATAAACTCTAGGCTCCTTCGTTCAACGAACCACAAACTCGAGGACAATCCCTTTTTCTACTTAAGGTGTCTGCTACCATGTTACCCTTGCCAGGGGTATACGCTATCTCAAACCCATAGGATGCTAAAAATCCCATCCACTTTTACTGTCCTAAGATTATGCGCTTGAAGAGCCTCCAGCACTTCCTTAAGATGTAGGGCATGCTCTTCTCCACCAGGATATCATCCAAAATCATCACAGCTATCCATCCCTCACGCAGACCACCCTAATCGAACTCGGCATTCCCCCAAATGCAAGCCCCAAAGGCCTAAACCAATATCAGACAAACACCCAAGGGATACCTCCTTCGAATTCAGACGACCTTCGTGAGATGATACTAGTAAAAACGGCTAAATAATTAAGCCCCTTGTCCAACCCTGGATGTCCCCGCCAGTCTTACTCCAAAACCACCGTTTTTCCCTAACTGGCTTTGCTCCTAGAAAAGACCAAGATGTCATCCACAAAGACCATCACAACTTATTTAGGTACTCCTTGAACACCCTTCTTATCAAATCATCAAAGTATACGGGGGCGTTCGTCAAACCCAATGGCATCACCAGCCACTCATAAAAAAAATCATCCGGAGTCCTAAAGGCAGTCTTCTCTGTACTATCCTCAGCCACTCTCAACTGATGAAATCCCGTGGCTAAGTCCAACTGCGAAAATACTGAGGCGCCCACTAACTGATCAAAGAGATCATCAATCCTCGACAATGGGTGTCTATTCTTCTTTGTGAGTTTATTTAGCTCTCTTTAGCCTACACAAAGTCTGAGGGACCCATCCGCCTTCATGGCAAAAACTACTAGAGCGCCCCACTCCGATATACTTCGTCTTATGAACCCCTTCTCAAGCAAATCGCCTACTTACTTATGGAGTTCCCTCCTCTCACGAGGAGCCACGTGGCACACTGGCCAAGACACTGGTTTAGCCTTACCCACCAGATATATTTGGGAGTCAATTTCCAGCTCCGGAGGTAAGCCCTTCACCTCCTTATACACATCCGGGTATTCCCGGACCGCTCTAACAGATCACAAATTCTAGACCAACATGTCAAGCGATTCTAGATAACTTAGCATAACAGATTCTATGGGATTACAAGAGATCTCGAGAGTGTTACCCAAGCGGCCCATAAGCCTAACAACTCTCCCTCCAAAATCAAAAACGGCACCCCTACTGGATAACCAGTCCATGCCCAGAACTAACCCATAGCCCGTGAAGCCCAACAAGCATCACATCTAAACTCAATGCTAAGTATAAAAACTTTCAAACCCAACCACACCATGGAGCCCAATTGGGTTTGAAACAACTAAGGGATCATCAACCAAACTGGTGTCTAAGTGCAGTGACTCAACTATCAATGGTGAGATAAACGAACTCGATATATCAGGATCAAATAAAGTTTGAATCGGATAATAAAGAAATCCAAATTCCAACCTAGACGGTCTTATCCCCATCTGGTACCTTAGTCGTGAGGGAATACAATTACCCCCCAGAAGATTCCATACCTTGCCCTTGCTTCTTTGGACAATCCTAATAACGTGTCCTATTCCTCTCAAAAGGATAACTACTAGCCTTCCACTTCCCTATTCTCCACTCACAACCTCCCACCAATGAGGTTTCACCCTTCATTAACCAAACAACTATTTGAGCCTTCCTCTCTTCTTGAACCAACTTCTAACCAGATTTACGTCTGAGTCCCTTGAAGTGGTTTTCCATCCTTATCCATCTTAGAAAGATCATCTATACGCGGAGGGGAAACTCAAAATGAGAGAGAGGAAGAGATTCAAAATGGAGAATTCGAAAGATATAGATATGGCTATTGGGGATTATGCTTTTCTTTCAAAAACTTTTCTCTTAAAAGACATGTTTTCGAAAATACTCCTTTCAAAAATATTCTTAGAAAATAGTTTTTCTAAAAATTTTATCTGTTCTGGTAACCTTAAGCTCTGATACCACGTGTAACACCCCACACCCGCTATAGTCACTCACTAAGGGAATGCCACAGCATCGGTGGAGTATTTTTAGTGAGTATAGAACAGTAAAATTACAACAAGACAGATATAATGTAATACTTGAAAATTTAAAACATCATCTCATAGCAGCGGAAAGTAAAACATGTTTGGTTACATCATAAAACCATAACAAGAGTCAAGTACAAAATATCCATCCTGAATAAAATAAGTACATAATCCCACTACTCATAACAAATAGCCATAACAGAAAAGATAAGATAAGCTGAGCTCTACATCTACGGTCCAAGCTCCAAGAGATAGATAAAGCAAACTGATCAAAGCCCACTAGCACTAGGCCCAACCTGAGGACCTGAAGGAAAAAGATAAAAACAACGGGGGTCAGACATAAGCCTGAGTGAACCCTATCTCCTTAATAATACAATTATTAAAGTAATTAGGGTATGATATGAACTCGGTATGGTATCTTTGGGGATAATGACTACACTAAGTTGCCCACGAACACAGGACGAACTAAGATAACCGTAAAGACACATCTACCCACCCAAGGATAATTACTAACTGCACCACACCAGTCACTCCTACTCAAAGGTTGATCCCACCCAAGGATATCAAAGATAGATATAACCAGTAGTTTCCTGTACCCTAGTTGACTACATAGGTGTCGTCTGCCCCTATCTCTACTAGGTGTACCCCACTACCCCAAGCGATCGGCTCCCTAACGTAGATACCCGTGCTGGTCCCACAGTGGGGTGTATCACTCCCCTAAAGTGGCTACCCAATACTATCAACGGTGCACGGCTTTATATCTACACGATGCAACAACGGCTTATCTACCAGCCCGGGCCCACACACGCATATGAAACCCGTTGGACTTGCGTTGCCACCGCTACCCCGTTTTGGCCTCTTATAATCAAGCCCAATATGCGTGTCCCATCACTCGACATGGGTCGAGCCCACAAAGATACGTTTGGGATATTGGTTGAAATGGGCCCCCCACAAGCTACTACTTAAGCTTGTCTTTTTATCTAGTGCATCCCACTTAACCCCTTTTTATAATCATGCCCCCTTACATGTTAAGGTTTGGTTAAGTCATCCAATTATATTACAATTGCCCCTTAAGGCACCCACTAGATTTTCGCATGCCACCCAAGGCACTTACTTGATTCCCACATGCCACCCAAGGCACTTACTTGATTCCCACATGCCACCCAAGGCACTTACTTGATTTCCCCATGCCACCCAAGGCACTTACTTAACCCTTTAATCATGTTTAGTTACATGTTCCACTTTGGTTAAGTATTCTTATCATATTTTCTATTGCCACCCAAGGCAACCCACTAGTTTCCTCATGCCACCCAAGGCACCCCCACTAGTTACTATATGCCACCCAAGGCACCCACTTAACCCCTCATGTCCCACTACATGCTAATATGGTTAAGTGTTTCTTAATTAATTAAGACCGTGATCTCCCATAAAGACCTCCCACATTAGACTGGCTGTTATGACCGCCTGGTTAAGCCGGTAGAGTCCGGGCAGTCTTACGTCATAACAGAGTCTAACCTCGTGTCTTTACCTTAATCACGTATTTAATTTATGGCTAAGACCTCTCACATTGGGCTGACATTTGTAGCAACTGGTTAAGCCGGTCGGGTCCGGGCAGTTTTACACTACAAATGAGTCCAACCTCGTGTCTTAGTCGATTAATTACACCTAATTAATCACCCCCATATTAATTATTCCTAATTAATATCAAGTTTTCCATAACATGGGTAGACCTAACTCAATAGGTAAATTCCCATGGGGTAGACCTAACTCAATAGGTAAATTCCCACTTATGGTAATTTATTTTTATGGTATGCTTAATCATACCCAACCATGCTTTAATTAACATATTTACCAACCCCATCGTTTCCCCACGTAAATCGTTCTCATTTCATGACATAATAAAGGGGAAGATCCATCACAACTATCATGGGTTTAGCATACAACTTTGTCATGGGTTAAGAGGATGTCAACTTGCATATATGAGCATATATTAACCCAACTATATTCAACCCAAACTTGCATATTATCAAACATGTGTCTTACATAACATGTTGCATATGAACTTACATATCATCAAACATGTGATTTGCATAACATGTTGCATATGAACTTACATATCATCATACATGTGATTTGCATAACATGTAGAACTTGCATTTTAGCATATACTTAACTTGCATAAGCACTCACATACTTGCATAGGCTTGCATATTATGTTAAACTTGCATTTCAACATATACATAACTTGCATAAACATTCACATACTTGCATAGGCTTGCATATTATGTTAAACTTGCATTTCAACATATACATAACTTGCATAAACATTCACATACTTGCATAGGCTTGCATATTATGTTAAACTTGCATTTCAACATATACATAACTTGCATAAACATTCACATACTTGCATAGGCTTGCATATTATGTTAAACTTGCATTTCAACATATACATAACTTGCATAAACATTCACATACTTGCATAGGCTTGCATATTATGTTAAACTTGCATTTCAACATATACATAACTTGCATAAACATTCACATACTTGCATAGGCTTGCATATTATGTTAAACTTGCATTTCAACATATACATAACTTGCATAAACATTCATATACTTGCATAAGATGTTAAACATGCATATAAGCATATACATGACTTGCATAAGTACTCACATACTTGCATAACATGTTTGCATAATGGATCCATATTCACTTAGTGTTTTGCATCATAAACATCATGAAACAACTTGCATAAAAATATCATGATTACATATTATGAAACTTGCATGACATAAGGCATATAACTTGCAAAACACATAATATTCACTACATCAAGCTTGCATAAATATATGGATCCACAAACATAGCCATACTTTATCACATCTTATCATAATCAATTCAATAATTGATTATTAAGGGGATAGAAGCTCACCAAAACAAGATTAGCAAGTTAAATGAAGCAAATCCCAATGATTAAGTAGAAGAAGATGTAGATTAGCTTGCAAACCCTCTTAGGATTTTTAGTGGAGGCTCTCCAATTTTCTAAGTGGTGGCATAATGGCCTTAGATCTATTTTTGGTAAGGATAAGGGGGGGTATTAGGGTGTATATATAGATTAGTTAGATGTTTTAGGACCATAGGATATACCCTAGAACCAATCCTAGCCTTTAAAGCATGTCTTGGGGAAGAAGTCAAGTGTAGGAACCATTTCGGGCCCAAAAAAAACAGCCCAAAACTCATCCCGGACCTCAAAACATGAGCAGTTTTCGTTTTTGATTTTTCGTGAAACTTTGACGGGCCATAACTTGGTCATACGGACTCCGATTTACGAAAATTCGGACTCTATTTCGCGTATTTTTCCGAGACGAACGCAATGGCACAGCCCGTTTCCCCTGATTCAGAATATTAAATTTAATTCTGCTCTGATTTATGTTATAACAAGTTATTTAACATACGGGGTGTTACAAACAGCTTTTATTTATTTATTTGTATATAAATATATGAGTGTATCTAATTTACTTTGTTGTTTGAATTACTACAATGCATTTTACTTACAGTTTTAAGGGAAAAATTATAATCTAAACTAACGTTTCTAAATTAAACCATGGGTTGAATCAAGTGGTTAACGTCCCCTTTCATCTGGCCTGTACAAGAACTTGCGGCCATCCGTAACATTTCCACGTGGCCCAAACATTTGCAACTCACGCCCCCTTTTGATTTTACCCCCGACTTTCATATGCCATGAAGAAAACCCACGCCCAGCTTAATGATGTTTGCCGAAACTTGCTACAAATTTTTGGCCACCATCTCTTCATTTGTTTCATCCACTTCCTGATGTCCTTACCCTTCCATGTTGCACCTTATTTCCATTATCCCTTGACTGCAGTGAACACCCCCATCACAACTCCGATGATCCGATCCCAAGTCAGTTCATGTTTTCGGACCAGCTCACACACTCTGGTTCCCTTAAAAATCCGCAAGACCAACTGCTAATTTTCCTATTCCCTTCAGGTTTAAGCTCCAGTGCCTCTTCCTTTCCTTGCAGTGAAGCCTACTCCTCCACCGACTGGTGCTGGTGCTCTCACCGCTTCACTCCGGTGATCACGCTCCCTTATCTGTTTGTGTCCCAGCGCTTCGCAGTCTGTCAAGTTCACCACTACTCAAGTGTTCTTTTTTCTCAGACCAAACTCCACAAGAGCTCTGTTTCATCTCTTTATACATTTTTCTTAAGTGAACACCTCATATGCAATGCTCAAAAGAAAGGTTGTGCACCACATAGTGTGCACATGCACAGGAACGTCCGCCTGTACATAGTAATCTCCACACACCTTTTGCTAATGTCTTCCCGTCTATTGAACACACCTTTTTCCAAAATGCGTCGTCGACTCACTGCCCGAGTTCTCTCTCAACCTTGCACTATTGCGTTTAAGTGCTTCTTTGTTTCAGTCCTCAAACAAATGTTGTGCACAACTCAGTGTTCACTTGTACACCCTATCGGTCTATACTCAGTGTCGGCACCACTCACACGCGCCCACATATCATAGGGAAATCATTCTTACCTATTTACTCTATCTCCGATCAACCCGATCGGAAAAATGTATTGTTCCGGACTGGAAACAAAACTCACTCATTGTTGGTGGCTTGTAGTCATTTCCATAAATCCCGACATTCTCATATCCCATTCATGAGACACCAACTCCATGACCACTCGCCATACATCAGTTTATCCTCGGACACATAGTCAAATAATGAACCTACTAATTTAGTTCCTACTTCCCTATGATAAATCTAATTACTTAAACATTCCAGTATTGTTTTATAATGATCTGAACAACTTATGTCCTCTGAATACTTTCTAGGCTTAACTATGCTTAGATCTACTGTGAAAACCCGTAACTTCCCCGTAAAGGAAAGCCGCGAATAGTTCGAGAACAAGCCACAACAGAACGCATACAAAAGAACATTTCATTGTATATTACAACAATGCATCAGATTACAAGAATATACAGAGTATGAATGAATATTACACAGAAATATCAGAGATTTAAATTACATTTAAATACATAGCAGCGGAAAATAATATAATACACAACTGAAGGAGATATACGGATACAAAGCTTTCCGGATATCGTTCCAGCTGTAAACCAGGATCCTGTGAATATAAATCTGCAAAACCAAACTACTAGCTGCCCGTGTCAAAATAAGGGCACCCAGAGTTTAGGTTAAAACAATAAACTCCAGGTCAGTCATGTGACTGGTGTGAGAACTAAAACAGTTAATCTTTATTTTTAAAGTTAGGTAAATCAAGGGACCACGCCGTATAGCACGGAACGGGTTTCCTCCCAAGAATACCAGTGCATAAAACAAACAGCGCAATGCTAAATAAAGAAAAATGAAGCTGTTATAAGACCCAGGTCCCATCACACAATGCAACGCAGCCGAGGATAGGGTTTTCCCTTATAACAGCCAAAGAATGCTTGATACGTTTAAAACAAATCGTTTGATACTATTATAAGTGCATAGTGTATAAAACAACTTCAAATCATAAGTATCAATCATAGGCGGCATGGGTACCATATATCATGTCGCCATATATAGGTTTACAAATAAAACCGCAAATGTCACGTATTTGGAAATTGGATTTCCGTCTATGAACCGAGGCAAAAGATAGTCCTCAACCGATTCGAGACGCTATAGCCCGTGTCTCAGGAACAGCCGCAACTGCCCCTTGGATCGTCAGGGCCGGTCCACCGATGTGGATTATTATGCCTGAACACTACGTCTCCCCACCCTATGGGGTGTAAGCGAGCCAACTAAATGACTCCATCGGTTCGAGAACGACCGATCAATCCGAGGCGCCTCGCAACAGCAACAACCACATAAGTCAAACTCGTCAGGGCGTGTAAAAACCACTGACGCCACTTCTAGCTAGAAAGAAACGCAAGTCCTCCCTGAGGTCCGTCTCCCGTTTTTGGTTCATACCGGGTGTGAAACTCGCGAAGTAAACGTTACACAAAGCTACGCCACGAAGGCCGTGCTTCGATCATCAACACAAGACTTTGCTTTTCAACAGAAGCCTCGATCAATTGCCACTTAGGCATGCCACACAGGCAATTCACTCCATGCGTTTGATATCCATCAATATATAACCCCTGAGCTCGTACGTCTCAGAGACAGGCGTTAAGCAAAAGAATAAATTCTCCGCCGCCAAACAGATATATATATTTAATAAAGATCAATCACACGGACTAAAATCCAATGTCAGACACACAGTCCACTTACAAGTCCGTTCTGGGTCTGAACGAAACCGGAGGCACCTAGTACCCCGCATATCCATCGATCTCCAAGTACGTCTGGACGATCACCAACTGTTTCCATCTTCTTGGGTGTACAGCCCAATCAAGATCATCAGTAATCATCCAAATGACGTGAAGACTTCTGGTCTTCGACCACCGTCTTCATCTTCGACTTATCGTCGTATCAGTTATTCAGAATGGGATAAACCCGGTCTTTCCGAATAACTCGCGTATATTTTAAATTAGTGTTACACAAACACAACATACGCCTCATTCCAATTCATTAGTCACTAACCGTAAATTAATCAAGAGAATAATTCCCCAAATATTAACCCCGAAGGCCGAAACCAACATCAGATCAATATTCAGAAAACCATTATGCTTGGCTAACCGACAGTTAGTTTCTAAATTTCACATTCATAGGGAAAGGTTCCCATTAATTTTATCCAAGATAAATTCCTTGAATTTATTCTTTATTCTATTTTTGAATCTCAATTCAAACTAGTCGGGATTAGCGAACCTTACCGAAGTAATTATTTATTTTAATTTCCCCATCCCAACCTATTCATCCCATGAAGTAAAACTGGTAATACTTCATATCTAACACCACAGTGTTATCGGTAAATTCAATTACCATTTCACGTTCAAATCTAATTAAAGATTTAACTATCGCCTGGAGCAAAACTGGTGATACTCCATTTTCGATCATTTCAATCTAATTAAAGATTCATTAAAACTCCACTTAGTTTTAATCTTCGACTGGGTTAAAGAATCAGTGTCATTTAAAACACGGTTCACGATAAACCCAAAACCACATTCATTAATTATCGGGTTAAAGAACGAGTGTTATTTAAAACACTGTTCACGATAAACCCAAAAATCATTCCATTAATTATCGGGTTAAAGAACAAGTGTTATTTAAAACACTGTTCATGATAAACCCAATATCAATATCAATTCAATTCCAATTAAATATTATTGAATTTGTACACTTCATTAAATCTAAATAAAAAGATTTAATCTTTTCTCAACTGGGTTCAAGAACAGTGTTAGTGAAGACACCATTCACGACAAACCCAAATCACATTTGATATTCAATACAAGGCTCTGAATAGAAAATATACCTGCTTATATTCAATATCAAATTCTACGACTAACAAATATCGCATTGGAAATAACGATATATATATATATATATCTTTCAAATTCCCATAACAATATCTGTATCATCACGAAATCCAACATCGAAATATTCCGAAGGCAATTTCGATTCAAATCCATTCCAATGCAATCATTGGAAATTCTGGTTATTTTCAAAACCATTTCAAATTCAATTTATTTATTTAAAAATAAATAGAATTGTAATTCTAGTTCAAAACTAGTTCATTTCGATAAAAATCTATTTTTATCTTTTCAAATATGGAGTTTTTCATCCCAATTCTTTCTAAATCATTTCTTATGATTTTACACAAATTATTACTATTTTTAATAATTTTATCAAGGCCCGTACAGTCGATTTCCATCAACGACCATCGAACTGTACTTACGACGACCTTTTTCGAATTTGATTTGGACGTATCTCCAAATCCAACCGTTAGATTTCAAGTTTCTAACATTCGTTAGAAAGCTCTTTTCGATACGAACCCAACGGTTCTGGTTTTAGGAGAATCCGACGGTCGGATCTCCCGTAATGTCCGTTTGAAATAAATGGTCGAAATTCACGAACTGCCACGGCGCGGCGCGTTCTATTCAGGCCATTATATTATATATATAATATATATAATATATATTTCGTCGATTTCTATTTAAAACGAATTATATGAATTGTTTTAAATTCGTTTCAAAAGCAATTTCATCTTCCTTTTCAATTCAAATCAAAATTGAATTCTTCTTTATAAATTCGTTTTAAAATTCATTTCTATTCAATTCAAATTTCTATTCAATTTGAATACATTTCAATTCACTTTCAATTCATTTCAAAATCGTTTTCAATTCAATTCATTTCGAAATCGTTTTCAATTCAATTCATTTCGAAATCGTTATATATTCAATTCATTTCGAAATCGTTTTCAATTCAATTCATTTCGAAATCGTTTTCAATTCAATTCATTTCGAAATCGTTTTCAATTCAATTCATTTCGAAATCGTTATATATTCAATTCATTTCGAAATCGTTATATATTCAATTCATTTCGAAATCATTTTCAATTCAATTCATTTTGAAATCATTATATATTCAATTCATTTCGAAATCGTTTTAAAATCGATATAAATATCGTTCACGTCAAAATGGCGTCAATCTAATCAATACGGCTTCATAAATTTCTATTTTCAAATATTCTATTTCAAATATTTCTTTTTTCAAAATGGTTGTTATTATCAAAATATTTCGTTCAACACATGACCAATCTCAATGGATGAGTACTGTCAACACATGAACTTTTATTTTATATTGATAACGATGAAAATTTTATTACTAAAATATTTCGTTCAACACATGACCAATCTCAATGGATGAGTACTGTCAACACATGAACCTTTATTTTATATTGATAAAGATATAAATTTTATTACTAAAATATTTCGTTCAACACATGACCAATCTCAATGGATGAGTACTGTCAACACATGAACCTTTATTTTATATTGATAAAGATATAAATTTTATTACTAAAATATTTCGTTCAACACATGACCAATCTCAATGGATGAGTACTGTCAACACATGAACCTTTATTTTATATTATTCTTTATTTTCTAAATTGGAATGAGGCCCAATCAATCACCATATAATGTTAATTATATGGATTTTCATACAACACATGTATATAATAGCATTGAAAAATAATCAACCATCAACCAAAGTGCACTACACTGTATAAGCATCAAATATAGACATTTAACGCTTATAGCAGCTTGTCAATCAATCGATCGACATATTTAATCAATCAGGATGAGTGAACTTCAAGTTTCATCCCAACACCCGTGTGGGGTTTCAAACAATCAAACAAATATTTTATTCGTGCAGTTGGGCGATGTGTAAAATTTATCGTCCCAATCAATGTCCTTCAAATAGGCGTACATAAACAAACCGTCTGGTTTGTAAATGAATATTTATTTATTCACATTCACGTTAAAAATTATATTTTTAACGATAAAACATTTTATTCCAACATATGAATTTCTATTAAGTTCATTCTTTAAATAAAATGATATTTTTATTTTTCTAACACATTTTAGAAAATTTCGGCGGCATAACGGCACGATACTAGAAACGGGACGAGGCCTAGCCTTATCCCCGGTCTAGTGAAGGCCTACGCCATTCACACATCAATCAAAATCACCAAACAACCAATTCAAATCACATCATATAACTAATCTATGCAACCAAACAAACAAGTCCATGGTCTGTGGACGATTGTGTCGGGTGCTACTAAGCACCGTCTGCATCCTAGTATATATATATAACTAGAAAAATTAAATTGAAAGGTGAGAAGTTCTCACTTATTGCTATCCTAGCTCCACGGCACTTCATTGATAGAAATCTTCATCGCTATCGCATCTTCGTTGCTGTAGCCACTACATATGTAAAAATCGAATTTTTATTTCGTTATTCAATATATAAAAATCGAATTTTTACTTCAACGTTCAAAATATAAAAATCACATTTTTATTCCGATGTTCAATGTATAAAAATCACATTTTCATTCCGATGTTCAATATATAAAAATCACATTTTTATTCCGATGTTCAATATATAAAAACCATATTTTTATTTCGAAGTTCAATATATAAAAACCATATTTTTATTTCGAAGTTCAATATATAAAAACCATATTTTTATTTCGAAGTTCAATATATAAAAACCATATTTTTATTTCGAAGTTCAATATATAAAAACCATATTTTTATTTCGAAGCTCAATATATAAAAACCATATTTTTATTTCGAAGTTCAATATATAAAAACCATATTTTTATTTCGAAGTTCAATATATAAAAACCATATTTTTATTTCGAAGTTCAATATATAAAAACCATATTTTTTGTTTTGCTACTATCTACATAAAAAATCACTTCTTTTTAGAACTAGTAATCATATCTTTATGTAATTAAAAATCATATTTTTATTCTGTTATCGATATAATAGAAACCACCACAAATTTTTTCTATACGCTATCATATATATAAAAGACTCCCATTTTTATTCGCTATTTTACATATAAAAGACAACATTTTTATTTGCTATTTTATATATTTATAAAAATCATCCATTTAAAACATTGTTTTTATTATGTAAAAATTCTGAAAATAAATCAGTGTTATCTATATAAGAGTTTGAAAATAAACAATGCCGGTTATTTATATAAAAATCTGAAATTTCAAGGCAATTTTATTTATGTTAAAATATGAAATTTTAAAGAAATTCTACTACATAATAAAAAAAAAGGAACACAAAAAAAACTCACTGTCAAACACTCCAGTGGATCACGGGAAAGCCTCCGCGCTAGGGCTCGACGGAGCTCCACCCACGCTCGACTCTATCCAGATCCTCACCCAAGCCGTTGACAACCTTGGCGGCAGCTTCCATCGCCCGCGATGCCACGAAGATCGGTGGCCCCCCGCGCCTTCTAACAGCGGTCGAACTTGCGCCGCATCGAGGGCAATTTTGGCCATCACGTCGAGTAAAATCCGATCATGTCTGGTGGAGTTGTCGATCTCTCGTAGCTTAAGAGGATGGCGGTTGGGGATGTGTTGAATCGATGCGTGGATTTCAAGTTGGAAGGGGAAGATGATCGGGTACTTTGGTTCGTTCATGAAGAAGAGGGCGACAGAAATTGGTTTGACCAAGGAAGTAAAAGAGGCTTTGACCTAGTCAAAAGAAAAGGGGGTAGGGAGGGATATTTATATATAATATTTTATTATATTTAATTCTCCAATTAATTCGTTCTGCATCAGAACTCCAATCGAACTCCAATGACTATCGCCCCTAGTTAATTATCCCCATTCCGAACACAATGGGATATGTTCTATAAGCCAATTCAGCTGTTTCGATCCGTTTCCATCAAAATCAAAACATAAATCTATATATTCAATTTTAAACATACATTTCAATTTACCGGGGTCACATACTAATTCGAAAAATTCTAGAAAAATATTTTCTAGCTTCGTATTGACGATCCGGTCCAAATAAAACTAGTTTCGTCGAATTCTGAGACCGTTGGAAAAATGGTCAATTTCCAGTCGATTAAAATCAACTAAAACCGGTCAAACGCGTTTTCCTTTACCACGCTCACATATTGATTCGAAAAATTACGAAATTTGGAATCTAACAATAATTTGACACTGCGGATCCAACAAATGTGGTTTCGTCGAAATCCGAGGTCGTTTGCAAAATTCCCATTTTTAAGGGCCTGAATTCCATAGCGACTATTCAGAATTTTCAACTGGACATATTTTTGGATTCCTGCCATGAAATTTCAATTTTTCGGATTCGTTGGAAAGATATCATCAAATAGATCCTAATGTTTTTGGTTTCACTAAAATCCGGATTGTTTTGCACCCGGTACATTCAATTGAAGTTTGAAATCAAATTATCGAACTACCGCGCCATTTTCAATTCTATTTATAATTATATATAAATATTTATATTCTAACGACGACGCATATAATATATATGTTCGAATTATATTCAAAATAAATTTCTCGTCGATATTATTTAAAATAATTCATTTTAAATAATCAAAATTCGCTAAAATTGCCAAAATAAAAATTTTAAACTGGCCCAGATTTTCGGGTTATTACAATCTCCCCCACTTAAAACTTTTCGTCCCCGAAAAGGAACAAAGTCGAAAGTGGTTTGATTAATCAACTCTACGCTCGATCTGGCTTCCATTCTCCAACTCTTCAGTTTCTGAGAATTTTCAAAATTTCAAAAATTTGGCTAGCACCCTAAATTTTTGAAAAATTTCGCCATAACCTCCCCTGCACCGGGAGCATCGGGGAATTTCAAATAGCTTCCCCAGTCCTTCAGATCTCAAAAAGAAAAAGAAAAAGCCAAGCGGCTAGCCAATAGGCTCATAAAATCATCATCACCCAAACAAAACAGTAAATTATGTAGTAAACATGTACCTATTTGTCGGGCAAACAAATTTTATTCTTTGGCTCTAGCCTCCTTGCTATGACCTGTTCAATGATATATATGCATATGCAAGAAAATGCAACCAATTTTCAATACCATTCAATATTTGGTTCAATTAGGCTAAATAGTTCAAAATTATCAACCAAATAAACAAACAACACAACCATCAATCAATTAGTTGATTAGCTTTTCAAATGCATAATTTTGATACATATACAAAAGTCAGATTTTTGATGCCAAATCACAACAATAGGCCCTATCTAATTTTGGTTCTCACACCAGTCAATAGGAGATATATAGATATTACACGTTCGTCACTCGAATATAAATTCTAATGATGGAGCTCCATCATCAAAATCATCTCCGGGCGATTAGAGGGTAATTCTATATCTATCCAATATATTAAAATTTTGAATATACGTTTGCAAGGCGTATATGCAAATTCTTTATATACTGAATTGTCCAAAATCAATATAAACAAATAATCAAATACGAATAGTTGATTTAGATTTTCAAAACAAAAATTGTTTTCATTTTTTTAAAAATATACTCTTCACACTCGTCCTAGGATACCACTGATCCCATCTCTAACGAGTCATTCTCGTCGGATATTACTAATCCAATATCTGATGAATTCTTTCGTATGTTTCTAATGTGTCTTGTTCTCTGCTTTGTAAACCAAAGCTCTGATACCAACTGTGGAAACCCGTAACTTCCCCGTAAAGGAAAGCCGCGGATAGTTCGAGAACAAGCCACAACAGAACGCATACAAAAGAACATTTCATTGTATATTACAACAATGCATCAGATTACAAGAATATACAGAGTATGAATGAATATTACACAGAAATATCAGAGATTTAAATTACATTTAAGTACATAGCAGCGGAAAATAATATAATACACAACTGAAGGAGATATACGGATACAAAGCTTTCCGGATATCGTTCCAGCTGTAAACCAGGATCCTGTGAATATAAATCTGCAAAACCAAACTACTAGCTGCCCGTGTCAAAATAATCGCACCCAGAGTTTAGGTTAAAACAATAAACTCCAGGTCAGTCATGTGACTGGTGTGAGAACTAAAACAGTTAATCTTTATTTTTAAAGTTAGGTAAATCAAGGGACCACGCCGTATAGCACGGAACGGGTTTCCTCCCAAGAATACCAGTGCATAAAACAAACAGCGCAATGCTAAATAAAGAAAAATGAAGCTGTTATAAGACCCAGGTCCCATCACACAATGCAACGCAGCCGAGGATAGGGTTTTCCCTTATAACAGCCAAAGAATGCTTGATACGTTTAAAACAAATCGTTTGATACTATTATAAGTGCATAGTGTATAAAACAACTTCAAATCATAAGTATCAATCATAGGCGGCATGGGTACCATATATCATGTCGCCATATATAGGTTTACAAATAAAACCGCAAATGTCACGTATTTGGAAATTGGATTTCCGTCTATGAACCGAGGCAAAAGATAGTCCTCAACCGATTCGAGACGCTCTAGCCCGTGTCTCAGGAACAGCCGCAACTGCCCCTTGGATCGTCAGGGCCGGTCCACCGATGTGGATTATTATGCCTGAACACTATGTCTCCCCACCCTATGGGGTGTAAGCGAGCCAACTAAATGACTCCATCGGTTCGAGAACGACCGATCAATCCGAGGCGCCTCGCAACAGCAACAACCACATAAGTCAAACTCGTCAGGGCGTGTAAAACCACTGACGCCACTTCTAGCTAGAAAGAAACGCAAGTCCTCCCTGAGGTCCGTCTCCCATTTTTGGTTCGTACCGGGTGTGAAACTCGCGAAGTAAACATTACACAAAGCTACGCCACGAAGGTCGTGCTTCGATCATCAACACAAGACTTTGCTTTTCAACAGAAGCCTCGATCAATTGCCACTTAGGCATGCCACACAGGCAATTCACTCCATGCGTTTGATATCCATCAATATATAACCCCTGAGCTCGTACGTCTCAGAGACGGGTGTTAAGAAAAAGAATAAATTCTCCGCCGCCAAACAGATATATATATTTAATAAAGATCAATCACACGGACTAAAATCCAATGTCAGACACACAGTCCACTTCAAGTCCGTTCTGGGTCTGAACGAAACCGGAGGCACCTAGTACCCCGCATATCCATCGATCTCCAAGTACGTCTGGACGATCACCAACTGTTTCCATCTTCTTGGGTGTACAGCCCAATCAAGATCATCAGTAATCATCCAAACGACGTGAAGACTTCTGGTCTTCGACCACCGTCTTCATCTTCGACTTATCGTCGTATCAGTTATTCAGAATGGGATAAACCCGGTCTTTCCGAATAACTCGCGTATATTTTAAATTAGTGTTACACAAACACAACATACGCCTCATTCCAATTCATTAGTCACTAACCGTAAATTAATCAAGAGAATAATTCCCCAAATATTAACCCCGAAGGCCGAAACCAACATCAGATCAATATTCAGAAAACCATTCTGCTTGGCTAACCGACAGTTAGTTTCTAAATTTCACATTCATAGGGAAAGGTTCCCATTAATTTTATCCAAGATAAATTCCTTGAATTTATTCTTTATTCTATTTTTGAATCTCAATTCAAACTAGTCGGGATTAGCGAACCTTACCGAAGTAATTATTTATTTTAATTTCCCCATCCCAACCTATTCATCCCATGAAGTAAAACTGGTAATACTTCATATCTAACACCACAGTGTTATCGGTAAATTCAATTACCAATTCACGTTCAAATCTAATTAAAGATTTAACTATCGCCTGGAGCAAAACTGGTGATACTCCATTTTCGATCATTTCAATCTAATTAAAGATTCATTAAAACTCCACTTAGTTTTAATCTTCGACTGGGTTAAAGAATCAGTGTCATTTAAAACACGGTTCACGATAAACCCAAAACCACATTCATTAATTATCGGGTTAAAGAACGAGTGTTATTTAAAACACTGTTCACGATAAACCCAAAAATCATTCCATTAATTATCGGGTTAAAGAACAAGTGTTATTTAAAACACTGTTCACGATAAACCCAATATCAATATCAATTCAATTCCAATTAAATATTATTGAATTTGTACACTTCATTAAATCTAAATAAAAAGATTTAATCTTTTCTCAACTGGGTTCAAGAACAGTGTTAGTGAAGACACCATTCACGACAAACCCAAATCACATTTGATATTCAATACAAGGCTCTGAATAGAAAATATACCTGCTTATATTCAATATCAAATTCTACGACTAACAAATATCGCATTGGAAATAACGATATATATATATCTTTCAAATTCCCATAACAATATCTGTATCATCACGAAATCCAACATCGAAATATTCCGAAGGCAATTTCGATTCAAATCCATTCCAATGCAATCATTGGAAATTCTGGTTATTTTCAAAACCATTTCAAATTCAATTTATTTATTTAAAAATAAATAGAATTGTAATTCTAGTTCAAAACTAGTTCATTTCGATAAAAATCTATTTTTATCTTTTCAAATATGGAGTTTTTCATCCCAATTCTTTCTAAATCATTTCTTATGATTTTACACAAATTATTACTATTTTTAATAATTTTATCAAGGCCCGTACAGTCGATTTCCATCAACGGCCATCGAACTGTACTTACGGCGACCTTTTTCGAATTTGATTTGGATGTATCTCCAAATCCAACCGTTAGATTTCAAGTTTCTAACATTCGTTAGAAAGCTCTTTTCGATACGAACCCAACAGTTCCGGTGTTAGGAGAATCCGACGGTCGGATCTCCCGTAATGTCCGTTTGAAATAAATGGTCGAAATTCACGAACTGCCGCGGCGCGGCGCGTTCTATTCAGGCCATTATATAATATATATAATATATATAATATATATTTCGTCGATTTCTATTTAAAACAAATTATATGAATAGTTTTAAATTCGTTTCAAAAGCAATTTCATCTTCCTTTTCAATTCAAATCAAAATTGAATTCTTCTTTATAAATTCGTTTTAAAATTCATTTCTATTCAATTCAAATTTCTATTCAATTTGAATTCATTTCAATTCACTTTCAATTCATTTCAAAATCGTTTTCAATTCAATTCATTTCGAAATCGTTTTCAATTCAATTCATTTCGAAATCGTTATATATTCAATTCATTTCGAAATCGTTTTCAATTCAATTCATTTCGAAATCGTTTTCAATTCAATTCATTTCGAAATCGTTTTCAATTCAATTCATTTCGAAATCGTTATATATTCAATTCATTTCGAAATCGTTATATATTCAATTCATTTCGAAATCGTTATATATTCAATTCATTTCGAAATCATTTTCAATTCAATTCATTTCGAAATCGTTATATATTCAATTCATTTCGAAATCGTTTTAAAATCGATATAAATATCGTTCACGTCAAAATGGCGTCAATCTAATCAATACGGCTTCATAAATTTCTATTTTCAAATATTCTATTTCAAATATTTCTTTTTTCAAAATGGTTGTTATTATCAAAATATTTCGTTCAACACATGACCAATCTCAATGGATGAGTACTGTCAACACATGAACTTTTATTTTATATTGACAACGATGAAAATTTTATTTTTAAAATATTTCGTTCAACACATGACCAATCTCAATGGATGAGTACTGTCAACACATGAACCTTTATTTTATATTGATAAAGATATAAATTTTATTACTAAAATATTTCGTTCAACACATGACCAATCTCAATGGATGAGTACTGTCAACACATGAACCTTTATTTTATATTGATAAAGATATAAATTTTATTACTAAAATATTTCGTTCAACACATGACCAATCTCAATGGATGAGTACTGTCAACACATGAACCTTTATTTTATATTATTCTTTATTTTCTAAATTGGAATGAGGCCCAATCAATCACCATATAATGTTAATTATATGGATTTTCATACAACACATGTATATAATAGCATTGAAAAATAATCAACCATCAACCAAAGTGCACTACACTGTATAAACATCAAATATAGACATTTAACGCTTATAGCAGCTTGTCAATCAATCGATCGACATATTTAATCAATCAGGATGAGTGAACTTCAAGTTTCATCCCAACACCCGTGTGGGGTTTCAAACAATCAAACAAATATTTTATTCGTGCAGTTGGGCGATGTGTAAAATTTATCGTCCCAATCAATGTCCTTCAAATAGGCGTACATAAACAAACCGTCTGGTTTGTAAATGAATATTTATTTATTCACATTCACGTTAAAAATTATATTTTTAACGATAAAACATTTTATTCAAACATATGAATTTCTATTAAGTTCATTCTTTAAATAAAATGATATTTTTATTTTTCTAACACATTTTAGAAAATTTCGGCGGCATAACGGCACGATACTAGAAACGGGACGAGGCCTAGCCTTATCCCCGGTCTAGTGAAGGCCCACGCCATTCACACATCAATCAAAATCACCAAACAACCAATTCAAATCACATCATATAACTAATCTATGCAACCAAACAAACAAGTCCATGGTCTGTGGACGATTGTGTCGGGTGCTACTAAGCACCGTCTGCATCCTAGTATATATATATAACTAGAAAAATTAAATTGAAAGGTGAGAAGTTCTCACTTATTGCTATCCTAGCCCCACGGCACTTCATTGATAGAAATCTTCATCGCTATCGCATCTTCGTTGCTGTAGCCACTACATATGTAAAAATCGAATTTTTACTTCGTTATTCAATATATAAAAATCGAATTTTTACTTCGACGTTCAAAATATAAAAATCACATTTTTATTCCGATGTTCAATATATAAAAATCATATTTTCATTCCGATGTTCAATATATAAAAATCACATTTTTATTCCGATGTTCAATATATAAAAACCATATTTTTATTTCGAAGTTCAATATATAAAAACCATATTTTTATTTCGAAGTTCAATATATAAAAACCATATTTTTATTTTGAAGTTCAATATATAAAAACCATATTTTTATTTCGAAGTTCAATATATAAAAACCATATTTTTATTTCGAAGTTCAATATATAAAAACCATATTTTTATTTCGAAGTTCAATATATAAAAACCATATTTTTATTTCGAAGTTCAATATATAAAAACCATATTTTTATTTCGAAGTTCAATATATAAAAACCATATTTTTTGTTTTGCTACTATCTACATAAAAAATCACTTCTTTTTAGAACTAGTAATCATATCTTTATGTAATTAAAAATCATATTTTTATTCTGTTATCGATATAATAGAAACCACCACAAATTTTTTCTATACGCTATCATATATATAAAAGACTCCCATTTTTATTCGCTATTTTACATATAAAAGACAACATTTTTATTTGCTATTTTATATATTTATAAAAATCATCCTTTTAAAACATTGTTTTTCTTATGTAAAAATTCTGAAAATAAATCAGTGCTATCTATATAAGAGTTTGAAAATAAACAATGCCGGTTATTTATATAAAAATCTGAAATTTCAAGGCAATTTTATTTATGTTAAAATATGAAATTTTAAGGAAATTCTACTACATAATAAAAAAAAAGGAACACAAAAAAAACTCACTGTCAAACACTCCAGTGGATCGCGGGAAAGCCTCCGCGCTAGGGCTCGACGGAGCTCCACCCACGCTCGACTCTATCCAGATCCTCGCCCAAGCCGTTGACAACCTTGGCGGCAGCTTCCATCGCCCGCGATGCCACGAAGATCGGTGGCCCCCCGTGCCTTCTAACAGCGGTCGAACTTGCGCCGCATCGAGGGCAATTTTGGCCATCACGTCGAGTAAAATCCGATCATGTCTGGTGGAGTTGTCGATCTCTCGTAGCTTAAGAGGATGGCGGTTGGGGATGTGTTGAATCGGTGCGTGTATTTCAAGTTGGAAGGGGAAGATGATCGGGTACTTTGGTTCGTTCCTGAAGAAGAGGGCGACAGAAATTGGTTTGACCAAGGAAGTAAAAGAGGCTTTGACCTAGTCAAAAGAAAAGGGGGTAGGGAGGGATATTTATATATAATATTTTATTATATTTAATTCTCCAATTAATTCGTTCTGCATCAGAACTCCAATCGAACTCCAATGACTGTCGCCCCTAGTTAATTATCCCCATTCCGAACACAATGGGATATGTTTTGTAAGCCAATTCAGCTGTTTCGATCCGTTTCCATCAAAATCAAAACATAAATCTATATATTCAATTTTAAACATACATTTCAATTTACCGGGGTCACATACTAATTCGAAAAATTCTAGAAAAATAATTTCTAGCTTCGTATTGACGATCCGGTCGTAATAAAACTAGTTTCGTCGAATTCTGAGACCGTTGGAAAAATGGTCAATTTCCAGTCGATTAAAATCAACTAAAACCGGTCAAACGCGTTTTCCTTTACCACGCTCACATATTGATTCGAAAAATTATGAAATTTGGAATCTAACAATAATTTGACACTGCGGATCCAACAAAAGTGGTTTCGTCGAAATCCGAGGTCGTTTGCAAAATTCCCATTTTTAAGGGCCTGAATTCCATAGCGACTATTCAGAATTTTCAACTGGACATATCTTTGGATTCCTGCCATCAAATTTCAATTTTTCGGATTCGTTGGAAAGATATCATCAAATAGATCCTAATGTTTTTGGTTTCACTAAAATCCGGATTGTTTTGCACCCAGTACATTCAATTGAAGTTTGAAATCAAATTATCGAACTACCGCGCCATTTTCAATTCTATTTATAATTATATATAAATATTTATATTCTAACGACGACGCGTATAATATATACGTTCGAATTATATTCAAAATAAATTTCTCGTCGATATTATTTAAAATAATTCATTTTAAATAATCAAAATTCGCTAAAATTGCCAAAATAAAAATTTTAAACTGGCCCAGATTTTCGGGTTATTACATCTACTTCATAACAAAATATAGCATATCGGTTTAAAACCGATATAGAGTAACAAGTAGAAAGGGTATTTAATTTAACATATTTTTTCTAGTTACGCAGGGTCTCTTCATACATGGTTCTTACAGGGTACACACTAATATACTAGTAATAAATGTGTTGTTATATGTTTATGACTGGAACCATGATGATACACTTACTACAGATGCATGGGTGCTCGTCAAATGTCTAGCACACATTCGGTCATCACAGAATTACAGGGTTTGGTTGGTATACACATCATGGTCCAAAAATATAGTTTTAATCCTATCCAGGCATAAATCACATATGGGAAATATCATCAATAATCAAACATACACTAGCACCAAATGTTAAATGAATCTTATATGTTTACTCACCAGTAAAGTTCAGTATTCTCAGACTTTTTCTTCTCCCCTTCTACTGATTTTACTCTCCAATGATTTCCAGTTCGAACAGTTTTTGTTGTGAGGAGGTAATGCATGGCCAGGTCCTTATATAGGGGTAGAAAAATATAAAATATGGTGGCAATTAATGCACGTCTGCAAAACAACTCTCAGTTTTCACTTGACCAATGATTGACACATCAAAATATCCTTTCTCCCCTAAAAAAATGAGATGATAATACACTACCACCATGGCTATCATCAGCAAATATTTGCTCAGAAAATTCCTGCTCCTGTACACTCTTTCCTCTTATTGGTTTCCTATGTAATATCACATTTATTGCCTATGTACAATCCATGTTCTCCTCTACATCTTTTCTTGGTATGAACAAATATGCTGGCTATCTTTTGTACCATACATGCTCAGATTTTCTTGGATTCCTAAACCATATTTCTTACATGACCATATGATTTAACCATAAAAATATATAAAATTCTACCTTGGCTTCCAAGGTAATACAAAATCTGAAATCTTTGTACAAAATGATCTCGGCATGTGATGAAATATGCATAGAAAATCTACGTGTTAGCAATGATCTAGTGTAAGCAAGATTTATGGTTGATATTCACAAGGATTTGCAAGATCTTTGGCACATGTTATGACAAGGTAAACATGTTTTGAAAAATGCAAAAGAAAGTGACATTTTCAGAAAATCATGTGAGAAAAGAAAAGGATTTAAAACTGAAAATAATTGATACAAAATGATTTGGCCATGTGAACAATATTTTCTCCTATGTCCTAGTTGCTAGCCTAGTACTAGTGTAGGTTGTCCCCTTAAATTTATAAATGAAAACACCTAGTACATGTGAAAAATAAATGGTTCCACTCTTGGATTTTATTTTTGTGAAAAATTGTGACTTTGTATATGTTAGAACCAAATGTGGTTCTAACACCCAAATTGATTAGCAACAAGACAAAATAAAACAGAAATAAAAATGAACACACAAGATTTATAGTGGTTCGGCGAAGAAATGCCTACATCCACTTAATTCTCACTATATTCAGTAATTCAGTTACAAAGGCAATGTAAGATTCACTCACAACTCACTTTTGTTCACTCAAATGATTAAAACAAAAAATGAAAGATGGTTTGGATTTTCCGAGAGTAAAGGAATTCGAATGATGGAGGTACTTGGATTCTCAAAAGTGCTGAAAAAAGATCCTTCTCTTTGTCTCTAGATGAGGTATTTATAGGTGTGAATTTGCCTGAGATTCAATCCGGGTCGGAACACGTGTCATCCATCGCACTCTCTTCGGGTTCGGATGGGCTATCAAGCTGACAACGCATCAATGAGGTGGACGTTAGTGGTAGGAATTAGTCATATCCGGTCCGGTTCTCCAGGCGACTTTATAGGAGATTTTCCTGGATCATGGGTGCGGGTCGGAGACGAGCAGGTTGGGGGCTCGGATCGGAATACCCGATCCGAACCGGAGTAGCTTGGATGTCTCTTCTTCTCTAATCATACTCCGCTCTGCTCCAGCGTCGTGGCAAGCAGACGGCTTTCCGATCCACCTGAGATTTATTGGCCTTCCGATCCGATCAGGTATGCTTTGCCAATCTATCCAGCAAGAGACATCCGATCCGAACAGAGAATCCTACCCGATCCGAACCGATATGCTGCTATCAATCTGAATTGTGGTGTTTCCTTCCGATCCGAACCGGAGTCTTATATCTTGAAATATTCTTCAATTGTTGGTTTCTTGACTTTGTGTTGCCTAGTTCACAAAGTAGGCTAACAGTATATGATTGATCAAGTGTCGTTTTGTTTTAAAACTCAAGAATATTTCTTAAAACAAAACTTTAAACCTTTTTCAAAAATGAACAAGATATGTGTAAAAGAAATGGCCATTTAAACTTTCTACACACATGTTGAAATGCTATGCGACACATGTTTACATGAATTTATGTAGATGTTACTCTACACAAAGTTTTGATATGCTTGAATTGTTTAAAGTGTGGAGTTTAAATAGTATTTGCAAATTTGATCGATCAATATTTGTGTTAGCGATATGTGTTAAGAACCCGGCCATTACAGGCAAAACCCAAATTCTCTTGTTCACTAAAGAACCCGCCGCTAGTTTGTAAATCGATGTCTGGGAGCTCACTATTTCGCCCTCAGTCTTCTTCAAATCCACACTATGATTCAAGGAAATTTCAACACAAATGTTCGAGAGCATGTCAAGGTCTTTCTGGTGTATGGTGGAGATCAAGTATCATTGAAGAATTTGTTCGAATTTGGGGCTTAAAACTATCGCGCTTCAGCGCGTTTATCGAGGCAGCCGGAGCTGCGACTTCTCCATCTGTAATGTCCCATATTTTTACGGTATTATAATTAATCTATTTAATTATTTAAATAGTGATTAAAATAATTAAATGGTTGTTTAATTAAATAATATTTAATATTTAATTAATATAAATAATAAAATAATATATTTAATTCTGAAATAGTCGGAAATAGTGAATTGACAATATCATGTGAATTGGATTGTTTAAAATATACGTTCCAGTTTAGAGTTAAATTATATTAACGAATATATTATATAAACGACAATTGAACGTATAGATTATATTATAAATATAATCGAGCTCGAAATGGCGCTGCTGTTCATATTTTGGCTATTCGAACTTTAAATGGATATACAGAATCCGTTTTAAATCGGATTTCTGTGAAATAAGAAAAGTTCGAAGCTGATGAAGTATATTTTTCTAATAAAAGAGAAAAATCAGGATTTCGTCATGTAGATTTTGATTTATGTCCAAATCAAATTTCCGAAAAGTCGCTATGGAATTCCTTTATAATTTTTAACGATTCATTTATATTATAAAAGGATTTTTCAATATAAATTGAGTATTATTCAACCGGGATTTGGATATCCAGTTATAAATCCAATTGGAGCTATATGATATTCTGTGTGAATATATATACGATAATATATAATTATTTATATTTAATTTAATTGTTTTTAAATATATATAAACGGGTTATTTAGAGCTTTAAAAATAGCTAGTTTTGCGAATGAACTGCGTACGAAACTAATTTTGTTGGATCCGCAATATTAAATTATTGCTAGATTTCAATTTTCATGATTTAAGAGTCAGTATGTGGCCCTATGGATTTTTAATGTAAAAAAACAGTCAGTATTTTGATGTTTAAAAATACGCTGCATGAGAAAATGAAGTCGGAATTCAACGAAACCAGTTTTGTTGTGTCCATAATGTCAAACCATAGCTGCAAGTCAATTTTCACTAAAAACGAGATTCATATGTGATTATATGAATTTTTAAAAGATAAATTGAACTAACGCTTCAATAGAAATCAATATAAAAATGGAATATAAAAATATTAAAAATATCCAATATAATACCCTTAAACTTTCTAAACCTAACTCATTTTTCCAACGGTCAAAAATGTGTAGCCACCAATTTTCCTCTTCTCCTAGAAATCGCGAGTTCTAAAATCCAACAGAAAAGCAAATAAAAATGCTAAAATCAAAGAGGTATTCTCTTTGAATTAGTGAAGATCAGAGCTTCATTTCTATAATGGTTTTATTGGGTGTGACACGGTCATCTACAGTTCGAGACCTTTCACATCGTCTTCTAGGGTTCAGGAATTGGTGATATACAAGCATCGATCCGAATTTAAGTGTTGTATTGGGGTCTTGGATGGGATTTAGCATCTCATTGCAATTTTTTTGAGGGAAATGGTGACTGAAAAGTGTCGATGTTTTACTGGGGGTCAAGACTTTGAGCTGAGCGACGGAAAGCAAATAATGTAGTCGAGTTCGGTTAGAAAGGCGTGGTTGTGATGAGATTTAGGTGGAGAGTTTGCTGAGCAATTGTTCGGTCGTCTCAAGGAGGTGATTACGTGAAGGAAAGGGGGAGAATAAGGTGGGGTGAGTAGAAAAGGTGCGTAGTAGCCATGAAAAATGGTTCGGGTTCCTAAAACCGTGAGGGTGGAGAAGAGTGCGAGTGGGATGATGAGTGCATGAAATTGAAGAGGAGACGGTGACAAGGTTTATGGTTTAAATGGGTTTGAATGTTTGTGGGGAAAAAAGAGGGTGGATGGAAGGATTTGAATCGACTGTATTTGCTGTGAACGGTGAAGGAAGTGTAGAAGAAGAGAGATGAGCAGGTTGTTAAGGAGTTAAGCACGTGGATTAGTGTAAAGAGGTGATTAAGGATATTAATATAATTATCTATTTAAATAATCATATGGTCTTATTTAAATTGTATCCAACTTATAAAAGATATCAAAAGATATCATAACTTGATCATACTTTATCGAAATTCAGCGAAACAAGATCCGACAGGATCGTATGGACGGTGGCTACACCATGGAACTGACTGGGAGTGAATGGGGGCTCGTTACAATTTATAGTGAAATAAATTGTCTAAACTGAATCAACAACAGTTTGTTATTATTTAACGATAATTGTCCAATGTGAGTAAAACTCACTAACTCTGTCAGTTGTACTTTTATAACGTATTTTTAGAACTAATAGATGATGATTGATTGTTGTGTGCTGACTGTTTGGTTGAATTGCTAATTGATCGGTTAAAAATATTGATATAGTTATATATATATATATATATTGTTAATCAAATATTGATTCTTTTTATCAGAACATTTCATATTGAAATGAAATTGATGTGAATTATATTGTGTAACATTTGTGGATGCAGGGAAACAGGTCAGAGGAATCCAACTGGATTCCTCAACATTTATTTTACTGTTTTTCATATATTGTAATATATGATGTGATATATAATCTGTGTTGATTACATGTGTTGAATGGTATCGATCATTGTTATTTGGGTATTTTAAATACCGTAAGAAATACTGGAATGCAAAAAAGGGGATTTTCAAAGTGTATTTTGAAAATAAAGTATTTATATAAAATCAATGGATTTTATATATAGAGGGTAAAGTTTTTTATAAAAGAAATTTTTTTATAAAATCAAAGAACAAATAGAAAAAGAAAATATTTGTGAAACAAATAGAAAAGTAAATATCTGTGAAACAAATATAAAAGAAAAATATTTGTGAAACAAATAGAAAAGGAAATATTTGTGAAACAAATAGAAAAGGAAATATTTGTAAAACATTTACAAATAGAATTGAAAAGGGAATATTTGTAAAAAATTTACAAATAGATTTGAAAAGGAGACATTTGTAAAACATTTACAAATAGATTTGGAAAGGGAATATTGTAAAACATTTACAAATGGAATTGAAAAGAAAATATTTATTTGTTAAATAAATAGGATTGGAAAAGAATATTTATTTGTTAAATAAATAGAATTGAAAAGGAAATATTTATTTGTTAAACAAATAAAATTATAAAAGGAATATTTATTTGGAAAATAAATAGGCTTATAAAAGGGAATTAATGAGATATAAAAGAGTTATGAGAAGATTGTTTAAAGTGGATATCAAATAGAGTTAATTGATTAGAGTTATCGATTAGAGTTAATCGAATAGAGTAAATCAATTAGAGTTAATCGAATAGAGTAAATCAATTAGAGTTATCGATTAGAGTTAATCGAATAGAGTAAATCAATTAGAGTTATCGATTAGAGTTAATCGAATAGAGTAAATCAATAATAGTTATCGATTTGAGTTAATTGAATAGAGTTGATCGAATTAGACTTAATCAAATAGAATAAATTGAATAAAGTTAATTGAATAGAGTTAATTGAAAAGGGATTATCGATTATAGTTTATTCGAAAGGAGTAATCGAATATAGTTCATTCGAAAGGAGTTATCAAATATAGTTTATTCGAAAGGAGTAATCGAATATAGTTCATTCGAAAGGAGTTATCGAATATAGTTTATTCGAAATAAGTAATCGAATATAGTTTATTCGAAAGGAGTTATCGAATATAGTTTATTCGAAAGGGATTATAGAGTATAGTTTATTCGAAGAAAGGAGTAATCGAATATAGTTTATTCGAAAGGGATTATCGAATATAGTTTATTCGAAGAAAGGAGTAATTGAATATAGTTTATTCGAAAAGGAGTTATCGAATAGAGATTATTCAAAAGAGAGTTATATGTTGAAATTCGATTATATCGAATTCAGGAAAGTACACTTTCCATTTTTATCAAGATTTAATGATTTATTTATAAATTGTCTATTTAGTTATTTAGTTAAATTAAGGAATAAAAGTTATATTTTGAAGTTAGATATTTTAGAAGTAGGGATTATAACGCTATAGTTATAATCAATGATTTCTGTAAAAGAAGTGGATTCGTAAATAGAATATGAGAGTTACTTAAGGAAGTTTGTTAAAGATTTAGAAGGTGAACTTCGTTTATTTCGAAGTTAGAAATGTTGTTCAGTTAAGGTCTGAGAGGTAGTTATACCCCAACTTGATTGGCTTCCTTTTTAACTAAGGAATGGTTAAAGTTCGATAGTGAAGGTTGGTTAAGTGAATTTAGTTAATGAGTGTAATGTGTTGGCATAGCAATGTTTGATTTAAACATCTGTTTAAATCCAATGTAGGAGTTTTAGAAAAGTTTACCAAATAAGAATCAGAAATGTTTTCTAATATAGAAAACAAGAAATGGAAATGTTTTCCAATGTAAATAACGTATATTTTCTAAATTTAGAAAATAAGAAATGTTTAATATATGCAAACAGGAATAGGGAAATGGATAATTGAATGACAAATTAAATTAAAGTGGATCAGTGTTGATTGATGATTTGCTCGGTAAGATTTCCATTTGGAAATACGACCATTGTTTGTACACATGTTTTCCTATGATAGTTAAATCATCGACTATCGAAGATTTTGACCATTTTCGTTGTCAATACGGAGAGACCGGGATCAGATTCATTATCTAAAAACCACTCTGTATGGGAATTAGCGTTGCGAATCTAATATGATGGAGATAATTGAAGACGGAGTTATGCAAGGACTATTCTGGCGATCCTAGGTAGAAATTGCCTAAGACGGATTTAAAGAATAATACTTCGGTTTGTCCAGTCCCAGGACGACCTGTAAGGAAGAATGTCTGACAGAGTATATTTAACGGACCGCGTAAGTTGATCTCTTCAGACGTATTTATGTTTGGTGGCGGAGGAATTCGTTTCTCTTAGCTGTATACCAATTGTATTTTTAGGGAAATCAATTTGTGATTTAGCGGGTATGACGATGTGACATTCAAAGATAATAATTGTGTGATCTGTCAGAGATAAGCGTGGCCTCTAGCCTCACAACCGGGAAATGACAAAAATCGAGCAGGCATCATAGCTATGTGGTTGGCTACTAATTAGAGTGTATTATCACCTATCTAGAGATATTCATTTCATTCTTTAATCTATTCGATGTTGTCCCATTCGGGAAACGGTTGTTGATCCCAACCGTTGGTGATATACATTCGATACACTCAAGCGGAATGAGTGGTCGGTCATGTGTGGCCGGTTTGCAAGATGTTCTTGTTGAACCCAGTGTATTCCTCTCTAGAGGTACACTATCGGAAGGTGGTTCCATACCTTGCCATAGTTGGAAATCCATTACCCAATAAGTGCTAGCGGTTTTGATTGTATACTACATATGTGGAACGTGAGATGAAAGCGTTTCTACTAGATGAATATTTAGTTGTGGTTGGTAGACATTATTATAATATCAAAAGAGTTTTGATATAAAGTTTATCATTGTTTTTAAAAGGATTTTGAAAGTTAAATCAAATGTTTTGGATTACCATAAGGGAATAACCCGTTTCGTTATACGATGTGGTTTTATGAGATATTGTTTAATTGCTCAAACTGTTTTAAATGGTTTTACTTATACCAGTCACCTAGAGTTTTTTTTCCTAAACTCTTGGGTGTCCAATTTTGTACGGACAGTCAAGTAGTCAGGATTTTACAGATATACCTGGAGATCTTGGAGCAGGAGGCTTTAGGATTATATAGCAATAGTTATTTCCGCTATGTTGTAAGTGTTGTACTCTGATCATGTAACTGTATACATATACTACTTTTATTTCAAAGTTATGTATCTATTATATATTTTTCGTTCCGCTTTGAGATTCGTGTTACTCTGATGTTGTATGTTCTTCTTCTTCTATTCTAAGTTTCTATCTTATCTATTCTCACCCTCTGTTTTCTTTCTATTAGTTTTCTGGTTTCCAGTGTAATTTGGGTTGGACTTGTGTTATTTGGTCAGCACAAATTATACCGGAATTTCGGGACACTGCAGTTGGTATCAGAGCTAAAGGTTAAGTAATTACCTTGGCTCTGTGGCGTAACTCAGTAGAGATGGGGTTAGTAGTGCCCTAGATTGAGTTGAATGTATATATACGAGTGAACGTATTTGTTATTTGATATAAAATGATTTTATATCATGGAGATTTATTGGTTGAGTCGTTTATGAGTTCTGGTCGATCAGTTTGATCCACTGTATCGGTAGGAGTTTCTAAACACTTGAATACGACGAACCGACACTGTATGTTTTGAAAAGACGGTAAATGATATAATTTTACTGAAAATATATTTTGACATAAGCAGATGATTTATATTGATATTATTATTGAATGTGTTAGTTGTAATTATAATCTAATAAGATTATAATTGGAATGGTTATGTAAATAACCAATCAGAATTCATATGAATATAATATATGAAATAAGATGAAGTAAATCTGAATTTAGAATCAGAATTGGAATTAAAAGTTGGAGAAGTGTTTGTAAATGGAATTGGATTAAACATATGTGAATTTTAAAATCCTAGGAGATTTTAAATTTGCAACAAGCATTGAAAAAGATATTTTGAAATGGATTTCAAAATGAAAGTGTTTAGAAATGATTTTGAAAGTGATATAGTATTGAACTCACTTCTATCGCTGGAAAATAAATTATGATGATGAAGTCGACAATCATCGGTATACATTTTCGAGTTTCTAAGTGACGGATTACTACCAATTTTTTTGTTTTAAATTATTTTGAGAGAAACAAATTGTTTTGATACTCCGAAACGAATATTTGATTTGTGAAAGGCAAAGCGGTTTAAAAACTCCCAGGAACGGATTGTTTGAATTAAAACAAATTAGATGGAAATTGGTGAAACTAAATTGAAAATCAAGAATGGTACTTGAGATTGATCATGGAATTTGACTGGTAAGTTAAGAGTTGAAATTAAAAATGGAATCTGTGTAATGACCCGGAAAATCTGAACCAATTTAAAATTTTAAATTGGCTATTTTAAGTGGATTTTAAATATTTAAAATAAATATTTTAAATAATAGCGACGAAAAGTAAGTTTGAATCGACGTTTGAAAATAAATATAATTAATTTTAATTATAAACAAGGCCTGAAATGGTGCGGTAGTTTCAAAATTTGAATTCAAACTTTGACTGTCTGTACCGGGTGCAAAACAAAACGGATTTGAGTGAAACCAAAAATATTTAAATCTGTTAGTGAATATCTTTCTAACGAATTTGAAAAATCGAAGTTTCATAGCTGGAAGCAAAAGTTATGGCCAACCGAATTTTCAGAAAGGTCGCTATAGAGTTTATATAGCCCGTGAAAATGGCCATTTTGCAAGCGACCTCAGAATTGGACGAAACCACTTTTGTTGGATACGTGATGTTAAATTATTGCTAGGTTTCAAGTTTCATAATTTTTGAAGCTAGTATGTGAGCGTGGCAAAGGAAAATGTGTTTGGTCGATTTTTGTTAAAATGGATCGACCAGAAAAGGGCCATTTTTCAAACAGTCTCAGAATTCGACGAAACTAGTTTCGTTGGGAGCGTATTGTCAAAACATAGCTAGATTTATTTTTAGGGAATTTTTAGAATCAATATGTGGCCCCGGCAAATTGAAATCTACGTTCAAATTAAATATTGAATGTTTTATATTTTAATTTGAAGGAAAACTGTCTGAAACAGTCGGATGGGCCTACGAAACATATCCCATTGTGTTCAGAATGGGGGTATTTGGCTAGGGACGACAGTCGTTGGGTTTGGATTGGAGTTCGCAGGAGGCAAGGGGTATTTTTGGATTTTTAAAACTTTATAAATAAAATAAAATAAACGATTGGTCCACATCAGATCCCCCCCCCCCCCAGACATTCTCTCTCCCCAATCCATCGCACAGCGGAACTGATTCCCTCCGTTCCCCTCCACTTTCCGACCAAACGAGGCAAAATTAGCCCCTCCTCCAGTTGAAGATTTTGAAGAGCTCGAGAAGATCTTCAAATCCATATATAGTTTGGATTTTTTTCGTTCAGAATTGGGGGAGAGTTCGAGCTCGAAAGTCGAGCCCTTTGAACCGCCGCCGCCGATAGCTAGCACCACCGAGTGGGCTCACTTTCCCCGGTGCCTGAGCGCCTCTCCTCCCCCTTCGACACTGCGTAGCCCGATCCTCTTTAAGCTTCACGGATTTCGAGTAAAATCGAAACCTAGTTTTGAACGAAACTACTGAGGTACGGTTTAAATTATTTTAAATTATATTATAGCAGTTTAAAGCACTACGGTTTTTGATTTCACTGTAAAAATCATATCTTTTTCGTTTGATGATGAAATTCAGTGAAACAAGAGATAGTGGACTCGTGTGGACTTCTTCTACATTCTAGAAGAGACCGCGTATTTTTCTGAGCCTTCTGCTATTTTGGTGGAGTGGAACCCAATGTGAGATTTCTAAATTATAAACGATATGGAAAACGATGATATATAAATTATATAGTCGATGTATGAGTTATATAAGCATTGTACCCCTCATGTATAAGCGTTGTATAAGTTGTACGTTCGATGTATAAGTTATATATGCGTTGTAAAAATTATATATGTGTTGAAATGGAAGTGAAATATACTTATAATATATATATATATATATATATATATATATATATACGCCCCTCGTCTACAAACTATGGACGATATTTATTGGCTGTGATTGGTGTGAAAATTGGTTGATAGCGAATGGTTGATTAAAATTGTTTGTGGTTGAAATTGATTGATTGTAGTTGAAAAATACCCATTTGTGGTTGAGAATTATTTGGTTGAAACCACATAGGATTAGTTTGTGGAAAAGAAAGAAAAAATATACATGGCGCCTGCGTGCGAACTAGATGCATGAAATCCCCATTGTCAAAAGCTACGAGGCTTTAAGGTAGAGCGAGGAGCCGTACTAGGGACGGCCCCCGTTTTAACTACCCTGTCGTTATGCTGCCGAAATTTTGAATAATATTCATGTGTTAGAATTATTTTCATTTGTTGAAATTATTTTCATATATAGAAAACCTTCATGTGTTGAATAGAAATTCATTCACTGAATAGAAATTCATGTGTTGAATGGTATTCGTGTTTTAAATAAATTGCTTTTACAATAAAAATCACATTTTTATTTTATATATACGAACTATAGAAAACCTTCATGTGTTGAATAGAAATTCATTCGTTGAATAGAAATTCATGTGTTGAATGGTATTCGTGTTTTAAATAAATTGTTTTAACAATAAAAATCACATTTTTATTTTATATATACGAACTATAGAAAACCTTCATATGTTGAATAGAAATTCATTCGTTGAATAGAAATTCATGTGTTGAATGGTATTCGTGTTTTGAAATAAATTGTTTTATAATAAAAATCATATTTTTATCATCTATATGAACTATATAAAATAGTCGTGTTTTGAAATAAATTGTTTTGTAATAAAAATCATATTTTATCATTTATATGAACTATATAAAATAGTCGTGTTTTGAAATGAATTGTTTTGCAAGAAAAATCACATTTTTATTATATACATGAATTGTTAAAAATAGCGAAGTGTTGAAATAATAGTCGGTTGGATAAAAATATCATTTTTATCAAATGTATGAAAAGAAAATAGTTTTGAAATTGAAGAATCGATTATATTTATATATATATAATTAAAATATATCGAATAACGAAGCTGCAGTTCGTGTTTTGAAACCGTGATTTCAAACGATTAGTGCGGGAGATCCGACCATCGGATTTTCCTGAAACCGAAACCGTTGGGTTCGCTTTGGAAATATTTTTCCAACGACACGAACTTTGTAAAGATCCAACGGTTGGATTGTCTAGAATGTTTAATTCAAATCTGAAGAAAAACAGCGCCAGAATCGATTATATTTATATTTATATATATATATATAATTAAATTAAATCGAATAACGACGCTGTAGTTCGTAATTTTGAAATCGAAACTTCAAACGATTATACCGGGAGATCCGACCGTCGGATTTTCCCAAAACTGGAACCGTTGGATTCGTTTTGAAAAGATTTTTATAATGACATAAATTTTGTGAAGATCCAACGGTTAGATTTTCAGATATGTGTAAATCAAATATAAAGAAAAACAGCGCCGCGGCCGCGTTATGGCCCGAAGCGTCGTTAGAATAAATTGGATATTTTAAAATAATTAAAAATAGCGATAAATCGTTATAAAATATTATAAACGATATGGAATGCGAAATTTAGAAACTAACTGAAGGTTAGCTAAGTCGAATGGTTTCCTGGGTTTTGATCTGATGTTGGTTTCGGCCTTTGGGGTTAATATTTGAAAAATCATTCTCTTGCTAATTCACGGTTAGTGACTAATGAATTGGAATAAGGCGTATGTTGTGTTTGTGTAGCACTGGTTTATTATATACGCGAGTTGCTCAGAAAGACCGGGTTTATCCCATTCTGAATAACTGGATCGATGATAAGAAGTCGAAGATGAGGACGGTGGTTGAAGACCGTAGATCTTCACCTCGTTTGGATGGTAACTGATTAACTGATTGGGAGGCATCCCGAAATATGGATAATGAGTGGTGATCGTCCAGACGTACGTGGAGATCGATGGGTATGCGAGGTATATAGTGCCTCCGGTTTCGTTCAGACCCAGAACGGACTTGTAAATGGACTGTGTGTCTGACATTGGAATTCATTCTGTGTGATTGATAACCATCAGTTGCATGGTGTGAATTGCCTGTGTGGCATGCTAAGGTGCAGTGATCAAGGATTCTATTGAAAAGCAAAGTCTTGTGGTGGATGATCAAAGCACCGCCTATGTGGCATAGCTTTGTGTATAACGTTAACTCGCGAGCCTCACACCCCGGTATGAACCAGAAACGGGAGAGGACCTCAGGGGGGACGTGCGTTTCTTTCTAGCTAGAGGTGGTGTCAGTGCTTAAACTGGCTTACATTTATACTATTTTCACCTGTGTGGTTGTTGCTGTTGAAAGGCGCCTCGGATATATCGGTCGATCCGGGACCGATGGAGTCATTCCTTGGCTCATTTACGCCCCATAGGGCGGCGGGGAAGCGCATTGTTCAGGCATTATAATCCACTCCGTGTGGACCGGCCTTGACGATCCAAGGTGCAGTTGTGGCTGTTCCTGAGGCTCGGGCTAGAGAGTCTCTAATTCGGTAAGGACTTTCTTTTGCCTTGGTTCATGATGGAAATCCAATTTCCAAATACGACACCGTGCGGTTTTGATTGTATATATATGGCGACATGATATATGGTACCCATGTCGTCTATGATTGATACTTATGATTTGAAATTGTTTTTGAAACATATAAACACTAGTAATAATATCAAATGCTTTTGTTTTATTCGTATCAAGCATATTTTGGCCATTATAAGGTAAAACTCTATCCTCCGGTTTGCGCTGCATTGTGTGATGGGAACTGAGTCTTATAATGGCTTTATTTTTATAAAAAGCATTGCGATGTTTAAAAGAATGATTTGTTTTAAAGCACTGGCAATCCAATGGAGTAAACCCGTTCCGCAAAAGTGGCATGGTCCTGTGATTAGCCAATTGTATATTGTGTTAAGTAGATTTCTCATACCAGTCCTATGACTGACTCGTAGTTTGTTTCACTTGCAAACTCGGGTGCCCCTTTTTCTACACGGGCAGCCTTGTATTCAGGTTTCAGCAGGCTCTTTCTGGATAACTGGAGCTGAGAATGGATTCTATCATTTATCTCTTTTTATGCTGTTCAGCTCCTATTGTACATATTATGTTTGTTTTCCGTTGTAGACATTTATGTATAGTTGAACTGTATTTGTACTAAGTATGATCCCGTATAATGTGTAACTCTTATGATTACTTCTATCCAGTGTATTATTTGTACATTATCTGGTGTATTTATTTAATTATGTTCTGCTATTATCTGTTTATGTGTTATATTCCAAAGATTACCCTTGTCACCATCAGTACGGGGTTTGGGGTCGTCTCATTTGGTAGCAGAGCTTTGGTTAAGCTTAGTGCTGGAATATAACATATTAACGAACTCGTTAGAAATAGAACCAGTAGTTTTCTAGGACGAATAACTCATTACAGATAGGATCAGTAATATCCTAGTATGAGTAAAGTAGAATGAAATACACCCCAGTAGACACATTTATATTCAAGTATTTGTCTCTATGTTTTGAAATATCTTTTCTGTTGATCTGACACTTTGTCTGCTAATTGCAAACGCACTAGAAAATGAGTGACAGAAACAGAAGAAATAATCGTATGGCTCGACAAGCTAATGAGCCAGTTGTGCTCCCACAGCCAGAATCAAATATAGAAGTTCTGTTGAAGAGATTTCGAAATCTGGGTGGATCACCATTCAAAGGCAAAGAGTCCATTATGGAAACACAAGCTTGGATTCGTTCTACTGAGAAAAGCTTTGAAGGTTTAAAGCTGAGAGAAGATCAAAAAAGATTACTGGCATCCTGGGCACTCAAAATAGAAGCTTTATTTTGGTGGGATTCGGTTATTAAGGATAATCCAGAAGGTGATATCACCTGGGATAGATTCAAAGTGATTTTCCTGGAAAGATTTACTCCTTCTGAAGAAACTAAGCGGTTATGTGATGAGTTCTCTTATCTGATACAAGGGGATATGACCATTCCCGAATATCATAAGAAATTCAATGAACTTTCTCATTTTGCCCGCATCTGATTAAAGATCCGAAGAGAAAGAATCTGAGGTTTATTCATGGCCTGCAAAGAAAATATCAGAATAGTGTAATGAGGAATGTGAAGCTTCCTTTTTCTGAAATGATATACATGGCTTACCAGTATGAGGATCTCGACAAGAAAGGTATGTTGCGTTACGAAGAGGAGATCAATTCTAGTAATAAAGGTGAGTCTAAAACTGATCGTCCGGAGGCCAATACAATGTCTGAGGTCAGTAAGAAACCCAAAGTAAATCAGAAAAGGGCCAGATCTGAGAAAGAACCAGTAACGGCGGCCACATGCTCTAGCTGCAATAAACAGGGGCTTCTGGCCAGGAATTGTAAATCCTCGAAGAAACGAAAGAATTATGGATTTAAATCCGGCAAAAAGCTTCGGGAAAGTAAAAGATGCAATCAATGCCATCGGTTTGGCCATGTAAAGCAAGATTGTCGGCTGTTAAAAGCGACCAAAGAGGCTCAGGTAAATGAAGTAGCAGAAACTTCTGAGCCCTCAGCTAGTCAGGGAAGGCCAGATGTTTTAGAAGGCACGCTAACTGTCAAAGATATTCCAGTTAAAGTACGGTTTAACACTGGCGCGTCGCGAAGCTTTATTGCAAAGTATGTGGTTAAGAAACTGGATTTGAATTTGAAGAAGCTCAAAGAACCAATGACTGTCCATAATCCGGTTGGGGGTTCTCTCGATTTCAGTTCGGTTTGTGGGGGTGCCGGTTTCTTTCTCTCGTTAACGGTTCCCTACCATCGCAGTTGTCATGAATTTTACAGAGTTTGATCTTATCTTGGGGTTAGACTGGTTGACCAAATATGAAGCTGAGGTTAAATGTGCCAACCAAATATGAAACTGTGCTTTGATCATCAACCACAAGGCTCTGGTTTTCAACAATAAGCCTTGATCATTTGCATCTTGGCACGCCACACTGACAATTCACGCCATGCGACTGATGTCCACCAATATATAACCTCTGAGCTCGTATGTCTCAAAGAAGGGTGTTAAGCAAGAGAATAAATTCTCCGCCACTAAGCAGATATATATATTTAATAGAAATCAATCAGCACAGAATAAAATCCAATGTCAGACATACATCCATTTACAAGTTTGTCCTGGGTCTGAACGAAACTGAAGACACCTTATTCCTCGTTCCATATGTCCAATACGGGAGAGAGGCTCTCTTATATCTGGACAATCAACAAGTACGTCCGGACAACTACCACTGTAACCCCTTCCTGGGAGCTAACCAATCCAGGGCATCAGTAGTCATCCATTTGACGTGAAGATCGCCGGTCTTCAATCCACCGTCTTCAAATCTTTGACTTCTAATCGTCGATCAATTATTTGAAATGAGAACTAACTCGGTCTTTTCAAATAATTCGCGAATATATATAATTCAAATCAATTCTTTTCATTCCATATCGTTTATAATATTTTATAACGATTTATCACTATTTTTATTTATATAAAAATAGCCTCCTTTAATTAAACGACACTTCGCATCATTAAGCTGCCCTGGCACTGTTTTCATCAAAATTTGATTTACACATTTCTCAAAATCTAGTCGTTGGATCTTAGCAAATTTTATATAGTTGGAAAGATCTTTCCAAAGCGAACCCAACGGTTACAGTTTTGGGAAAATCCGACGGTCGGATCTCTCGGTATAATCATTTGAAGTTACGATTCCAAATCACGAACTGCAACAACGCGATTCATTATATTTTAATTTTAATATATATATATATATATATATATATATATATATATATATAATTCATTCATTCGACGATTTCAAATTATTTATTCTTTAAATAATTTTCTCACATTATACACATGTTAAAAAGAATATTTTATCTAACGAAAATATATTTTCACACATGGCTCTTTTCTAACTTTTCTAATATGACAACGATTAATGTTTTTGATTTAACATAAACATATTTACCAAATGATGATTTTTCTTCTTACATTAAAATGTAAATTTTTATTGTTAACATATTTTTCAAACTTGAATCTTTTCCCTATGAATAATCTTTACATTAATAATGTAAATTTTTAATATCAACGTATTTTTAATGTTAACATATTTTTCATTTCTATAGTCTTTTTATATAATTCATTATTACATAAAAATGTAAAAAATTTATGTCAACTCATTTTATCAAACAATGGATCTTTTCAAATGATTCATTTACAATAAAGTGTAAATTCTATGTTAACTCATTTTATTAAACAATGGATCTTTTCATTAAATCATTTACATTAAAAACGTGAATCCTAATGTTAAATCATTTTGTTAAACAATGAATCTTTTCATTGAATCATTTGCATATTGCACATTTACAATAAAAATGTAATCTTTTTATTGTTAACTTCTTTACATTAAACAAATCTTGCATAAGAATATAATCTTTTTATATTGCATACAAATATAATCTTTTTATATTACATAAAAATATAATCTTTTTATATTACATAAAAAGGTAATTTTTTTATATTACAGAAAAATGTAATCTTTTCTATATTATATAGAAAATGTAATCTTTTTATATATTGCACAAAGAAATGTAATCTTTTCTATATTACATAGAAAATGTAATCTTTATTTGTTAAACAACTTTTCTTGTAACAACCCGGAAAATGCGAGCCAATTCAAAATTTTTATTTTGGCAATTTTAGTGAATTTTGATTATTTAAAATGAATTATTTTAAATAATATTGACGATAAATTTATTTTGAATAGAATTCGAACGTATATATTATATAGATCGTCGTTAGAATATAAATATTTATTTTAAATTATAAAAGGAATTGAAAATGGCGCGGTAGTTCGATAATTCGATTTCAAATTTCAAATGAATGTACCGGGTGTAAAATAAACCGGATTTTTGTGAAACCAAAAATATTAGATTCTATTTGACAATATCTTTCCAACGAATCTGAAAAATCAAAATTTCATAGCGGGGATAAAAAGTTATATCCAGTTGAAATTTCAGAATAGTCGCTATGGAATTTTGGCCATTGAAAATAGCCATTTTGCAAACGACCTCGGATTTCGACGAAACCACTTTTGTTGGATCCGCGATGTCAAATTATTGTTAGGTTTCAAATTTCATAAATTTTCGAATCAATATGTGAGCGTAGCGAAGTTAAACTCGTTTGACCAGTTTCAGTTGATTTTAATCGACTGGAAAATGGCCATTTTTCAAACGGTCTCAGAATTCGACGAAACTAGATTTGTTAGGATCCAATCATCAATACGAAGCTAGAAAATATTTTTCGGGAATTTTTAGAGTTAGTATGTGAACCCAGTAAATTGAAATGTACGTTTAAAATTGAATATAAAGGGTTATATTTGAATTTTAACGAAAACTGATCGAAACGATCGAATCAGCTTATGATACATATCCCATTGTGTTCGGAATGGGGGTAATTAGCTATGGACGACAGGCGGTGGGTTCGATTTCGAGGTCGAAATTAAAAGTTGCTTTCTGAACATAAAAATAATTAAATATTAAAATATATATATCCCTCACCCCCTCTTTCCCCCTTCCCTCTCCTCATTCAATAAAATAAATAAAAAACTGCAGCCCCCCCCCCCCCCGGTCCAGCTTCACAGCCGATCGACGCTTCCTGCCGCTGCCTGCTCCTCTTCTTCTTCTCCACCTCGCCTCCTCCTCCAACTTCCTTCCCCTCCCCCCCCAGCGATCGATCGAGGGAGACCCCCCCCCCCCCCGTCGTATCCGCCACCGCACACCCCAAGGACCCCCGCGCCTCTTCCCTTACCTCCTCCTCTACCCTCGCACCCCTCCCCTTCAGCTCCTCCCATCCCCTTCTTTCCTCCCCTTTCCTCTAGTATAGAGCTCGCCCAAAACCGCCTTTTCCTCCGACGAGCCGACCACAGCAAGCACGCCCCATCCCAATTCAATGTAAGTTTTTACTTTTAATTTTAAACAGTTTTTATATGTTAAAAATATATATTCTTTTAAACTCAGTTTTATATGGGTTTTTATAAATAAAAAGAGTAGATTTTTATGAAAGTAAAGTTGTGATTTTTTAAGTGGAAAAGTTATGGTTTTTAGTTTATAAAAATTTGACCTTTATGTATGTAAAGAACAGATTTTTATCGTTTGAACGGAATCATAAAAATACGATTTTTAATGTGTAGAAAGGTCGAATTTTTAATCGTAGAAATGCGATATTTTTCTAAGTAGAAAGGGGAAATTTTCATATGATGTAGAAGATAAAAATATGATTTTTATATTTTAGAAAGAATAAAAATTCGATTTTTAATTTATAGAAGAGATATAGATAAGATTTTTATAAGGTAGGAGTATTGGAAATATGATTTTTATATAATAGAGAATATAAAAATGTGATCTTTATATATTTAGCGAAATAAAAATCTGATTTTTATTATATATATATATAGTGAAGTAAAATTGTGATTTTTATGGCGAAGCTATAAAAATTCGATCTTTATATATAAAGTAGAAGTATAAAAATATATGAAGTAGGAATCAAAATATGATTTTTATTTATTGAATGAAGCAATAAAAATATAATTTTAATATTTGAACAGCGTGAAAAAAACTGCAAACAAATCCAGACGGTTCAGCAGTTCAGAAGCAAAGCACGACGGAGTGGAGCCCTCTGTGAGAACTTCTCACTTTTAATTTAATCTTCTAGTTAAAATATATACTAGGATGCAGACGGTGTTTAGTAGCACCCGACATCCGTCGTCCACAGACCATGGACGGCTTGTATGCTTGTTTGTTTGATTTTGATGTGTAGTTGATTGTGTGATGTGATGTGAAATGAAATAAAATATTTATATAGTTAAAAATATTTTATAGTTGAAAATAGAATTTTTAACGTGTATTTAAAATGAAATAATTATAAACAAATCGGACGATTTGTTTATGTAACAACCCGTGTTTTTATAACATGTAATAACCATAAATCTAGGCAGAATTAATTTTTAAAATAAGAATCAAGGGAAACGGGTTGCGCCATTGCGTTCGTCTCGAAATTTTTCTTGGAAACGAGTTTGAGTTTTCGAAAATCGGAGTCCGTATGACCAAGTTATGACCTTTCGAAGTTTTCAGAAATTTTCAAGTTCAAAATAGACTCAATTCGAATTCAAAAATTCGAATTTCAACCCTCCAAATGGACTGGGCGGGAAATTTCCCGCCCAGGACCAGGTCGACCTGGGGGTCGACTATGTAGTCGACCTACCCAGGGCCAGGTCGACCATAGTGTCGACCTGGGGGTCGACCTGGTGCCTGAGCCCATTTCTGAAGCTGGATTCACTCTGATGTATTTGGCCTCATTTCTGTCCACATTCGTTGACCTGACCCTATAAATACAGCCCCTAACACTAGTCTCTCTACACCAAATTTCTTTCTGACATTATGGTTCTCTGATTCTGGTTGAAAAGTTTGAGAGAGGGACTGCTTCTTCTACGTTGAGACTGCGTTAAGGGAATTGCTGATTTGGGGACTTCTATTAGGACTTGACTAAGCATATTCAACGTCGACTCTCTTTTTCTAATTCTCGAACCACGATCTGTAAGCCCCAGTTATTTTCAGATTTAAACTGTAAATGTATTATGAATATGATGTAAATTGAAATTGGAACTATGTATGATGACTGTTTACATTCAGTCTCGTTCATCTTGGATCTTGACTCTTGAATATTACTATGACATTGATTTGGGGCCTATTCATGTTGTAAATCAAAATAAACCCCTCTTATTACCATGTTGAATCTGTTATTAGTCACATGTTTATGACTATCACCTTATGACAGTTGTTACCATGACTATACTGAGACGACCCCAAACCCCGTACTGACGGCGGCAAGGGTAATCCTTTGGAATATAACACATAAACAGATAACAGCAGAACAGAAGTAAACAAATACACCAGAAAATGCACAATAGAATATACTGAATAAAAGTAATCATCAGGGTTACACAATATACAGGATCATACTTGGTACAAATACAGTTCAGCTATACATATATGTCTACAGCGGAAAACAAACATAATGTACAATAGGAGCTGAACAACATAAAAAGAGATAAATGATAGAATCCATCTTCAGCTCCAACTATCCAGAGAAAGCCAGCTAAAACCTGAATACAAGGCTGCCCGTATAGAAAAGGGGGCACCCGAGTTTGCAAGTGAAACAAACTACGAGTCAGTCATGGGACTGGTATGAGAAATCTACTCAACATATTTACAATATGGCTAATCACAGGACCGCGCCACTTTCGTGGAACGGGTTTACTCCATTGGATTGCCAGTGCTTTAAACAAATCATTCTTTTAAACATCGCAATGATTTTTATAAAAATGAAGCCATTATAAGACTCAGTTCCCATCACACAATGCAACGCAAACCGAAGGATAGAGTTTTTACCTTATAAAGGCCAAAATATGCTTGATACGAATAAAACAAAAGAATTTCATATTATTACTAGTGTTTATATGTTTCAAAAGCCATTTCAAATCATAAGTATCAATCATAGACGGCATTAACGCCCCATACCATTATGTCGGCATATCTAGGTATACAATCAAAACAGCACGGTCACGTATTTGGAAATTGGATTTCCATCATGAACCAAGGCAAAATATAGTCCTTACCGAATTCGAGACTGCCTAGCCCGAGCCTCAGGATCAGAACGCATCAACCCTTTGGATCGTCAGGGCCGGTCCACCGATGTGGATTATTATGCCTGAACACTACGTTTCGTCGCCCTTTGGGGCGTAAATGAGCCAACGAATGACTCCATCGGTCCCGGATCGACCGATATACCTGCGGCGCCTCGCAATAGCAACAGCCACATAAGTCAAACTCATCAGGGCGTGTAAAACCACTGACGCCACTTCTAGCTAGGAAGAAACGCAGGCCCTCCCTGATGTCCTCTCCCATTTCTGGTTCATACCGGGGTGTGAGGCTCGCGAATACACGTTATACACAAAGCTACGCCACACAGGCGGTGCTTTGATCATCACCACAAGACTTTGCTTTTCAATAGAAGCCCTGATCACTACATCTTAGCATGCCACACAGACAATTCACACTGTGCAACTGATAGCTATCAATCACACAGAATAAATTCCAATGTCAGACACACTGTCCATTTGCAAGTCCGTTCTGGGTCTAAACGAAACCGGAGGCACTATATACCTTGCAAACCCATCGATCTCCACATACGTCTGGACGATCGCCACTCATTATCCATATTTAGGGATGCCTCCCACTCAGGACCTCAGTTACCATCCAAACGAGGTGAAGATCTCCGGTCTTCGACCACCGTCTTCATTTTCGATTTCTTATCGTCGATTCAGTTATTCAGAATGGGATAAACCCGGTCTTTCTGAGCAACTCGCATATATAAAAAACAAGTTCTACACAAACACTACATACGCATTATTTCAATTCATTAGTCACTAACCGTCAATCAGTAAGAGAACGATTTCCCAAATATTCACCCCGAAGGCCGAAACCAACATCAGATCAAAATCCAGGAAACCATTCGACTTAGCTAACCTTCAGTTAATTTCTAAATTTCACATCCATATCAATTATAATATTTTATAACGATTTATCTCTATTTTTATTTATTTTAAAATAGCCAATTTATTCAAACAACGCTTCAGGCCATAACGCGGCCGTGGCGCTGTTTTTCTTCAGATTTGATTTACACATCTCTGAAAATCTAACCGTTGGATCTTCATAAAATTTACATCATTAGAAAGATCTTTTCAAAACGAATCCAACGGTTCCAGTTTTGGGGAAATCCGATGGTCGGATTTCCCGGTATAATCGTTTGAAGTATCGATTTCAAAATACGAACTGCAGCGTCGTTATTCGATTAAATATAATTATATTTATATATATATATAAATATAATCGATTCTGGCGTTGTCTTTCTTCAGATTTGAAATAAACATTCCAGACAATCCAACCGTTGGATCTTTACAAAGTTGGTGCCATTGGAAAGGTATTTCCAAAGCGAACCCAACGGTTTCGGTTTCGGTTTCGGGAAAATCCGATGGTCGGATCTCCCACACTAATCGTTTGAAATCACGGTTTCAAAACACGAACTGCAGCTTCGTTATTCGATATATTTCAATTCTATTTATATATATATATATATATTGATTCTTCGATTTCAAAGCTATATTCTTTTCATACATTTGATAAAAATGATATTTTTATCCAACATACATTCATTTCGACACTTCACTATTTTTAACAATTCATGTATATAGTAAAAATGTGATTTTTAATGTAAGACAATTTATTTCAAAACACGACTATTTTATATAGTTAATATAGGTGATAAAAATAGGATTTTGATTATAAAACAATTTATTTCAAAACCAGATTATCTTATATAGTTCATATTGATGATAAAAATAGGATTTTTATTATAAAACAATTCCTTTCAAAATATAAATACCATTCAACACATGAATTTCAATTCAACGAATGAATATCGATTCAACACATGAAGGTTTTCTGTAGTTTATATATATAGATAAAAAGGTGATTTTTATATTTAAAACACGAATACCATTCAACACATGAATTTCAATTCAACGAATGAATTTCGATTCAACACATGAAGGTTTTCTATAGTTTATATATATAGATAAAAAGGTGATTTTTATATTTAAAACACGAATACCATTCAACACATGAATTTCAATTCAACGAATGAATATCGATTCAACACATGAAGGTTTTCTATAGTTTGTATATACAGAGTAAAAATGTGATTTTTATTGTTAAAACAATTTATTCAAAATGCGAATACCATTCAACACATGAATATGATTCAACGAATGAATTTCTATTCAACACATGAAGGTTTTCTATTCAACAGACGAATATAATTTCAACACAGGAAAATAATTCTAACACATGAATATTATTCAAAATTTCGGCAGCATAACGGCAGGGTAGTTAAAACCGGGACCGTCCCTAGTACGGCTCCTCGCTCTACCTTAAAGCCTCGCAGCATTTGACAATGGGGAATCATGCATCTAGTTCGCACGCAGGCGGCATGTATATTTTTTTCATTTCCACAAACTAATCCTATGTGGTTTCAACTAAATATTTATCAACCACAAACGGGTATTTTTCAATCACAATCAATCAATTTCAACCACAAACAATTCTAATCAACCATTCGTAATCAACCAATTTTCACACCAATCACAACCGATAAATATCGTCCATGGTTTGTGGACGAGGGGCGTATATATATATATATATATATATATATATATATATATATATATATATATATAGCATTTCAATTCTATTCAACACATATATAATTTTTACAACGCATATATAACTTATACATCGAACGTACAACTTATACAACGCCTATACAAGAGGTGTACAATGCTTATATAACTCATACATTGACTATATAATTTATACATCGTCGTTTTCCATATCGTTTATAATTTAGAAATCTCACATTGGGTTCCACTCCACCAAAAATAGCAGAAGGCTCAGAAAAATACGCGGTCTCTTCTAGAATGTAGAAGACATCCACACGAGTCCACTGTCTCTTGTTTCACTGAATTTCGTCAAGAAACGAAAAAGATATGGTTTTTACAGTGAAATCAAAAACCGTAGCGCTTTAAACTGCTATAATATAGTTTCAGTCGTTACCTCACTGATGTGTTCAAAACTAGGTCATCGTTTTTCGTGAAATCCAGCGCACTTGGTGATGATCGGGCGGTGCCACGTCGAAGAGGGAGGACAGGGCTTCCCAACGTCGGTGGTGGCGTTCTGATCGACGGCGGGATGGTGCTCCGGCGGGTCTTTGAAGGGCTGACTTTGAGGGTCTGGATCTCTTCGTATACTTCACGATAATTTCTGAAATTTATATGGATTTGAAGGTCTTGCGATTATCTACAAAATCCCCAACATGAGCATTTGATTTTATTGCGTGTATTTGGAGATACGGAGGAGAGAGGTGGTGAAAAGGAGTCGCCGTTCGATCTGGGGCTTGGGCGTGACGACGGGGAAAGAGAAAATAGCGTTGACCAATGGGATTTTTTATTTTATTTTATAATTTTTAAAATCTCCAAAACACCCCTGTCCCACACGAACACCAATTCAAACCCAACGACTATCGCCCCTAGCATTTTACCCCCATTTCGAACACAATGGGATATGTTTCGTACGCTCATTCGACTGTTTGAGTCGGTTTTCCTTCGAATTAAAATATAAAACATTCAATATTCGACTTGAACGTACATTTCAATTTCTTAGGGCCACAAACTGATTCAAAAAATTCCAGAAAAATAAATCTAGCTATGTTTTGACGATACGGTCCCAAAAAAAACTAGTTTTGTCGAATTATGAGACCGTTTGAAAAATGGCCCATTTCTGGTCGATCCAATTTAACTATAATTGACCAAAACACATTTTCCTTTGCCACGCTCACATACTAGCTTCAAAAATTATGAAATTTGAAACCTAGCAATAACTTCACATCTCGGATCCAACAAAAGTGGTTTCGTCGAATTCCGAGGTCATTTGCAAAATGGCCAATTTCACGGGCTATATAAATTCCATAGCGACCTTTCTGAAAATTCATTTGGCCATAACTTTTGCTTTCCGCTTATGAAATTTCGATTTTTCAGATTCGTTAGAAAGGTATTCACTAACAGATTTAAATATTTTTGGTTTCACTCAAATCCGTTTTGTTTTGCACCCGGTACAGTCAGTCAAAGTTTGAATTCAAATTTTGAAACAACCGCGCCATTTCAGCCCTTGTTTATAATTAGAATTAATTATATTCGTTTTCAAATGTCGATTCAAACTTACTTTTCATCGTTATTATTTAAAATATTTATTTTAAATATTTAAAATCCATTATTTTAGCCAATTTAAATTTTTTTAAATTGGTTCATATTTTTCGGGTCGTTACAATCTCCTCCACTTAAAACTTTTCATCCCCGAAAAGGAACAAGGTCGAAAGTGGTTTGATTAATCAACTCTACGTTCAATCTGGCTTCCATTCTCCAACTTTTTCAGTTTCTGAGAATTTTCAAATTCTTCAAAAATTTGGCTAACACCCGGAATTTTAGAAAAATTTCGCCATAACCTCCTTTGTACGGGGAGAGGTTTGAAAATTTATTGGGCCGTATTAGGTACCCAATAAATCCTAATAAGCATACACATATTTATATTGATATATTCTGGTGTTTACAGGGGAGCGTGTATAGATAATAACTCCAGAGAATAAATTCTCGTCACCCTGTCAAAGCCTGAGGGAGTGTGTATTTTAATTGCTCTAGAGGATAAATCCTCGTCAGCTCCTCCCGTGTGGGAAATAAATAATCCATGTGCCATATCTAATGACTAGAGAGACGTGATTATTGTCAACTCCAGACCCGTGTGGGGTTTTTATTAATATGGCAATTTATCGTTACAATTTAAATAGTCCATATCAGTCATCAGTTCAACCTGTAAAATAAAGTCATCGCCATACAAGCCTCTCGCTCGTATGGTAAATCTTCCACCTCGTCACACAAGCTCCAAATGCTTATGTGGTATATGATGAAGTATGCCTGTCTTCAAGAAGTATGCCATGTAGTGTAGTTCAAAATTAATTGTTACTATCCTATGGCGACATTTATTTTTGCACACAGAATAACCAGCACTCCGCATCCAATGGCATTCACAGGAGTTGATATAATAATATTTCGCATCCAACTCATTAAGGTTTACCTATTTGTCGGGCACGCAAATAAATTCTCTACAGCTATTCCAATTACCTGTTCAAACATATATAATGTACATGTATATATTTTTATCTATTTTTAAATCAGTTCAATGTGTGAGTCAATCGAATAAATTCTACCATTCATTCTCTATTGATTAAATTAACTATCGTTCTAATAATTTAATTAATCAAATCTACAATCACACAACACAAACAACAATCAAATTGTTTTTAACTTTTCAAAAATATACTAATCAATTTCTATACTCTTTTAAAATTATCCAGACTATAGAATTAAAAGTGCACATCCATGGAAAGAAAATAACAACAGAGTAGAGAACTAATTGGTAATGCAAAGTATGGTAAATATACCTTGCACCGGAGTCAATCAGAGATGTCTACTCGACACTTAGGATAGGCTTTCTGAATGCTCTCCTCAGTTTCCCAAGTACAATCTCGCGGATCTCCACTCCATAGCAATTTGACTAAGTGAACCTTCTTGTTCCTCAGATCTTTGGTTTCTTTGCCGATAATCTTTAGCGGCTCTCTTCTCACAGCCAATTCTGGGGTAATTTCAATATCCTGTTGACCTGCTTCTTCCACGATCAAGTCTGGATCATGAACGTGCTTTCGAAGTTGAGATATATGAAATACATCATGCACCCCAGGCAACCAATATGGCAATTTAACCCTATAAGAGAGAGTTCCGATCCGTTCCAGAATAGGAAACGGACCAATGAATTTGGGCGCCAACTTCCCAGTTTTACCGAACCGGATAACTCCTCTCATCGGCGATACTTTCAAATATACATAATCGCCAACAACAAATGGTATATCTCTTCTTCTCCTATCGGCATAGCTCTTTTGTCGGCTTTGAGCGGCGAGTAATCGTTTCTTAACGAAATCGACTTTGTCGGCAGCTTCTCGGATCATATCAGGTCCCAATACAAGTCTATTACTGGGTTCGACCCAACAAGCAGGAGATCGGCACGGTCTACCATATAATGCTTCGAATGGCGACATTGTCAAGCTCGCTTGGTAGCTGTTATTATATGAGGATTCAGCCAAATGCAGATGGTCTTCCCATGATCCACCGAAATCTAGAACACAAGCCCGCAATAGATCTTCTAGTATACGATTCACCCTCTCAGTCTGACCGTCTGTCTGAGGATGATAAGCGGTGCTCAAGTTCAGCTTCGTTCCCAGCTCGACTTGAAATGCCTCCCAGAATTTGCTAGTGAATATTGGATCTCTATCACTCACTATACTGATCGGCACTCCGTGTAGTCTAACAATTTCCTTGAAGTATATCTATGCCAGACTCTGAGCAGTTCTGTTTGATCTGACAGGTATGAAATGGGCGGTCTTCGTGAAGCGATCTGCGATCACCCAAATACTGTCATTTCCTTTTCTGGTTCTGGGCAAACCATCAATGAAGTCCATGGAAATATGTTCCCACTTCCAGCCTGGAACGTCCAGCAGTTGCAACAGTCCAGCAAGTTTCTGTTGGTCGCTTTTGACTACCTAGCAAGTAGGGCATCGACTAACATAGATTGAAACGTCTCTTTTCATAGCCTTCCACCAGAATGTTCGCTTGAGATCGCTATACATTTTGGCCACACAGGATGGATACTCAGCTTGGACTTGTGACACTCGTCTAACACTTCCCTTTTGAGCTCGGGTGTGCCAGGAACACAAATCCTTCCTTTCAATCTCAGGATTCCATCGTTATCTATTTGAAAACACGAGGGTTCGCCTTTCTGAATCCTTTTGATCATATCATTAATAAAGTTATCATCCTTCTGAAGAATAGATATTTTGTCAATCAGGGAAGTCGTAATAACAAAGCTGGCGATCATTACATTCTTTTGACTCAGCGCATCGGCCACGACATTGGCTTTCCCTGGAGTGTATAGAATCTCAAAATCATATGCTGCAAGGAACTCTAGCCAACGTTGCTGCCTCAGATTCAGGTCTTTCTGGGTGAACAGATACTTTAACGACTGATGGTCTGTATACAGTTCGAATTTCTCACCCAGAAGATAGTGTCTCCAGATTTTCAAAGAGAATACGATAGCCAACAACTCAAGATCATGAGTTACGTAGTTTTTCTCGTGTGGCTTCAGCTGACGGCTAACATAAGCAATCACTTGACCCCTTTGCATTAACACTGCGCCAAGGCCTTCTCTAGAGGCATCTGTCCAGACTTTTAAATCTTGATTGTCGTCGATAATGGTTAACACTGGAGCAGTCGTTAATTTTAACTTTAGCTCTTCAAAAGCCTCCTCACATTCTGGAGTCCACTTGAATTTCGAGTGCTTCTTTGTAAGCTTCGTTAAGTGACCAGATATCTTCGAAAAGTTTTTAACGAACTTCCGGTAATAACTTGCCAATCCGAGAAAACTGCGGATTTCTGTAGGAGTACTTGGCTGCTTCCAGTTTTGAATAGTTGTGATTTTACTTGGATCCACAACAATTCCTTCTTTCGATACAACGTGGCCAAGAAATTTCACTTCATCTTGCCAGAATATACATTTGGATAGTTTGGCTTTAAATACATTCCTCCTGAGGATTTCCAGAACCTGTTCCAAATGCTTTTCATGTTCAGCCTTTGATTTAGAGAAGATTAGAATATCGTCAATAAAAACCAGAACAAATTTATTCAAAACTCCTCTGAACACTCTATTCATCAAATCGACGAAGTATGCTGGAGCGTTACATAAGCCGAACGGCATTACTAACCACTTATAGAATAAGTCGGGACCTCTGAATGCTGTCATAGGAACACATTCTTCGGCAATTCGAAGTTGATGGAAGCCTATAGCTAGGTCCATCCTGGAAAATAATTGTGCTCCATTCAGACGATCCAATAAATCATCAATTCGCAGCAATGGATATTTGTTCTTTATTGTTTGCTTGTTCAAATCACGATAATACACACATAGCCGTAGAGTACCGTCAGATTTTGGGACAAACATCACTGCTGCACCCCAATCAGAGAAACTAGGCCTGATCAGACCCTTCCATACGAGCTGTCGTGTTTGATTGTCTAATTCCTCTTTTTCTTTCAAGGACATTCTTCGAATAGCGTGAACTACCGGCCTTGCATTTGTAATCAAAGCGATCTTGAAATCTATTTCTCTCTACGGAGGTAAGCGAACAACTTATTCAAACACATCCACATAGTTCTTGATGACGGGAATATCTTTTACGAGGTCGGGAATATTCTCTGTGACTTCAGGGATATTTTCTATTTGAGCAGGAGAAACATCCAACGCTGCCCAGAAATCTTTTCTATTAGAATTCTGACCTTCACAGGGAATGGTTATATAATCACCTAATTTAATCTTCGCCTTAACGACACTGTCGGCGCATTTAACCTCAGCTTCATATCTGGTCAACCAATCTAACCCCAAGATGAGATCAAACTCCTTAAAATTCATGATGATAGAGATGGTGGGGAACTTATAACAGGAAAAAGAGACAGGCACTGCACAAATCCAGCTAAGATCTAGAGACCCTCCAACCGGATTTTGGACAGTAATGGGTTCTTTAAACTTCCTCAATTTCAAATCCAACTTTTTAATTGCATTCTTGGCAATAAAGCTTCGTGACGCGCCTATATCAAACAGTACTGTAACTGGAATGTTCATGACAGTAAGCGTGCCTTCCAAAACATCAGACCTTCCCTGACTAGCTGAGGGTGCTGAAGTTTCTGCTACTTCATTCACTTGTACCATTCCAGACTTCTTTATGAGCCAGCAATCCTTTGCAAGATGACAAGTCTGATGGCACTTACTGCAAACTCTTTTCTCTTGAAAATCCTTCTTAGATTTAGATTCACCCTTCTTCTGCATTTTCAAAGATTTACATTTCCTGGACAGGTGACCCTTTTGATTGCAGTTAAGGCATGTGGCCATTGTTACTGGTTCTTTCTCAGACCTGGCCCTTTTACGATTGACTTTGGGCTTGTTACTGGCCTCAGACATCGTACTGGCCTAAGGACGATCAGTTTCAGACCCATCTTTAATACTAGTACTGACCTCTTCTTCGTAAGGCAACATACCTTTCTTGTCGAGATCCTCATACTGGTAATCCATGTATATCATTTCAGAGAAAGGGAGCTTCACATTCCTCATTACACTGTTCTGATATTTTCTTTGAAGGCCATGAATAAACCTCAGATTTTTCCTCTTTTGATCTTGAATCAGATGAGGAGCAAAGTGAGAAAGTTTGTTGAATTTCTTATGATATTCTGGAATGGTCATATCTCCTTGTATCATATAAGAAAATTCATCACATAGTCGCTCAATTGCTTCGGGAGGAGTAAATCTTTCTAAGATAATCACTTTGAATCTATCCCAGGTGATATCACCTTCTGGATTATCTTTAATAACTGAATCCCACCAAAACAAAGCTTCTTCTTTGAGTGCCCAAGACGCCAATAATCTTTTCTGATCATCTCTCAGCTTTAAACCCTCAAAGATTTTCTCTACAGAACGGATCCAAGCTTGTGTTTCCATAATGGACTCTTTGCCAGAGAATGGTGATCCACCCAGATTTTGAAATCTCTTGAATAGAACTTCTATATCTGATTCTGGTTGTGGGAGCACAACTGGCTCATTAGCTGGTCGAGCCATACGATTATTTCTTCTGTTCCTGTCACTCATTTTCTAGTGCGTCTGCAATTAGCAGACAAAGTGTCAGGTCAACAGAAAAGATATTTCAAAATATAGAGACAAATACTTCAAATGTAAATGTGTCTATCGAGGTGTATTTCATTCTGCTTTACTTATACTAGGATATTACTGATCCTATCTGTATAGAGTTACCCATCCTAGAACACTACTAGTTCTATTTCTGACGAGATCGTTCATATGTTATATTCCAGAACTAAGCTTAACCAAAGCTCTGATACCAAAATGAGATGACCCCAAACCCCGTATTGACGGCGGCAAGGGTAATCCTTTGGAATATAACACATAAACAGATAACAGCAGAACAAAAGTAAACAAATACACTAGAAAATGCACAATAGAATATACTGAATAAAAGGAATCATCATAGTTACACAGTATACGGGATCATACTTGGTACAAATACAGTTCAGCTACACATATATGTCTACAGCGGAAAACAAACATAATGTACAATAAGAGCTGAACTGCATAAAAAGAGATAAATGATAGAATCCATCTTCAGCTCCAGCTATCCAGAGAAAGCCAGCTAAAACCTGAATACAAGGCTGCCCGTGTAGAAAAAGGGGCACCCGAGTTTGAAAGTGAAACAAACTACGAGTCAGTCATGGGACTGGTATGAGAAATCTACTCAACACATTTACAATATGGCTAATCACAGGACCACGCCACTTTCGTGGAACGGGTTTACTCCATTGGATTGCCAGTGCTTTAAAACAAATCATTCTTTTAAACATCGCAATGGTTTTTATAAAAATAAACCATTATAAGACTCAGTTCCCATCACACAATTAAACCCAAACCGAAGGATAGAGTTTTTACCTTATAATGGCCAAAATATGCTTGATACGAATAAAACAAAAGAAATTCATATTATTACAAGTGTTTATATGTTTCAAAAGCCATTTCAAATCATAAGTATCAATCATAGACGACATTAATGCCCCAAACCACTATGTCGCCATATATAGGTATACAATCAAAACTGCACGGTCACGTATTTGGAAATTGGATTTCCGTCATGAACCAAGGCAAAAGATAGTCCTTACCGAATTCGAGACTGCCTAGCCCGAGCCTCAGGATCAAAACGCATCAACCCTTTGGATCGTCAGGGTCGGTCCACCGATGTGGATTATTATGCCTGAACACTACGTTTCCCCGCCCTTTGGGGCGTAAATGAGCCAACGAATGACTCCATCGGTCCCGGATTGACCGATATACCCGAGGCGCCTCGCAACAGCAACAACCAAATAAGTCAAACTCGTCAGGGCGTGTAAAACCACTGACGCCACTTCTAGCTAGGAAGAAACGCAGGCCCTCCCTGATGTCCTCTCCCGTTTCTGGTTCATATCGGGGTGTGAGGCTCGCGAATACACGTTATACACAAAGCTACGCCACACAGGCGGTGATTTGATCATCACAAGACTTTGCTTTTCAACAGAAGCCCTGGTCACTGCATCTTAGCATGTCACACAGACAATTCACACCGTGCAACTGATAGCTATCAATCACACATAATAAATTCCAATGTCAGACACACTGTCCATTTGCAAGTCCGTTCTGGGTCTGAACGAAACCGGAGGCACTATATACCTCGCAAACCCATCGATCTCCACATACGTCTGGACGATCACCGCTCATTATCCATATTTTGGGATGCCTCCCAATCAGGACAACAGTTACCATCCAAACGAGGTGAAGATCTCCGGTCTTCGACCACCGTCTTCATCTTCGATTTCTTATCGTCGATTCAGTTATTCAGAATGGGATAAACCCGATCTTTCTGAGCAACTCGCGTATATAATAAACAAGTGCTACACAAACACTACATACGCATCATTTCAATTCATTAGTCACTAACCGTCAATCAGTAAGAGAACGATTTCCCAAATATTAACCCCGAAGGCCGAAACCAACATCAGATCAAAATCCAGGAAACCATTCGACTTAGCTAACCTTCAGTTAATTTCTAAATTTCACATCTATATCGTTTATAATATTTTGTAATTATTTATCGCTATTTTTATTTATTTTAAAATAGCCAATTTATTCAAACGAAGCTTCGGGCCATAACGCGGCCGTGGCGCTGTTTTTCTTCAAATTTGATTTACATATATCTGAAAATCTAACCGTTGGATCTTCATAAAATTTACATCATTAGAAAGATCTTTTCAAAACGAATCCAACGGTTCCAGTTTCGGGAAAATCCGACGGTCTGATTTCCCGGTATAATCGTTTGAAGTTTCGATTTCAAAATACGAACTACATCGTCGTTATTCGATTAAATATAATTATATTTATATATATCTATAAATACAATCGATTATGGCGCTGTTTTTCTTCAGATTTGAATTAAACATTCCAGACAATCCAACCGTTGGATCTTTACAAAGTTGGTGCCATTGGAAAGGTATTTCCAAAGCGAACCCAACGATTTCGGTTTCGGGAAAATCCGATGGTCGGATCTCCCACACTAATCATTTGAAATCACGGTTTCAAAACACGAACTGTAGCTTCGTTATTCGATATATTTCAATTCTATATATATATATATATATATATATATATATATATATATATCGATTCTTCGATTTCAAAGCTATATTTTTTTCATACATTTGATAAAAATGATATTTTTATCCAACATACATTCATTTCGACACTTCACTATTTTTAACAATTCATGTATATAGTAAAAATGTGATTTTTAATGTAAGACAATTTATTTCAAAACACGGCTATTTTATATAGTTAATATAGGTGATAAAAATAGGATTTTTATTATAAAACAATTTATTTCAAAACCAGATTATTTTATATAGTTCATATTGATGATAAAAATAGGATTTTTATTATAAAACAATTCCTTTCAAAATATGAATACCATTCAACACATGAATTTCAATTCAACGAATGAATATCGATTCAACACATGAAGGTTTTCTATAGTTTATATATATAGATAAAAAGGTGATTTTTATATTTAAAACACGAATACCATTCAACACATGAATTTCAATTCAACGAATGAATTTCGATTCAACACATGAAGGTTTTCTATAGTTTATATATATAGATAAAAAGGTGATTTTTATATTTAAAACACGAATACCATTCAACACATGAATTTCAATTCAACGAATAAATATCGATTCAACACATGAAGGTTTTCTATAGTTTGTATATATAGAGCAAAAATGTGATTTTTATTGTTAAAACAATTTATTCAAAACACGAATACCATTCAACACATGAATATGATTCAACGAATGAATTTCTATTCAACACATGAAGGTTTTCTATTCAACAGACGAATATAATTTCAACACAGGAAAATAATTCTAACACATGAATATTATTCAAAATTTCGGCAGCATAACGACAGGGTAGTTAAAACCGGGACCGTCCCTAGTACGGCTCCTCGCTCTACCTTAAAGCCTCGCAGCTTTTGACAATGGGGAATCATGCATCAAGTTCGCACGCAAGCGGCATGTATATTTTTTTCATTTCCACAAACTAATCCTATGTGGTTTCAACCAAATATTTCTCAACCACAAACGGGTATTTTTCAACCACAATCAATCAATTTCAACCACAAACAATTCTAATCAACCATTCGTAATCAACCAATTTTCACACCAATCACAACCAATAAATATCGTTCATGGTTTGTGGACGAGGGGCGTGTATATATATATATATATATATATATATATATATATATAGCATTTCAATTCTATTCAACACATATATAATTTTTACAACGCATATATAACTTATACATCGAACGTACAACTTATACAACGCTTACACAAGAGGTGTACAATGCTTATATAACTCATACATCGACTATATAATTTATACATCATCGTTTTCCATATCGTTTATAATTTAGAAATCTCACATTGGGTTCCACTCCACCAAAAATAGCAGAAGGCTCAGAAAAATACGCGGTCTCTTCTAGAATGTAGAAGACGTCCACACGAGTCCAATGTCTCTTGTTTCACTGAATTTCATCAAGAAACGAAAAAGATATGATTTTTACAGTGAAATCAAAAACCGTAGCGCTTTAAACTGCTATAATATAGTTTCAGTCGTTACCTCACTGATGTGTTCAAAACTAGGTCATTGTTTTTCGTGAAATCCAGCGCACTTGGTGATGATCGGGCGGTGCCACGTGGAAGAGGGAGGAGAGGGCTTCCCAACGTCGGTGGTGGCGTTCTGATCGACGGCGGGATGGTGCTCCGGCGGGTCTTTGAACGGGCTGACTTTGAGGGTCTGGATCTCTTCGTATACTTCACGATAATTTCTGAAATTTATGTGGATTTGAAGGTCTTGCGATTCTCTACAAAATCCCCAACATGAGCATTCGATTTTATTGTGTGTATTTGGAGATACGGAGGAGAGAGGTTGTGAAAAGGAGCCGCCGTTCGATCTGGGGCTTGGGCGTGATGACGGGGAAAGAGAAAATAGCGTGGACCAATGGGATTTTTTATTTTATTTTATAATTTTTAAAATCTCCAAAATACCCCTTGTCCCACACGAACACCAATTCAAACCCAACGACTGTCGCCCCTAGCGTTTTACCCCCCATTCCGAACACAATGGGATATGTTTCGAAGGCCCATTCGACTATTTCAGTCAGTTTTCCTTCAAATTAAAATATAAAACATTCAATATTTAATTTGAACGTACATTTCAATTTGTCGGGGCTACATACAGATTCGAAAAATTCCAGAAAAATAATTCTAGCTATGTTTTGACGATACGGTCCCAACAAAACCAGTTTCGTCGAATTCTGAGAACGTTTGAAAAATGGCCCATTTCTGGTCGATCCAATTTAACTATAATTGACCAAAACACATTTTCCTTTGCCACGCTCACATACTAGCTTCAAAAATTATGAAATTTGAAACCTAGCAATAACTTCACATCCCGGATCCAACAAAAGTGGTTTCGTCAAATTCCGAGGTCGTTTGCAAAATGGCCAATTTCACGGGCTATATAAATTCCAAAGCGACCTTTCTGAAAATTCATTTGGCCATAACTTTTGCTTTCCGCTTTGAAACTTCGATTTTTCAGATTCGTTAGAAAGGTATTCACTAACAGATTTAAATATTTTTGGTTTCACTCAAATCCGTTTTGTTTTGCACCCGGTACAGTCAGACAAAGTTTGAATTCAAATTTTGAAACTACCGCGCCATTTCAGCCCTTGTTTATAATTAGAATTAATTATATTCGTTTTCAAATGTCAATTCAAACTTACTTTTCATCGTTATTATTTAAAATATTTATTTTAAATATTTAAAATCCATTATTTTAGCCAATTTAAAATTTTTAAATTGGTTCAGATTTTCCGGGTCGTTACATATACTATCACCTTATGTCAATCGTATCATGACTATACTATCACCTTATGACATTCATTACCATGACTATACTATCACCTTGTGACAACTGTTATTTTGACTAGTACCTTATCTTGCTAGATTTGGAATATTTATGTTTGAGGCCAATATTTCATATGCTAGTAATGTTTTAATCTTTTATTTTCATATCATGCTATGCTAGTAATCACTTTTGCCACATTATACCCGTTCCTTTTTATGTTATTCCCTATTATATTTATTTGTATCGATTCGAACTTACGTGCGATGGGAATACGGTTTGGGTAGACTAGGTAAAACATGAATTAGCTTTAAACTTGAACAAGAACGTTGTTATGACTTGAACCTGAATATGGACATGAACTTGACACGATTTAACACGAAACATGACCTGAAAATTGGACATGAATCTAGACATGAAAACTTGAACGTGGGCTTGACAATTAGATAAACTTGAAAATGGCCAACTCGAGGTTTGGTTGAGTTTGCAGTGTAAATATGCCCGGAACCGCCCGGCAAATCCAGTGGCTGCAAACAATAGGATCCAATGTGGGTAGTTGGTCATATCGCACGTAAAACCAGAGGTTAGACTATGTTGTGGTGTTAATCTTCCCGGAACCACCCGGCAAATCCAGTAACCACAACAGTTAGTCTAATGTGAGAGGTTGGCGTGCACTAATGAATTAATGCCGCATGATAGGTTTAAGTCATGAGCCACTTGAATATACTTAACCAACTTGACACGATGACTTGATAGGGTTAAGTCATGAACTGCTTAAACACACTTAACGAACTTGATACACGATCTGGATAGGGTTATGTCACGAATTTGAATGACAACACTTAACCCATTAGAAACCCTAGTTACGCGGTCCTTTTCAGCAGTAACCCACTTAGATGTATCACGAAACCCTGGGACTAGGCAGGGTGGGGCACGATTACAGGGTTGATTGTAAGCGACCAGAACGACGGCTGAGTAGGTGCGCCATTGTAGGTTCAGGCGGGCTATGGTCGTGCACGTAGTCCGAAGTTGAAAAAGCAGGCATTGGGCACCCGTAGATTTACACTGTGCGTGCTTGATTCGTGTCGGTGGTTGGCACCATAGGACTTGATACACCCTATGGTGGACCTAGCACAGGTAACTACATTTCTGGATAGGGCCGTATGACACAGACACATGACGAGCTAGGACTTGTAGGGAGCCGGTCGAGTAGTAGATCGTACCGTAGGACCCCGTAATGGGTCACTTCATGACACTGGGCTAAGGGATCATTTCATGATTAATACTCAACATGGGTTAGAACACTAGTACAGATGGTGCAGCAAACCTTGAACATGCGATGCCAGACTTGACTTATCTTGTTATCTTAATTATCCTACTAGTTCTGTTATCATCCCTATGTTTAATTCCAGTTTTCACGTATCATGTTACCTTTACTAGTTTTCATACTGAAAGTCACTAGGGCTTACCAGTCTTTATGACTGACCCTTTTTCTTTTGTTTCCCACCCCCCCCCCAGGTTCTCAGGGAGGAAACGCTAGCTCTTAGCTTGGATTTGGCTTGCTTTCTGGCAGCTCATGTACGGTTTGGTCTTGAGCTATGCTATGGCTGCTTCTGCTATTTATGGGGAATATTTTACTTTTGGTTATCTTAAGTTTATGCTTCTTTGGAACTTGATGTAATGGAATAATTTGTATCTTGGATATATGAGCTTTTGACTCTTTTCTTGGAAATAATAAGAAGTTGGTTTTTAATTTCTACCACTGCTTTATTTATGTTCTGCCTTATGATATCTCTGTGCATGTTTACCTAGATAATACTCCACCAAAACTAGTGCATTCCCTTTGTGAGTGACCCTAGCGGAGGTGGGGTGTTACAGTTTGTATACACACATTTGACTGATATTGATTGGGACGATAAATTTTACACATCGCCCAACTGCACAAATAAAATCTGTGTCTGATTGTTTGAAAACCCCACACGGGTATTAGGATGATATATGACATACACTAATCCCAATAATTAGTTATATGTCGATCCATTGATTGACAGGCTGTTATGAGCGTTAAAAAAATTTATATTTGATGCTTATACAGTGTAGAATGCACTTTGGATAATGGTTGATTATTTGTCATTATTGATATATACATGCGTTGTATGGAAATCCATAGAAATAAAATCTATGGTAATTGATTGGGCCTCATTCCAGTTTTGAAATAGAATATTTGAAATAGAAATATTCGAAAAAGAAATATTTGAAATAGAATATTGGAAAATAGAAATATATTAAGCCGTGTTGATTAGATTGACGCCATTTTAACGTAAACGATATTTATATCGATTTTATTCATTTTTCAATGAATATTGAAGTGATTTTGAAATTCGAATTAAATTGAATAGATTTGAAATTCGAATTAAATTGAATAGGTTTGAAATTCGAATTAAATTGAACTGGATTGAAATTCAAATCAAATTGAAAAGAATTGAAATTCGAATTAGATTGAAATAGAATTGAAATCGTTTTGAATTGAATTTAAAACGTATTGAAATTGAACTGAAATTGATTTGAATTGAAACCAATTCGAATTAAATTGAAACTGAATTGAAATTGATTTGAAATGAAATTAAAATGAATTTATGTTGAAAAATTCGATTTTGATTTGAATTTGAAAAGGAAGTTGAAATCGTTTTGAAAACGAATTTAAAACGATTTATAAAATACGTTTTAAAAGGAAATCGATGAAGTATATATTATATATTATATATATATATAATATAATGGCCTGAATAGAACGCGTCGCGCTGCGGTAGTTCGCGAATTTCGACCATTGACTTCGAATTGACGTTGCGGGAGATCCGACCGTCGGATTCTCCTATAACTGGAACCGTTGGGTTCGTATCGAAAAGAGATTTCTAACGAATATTAGAAATTAGAAATCTAACGGTTGGATTTGGAATTATGTCGAAATCAAATTTGGAAAAGGTCGTTGTAAGTGCAGTTCGATGGACGTTGATGGAAATCGACTGTACGTGCCTTGATAAAATTATTTAAAATAGTAATAATTTGTGTAAAATCATAAGAAATGATTTGGGAAGAATTGGGATGAAAAACTCCATATTTGAAAAGATAAAAATAGATTTTTATCGAAATGAACTAGTTTTGAACTAAAATTATAATTCATTTATTTTTGAAATAAATAAAGTGGATTTGAAATGGTTTTGAAATATAACCAAAATTTCCAATAATTGACTTGGAAGGGATTTGAATCGAAATTGTCTCCGGAATATTTCGATGTTGGATTTCGTGATGATACAGATATTGTTATGGGAATTTGAAAGATATATTAATATCGTTATTTCCAATACGATATTTGTTGGTCGTAGAATTTGATATTGAATATAAGCCGATATATTTTCTATTCAGAGCCTTGTATTGAATATCAAATGTGATTTGGGTTTGTCGTGAATGGTGTCTTCATTAACACTGTTCTTAAGCCCAGTTGAGAAAAAGATTAAATCTTTTTATTTAGATTTAATGAAGTGTACCAATTAAATAATATTTAATTGGAATTGAATTGGTATTGATTTTTGGGTTTATTGTGAACAGTGTTTTAAATAACACTTGTTCTTTAACCCGATAATTAATGGAATGTGATTTTGGGTTGTCGTGAACGGTATCTTCAATAATACTGTTCTTAGACCCAAAGGAGTTAAGAAAATCAGATACTAACTGGAGATTAGTTAAGTTGAATAGTTTTTGGGGTATTGATCTGATGTTGGTTTCGGCCTTCGGGGTTAATTCTTAGGGAATTGCTCACTTGCTAATTTACGGTCAGGGACTGATTGAAATGTGATGTGATTTTGGGGTTTATCGTGAACTGTGTTTTAAATGACACTGATTCTTTAACCTAGTCACATATTAATACTAAGTGGAGTTTTAATGAATCTTTAATTAGATTGAAAAGATCGAGAATGGAGTATCACCAGTTTTACTCCAGGCGATAGTTAAATCTTTAATTATATTTGAACGTGAAATGGTAATTGAATTTATCGATAACACCGTGGTGTTAGATATGAAGTATTACCGGATTTACTGCATGGGATGAATAGGTTGGGATTGGGAAATTAAAACAAATGATTACTTCGGTAAGGTTCGCTAATCCCGACTAGTTTGAGTTGATATTCAAAAGTAGATTAAAGAATAAATTTAAAAGAATTTATCTTTGATAAAATTAATGGGAACCTTTCCCTAAGAATGTGAAATTTAGAAACTAACTGTAGGTTAACCAAGCAGAACGGTTTCCTGGGTATTGATCTGATGTTGGTTTCGGCCTTCGGGGTTAATATTTGGGGAATTATTCTCTTGTTAATTTACGGTTAGTGACTGATGAATTGGAATGAGGCGTATGTTGTGTTTGTGTAACACATGTTTATTATATACGCGAGTTATTCAGAAAGACCGGGTTTATCCCATTCTGAATAACTGATTCGACGATGAGTCGAAGATGAAGACGGTGGTCGAAGACCAGAGGTCTTCACGTCGTTTGGATAATTACTGATGATCTTGATTGGGCCGTACACCCAAGAGGAGAGAATCGTTTGGTGATCGTCCTGACGTACTTGGAGATCGATGTATATGCGGGGCACTAGGTGCCTCCGGTTTCGTTCAAACCCAGAACGAACTTGTAAATGGACTGTGTGTCTGACATTGGATTTTATTCTGTGTGATTGATTTCAATTAAATATATATCTGTTTGGCAGCGGAGAATTTATTCTCTTGCTTAACGCCCTTCTCTGAGACGTACGAGCTCAGGGGTTATATACTGATGGATATCAAACACATAGAGTGAATTTCCTGTGTGGCATGCCTAAGTGGCAAATGATCAAGGCTTCTGTTGAAAAGCAAAGTCTTGTGGTTGATGATCAAAGCAACGCCTTAGTGGCATAACTTTGTGTAACGTTTACTTCGCGAGTTTCACACCCGGTATGAACCCGAAACGGGAGATGACATCAGGGAATGCATGCGTTTCCTTCTAGTTAGAAGTGGCGTCAGTGGTTTTACACGCCCTGACGAGTTTGACTTATATGGTTGTTGGTTTGCGAGGCGCCTCGGATATATCGGTGACTATATGAAGCCGATGGAGTCATTCGTTGGCTCATTTACGCCCCATAGGGCGGGGAGACGTATTGTTCAGGCATTATAATCCACTCCATGTGGACCGGCCCTGACGATCCATGGGGCAGTTGCGGTTGTTCCTAAGACTCGGACTAGACAGTCTCAAATCGGTGAGGACGATCCCTAGCCTCGGTTCATACCATAAATGATAACCCAACTTCCAATACGACATTTTGTGGTTTCGATTGTATACCTATATATGGCGGCATAGTGGTATGGGACATTCATGCCGCCTATGATTGATATTTATGATTGTATATAAAATCAAAAACTAACTGAAAACGAGCTAAGATGGGTGGTTTCCTGGGTATTAGTCTGATGTTGGTTTCGGCCTTCGGGGTTAATACTTAGGGAATCGTTCTCTTGCTAATTTACAGTTGGAGTCTGATTAAAAATTTAAAACATGAAATTTAGCGTATCAATCATTCTTTGGCTATTATAAGGTAAAACCCAATTCCCCGGCTTGCGTTGTATTGTGTGATAGGACCTGGGTCATATAATAGCTTCATTTTTCTTTATTTAGCATTGCGCTGTTGTTATATGCACTGGTATTCTTGGGAGGAAACCCATTCCGTGTTATACGGCGTGGTCCCTTGATTTACCTAACTTTAAAATAAAGATTAATAACTGTTTTAGTTCTCACACCAATCCCATGACTGACCTAGAGTTTATTGTTTTAACCTAAACTCTGGGTGCCCTTATTTTGACACGGGCAGCTAGTAGTTTTGGTTTTGCAGATTTATATTCACAGGATCCTGATTTACAGCTGGAATGATATCCGTAAAGCTCTGTATCCGTACATCTCCTTCAGTTGTATTTTGTATTATTTTCCGCTGCTATGTAATGTATTGTAATCTCTGATATTTATCGAATGTATATTATTTGTTTATACTCTGTATATTCTTGTATTCTGATGGAATTGTTGTAATATACAATGAAATGTTCTTATGTCTGTGTTTTGTTGTGTGTTGTTCTCGAAGTATCCGCTCTTTCCTTACAGGGGAAGTAACGGGTCCTTACAGTGGTATCGGAGCTTTGGTTTACAAAGCTTAGAGAACAAGACACATTAGAACCGAACGAAAGAATTCATCAGAAAATGGATTAGTAATATCCAATGAGAATGACTCGTTAGAGATAGGATCAGTAGTATCCTAGAACGAGTGTGAAGAGTATATTTTTAAAGTGAAAACAAATTTTGTTTTGAAATTTGAATCGTATTATACGTATTTGAATATTTATTTTAAATTGATTTGGACAATTTAGTATATAAAGATTTTGTGTATACGCCTAGCTAGCGTGCATTTGAAGTTTTAATATACTAGATAGATATAGAATCACACTCTAGTCGCCCGGAGATGATTCTGATGATGAGGCCTCATCATCGGTGTTTATATTCGAGTGACGAAAGTGAGGTTTCTATATATTTCCATTAGACTGGTGTGAGAACCAAAATTAGATAGGGTCTATTGTTGTGATTTGGCATCAAAAAATGTGATTTTTGACTATATATCAAAGTTATCAATTTGAAAAGCTAATCAACTAATTGATTGCTGGTTGCGTTGTTTAATTATAGTTTGATTAATTAAAATTTGTACCCTTTAGCCAAATTGATCAAATAGTGAATTGTATTGAAAATTTGTCGCATTTGCGTAGTATACATGTACTTACATTGAACAGGTCATAGCAAGGAGGCTAAGGAAGAGGAATAAAATTGTTTGCCCAACAAATAGGTACATGTTTACCATAATTTACTGTTTTGTTTGGGTGATGATGATTTTATGAGCCAATTGGCTAGCCGCTTGGCTTTTTCTTTTTCTTTTGAGTTGAAGAAGGCCATGGGAGGCTATATGAAATATCGCGAGTCCCCGGTGCAGGGGAGGTTATGGCGAAATTTTTCGAAAATTTAGGGTGTTAGCCAAATTTTTGAAAAATTTGAAAAGTTCTTAGAAACTGAAAGGTTGAAGAACTTAGGCCGTAATAAAAATACTGGAAGTTGAGTTGAATTGTTAAACAACTTTCGGCTTCGTTCCTTTTCGGGGACGAAAAGTTTTAAGTGGGGGAGATTGTAACAACCCGGAAAATGCGAGCCAATTTAAAATTTTTATTTTGGCAATTTTAGTGAATTTTGATTATTTAAATTGAATTATTTTAAATAATATCGAAGAGAAATTTATTTCGAATAGAATTCGAACGTATATATTATATAGATCGTCGTTAGAATATAAATATTTATTTTAAATTATAAAAGGAATTGAAAATGGTGCGGTAGTTCGATAATTCGATTTCAAATTTCAAACGAATGTACCGGGTGCAAAATAAACCGGATTTTTGTGAAACCAAAAATATTAGAATCTATTTGAGAATATCTTTCCAATGAACCCGAAAAATCGAAATTTCATAGCGGGGATAAAAAGTTATGTCCAGTTGAAATTTCAGAATAGTCGCTATGGAAGTCTGGCCATTGAAAATAGCCATTTTACAAACGACCTCGGATTTCGATGAAACCACTTTTCTTGGATCCGCGATGTCAAATTATTACTAGGTTTCAAATTTCATAATTTTTCGAACCAATATATGAGCGTAGCGAAGTTAAACGCGTTTGACCAGTTTTAGTTGATTTTAATCGACTGGAAAATGGTTATTTTTCAAACGGTCTCAGAATTCGACGAAACTAGATTCGTTAGGACCGTATCGTCAATACGAAGCTAGAAAATATTTTTCGGAATTTTTTTAGTGTTAGTATGTGACCCCAGTAAATTGAAATGTACGTTTAAAATTGAATGTAAAGAGTTATATTTGAACTTTAACGAAAATTGATCGAAACGATCGAATCAGCTTACGATACATATCCCATTGTGTTCGGAATGGGGGTAATTAGCTAAGGACGACAGGCGGTGGGTTCGATTTCGAGGTCGAAATTAAAAGTTGCTTTTTGAAAATAAAAATAATTAAATATTAAAATATATATATCCCTCACCCCCTCTTTCCCCTTCTCTCTCCTCATTCAGAAAAATAAAATAGAAAACTGCAGCCTCCCCTCCCACGTCCAGCTTCACCGCCGATTGACGCTTCCTGCCGCCGCCCCCTCCTCTTTTTCTTCTCCAACTCGCCTCCTCCTCCCACTTCCTTCCCCCCCAGCGATCGATCGAGGGAGACCCCCCTCCCCCCCCCCCCCCCCCGTCGTATCCGCCACCGCACACCCCAAGGACCCCCGCGCCTCTTCCCCTACCTCCTCCTCTACCCCCGCACCCCTCCCCTTCAGCTCCTCCCGTCCCCTTCTTTCCTCCCGTTTCCTCTAGTACAGAGCTCGCCCAAAACCCCCTTTTCCTCCGACGAGCCGACCACAGCTAGCACGCCCCATCCCAATTCAATGTAAGTTTTTACTTTTAATTTTAAACAGTTTTTATATGTTAAAAATATATATTCTTTTAAAATCAGTTTTATATGGGTTTTTATAAATAAAAAGAGTATATTTTTATGAAAGTAAAGTCGTGATTTTTTAAGTGGAAAAGTTATGGCTTTAGTTTATAAAAATTTGACCTTTATGTATGTAAAGAATTGATTTTTATCGTTTGTACGGAATCATAAAAATACGATTTTTAATGTGTAGAAAGGTCGGATTTTTAATCGTAGAAAGGTGATATTTTTCTAAGTAGAAAGGGGAAATTTTCATATGATGTAGAAGATAAAAATATGATTTTTATATTTTAGAAAGAATAAAAATTCGATTTTTAATTTATAGAAGAGATAAAGATATGATTTTTATAAGGTAGGAGTATTGGAAATATGATTTTTATATAATAGAGAATATAAAAATTTGATCTTTATATATTTAGCGAAATAAAAATCTGATTTTTATTATATATATAGTGAAGTAAAAATGTGATTTTTATGGCGAAGCTATAAAAATTCGATCTTTATATATAAAGTAGAAGTATAAAAATATATGAAGTAGGAATAAAAATATGATTTTTATTTATTGAATGAAGCAATAAAAATATAATTTTTATATTTGAACAGCGTGAAAAGAACTGCAAACAGATCCAGACGGTTCAGTAGTTCAGAAGCAAAGCACGACGGAGTGGAGCCCTCTGTGAAAACTTCTCACTTTTAATTTAATCTTCTAGTTAAAATATATACTAGGATGCAGACGATGTTTAGTAGCACCCGACACCCATCGTCCACAGACCATGGACGGCTTGTATGCTTATTTATTTGATTTTGATGTGTAGTTGATTGTGTGATGTGATGTGAAATGAAATAAAATATTTATATAGTTAAAAATATTTTATAGTTGAAAATAGAATTTCTAACGTGTATTTAAAATGAAATAAATATAAACAAATTGGACGATTTGTTTATATACACACATTTGACTGATATTGATTGGGACGATAAATTTAACTCATCACCCAACTGCACAAATAAAATCTGTGTCTGATTGTTTGAAAACCCCACACAAGTATTGGGATGATATATGACATACACTAATCCCAATAATTAGTTGTATGTCGATCGATTGATTGACAAGCTGTTATGAGCATTAAAAAAATTTATATTTGATGCTTATATAGTGTAGAATGCACTTTGGATGATGGTTGATTATTTGTCATTATTGATATATACATGCGTTGTATGGAAATCCATAGAAATAAAATCTATGGTAATTGATTGGGACTCATTCCAGTTTTGAAATAGAATATTTGAAATAAAAATATTTGAAAAAGAAATATTTGAAATAGAATATTGGAAAATAGAAATATATTAAGCCGTGTTGATTAGATTGACGCCATTTTAACGTGAACGATATTTATATCGATTTTATTCATTTTTCAATGAATATTGAAGTGATTTTGAAATTCGAATTAAATTGAATAGATTGGAAATCCGAATTAAATTGAATAGGTTTGAAATTCGAATTAAATTGAAATGGATTGAAATTCGAATCAAATTGAAAAGAACTGAAATTCAAATTAGATTGAAATAGAATTGAAATCGTTCTGAATTGAATTTAAAACGTATTGAAATTGAACTGAAATTGATTTGAATTGAAACCAATTCGAATTAAATTGAAATTGAATTGAAATCGATTTGAAATGAAATTAAAATGAATTTATGTTGAAAAATTCGATTTTGATTTGAATTTGAAAAGGAAGTTGAAATCGTTTTGAAAACGAATTTAAAATGATTTATAAAATACGTTTTAAAAGGAAATCGATGAAGTATATATTATATATATAATATAATGGCCTGAATAGAACGCGCCGCACTGCGGCAGTTTACGAATTTCGACCATTGACTTCGAATTGATATTGCGGGAGATCCGACCATCAGATTCTCCTAAAACTGGAATCGTTGGGTACATATCGAAAAGAGCTTTCTAACGAATAATAGAAATTAGGAATCTAACAATTGGATTTGGAATTATGTCCAAATCAAATTTGGAAAAGGTCGTTGTAAGTGCAGTTCGATGCCCGTTGATGGAAATCGACAGTACGGGCCTTGATAAATTTATTTAAAATAGTAATAATTTGTATAAAATCATAAGAAATGATTTGGGAAGAATTGGGATGAAAAACTCCATATTTGAAAAGATAAAAATAGATTTTTATCGAAATGAACTAGTTTTGAACTAAAATTATAATTCATTTATTTTTGAAATAAATAAAGTGAATTTGAAATGGTTTTGAAATATAACTAGAATTTCCAATAATTGAATTGGAAGGGATTTGAATCGAAATTGTCTCTGGAATATTTCGATGTGGGATTTCGTGATGATACAAATATTGTTATGGGAATTTGAAAGATATATTAATATCGTTATTTCCAATACGATATTTGTTGGTCGTAGAATTTGATATTGAATATAAGCCGATATATTTTCTATTCAGAGCCTTGTATTGAATATCAAATGTGATTTGGGTTTGTCATGAATGGTGTTTTCATTAACACTTTTCTTAAGTCCAGTTGAGAAAAAGATTAAATCTTTTTATTTAGATTTAATGAAGTGTACCAATTAAATAATATTAAATTGGAATTGAATTGGTATTGATTTTTGGGTTTATCGTGAACAGTGTTTTAAATAACACTTGTTCTTTAACTCGATAATTAATGGAATGTGATTTTGGGTTGTCGTGAACGGTATCTTCAATAATACTGTTCTTAGACCCAAAGGAGTTAAGAAAATCAGAAACTAACTGGAGATTAGTTAAGTTGAATGGTTTCTGGGTTATTGATCTGATGTTGGTTTCGGCCTTCGGGGTTAATACTTAGGGAATTGCTCACTTGCTAATTTACGGTTAGGGACTGATTGAAATGTGATGTGATTTTGGGGTTTATCATGAACCGTGTTTTAAATGACAGTGATTCTTTAACCCAGTCACATATTAAAACTAAGTGGAGTTTTAATGAATCTTTAGTTAGATTGAAAAGATCGAGAATGGAGTATCACCAGTTTTACTCCAAGCGATAGTTAAATCTTTAATTAGATTTGAACGTGAAATGGTAATTGAATTTACCAATAACACCGTGGTGTTAGATATGAAGTATTACCAGATTTACTTCATGGGATGAATAGGTTGGGATTGGGAAATTAAAACAAATGATTACTGTTGGATCTAGATTAACCCTAGAGGGGGGGGGTGAATAGGGTTTATCACAGTTTTTAAACTGAATTGAATAACTGACAGGATATTAAAATAATAAACATATCACAGAATGCAGGAGAAATAAAAGTGCAGAAAATAAATCACACACAGATATACCCAGCTTCGGCAAAACCCTGCCTACTGCTGCATTCCTAAGGTTTCTACTAGGTATTATAAACAGATCCCGCATACAAGACCATGTACACTCGCAGCGCCTTCTCCTGTTCTAACCCCACGCTCAAAACCATAGACTGATCGATATCCCAAAAATCAGATTTTCCTGAATTACAACCCCGTAATCCGTAACCTAGATTTTACAGACTCTGAAACTGACAGTCAACACCCTGACTGAATTTTCCTAGATTTTACAGAACTCTAGAAACTGATCAGATTTGTTTTACAGAATAAAGTAAAAACAAAGACACAAAAAAAACAAATAAATCCCTAGGATTTAAAGTAAAGAGGTCATCCCCTTTTAAACATGGCTTAGCCCCCTTTCACATAGCCAGCCCATTTGTAATTTCTTTGGTCCGATCTCCTTTTGCTCTGAAGAAAAAATATGGCGGCTGCGATTGAAAACTAGGGTTTCTGATTTCCAATCCAAATCGTGATCGATTTAATTTGTGGAAAGGAATGTTCTTGGCTCTATATTCTATCGGGTTGCTCCTTGATCGATTTGGACTTGCTCTCTGTCGATCGAAACACAAATTAAAAATGTAAGTCTTCTGAAAATTTGTTTATCTAGAATTTGTGATGTTTGGTTTCGATTGTGTTGGATTTTTTCTCTTTTTTGCCATTGATGAAACTGGTTAATATATAGGATTTAGAAATCCTATTAAATCTCTGATTTCACTAGTGTGATTCGATCTGATTGTCCCTGATTTGTGCGGTTTCCCCTTTTGGATTGGCTCGATTTAAAACAGTGAATGATTTTGTTGGTAAAATCGGCTTTAATTTGATATGGTAATACTGGAAATAACTTCATTTGTTGTCCTTTGACACTTGCGTGATTTTTCTGATGACATGCTGCGGTTTACTCATTTGAATTCTCGGCTAGTTTGGATTGAATTTTGACTTTGAAGAGATACCATATAAATTCTTGTTTGACTTCCTTGATTTTGATTCCATGAATATGCTTTGAATTGCTTCTGTGATTTAATCATGCGAATGGCTTGTGAATTTCTGAGAATAAAAAGGAACTTACCCCACAGAAAAATGTGATTTCTGCAAATTGATTGCTTGCCTTATAACACCCTGAATTGTTGGAAAAATAACACTTGCCAAAAATGAGTTTCTGAAATCTTTGAAACAAAGTCGAATTGAATTTCTTGAACGACACAAGTGCACATTAAAACCATTCATCTGTGACTGCCATGAATACAGTCATTTTTGGAAATCAATTTTATGCCAAAGATTCACTTCTTTAATTCTGGAAACTTTCTGAAATGGTTTTAAAAAAAATCTGCAATTTTATCATTTGCCAAAATCATGGAAACAGATTTGAACTTTGAAATATGTTTGTCCCCACAAAAATTTCTCTTGGTGATATCTGAAATGAATTCTTGACTAAAAATGTATTTCTCAAATCCCAAATGTGATTTTCGGCTGCACCATATGTATGTCACACAGTTGCTAGTTTTGATCTTGTTTATTCACTGAAAATCCTTCACCGTTGTTGTTGATCCATGCTGTGTGAATATACCCATTCATATGCATGCATTACCCATGTTTAGATGTATATAAGAATGCAGTCTTGTGTTGGCTTAACATGTGATCTCCCAATGTTTCATATATGCTTGCAATCATTTCATTTGTCAGTCTCCATTTAATTCACGCATATGAGTTTTCCAAAAGAACTTGACCAAGTTTGAACTTGAGAAATTTGACCAGAAAAAAAAAGTTGTGTGCCTTGCTTGAGAGTTCTGGCCTTGTACATTTGTTTTGCTGTTGTGTTCTTGATTTGGCATGAACTTGACCTTTTGTCAATGTTGCACCATTTATTTGGCTTGCACTTATGCTGCTTACCAAGACGTGTTGCTTGGCCTATTTTGCTTATTAGCGTGCTGTTGTCTCACCTTGTACATGTGTATGTGTACATTAACCTTGTCATGCTTAACTGTTTGATGAGTTGTGCTCCACCTTTGCTGGCTTGTTGAGTTGAACTTGGCTTGGTTTTGCACATATGCATGCATTGTCCCTTGCACTTGCTTCACTGCTGCATCCATGTATGTTGTGCCTTGATCATGTATGTACTGACTATTTCTACTTGGATTTATAATGTCCCATGAAACATGTTGTCTTGTTCAACTATTCTTGTATGCTGCTCCAATCCTGTGAGCTTGCACACTAGTCTTGGCTCATGCACCATTTTCCTTGCTGTCTTGTTTTGTTGCACTTATGGGAAACTGAATTTAGCTCTAACATGAATCTTTGTCACCTTGTTTTACATGTTGTTGTCCATTTGGATTTTGCTGCTCGACCATTGATGTTGATGACCATATACATATGCACTGAGTCGAGAAGGTCCACGTGGCCACTCCTCAGTTGTGCACTACATTCTGATTGGCGAGGCAGTGCACACGTGTATACATATACACGTGTGTATATGCAGTCATCAGAAAAATTTCCTTGTCCCTGTACTGTATATACATACTGTCTAGACACAGATTGATGGTTATATAAATCAGATCGAGTCATGAAATATGATGAGAAACACACCAGAAAACTGAGGGAATTTTTTTTTTTAAATAAAGTAATATTTGCTAGAGTATGAAATTATTTCTGTTCAAGATTACTGTGTGTGTTTTTGTTTTATTTGACAGGTAAGCAGAAGTTGACTGGACAGACAATGAAGTGCTGTAAAGACAAAAGACTGAAAGATAGAAGACAGTGAAAAACACCGTGTGTAAAAGAATGTATATATGAATATGAAAATGTGCTTGTATGTATGTATGAGATATATAAACAGAGTGTTATAGTGAGGAGCTGTGTAACAACAAATTTGTCTGAAATAAAATATTATTTTTATTGTGTTCAAACAAATTTGTCTAACGTATTCAGTTTGTATACAAGTACAATATCAAGTGTAATATCTGTGAACGTGTACAAATAGTGGAGTCATATAATTTGTACTGTTTGAATGTTGAAATAAAATATTTATATTTAAATAAAATATTGTGTGAATATATACAATTATGTACAGTCGTATTCTATTTAAATATAAATATTATATTCCAGTCTGTGATGTTATATAACAGTACAATAACAAACACATTCAAAATAAAATATATTTGTTTGTTATCATCAAACAAAAATCATATAATTGTTTATACAACACCGTTATATACAACAATCTCCCCCTTTTGATGATGACAAACAAATAAAAGATTTTGAGCACAATAAATGTGTTTGACAATGAATCTTGAACTCCCCCTATTTATTAGCTCCCCTACAACAGAGAACTCCCCCTTTAACTGTGTACGAATGAAGTGAAGGAATAAATTTTCAAAATTAAAAATATTTATAAAATATTCACTCATAAATCAAAATCTTAATCCATTCTCCCCCTTTAGTTATCATCAAAAGGGTTCAGAATTTAAAATATAGATGAAAAATGACTAACAAATACAATATCATCTTAAGAGGAAGAACGATCATCATAAATCTCAATCAGTCAAACAAAAATCATAATAAACTAAGAACTGGTGGCATATTTCACATTGTAGAGAATGACGTATTTACGATGAATTTTATACACAATGGAGAGAGTTTTAAAAACAAATCATTTCCAATTATTTTCAGAAGATTTTTTTATAAAAATAAAGCATAAAAACAGTGATGGATTTGGACTATAGTTAACAATTCAATTTAAGTGACAAAAACGAATAATCTCAAATCCCAATACCCATCAATTAACAAATCATAATATGTCATAAGATTTCAACACATTTCACAGATTAGAAGATGGATTGATAGGCTAGTTTTTATACTCAGAGGAGAATTTCAAATTTATTTCTATTTTTAGCACTTTATTTCCTCTTTTTTTTTATTTAAGAGCACACTGACCACGCATAACCAGAGCTTCGATTTTTAAATGGGATCAGTCGCAGCTTAAATTATAAGATGTCTCATAACCATGCATAACCAGAGCTTGGATTTTTAAATGAGGTTAGAGACACTCTTATATATTAATTATATTTTTATCATTTTCAGCTTTATAAAGAAAAAAAACTCCTCAGTATATGAAACCAATATGGATGATAGAAATGTGGTAGGTACAGAAATGGTCTGTGAAATAAATTTCTAAATTAATTATATTATGAAATAAGCTCGACTGTACCGGGATTATTGAAAATTTCAATTATCACTAATTCTGAAAAATAATATAGTCCCATTTCTATCATAAATAATTTTCACTGTTTTAAAACAAGATGATTTTTCTTTTTAAAAATAAACTCTCCACATTAATATAAAATCATGATGGATGGAAGACGGGTGATAGATAAAGGAGATGGTCGTGAAATATTTGCCAGTTCAAAGATATTATAATTAATATTCAACCATCATGAAAATCCAAATAAAATCTCCTCTTGTTGTGAAATACACTGCAGTCACAATTCATCACAATTTCAAAAACTGATAATAATTTTGATGAATTATAAACACAGCACAAATTGGATATTGATTTCAATTTCTGAATGAATAAAAAATAGATAATTTTAAAATTGAAAAACAATTACAAGAAGAAATTAAACAGATTTATAAAAAAATTGAATCTATACAGGGTGATAATTCAAAAAACAGATGAGTGAAAAAGGCTGATACCAAATGTTCTCGCTTATCGAGGAATTTAATTACACCCTGATGGACTATCATGGACATCTCAGGCTAAAGAAATTTAAACACAAAGCCCAAACAGACAAAATTACACATTTGGCACAATTATCAGAGCAGCAGTCAGATTAAAGCAGGCAGTTATTTGAAAACAGTATCAGAGCAGCACAGCAGAAACAGTTTCAAATCATTTTTGTCACGATGACGGCCACATATGATGATTCATGATCTAATGATTAAAATATTGTTTACTTGAAATCATTTGAGGAATATCAGAATTTAATGAATCAATCACACCAGATTATAATTTTTTTTTATTTGAGTTATGTGTGAGATTCAATAAATCAATAATTTCAAATGATTTTAAACAAACAAATATTTAAGTCAAATAGTCATGAAATAAGGGTAAATTTCAAGACCGGATTTTCAAAGGAATTTTTCACAAGAATTTCTGACAAGCCTGAAGAATTTTTCAGCATATTTACATCAAGTTTGAAAGATAATTCATGATCCAAAAACATTTATTTGAAATCACTTGAAACAATGTCAAGTTTGAGATATAAAGAACTATTCACACAAGATTGGTAATTTCAATTTTTAAGTGGTGTGTGATATTCAAAATATCTAGAATCTCAAATGATTTCAAACAAAAACTAATTTCAATCATAATAATCATGAATAATGATGAAATTTCAAGATGTATCATTGATTCAAGATAGGTCAAAAAATATATCCAAGCCAATCTAAAAAACCAATGAAATTATCACAACTGTGAAATGATAATGTGCTGTAATGAGTATAAATTTTCAAGCCTTTCTAAAATGAATTAGAAGAACTTCAGAACAGCAGAGATGTGTGAGATTTCAATCGTTTTTCAGATCTTCAAAAAATTTAGAATTCATAATAACAGTGTTCAAGATATGACAAGAATACGTCAACACCGTTAGGAATTCAGAAATAAGAATATACTTCAAAAACAATTGCAGATATTTACAAGATTAAGTACAACATCTGGAAATAATTAAAAAAAAACATCGGAGTTCTATACACGCAAAACAAATTTCCAGAATATCATGAATACTGCAATTCAAGAAGCACAAAGAAAAAATATGGCAGTGATAAATCAAATCAGAATAGACAGAAGAAAGAGATAGAATGGAGAAGAAGAAATAAACAAAAATAAAAAGAATCAAAACAGAAAAATATTTACAGAGGTTAGTTTAGAGATCATACCAGAATCCAGTGTAAATCAGAATCTCTAACTCCTCAGACTTGGCAAAGGAACAGTAAAAGATTCCATGATATGAAGCAGTTCGAATTCACTTTCTCTTTCTGCACAGTTGCTCCTCAGCCGTCACAGGTACCTAGCAGTTTAGAGGATCGGGTGGTCTAACAAACTTAGTAAAACCACTCACAGTTTTGTTCGCAACCTTAGGTACCCAAACCTGTTTGTATAGCAATCCGTTTGAAACTATTTTTGTACCTTTAGGAACCCAAACTTGTTTGAATTTAGTGAAAATCGTTTTCTTTTCTTTAGGGGTCCAAGAATGTTTGAAAGGATTGTTATTAAACAAATTCACATCTCATTTTTGATTTAAAAATCCTTTGAAATTGTTAGAGTTTAAATTTTCAAAGCAATTTGAAGGATTTTTAAAATCAAAAGAATTCCATTTTTCAAAATCATTGTTTTTCCCAAAACCGAGTCCATGTTTATTTCCATGAGAAAACTGATTTTTCAAAAGCATATTCAAAGATTTTTCACTGGTTGAAAAACGTTTCAGACTCAACTCAAGATTGTCGATTTTAGATTTTAGAAAATTATTCTCATTTAGAAGTTTCTCAGTTTTGGCTTTACTCTCAGAAATCTCAAAATCAAACTGTTTTTGTTTTTCAACCTCAAGGATCTTGAAATTCTTAATTTCATTTTCAAGTTCATTCAGAATTGAATCAGTTTTCAACAAGTTCTCTTTTTCAAAAAATTTATGTTTGGAATTAATATTATCCAACTCCTTTCGCAAAGAATCATTTTTACAAGTTAACTCATCTTCATTTTGTTTTAAAATAATAATATCTTTTTCAAGTTTCTGAAGATTCATATTGAGACGAGCTAAATTGTTCTTCAAATTAAAACAATCCTTGCACTCAGAGTTTTCAAATTTTAAATTCAGCATATTGTTTTTACGGGTCAACTCAGAATTTTCAGATTTCAAAGATTTGTTTTTCCGTCTGAGACGATCAACAGTTCTTGTTAAATTATTACAAAGAGATACCAAATCTTCATAACATAAGTTCCCATCATTTGAATTGTCATGAATAGCTCCAGTTAAACACAGATCTGAATCTGAGTTGGCTGTTGAGGGTTTTAAGCAGTTGTCCAGTTTCTGTCCATACTTTGCATCGAGAGTGTTCCAGATTTCCTGCGCAGTTAAGCATTGGGAGATAAGGCTATAATGAACATCATCAATATGAGAATATAAAATACGAGTAGCTCGTGAATTAAATCTAATATCAACCCTACTTACAATATCATACCCATTTAAAATAGTATCCCAACACTTAATATCAACAGATTTTAAATAAGATTCCATTTCTGATTTCCAATTCAAAAAATCTGTACCATTAAAAATAGCTGGGATATGACTGCACTGACTCTCTATAGACTGACAACTAGGATTACCCATGACTCTAGAGTTAACAGAAATACCTGCTCTGATACCACTTGTTGGATCTAGATTAACCCTAGAGGGGGTGAATAGTGTAATAACAATGAAATGTTCTTCTGTTTGCGTTCTATTTTGTCCTGTTCTCAACGCTATCCGCGCTTTCCTTCACGGGGAAGTTCGGGTCGTGTCAAATAGGGTTTATCACAGTTTTTAAAATGAATTGAATAACCGACATGATATTAAAATAATAAACAGATCACAAAATGCAGGAGAAATAAAAGTGCAGAAAATAAATCACACACAGATATACCCAGCTTCGGCAAAACCCTGCCTACTGCTGCATTCCTAAGGTTTCTACTAGGTATTATAAACAGATCCCGCATACAAGACCATGTACACTCGCAGCGCCTGCTCCTGTTCTAACCCCACGCTCAAAACCATAGACTGATCGATATCCCCTCGATCAGATTTTCCCGAATTACAACCCCGTAATCCGTAACCCAGATTTTACAGACTCTGAAACTGACAGTCAACACCCAGACTGAATTTTCCTAGATTTTACAGAGCTCTAGAAACTGACCAGGTTTGTTTTACAGAATAAAGTAAAAACAAAGACACAAAAAAAACAAATAAATCCCTAGGATTTAAAGTAAAGAGGTCATCCCCTTTTAAACATGGCTTAGCCCCCTTTCACATAGCCAGCCCATTTGTAATTTCTTTGGTCCGATCTCCTTTTGCTCTGAAGAAAAAATATGGCGGCTGCGATTGAAAACTAGGGTTTCTGATTTCCAATCCAAATCGTGATCGATTTAATTTGTGGAAAGGAATGTTCTTGGCTCTGTATTCTATCGGGTTGCTCCTTAATCGATTTGGACTTGCTCTCTGTCGATCGAAACACAAATTAAAAATGTAAGTCTTCTGAAAATTTGTTTATCTAGAATTTGTGATGTTTGGTTTCGATTGTGTTGGATTTTTTCTCTTTTTTGCCATTGATGAAACTGGTTAATATATAGGATTTAGAAATCCTATTAAATCTCTGATTTCACTAGTGTGATTTGATCTGATTGTCCCTGATTTGTGCGGTTTCCCCTTTTGGATTGGCTCGATTTAAAACAGTGAATGATTTTGTTGATAAAATCGGCTTTAATTTGATATGGTAATACTGGAAATAACTTCATTTGTTGTCCTTTGACACTTGCGTGATTTTTCTGATGACATGCTGCGGTTTACTCATTTGAATTCTCGGCTAGTTTGGATTGAATTTTGACTTTGAAGAGATACCATATAAATTCTTGTTTGACTTCCTTGATTTTGATTCCATGAATATGCTTTGAATTGCTTCTGTGATTTAATCTTGCGAATGGCTTGTGAATTTCTGAGAATAAAAAGGAACTTGCCCAACAGAAAAATGTGATTTCTGCAAATTGATTGCTTGCCTTATAACACCCTGAATTGTTGGCAAAATAACACTTGCCAAAAATGAGTTTCTGAAATCTTTGAAACAAAGTCGAATTTAATTTCTTGAACGACACAAATGCACATTAAAACCATTCATCTGTGACTGCCATGAATACAGTCATTTTTGGAAATCAATTTTATGCCAAATATTCACTTCTTTAATTCTGGAAACTTTCTGAAATGGTTTTAAAAAAAATCTGCAATTTTATCATTTGCCAAAATCATGGAAACAGATTTGAACTTTGAAATATGTTTGTCCCCACAAAAATTTCTCTTGGTGATATCTGAAATGAATTCTTGACTAAAAATGTATTTCTCAAATCCCAAATGTGATTTTCGGCTGCACCATATGTATGTCACACAGTTGCTAGTTTTGATCTTGTTTATTCACTGAAAATCCTTCACCATTGTTGTTGATCCATGCTGTGTGAATATACCCATTCATATGCATGCATTACCCATGTTTAGATGTATATAAGAATGCAGTCTTGTGTTGGCTTAACATGTGATCTCCCAATGTTTCATATATGCTTGCAATCATTTCATTTGTCAGTCTCCATTTAATTCATGCATATGAGTTTTCCAAAAGAACTTGACCAAGTTTGAACTTGAGAAATTTGACCAGAAAAAAAAAGTTGCGTGCCTTGCTTGAGAGTTCTGACCTTGTACATTTGTTTTGCTGTTGTGTTCTTGATTTGGCATGAACTTGACCTTTTGTCAATGTTGCACCATTTATTTGGCTTGCACTTATGCTGCTTGCCAAGATGTGTTGCTTGACCTATTTTTCTTATTAGCGTGCTGTTGTCTCACCTTGTACATGTGTATGTGTACATTAACCTTGTCATGCTTAACTGTTTGATGAGTTGTGCTCCACCTTTGCTGGCTTGTTGAGTTGAACTTGGCTTGGTTTGTGCACATATGCATGCATTGTCCCTTGCACTTGCTTCACTGCTGCATCCATGTATGTTGTGCCTTGATCATGTATGTACTAACTATTTCTACTTGGATTTATAATGTCCCATGAAACATGTTGTCTTGTTCAACTATTCTTGTATGCTGCTCCAATCCTGTGAGCTTGCACACTAGTCTTGGCTCATGCACCATTTTCTTTGCTGTCTTGTTGTGTTGCACTTATGGGAAACTGAATTTAGCTCTAACATGAATCTTTGTCACCTTGGTTTACATGTTGTTGTCCATTTGGATTTTGCTGCTCGACCATTGATGTTGATGACCATATACATATGCACTGAGTCGAGAAGGTCCACGTGGCTACTCCTCAGTTGTGCACTACATTCTGATTGGCGAGGCAGTGCACACGTGTATACATATACACATGTGTATATGCAGCCATCAGAAAAATTTCCTTGTCCCTGTACTGTATATACATACTGTCTAGACACAGATTGATGGTTATATAAATCAGATCGAGTCATGAAATATGATGAGAAACACACCAGAAAACTGAGGCAATTTTTTTTAAATAAAGTAATATTTGCTAGAGTATGAAATTATTTCTGTTCAAGATTACTGTGTGTGTTTTTGTTTTATTTGACAGGTAAGCAGAAGATGACTGGACAGACAATGAAGTGCTGTAAAGACAAAAGACTGAAAGATAGAAGACAGTGAAAAACACAGTGTGTAAAAGAATGTATATATGAATATGAAAATGTGCTTGTATATATGAATGAGATATATAAACAGAGTGTTATAGTGAGGAGCTGTGTAACAACAAATTTGTCTGAAATAAAATATTATTTTTATTGTGTTCAAACAAATTTGTCTAACGTATTCAGTTTGTATACAAGTACAATATCAAGTGTAATATCTGTGAACGTGTACAAATAGTGGAGTAATATAATTTGTACTGTTTGAATGTTGAAATAAAATATTTATATTTAAATAAAATATTGTGTGAATATATACAATTCTGTACAGTCGTATTCTATTTAAATATAAATATTATATTCCAGTATGTGATGTTATATAACAGTACAATAACAAACACATTCAAAATAAAATATATTTGTTTGTTATCATCAAACAAAAATCATATAATTGTTTATACAACACCGTTATATACAACAATTACTTGGGTAAGGTTCGCTAATCCCGACTAGTTTGAGTTGATATTCAAAAGTAGATTAAAGAATAAATTTAAAAAAATTTATTTTTGATAAAATTAATGGGAACCTTTCCCTAAGAATGTGAAATTTAGAAACTAACTGTAGGTTAGCTAAGCAGAACGATTTCCTGGGTATTGATCTGATGTTGGTTTCGGCCTTCGGGGTTAATATTTGGGGAATTATTCTCTTGTTAATTTACGGTTAGTGACTGATGAATTGGAATGAGGCGTATGGTGTGTTTGTGTAACACATGTTTATTATATACGCGAGTTATTCAGAAAGACCGGGTTTATCCCATTCTGAATAACTGATTCGACGATGAGTCGAAGATGAAGACGGTGCTCGAAGACCGGAGGTCTTCACGTCGTTTGGATAATTACTGATGATCTTGATTGGGCCGTACACCCAAGAGGAGAGAATCAGTTGGTGATCGTCCAGACGTACTTGGAGATCGATGGATATGCGGGGTACTAGGTGCCTCCGGTTTCGTTCAGACCCAGAACGAACTTGTAAATGGACTGTGTGTATGACGTTGGATTTTAGTCTGTGTGATTGATTTCTATTAAATATATATCTGTTTGGCGGCGGAGAATTTATTCTCTTGATTAACGCCCTTCTCTGAGACGTACGAGCTCAAGGGTTATATACTGATGGATATCAAACACATAGAGTGAATTGCCTAAGTGGCAAATGATCAAGGCTTCTGTTGAAAAGCAAAGTCTTGTGGTTGATGATCAAAGCAAGGACTTTGTGGCATAGCTTTGTGTAACGTTTACTTCGCGAGTTTCACACCCGGTATGAACCAGAAACGGGAGAGGACATCAGGGAGGGCATGCGTTTCCTTCTAGTTAGAAGTGGCGTCAGTGGTTTTACACGCCCTGACGAATTTGACTTATGTGGTTGTTAGTTTGCGAGGCGCCTCGGATATATCGGTGACTATGTGAAGCCGATGGAGTCATTCGTTGGCTCATTTACGCCCCATAGGGCGGGGAGACGTATTGTTCAAGCATTATAATCCACTCCGTGTGGACCAGCCCTGACGATCCATGAGGCAGTTGCGGCTGTTCCTGAGACTCGGACTAGACAGTCTCGAATCGGTAAGGACGATCCCTAGCCTCGGTTCATACCATAAATGATAACCCAACTTCCAATACGACATTTTGCGGTTTTGATTGTATACCTATATATGGCGACATAGTGGTATGGGACATTCATGCCGCCTATGATTGATATTTATGATTGTATATAAAATCAAAAACTAACTGAAAACAAGCTAAGATGGGTGGTTTCCTGGGTATTAGTCTGATGTTGGTTTCGGCCTTCGGGGTTAATACTTAGGGAATCGTTCTCTTACTAATTTACAGTTGGAGTCTGATTAAAAATTTAAAACATGAAATTTAGCGTATCAATCATTCTTTGGCTATTATAAGGTAAAACCCTATCCCCTGGCTTGCGTTGCATTGTGTGATAGGACCTGGGTCTTATAATAGCTTCATTTTTCTTTATTTAGCATTGCGCTGTTGTTATATGCACTGGTATTCTTTGGAGGAAACCCGTTCCGTGTTATACGGCGTTGTCCCTTGATTTACCTAACTTTAAAATAAAGATTAATAACTGTTTTAGTTCTCACACCAGTCCCATGACTGACCTGGAGTTTATTGTTTTAACCTAAACTCTGCGTGCCCTTATTTTGAAACGGGCAGCTAGTAGTTTTGGTTTTGCAGATTTATATTCACAGGATCCTGATTTACAGCTGGAACGATATCTGGAAAGCTCTGTTTCCGTATATCTCCTTCAGTTGTATTTTGTATTATTTTCCGCTACTATGTAATGTATTGTAATCTCTGTTATTTATTGAATGTGTATTATTTGTTTATACTCTGTATATTCTTGTATTCTGATGGAATTGTTGTAATATACAATGAAATGTTCTTCTGTCTGCGTTTTGTTGTTTGTTGTTCTCGAAGTATCCGCTCTTTCCTTACCGGGGAAGTAACAGGTCCTTACATTTCTATTCATTAATGTTCGTTTGCATATATTCTGTATATACAATAAAAAAAATGAGATTTTTATTGTTTGCCTTTTTATTAAACAATGAATCATTTTCCATTTTCTTATTTACAATAAAAATATAACTTTTTATGTTTTAACTTTTTAATGCAACAAATGAATCATTTTTCATATCTTCCCTTTTTACAATAAAAATGTAAACTTTTTATTGTTTAACTTTTTAATCCAACAAATGAATAATTTTTCATATATTCTCTTTTTACAATAAAAATGTAAACTTTTTATTGTTTAACTTTTTAATGCAACAAATGAATCATTTTTCATATATTCACTTTTTACAATAAAAATTTAAACTTTTTATTTTTTAACTTTTTAATGCAACAAATGAATCATTCTTCATATATTCTCTTTTTACAATAAAAATGTAAACTTTTTATTGAACTCATCTTTACATTAAAAATGTGAATTTCTATGTAAGGACAAATTCCATTTCAAATAATGATCATTTCTCGTATACAATAAAAATGTGCATTTTTATTGTTAATAAATTTTCATTTCAAATAAATAAATATTTTTAATCTTTTATTTACATTAAAAAAATGTAAATTTCAATGTAAAGACATTTCTATTTAAAAATGATCATTTTCTCAGAATTCATTTACATTAAAAATTTAGATCTCAATGTTAACACATTTTTATTTCAACTAATGATCATTTTCTAATTTTAAATATACCATAAAAATCCAATTTTGATTGTTCAAACAATTATATATCATAGCTTGAATATTACACAACACATAAATATTTCAGAAAATTTTGGTAGCATAACGGCAGGTTAATTAAAATCGGCACCATCCCTAGTTTGGCTCCTCGCGCTAACCTAGGCCTCGCGGCGAAGAGTCATATTTTCCTAATACAATTTTTTTCAACTATACAATGAATTTTCCACAGGTACAATCAATTTCGTTTCAACCAAAATCCAATAACCGCAATCACAATCAAATTTACACCACAATACAATCAAGTCGTCCATGGTCTGTGGACGACGGGTGTAGGGAGTTTCTAAACTCCGTCTGCAACCTAAAATAATTTTTTTTATTTATTTCGGATTCAGAAATCTCACATCGCTTTTATTTCTTCTAAAATTGTAGAAGGCTCCAAAAATTTTGCGGTTTCTACTGAAATGCAGATCTCGAATATACGGTTCCAATGTTTCCTATTTCATCGGATTCCATTATCGTATGAGCGAGATATGATTTTTATAAAAAAATGGATTTGCAACACTTTAAAGTGTTATTGACCATTCAAATAAACACAGTTGTATACCTTCAAGTTTTATTCAAATCTAGGGTTCCAATTATCTCGAAACCCGTGCAGCGCTTTGACGATCGGGCTTCACCATGCTGGAGACCCACAAGAGGCGGGCCCGACACCAGGGGAGCGATCCAAATCGGTGGCGAATCGATGGTGTGGCGGCGGTCTGAAGGTCGAGACTACGAGGCGACGAATCTCCCTCCACACGTAATGAAAACTTCTGAAATTGGTATGAAATTGTAGATGGAAAAAATCTCCACGGAATCCTCAAAAGAATCGTTCGATTTCGTTGAGTAAATCGCAAGTTATCAGAGGAAAAAGATCTGAGCTGTAGCCGCCATCGAATTGCAAAGGGATCGGGTTTTTTTAGAAGATAACGACAAAGTATATATTATTTTAATATATATATATATATATTATTTAATAAAATTTTAATTTGCAAACTATTTTTTTATGGGTCCGGACTCCAAATGAGGCCAAACGACTATTGCCTCTAGTTAATTACCCATGTTCCGGACACAATGGACTAGGTCTTTCCAACCCATTTGATTGTTTCAGCACATTTTTCTTTAAATTAAATAATAAAACATTTTATTACTTAATTTGATCGTACATTTTAATTTACCAGGGACACAAAATGACTCCAAAAATTCCCAAAAAATAAATCTACCCATGTTTTGATGATACGGTCCTAACAAAATTTATTTTGTTGAATTTGGAGACTGTTTAAAGAATGGCCTTTTTCTAGTCGATCCAAATTGACTGAAATTGACAAAACACATTTTTTTCCATGCTCACATATTAATTCCAAAAATTATGAAAATTGGAATCTTGCAATAATTTGACATTTCGGATCCAACCAGGGTGGTTTCCGTCGAAAACGGAGGTCGTTTGCAAAATGGCTATTTATACGGGCTATATATTATATTAAATTCCGTAGCGACTATTCTGAATATTCAACTGATCATAACTTTTTATTCCCGCTATGAAATTTCAATTTTTTAGATTCGTTTGAAAGATATAATTAAACAGATTTAAATATTTTTGATTTCACCAAAATCCGATTTATTTTGGATCATGTACATTCAGTCAAAGTTCAAATTCAAAATTTCAAAATGCCCGCTATTTCTAACTCCTTTTATAATTAAAATAAATATATTCATTCAAACTTCAATTTAAATAAATTTTTAATCGTTATTATTTAAAATAAATTATTTTAACTATTCAAAATTCAATAAAATAGCCAATATAAAAATTTTAAATTGGTTTTGATTTACCGGGTTGTTACATGTATTTTCAAATACAAGTTGTATTTCTTGACAAAATAAAATAGTGATTTTGTGTTTGAACTATGTTTGGAATGGCTATATAAAATTTAAAGTAATAGTATATTGTTAAACTCTGTAAAGATGCAAAATAAAGTCGGTAGGTTATTATTAAAAGTGAGTTAATGGCATTAACAACAATATTAGTTCTTTAATTGGGTTGCTATCGAAACGAAAGTGTGAATATTGATTGAGAACCAATATTTGAGGATTTGAAGTATTTTATATAGTTGATAGATTTAAATCGTTAAATCTGGGTGGTGTGTAAACTTTGTTTGTAGAAACATAAATAATTTTTTTCTGTGAAATAAGTGTTTGACAAACATGTTTATATTATTGTAATTGTGTCAAGATTAATATTCAATGGGTTAAATATTATGAACACGTTTGAGTGATTTTCTAAGCAATTATGCACAACATGTTTTGTGTGTGTTGGTTATAACTGATTTAAATTGGGTTAACAGAGAAAATAAAACATATAAGTGCGAACTTAAGTTCCAAATATATTATATAAGGTAAAAATAAGGTTTGAAAGAATGAAAATAATGTTTGAAAGCATTATTATGAGTTATTGGAATATTTTTGGAGAACATAAAGTTTATAGTGTGATTTATATCAAGGTTATTTTAACACTTTTATAATTGGAATTGTGTAAAGTTAGGTTTAAATTGTAAAATATTACATTATAGTGGTTTAAAAGTTATTGTTCACAATTTTCTAAAGTTCATATATTTTAGATTTTAAATTTTGTTTAACTTAAAATAATATGAATTAAGAGCTTTTGAACTTAAAGTAAAAGGATTGGACCAAAAATGAAATAATGATAGTTGGTTTACAAAAAATGTAACAAGGAATGAGCGCTTAATGAAAATTTACCCACAGTTAATCCAAGCCATAGAAGGTTATGTTCATTTTCTCTACGCTTGCTCTTCCTCATGTACTATCTTCCTCCTCAAACCAGAGAAAAGAAAATTTACTTTCTCTCCCAAAACCTTGAATTAATTTAGAAATCAAAGGAGAAATCCAAGATAAAGCTAGCCAAAACAAAACGCAGGGAATCCATTCTAAGTTGGTGAGTTAATCCATCATGTTTCTTTGCCTATTGTTACAATTGTTTGTAAGCAGTATTTTTCTTCCTGTATGTCTCTGTTTTCACCATTACAGTTGCCTGAGAGGCTATTTCATGAAGAAAGTTTCCATCTTTCTCTCTATTTCTCTGAAAACTCTTATACAGGTAGTGTAATCTCACAGTGCTAGTTACAGTGTTTTTTATTCATCTGGATTGAATTAATAGGTTGTTTGTTGTGTTCTGTAAGTTCCGTTCATACTTTGTCTTTGTTGTGTAGAACAACTCAAAGGTGCAATTTGAGCTACTATATCTTGTTGAATTCTTAATGTATTAGGGTTGTTCTTGTCGCAATGAAAATTAGAGTTTGTGATCTTTCTATTTGCCAATTTTTAGGTCATTTTGATTTCGTTTAGCACTTGAAATTAATCACTGAAGATGCTATCGGGCTTCGGTATTTGTCTATAGGAAATTCGTTCTTTGGGTCGATCCAGGCTCTTGTTGCATCGATCTAGGTAGTGCAATATATGGCTGGTACTTCTGTAGCATCTTATGTGTTCTGCTGTAACGACCTAACTTTTCTGTATCGTTTAAGCTGACATTTAACTACACATGTCCAACTCAAAAAGCAAAGGAAAACGGATAGTTAGGGGAAACCTTTGGATTAGTAACAAGAAGTCCTTGCATCATGTAGAATCCAGAATGTAGTGATTACTACTACGAGTACAATCCTGGTAGTTAACCAGAGACATCAACGAGCATCCCTCTTGCTCCAATGGTCTACGCCGTCAAATTATCTCAACACGCATAAGCATTCATGCAAGTTAGCTTTTGAATGAAAAGTCGATTGGAAGTGGTTTTGGGTTCAGTTCCCATCGCGGTCTCCTCGAGCTAACACGTTAAAGTCAATAAGGGAATTCATTTATAGTCCAGTTTTTAACTATCAAATCCAAACAATAATGGTAACTGTATTAGTCGCTCATGCACTTTTAATTAAAATCATTCATTAAAATTCTTTATCAATTTTTAAAAATCGATTATGTATACTTATCTTTTACTAGATAAGTATATTCACCAATCTCTCTTGTTTTCGTTAATCTAAAAACAATATCCATACCATTATCCCTTCAAAGTAACCGTATTCACAAAGTCTCCTCTTTTATTTTCTTTTACTTTGAACAATATCACTATTTTTTCACAAAAACCCCCTTTTTACTTCCTTTACTTTGGAAAAATCGCTTAATATACTTAACCAAATGTTATGAATCTAATTACCAATCTTATATATATGCAAAATGATGTCATTTGACACATTCTTTATAATATAAACCCAAACGGCTTTATTTACTTTCAAAACTCTACCGAATAAAGCTTACAATAACATTTATGGAAATAATAATTAAATTTTTGTATCTACTTTCGTTTCCAAACTAGTTTAACCTCTTATTTTCATTTCTTCGGAAATCCCAACCATTTACTTATTTCTTGGAGTAAGTGTATTCCCTAAACCATACTATTTTCATTACTTAGTAAATAGTGCTACGTGCTTAACCGAATGGTATAAGTATAATCAGACTTCATAACCAGGACAAACAATGTCAAGTGATACACTGTTTACTATAAAACCCAACAATTTTATTTAATTTCTAAAACCTTGCAAAATAAAGTTGTATTATTTCTCTTATGGAAATAATAACTATTTCTAACATCTTTTACCATTTCAAACTAGTACCATCCCTTGATAATAGTGAAATCGTTCAAGTTGGGGTATTCTGTTTATCTCTCATACCTTGATTCGACGACATTCTTATCTTTAGATAGACAGAAGTTTATAACTCGAAAGCTGTTATTAATTAAAATATCATAAGAATTTCATCTACCATTATTACATTTGAATATGGTTTTATCAACCATTATTTGCATTTGAAAATTTTACTCTCAAATTACCATCCATTATTAAGTAAATAATTGCAAAAAACACAACCCTTAGCTTTAAACCATTTTAAAAGATTTCATTTACAACTTAGATTCATTTCAAAAAAATCAATTTACCAAATCCTTTACACAAATCCATTAATTATCCTTCCTTTCCAAAATGTTAAATCTTCATTCAATTACTACCATTTTCCGTAATTTGATTTTTAAGTAAACGCTTAACTTAAACCATCGCATTAGCTTACATCTCTTTTATAAACCCGCTTTATAAAACTTGATTTTTATATAAAATACCTTATAAAACTCTTTACCAGATTCAACTAAAGTCTTATCACAACTTGGTTACTTTCTTAATTGAATTTCAATTAAAAAGGTAATAACTTCATATATTAATAAAATAATAATTAACTTTAACATTTACTAAAGTAATTAAATTTCTCATTAACTAAAGATAGAATAGCAAATCTTCTTTAGAAAGTTATTTAAGTAATAATTAACTTCATCAAATGATCATCAAGTCAATAATTATCTTTAAACATAGTTAATTAAAATATTAATTATTTTTTATAAACCTTTATTAAGTTTTGAAAATTTATTTATCAAACTATTTCTATTAAGTAAATTGAAAACAAATCAATTTAATAACAAATTTTTAACTAGAACATTTGACTTAATCAACTAGTTAACTGATTTCCACTAATCCTTTCTCTTAAATTAATTAATAATAAATTTAATTTAATAAAATTACACCTAATTGTTTTCTTAAAAATAATATCTCAAATTGTTAACCCTTAGATTAGTTTCTGCCTTACTACTTATAAACTTATAAAAACAAAAGAATTTGCTATATAAAAATCATTTATAATATTTTTATAAAATATGCTTACAAATATTGATTTATTTATAAAACCTCTACTTTATATAACTTATATAAAATAAACTTAATTTAAAACTTATTTTAGTTATAAAAATAATTTTTATGACTTATATTTCAGCAATTCTCCTGACGATAAATCAGCATCTTAAAAAGGTGGATTTTAGGCCTTCTGTTGCCAATCACATAAACAATATAGTTTATTGATTAATAACACATCAACGTTGAATTTAAATTCAGTGATCACCATCCAATTCAACAATCAGCATCCGAAGAGATTTCAATGTTACTCGGGTTAAACAGTTCATATAATAATAATAATAATAATAATAATAATATGAAATCAAATAACATACAAAATATTTGAGGAATCAAGTTGGATTCCTCCAACCTATTTTCCCTGCATCACATCTCATAATATCATTTTAAAAATGCATATGAAATATAAATTCTATCTAATTCATTTGAGATGAAGGAAATACAAATATCAATAATCATCCAAAACATCCAAACACCTAATTTTACCACAACACAGTATTTCAGAAAGCGTGAGATTTAACTCGCGTTTCGGTTTCGATCGATGATTCTACATCATTTCATTTCTTTTTAAAGGACCGTTTAAAATTAAACAAAAATCCAATAAGCTACAAATCCAACCAAACCAACTCGTATGTGTAGTGTTCTCCAAAATTATTCCAACGCCGTTCGTTTCGCTGAATTATGTTCACATATGAAATAGTTATACTAGTTATAACATTCACACAAATTAATTTTAAATATTTATTAACTAGTTACGTCATTAGTTGTTAATTACCAAGATTAGCGTTAAGATAATCCATCCTAATCTCTCTCTAAACCTGTTTACATCGCAACTCCCTTCTTCAGTTACTCAACTTTGAACCCGATCTTTCAATCTTACGCCGCTTTGCCTCCCGATGATTGGAATCGATCATCACTCGACCATCAATTCCTCTGTTTCGAGCTCTTACCACGCCAGTGACCCTAACCATCAACACAAAGTCAAATCACTAGAATTTAGACTTGAATGGAAATCATTTAAATCAAAAATTATCGGCCTCCTAGTCACCAGAGGCGATCAGACCAACTCCAACACCTCCGCCTCCCTCGTCCCAACCTTTGACCTTCAGACCACATCACATAAAAACCATTGTGTCACCCTTAAAACAAGAAAGAACGAAATGATGACCACCTCGGTTTTGGTGATTTTCTGGCCACCACCGACTATCGTACCACCCCAAACCACCACAAACAGAGAGCCCTCTCCCTCATCTACAACTTATCTTTTGACAACTTCTGCTATTTCTTTCTCATTTGTGAGATAAATCGATTGAAGACGAGTGAGGGTGGCGGCTAAAAGTTGTTAATAAAGAAGTGGGTTTACGACGAATTTATAGGCTAGGTTTTGGAATATTTTATTAATTAGTTTTTCTCTGGTAACTCACATTGAACGTTTTATACTCACACAATCACATGAGCTCTGATCGTGATGAAAATTGAAATCCTACAATAAATAAATATTTCAGACCCGATAGAACTGATTTCATCGAATTTTGAGACAGTTTAAAAAAAAAATCCTATTTTAATTTCAAAATGTAAATTGATATGCGTTTATATCATGCACAATCACATAATAACTCCAATTGACTCGAAACTGGAAATCTTACAATAATTATCCATTATGCATTTTATAAAAAACGGTTTCATTGAAATCTGAGGTCATTTGAAAATGGCGATTTTCAAGTGTTAAATAAAATCGATAAAATATAAACTATTTTCAAAACGATCAAATCCAATGATAATAGATTATTATTATCGTTCTAATTCAAACAAAATTTATATTTAGAATCGTTTTCGATTCAATTTTTTAACTTAAAATTCAATTATTTCTTGTTTTTGTGTTATGATAATTCGATATATTCAAAATAAAATCATATTCTGCTTATTAAATCGATAAACTTCATATAAACATTATATATATTTCCATTTAACCATATAAAACCATTTTTGAATATTCAAAATTAAATGACTAAAAATCCAGTTCGTTACATCTTCCTTAGTTCTGCCTGCATTTATTGTTATTTCCTGATGAATTCCTGAGCCTATTTCATGTTGTTTATGTTATGGCTTTACTCACTTCATACAAAGCCAACATTATATTCGATTCACACTATGGATTAAATGATTTATGATGTTTTTAGTGCTATGTTTTATGATGAATTTTGATGGGTTGACACAGATTCACGTTTTACAAATATGGTTTTAAAATCATATATGAATATAAGGCTTTTTTTATAGCTTTGAGACAAACTATTTTTATCATTTTAGTTTTATAAATATAATAGTCCCAAGGCAGTATTATATATTTACGAAATTACAAGATGTTTTGAAAAATAAATTCAATTGGTTTTGAAATTGCTTTATAATCTCATTTCGCAAAGTTAAGAATTTTCCATATACTAAAAAATACACACTTTTGCACCCTTTGAAAAAGGCGTGATTGTGATTAAATGATGTTGTAAAGCTCGTGGTATAGGACATAAAGGTACATGATATCAATTAATCCCAGAATCATCTAATTGAAGCTCATGATTTGATGTTTTTGATGATTTCGATTGTGGAGCTGACTTGTAGGTAGTGAACCAGTAGCGTGAACGTGTGGTATGGACGTACAGTTACCACTACTTGCGTCACTGACTATGAGTTTGTAACTTATATTGATGCTTGATTATGCCAGTACTTGGGGTTGTTGGGTCCCGTACACATGTAGATATACGTACAAAGTTATTCAGTGTTTGATGAAGCCCGGTGTCTGCTACGTTCGATAGAGAGAAAATATTCTCTCAATATCTACGACGGTCGGGCTAACGGGTCATGATTATAGTGATGTTTTTCTCAATATATGGTACTTGGCAAAGATCAGAGGTGCTTATTTGATCTGAATTGCTATTATTAATGGACTTTGTTGTTTTGGATTCAAATATTGGTATTTTGATGATTTTGATCTTACGATCATATTTAACTTTGGTATCTTGAATCCAAATTGGTGTTTCGTTGATATTGTTGAATTCATGGTTTGGACCCCTATTAGGACGATTTGTTGGATTATTGCTATTTGGTGCTTTAGATCCTATTTACGATTAGTTTTTTAAGTTGAAACCAATTATTGCCTTAAATTTAATTGATGCCTATTTAGATATAATGATCACTTTTGGTTAGATAAACTCTTATATGAGTTATATGATGTTTTGTTGGGGTTTTTATGTTATCTCTAATGTTATACTTTTGTTCTTAGCATAAAGCTTAGTACCTTTTTGATGGAGATAAATACTTCTTACTGAATATTAGGGTGTCCTTGAGATTTTTAGGTTTCTTTAGCCTTTTATTTCTCGTAACTTAATTGTTTTCTTAGGCTTATATAATTACGTTTATATCGAAAGGAATTCTTATCTTTTGACTTCATATTCAGCTATGTATTATGATTGATATGTAACTAGACTGACTTTTGTATGTTAATGCTCGGGTCACACTGAGTTGTTTAAATTTTTAGCTTGCTGTTGACTCGATTTTAGCTGATTTAATTTGGACTTTATCCTTTGGAGCCATTTCCTAGTTCTATTTGAGTATTTGAGTCATTGTATATTGTTGTTTTGGAGATGTTTTATTTATTTATGGTTTATTTGAAGCCAATCAATTCTATAGCATATGTACTTATAGTATTCGGTGATTGTATCTATATGTAGATGTTCTGTGATCTGATATATGTGATGTATCATAATTTTTCAAAAGTCCATCTGTAGCACTCATAATTTTATATATAAACATATTGAGTATGTCGACCAACTTGAAATAAGGAAAGAAAATTTATACAATGAATCGATGCATTCAATACTCGTCTAATGCGAAATTACAGATGTCTGCCCTAGCCAGCCCTATTCTCTGCTCTGATAGACGTCATTACTTATTAGTGTTGTCTATTAGGGTGGATCTCGGGGTAGGGCATTACAGTCCCAACTAAATTTCAGAAGAAAATGAGTGAGACATTGTCTTCTATGAAAAGGGATTTGCAGGAGTGAAAGCTCCAACAATAAACCTATTTGTCATTTTGACCTATATAGTTCTCGCTTTTACTCGGAAAATCCTCAATGATTATGGGAGTTCTATTAACATCCTATTCAAGAAGGCCTACGATTAGATTAGATTAGGCCAAAGACTTAAAGACAGCAAAGCTACGGTTCATGGTTTTTAACGGTACTGCTAAGAAGCCAGTTGAGATTATTGACCTACTAGTGCAACTTGGCAAAGAAGATCGCAACTGAGTCAAAATTCTCTCCTTCGTTATTATCAACATAACTCCCTCTACAACACTTTCTTAGGGCATCTTGTCTTCTCAGAATTCCAAATTTTCATGGCCCTTTAGAGCCTAGTACTGAAGTTTCCCTACTAACTATGGATTAAGAGCTCTCCGTAAGGAACAACTTATGGGGAGGGCATACTACTTGAAGGAACGGGAAGACGCTACCTACTGTGTTAAGGAAAGGGTATAGAGACTTCATTATGCACAGAGAACCTTAACGCTTAACAACCAACATCCAAGGCCTGGCTCGAGCAACACAGTCGTCTTCACCAAAAGCTTGACCTAAGGAAAATGTAGAATCTGAATACGAAAAAGCGACCCCAATTGAGCTAACCGTTGATGTTTCAGTCTGTCCCGATATCCCAACTCACGTATTGAATATTGGATTACAGCTCAATTCAGCTATGAGGAAGGAACTTGCTAACTTTTTATAGTCAGACCTTGATGTTTTTTCTTGGATCCATTTTGATATATGCAGTATTGCGTCAGGAATTGCAGTACACACTCTTGATAACGATCTATTCTTCTAGTGAAATAGAAATGCTAAATCTTAGGGTGTAATAATCCGGAAAATGTGAACCAATTTAAAAAATTTTAATTTGGTTATTACAAAAGAATTTGAGTAATTGAAATAGCATATTTTAATAAAATAAAGAATTGGGTATAGTAAGGCAGTTTGAAATTTTGAATACAAACTTTGTCTGACTGTACCGGGTGGAAAATATAACGGATTTTAGCAAAACTGAAAATATTTAAATCTATCTATGAATACCTTTCTAACGAATCTGAAAAATCGAAGTTTCATAACGGGAATCAAAAGTTATGGCCGATTGAATTTTCAGAAAGGTCGCTATATAGCATGTATAGCCCCTGAAAATTGATATTTTGCATACGACCTCGGAATTCGACGAAACCACTTTTGTTGGGTCTGGGATGTCAAATTATTGCTAAGTTTCAAATTTCATAATTTTTGAAGCTAGTATGTGAGCGGGGCAAAAGAAAATATGATTGGTCAATTTCTGTTAAAATGGGTCGACCTAAAAATGGCCGTTTTTCAAACGAGCTCATAATTCGACGAAACTGGTTTTGTTAGGACCGTATCATCTAAACAAAGCTAGATTTATTTTTCTGGAATTTTTCGATTCAGTTTGTGGCCCTGGCAAATTGAAATGTACGTTCAAATTAAATATTGAATGTTTTATATTTTAATTTGAAAAATAACTGACTGTAACAGTCGAATTGGCAAACGAAACATATCCCATTGTGTCTGGAATGGGGGTATTTAGCTAGGGGCAACAGTCGTTGGGTTTGATTTCGAGTTCGTTTGTAAAAACACTATTTAAAATCTCCTATAAAGCCTCAACCAATAGGATTTTTCCTTTCAAAAAAAAAATATCTCGAGAAACCCTAGCCGCCAGGCGATATCGACGTCCCACGTTGCTCCGTCCTTCTCTTCCATTTTCTGACCACCTCCGACGTAGTTAGCCCTCGCCACCACCCCAGTTCGACGGCCCTTCCTCCCCTCTCCAAATCCGACCAAACCCTACCCTCCACCATCGCCTGTATCGCCTGAACCACCCCCACGAAGTCGACGTCTTTCCGACGCCGCCCAGCCTTCCTCCGACCACCGAACTGACCCCACTCCTAGGCGCAGGCGCGCCTCTCCAAGCCCGAGGGCGTGGCACTACCTGATCGAAGCAACGATATACGGATTTCACGAATTTGGCAAACCTAGTTTTGAACCTTCAAATAAAGGTACGGCCTTGTTTTTCTGAAATGAAAATAACACTTTTAAGTGTTGCAAAACTTTAAAAAATAATATCTTTTTCGTTCGTCAACGAAATTTGATGAAACAGGAGACACCGTGATCGCAAGGAGGCTCTCTACCATCTAGAAGAAGCCGCGGATTTTTCTGAGCTCATTAGGATTTTTAGCACTGCAAAAACCAATGTGAGGAATCTAAACTAAATTGTGTGAATGGAATCGCGTTGTATAAATTATATAAGCGAAGTGTAAATTATATACGCATTGTTTACCTCATGTACATGCGTTGTATAAGTTATATTAGCGATGTATAAATTATACAAGCGTTGAATGAAACATATATGCTTTGAATTGTGATGAAATGCAAGTGAATTATAGAAATAATATATACATATATACTCCCCTCGTCCACAGACCATGGACGATATTTATTGCTTGTGATTGACGTGATATGATATGGTATGACGAGTGGTTGGAAATAATTGTTTGTGGTTGATATTGTGGTTGAAAAATACCTTTGTGGTTGAAAAATACCCTCTTGTGGTTGAAACAAATTAGAATAGGATTGTGGAAATGAAAATAAAACATGCCACCTGCGTGCGAACTAGATGCATGATCCCCATTTTCAAAAACCGCGAGGTTTTAAGGTAGAGCGAGGAGCCGTACTAGGGACGGTCCCGGTTTTAACTACCCTGCCGTTATGCTGCCGAAATTTTCTGAAATATACATGTGTTAGAATAATTTTCAGTCGTTGAAATAAATTACATATGTTGAAACAAATATTCATGTGTTGAGTTGCAATTCATTCGTTGAGTTGAAATTCATGTGTTGAATATTATTTGAATTTAAACAAATAGCTTTAGCGATAAAAATCACATTTTTATATATATACAAACTATAGAGAATATTCATGTATTGAATTGAAATTCGTTCGTCGAGTTGAAATTCATGTGTTGAATGTTATCGTATTTTAAAATAAAATGAATAGACAATAAAAACTACATTTTTATTGTGAATATGAAGTGTTAAAAACATTCACGTGTTGAATAAATATTTTTGATGATAAAAATATTTCTTTTATCATGTATACGCTTTGATAAAAATACACACATGTTGAAATAAATAATAGTTTGCTAGAAATATTATTATTGGCTTTGTTCTGCATATATATACATGTGTTGAACAGGAAAAAATGAATTAGCTGTAGAGTAAAGAAATTATTTGCGTGCCCGACAAATAGGTAAGCCTTGATGAGTTGCCTGCGCAATTTTATTTTTATATCAACTCCTGTGAATGCCATTGGATGCGGAGTGCTGGTTATTCTGTGTGAAATAATAAATATCGCCATAGGATAGTAACAATTAATTTTGAACTACACTACATGGCATACTTCTTGACGATAGGCATACTTCATCATATTCCACATAAGCAATTGGAGCTTGTGTGACGAGGTGGAAGATTTACCATACGAGCGAGAGGCTTGTATGGCGATGATTATATACTACAGGTTGAACTGATGACTGATATGGACTCTATAAAATATAACGATAAATTGCCAGATTAATAAAAACCCCACACGGGTCTGGAGTTGACAATAATCACGTCTCTCTAGTTATTAGATACGGCACATGGACTATTTATTTCCACACGGAAACGGGGTGACGAGAATTTATTTTCTGGAGTGATTATCTATACATGCTCCCCCGTAAACACCAGAATATATCACTATAAATATGTGGATGCTTTTTAGGATTTATTGGGTACCTAACATGGCCCAATATATTTCCAAACCCCTCCCCGTACAAAGGAGGTTATGGCGAAATTTTTCGAAATATTAAGGCGTTAGTGAAATATTTGAAGTGAAAACGAAGTTGAAAATATAGAATGAACTATGGTTGGAATTATAGAATGAACTATATTTATATATATAAATATAAATATAATTAAAAGGAATCGAAGCCGTGCAGTTCGTGTTTCGGAATCGAAATTTGAAACGATTAGTACGAGAAATCCGACCATCGGATTTTCCCGAAACCGCAACCGCTGGGTTCGCCTTGGAAATATCTTCCCAACGGCACCAACCTTGTAAAAATCCAACGGTTGGATTGTCCGGAATATTTAATTCAAATCTGAAGAAAAACAGCGCCAGAATCGTTTATATTTATATATAAATATAAATATAATTAAATTAAATCGAATAACGACGCTGCAGTTCGAATTTTGAAACCGTAACTTCAAACAACTAGTGTGGAAGATCCGACCGTCGGATTTTCACGAAACTGGAACCGTTGGGTTCGCTTTGGGAATACCTTCCCACTGATATAGACTTCATAGAAATCCAACGGTTAGATTCTCCGATATGTGTAAAACAAATTAGGGGAAAAACAGCGCCAGTGCCACGGCACGACCTGAAACGTCGTTTAATTAAATATGGCCATTTTTAAATAAATAAAAATGGCGAAAAATCATTATAAAATATCATAAGCAACATAGATTGCAAATAAACCAATTGGGCTTGAATTGTTTGATATTTGATGGTTGTATGTGTTTGACACGAAAATAACACCAAAGAACTGAAATATGGATGTCGAATAATATAACCATAGAAAGAATTGATGTAAATTCTAATTACGTAAATTATTTGAAAAGGCCGAGCTAACCCTCATTTCAGATAATTAATTGAGCGATTCGAATTGGGAAATGCAAAGACAATTCAAGACCGACGATCTTCGTATCGGTTGGATGGGCGCTGCTGAGGTTCCTGACTGGAGTAGCTACCATGAAGGAACAGAAGTAGTAGCCGTCTGAACGTTTGTGTTGATTGTACGGATATACGAGGAATTTGACGCCTCCGGTTTCGTTCAGACCCAGAACGGACTTGTAAATGGACTGTGTGTCTGACATTGGATTTTGTTCTATACTGATTGATCTCTGTTAAATATATATCTGTTTGGCGGCGGAGAATTTATTCTTTTGCTTAACGCCCTTCTCTGAGACGTACGAGCTCAGAGGTTATATATCGATAGAAATCAATCGTATGGAGTGGATTGCCTATGTGGCATGCCAAGATGTTGTGATCAAGGCTTCTGTTGCAAAGCAAAGTCTTGTGGATGATGATCAAAGCACGGTCTACGTGGGCTGGCTTTGTGTATAGCGTGGATTCGCGATCCTCACACCTCGGTATGAGTCAAAAACGGGATAAGGACCCAAGGAGTGCATGACGTTTCTTTCTAGCTATGGTGGTGTCAATGACTTACCAGCCCTGACATTTATATCTATTTTTCACCTATGTGGTTGTTGGAATGCGAGGCGCCTCGATTATAGGTCTGTAAGGACCGGGAAACGTGTGTTCAGGAATAATTAATCCTCAAACGTAAGAGAGGACCGGCCTTGGAGGATCCAGGGTTACCCAAAGTGTGTAGTCCTGAGGCATTTGCTAGAATGTCTTGAAGCGGAGAGGAGCTTTCCCCTTGCCTCGACTCATGATGGAAATCCAATTCCCAATACGAGATAACGGATTCGATTGTAACTTATATATGGCGACATAGTGGCATGGGACGCTCATGTCGCCTATGATTGATATTTATGATGCTATTCATTTTTGAAACATATATGCACTAGTAATAATATCAAATGATTTTTGCTTTACACGTATCAAGCATATTTGGCCATTATAAGGTAAAACTCTATCCTCCGGCTTGCGTTGCATTGTATGATGGGACCTGAGTCTTATAATGGCTTCATTCTTTTTAAAAGCATTGCGTTGTTTTAAAAGAATTTACTTTGTTTTAAATGCACTAGCAATCACTGGAGTAAACCCGTTCCGCGAAAGTGGCGTGGTCCTATGATTTGCTTATTACTGTTGTTTAAACTGTTAAATAGATTCCTCATACCAGTCCCCATGACTGACTCATTGTTTGTTTCACTTTGCAAACGCGGGTGCCCTTATTTTCACACGGGCAGCCTAGTTCACAGGTGACAGGTTGTTTTTGGCTTTGCACTGTTGCATAGAGTGCATTTTGGCTCATGGCGAGGCTGACTCCACAGAGACGACTTCGACTTTTTCCGCCATTATTGTACTTATATTATGATTCCGCCAATGGCGATGCAGACTGCTTTATTTTCAGTATTTATTCTCATATGTATATGTACCGCCTTCGGCGATGTAGACTGATACCCTTATTATGTCTCACTGCATGTATGTATTCCGCCTCTGGCGATGATGACTAATCACTTCCCTTTTTTATTTGTTTACTAAGTTATATCCTACGCTGTGTTATTCTGATGTTGTTACATGTTGTGATTCCGCTGTCATATCCATGTAAAATTATTCTATTTATTGTTTTTGCTATTATCTGTACTCTGCTATGATGATTGATGTGTTATATCCCAATGATTATCCTTAATACCGCCCCTCAGATTTTGGGATTGTCACAGTTGGTATCAGAGCTTTGGTTAACCTTAGTTCCGGGATCTAACACATTAAACACCTCGTCAGAATAGAATCAGCAGTGTTCTAAGGCGAGTAGCTCATTAGAGATAGGACTAGAAATGTCCTAAAATGATCTTAGCATATTAGCAAAACAATTTGATTAGTACATCATTACCTTTCCTTATGTTCCCCTGCTTTAATTATCAAATCTGTGAGCTTGACTCTTTTCTTGCTTATACAGTACTCTTTCTGATGGCTACACGAGCAGCAGCAGCTAGAGGAGGCCGTGGAGGCCGAACAGGAGTACCAGGAGGACGGGGGAATATCCCCGTAGTTGAGGAAGGCCCTATTATTCAGCCACCAGCACCCGAGGACTTTGAGCTAGACAGAGTAGCGAAGAGGTATAGGAACCTTGGGGGAAAACCCTTTTCTGGCATTGGTACAGTGACGGAGGCTATAGCTTGGTTGAAGACCTGTGAAAAGATCTTTGAAGGAATGGGATTGGGGACCAACAACAAAGCACGACTAGGTATTTGGCTCCAACAGGAGGAAGCAGAGTTGTGGTGGGATGCCATCACCTCAGAGGATGCAGCAGGTACTGTCAGGACCTGGGAGCAATTTAAGACCATGTTCAATGAGAAGTTTGTACCTGAACATGCCTTAGAGAGGATGCGAGAGCAGTTTGCTAATCTCCCGCAGGGAGATCTCTCTATCCAGGATTACCTCAATAAATTCACCCAATTGTCGCGCTATGCTCCAGAGCTTATTATGACTAACAAAGCTAAGAACAAGAGGTTTATATTTGGGCTAAAGCGCAAGTACCATGACAGAGCTATGAGCAACATCAAACTCTACTTCTCAGAATTGGTAGAAATGGCTTGCAATTATGAAGAAATGGATGAAAGGCACGCCAGCCAAGACCGCGCCAAAAGACAAGCTGGAAATAAGCGCAAGGCTTCAGCAGATCAGCCAGAGTCTAGCATTACAGCGGCCGCTACTCAGAAACCTGGAAAGATACCGAAAGGGAATTGCTACAACTGCGGGAAGCCAGGACATTTTTCTAATGTGTGCAAAGCCCCGAGGAAGCCAAAGGCAAATCCAGACTCAGTCGAATGCTACAACTGCCATAAGAAAGGGCACTATAGCAGGAATTGTCCTCTGAAACAGAATGCACAAGTGGCTCATGTGTATGACGGGGAGACCCCGCTAGCTATCACGGATGGATCAGGTAAACCCGACGTCTTGGGAGGTACCCTTACCATTAAAAATATTCCTGTTTCTGTACTTTTTGATACTGGTGCATCACGTAGATTCATTTCTAGTAACACTGTTAGTAAGTTGAAGTTAAAAGTAAGAGATCTTAAAAAAATCAATTAAAGTTCAAAACCCGATAGGAGGTTCTACTGTTCTCAGTTCATACTGCAGAGTGCCTATCTTCTATTCCTTCTACAAGTTTCCCGTCAACTTAATAATCATGAATCTATTGAAATTCGATGTTATTCTCGGTTTGGAATGGTTAACCAAATATAAGGCTAAAGTTAGATGTGCTAAACGAATCGTTAAAGTCAAAACGAAGCTTGGACCTATATGTATACCATGCCATGGCTCAGAAATTAATAGAACAGAATTTTGGTCTTCTTTAGAAGTTACTCCCCCGTCATTAGAAAAGATACCGGTCGTTAAAAACTATGCGGATGTGTTTGAAGAAGTAGAAAACTTACCGCCGCAAAGAGAAATTGAATTCAGGATAGATCTAATTCATAACGCCCGACCAGTAGTACATCCAATTAAAAGAATGGCCCCGAAAGAAAAAGAAGAGTTAGGTAGTTAAACCCGAGAATTACTTTGGAAAGGTTTGATCAGACCAAGCTTTTCAGCTTGGGGAGCGGCTGTAGTATTTGTCCCAAAATCAGACGGTACTCTAAGACTTTGTGTCGATTACCGAGATCTCAATAAACAGACACTGAAGAACAAATATCCCTTGCCACGTATAGATGATATGTTAGATCAATTAAACGGGGCAACAGTATTTTCTAGAATGGACCTAGCTACTGGTTTCCACCAATTACGTATAGCAGAAGACTGTGTTCCTTTGACAGCCTTTAGGGGTCCCGATTTATTCTACGAATGGTTAGTAATGCCGTTCGGATTGTGTAACGCTCCGGCATACTTCGTCGATCTTATGAACAGAGTGTTCCGTGGTGTATTGAATAAATTTGTTCTAGTCTTCATCGATGACATTTTAATCTACTCCAAGTCGGAAGGTGAGCATGCAAAACATTTAGAACAAGTGTTGAAAATTCTAAGGAGAAATGTCTTAAAAGCTAAATTTTCTAAATGTGTCTTCTGGCAGGATGAAGTTAAGTTCCTTGGCCATGTCGTATCAAAAGAAGGGATTGCTGTAGATCCAAGCAAAATTACAGCGATTCAGAACTGGAAACAACCTACTACCCCCACAGAAGTTCGAAGTTTCTTTGGGTTGGCTAGCTACTATCGGAAATTCGTTCAGGATTTTTCCAAGATATCGGGTGTTTTGACAAAGCTTACAAAGAAGCATGAGAAATTCAAATGGACTCCCGAATGTGAAGAAGCTTTCCAGGAGCTGAAACTGAAGTTGAAAACCGCTCCAGTATTGACAATTATAGAAGGCAACCAAGACTTGACTGTATGGACAGACGCTTCCATTAGAGGGCTAGGCGCAGTATTAATGCAAAAAGGCCAAGTGGTCGCTTATGCCAGCCGTCAGCTGAAGCCGCATGAAAGAAACTATGCAACTCATGATCTTGAGTTATTAGCTATCGTGTTTGCTTTAAGAATCTGGAGGCATTATTTACTGGGCGAGAAGTTCGAACTATTTACCGACCATCAATCCTTGAAATATCTATTAACTCAGAAATATCTAAACTTGAGACAACAGCGTTGGTTAGAATTCCTTGCAGCATACGATTTTGAGATCCTATACACTCCAGGGAAAGCCAATGTTGTCGCAGAAGCGCTCAGTAGAAAGAATGAAATCATTGCCAGTTTTATCATTACTTCTTCCTTAGAAGATAAGATTACTATTCTACAGAAAGACGATGAATTTATTAAAAGGATTGGCCAGCGGATCCGAGAAGGAAAACCCTCAGATTTTAGCCTTGATAGCCAAGGGGTCCTAAGATTACGAGGGCGAATTTGTGTACCAGGAATTCCTGAGCTCAGAAGGGTAGTACTTGATGAATGCCACAAGTCCAAATTAAGTATCCATCCCGGTGTGAGCAAAATGTATAACGATATCAAGCGCACATTCTGGTGGAAGGCGATGAAAAGAGATATTTCAATATATGTTAGCAGATGCTCCACTTGTCAGCTAGTTAAGAGTGATCAACAGAAATTGGCTGGACTATTACAACCTTTAGAAGTTCCAGAATGGAAGTGGGAGCAAATTTCGATGGACTTCATTGATGGCTTGCCTCAAACTAAGAAAGGAAACGACAGTATATGGGTGATCGTAGATCGCTTCACGAAGACTGCCCATTTCATATGTGTCCGATCCAACAGAACGGCTCAAAGTTTAGCACAGATTTACTTCAAAGAAATAGTTAAACTACATGGAGTGCCGCTCAATATAGTCAGTGATAGAGATCCCCTATTTACTAGTAAATTCTGGGAAGCATTCCAGACAGAATTGGGATCCAAATTGAATCTAAGCACCGCTTATCACCCTCAGACAGATGGCCAAACTGAGCAGGTGAATAGAATTCTAGAAGATTTACTGCGGGCTTGCATTATCGATTTTGGAGGCTCATGGGAAGATCACTTACATTTAGCCGAATTCTCTTATAACAATAGTTATCAAGCAAGTCTGGGAATGTCCCCATTTGAAGCATTATACGGTAGACCGTGCAGATCTCCCGCATGTTGGGTAGAACCTGGCAACAGACTTGTGTTAGGGCCCGATATGATTCAAGAAGCATTGGATAAAGTCGATTTCATTAAGAAGCGATTGAAAACCGCACAGAGCTGACAGAAAAGTTATGCTGATGCGAGAAGAAGAGACTTATCATTTGTCGTTGGCGATTATGTTTATTTAAGAGTTTCTCCAATGCGGGGAGTAATCAGATTTGGCAAGACTGGGAAGTTGGCACCGAGATTTATTGGTCCCTTTCCTATACTTGAACGGATTGGAACTCTGGCATATAGGGTTTCATTACCTGATTGGTTGCCTGGTGTACATGATGTGTTCCACTTGTCTCAACTCAGAAAACATGTTCATGATCCAGATCTTGTTGTAGAAGAAGCAGCGCAACAGGATATAGACATAACTCCAGAATTAGCGCTCAGAAGAGAGCCATTAAAGATTGTTGACAAAGAAACAAGAGAGCTAAGGAGCAAAAAGATTCATTTAGTCAAAGTGCAGTGGAGTAGTGATCCTAGAGACTGTACTTGGGAGACGGAGGAAAGCATTAAACAAGCCTACCCCAAATGCAAGGTGGACATCTCTGACTAACTCCGGTGCAAGGTACCTTTACAATACTTTGCATTTACATTTTGTTTCCTACTTTGCTGTTATTTCCTTTTCGAGGACGAAAAGTTTTAAGTAGGGGAGATTGTAATAACCCGGAAAATGTGAACCAATTTAAAAATTTTAAATTTGGTTACTACCAAAGAATTTGAGTAATTGAAATAGCATATTTCAATAAAATAAAGAATTGGGTATAGTAAGGCAGTTTGAAATTTTGAATACAAACTTTGTCTGACTGTACCGGGTGGAAAATATAACGGATTTTAGCGAAACTGAAAATATTTAAATCTGTCTATGAATACCTTTCTAACGAATCTGAAAAATCGAAGTTTCATAACGGGAATCAAAATTTATGGCCGATTGAATTTTCAGAAAGGTCGCTATATAGCATGTATAGCCCCTGAAAATTGATATTTTGCATACGACCTCGGAATTCGACGAAACCACTTTTGTTGGGTCCGGGATGTCAAATTATTGCTAAGTTTCAAATTTCATAATTTTTGAAGCTAGTATGTGAGCGGGGCAAAAGAAAATGTGATTGGTCAATTTTTGTTAAAATGGATCGACCTAAAAATGGCCGTTTTTCAAACGAGCTCAGAATTCGACGAAACTGATTTTGTTAGGACCGTATCGTCAAAACAAAGCTAGATTTATTTTTCTGGAATTTTTCGATTCAGTTTGTGGCCCTGGCAAATTGAAATGTACGTTCAAATTAAATATTGAATGTTTTATATTTTAATCTGAAAAATAACTGACTGTAACAGTCGAATTGGCCAACGAAACATATCCCATTGTGTCCAGAATGGGGGTATTTAGCTGGGGGCGACAGTCGTTGGGTTTGATTTCGAGTTCGTTTGTAAAAACACTTTTTAAAATCTCCTATAAAGCCTCAACCAATAGGATTTTTCCTTTCAAAAAAAAATCTCGAGAAACCCTAGCCGCCAGGCGATATCGACGTCCCACGTTGCTCCGTCCTTCTCTTCCATTTTTCGACCACCTCCGACGTAGTTAGCCCCAGCCACCACCCCAGTTCGACGGCCCTTCCTCCCCTCTCCAAATCCGACCAAACCCTACCCTCCACCATCACCTGTATCGCCTGAACCACCCCCACAAGTCGACGTCTTTCCGACGGCGCCCAGCATTCCTCCGACCACCGAACTGACCCCACTCCTAGGCGCAAGCGTGCCTCTCCAAGCCCGAGGGCGTGGCACTACCTGATCGAAGCAACGATCTACGGATTTCACGAATTTGGCAAACCTAGTTTTGAACCTTCAAATAAAGGTACGACCTTGTTTTTTCTGAAATGAAAATAACACTTTTAAGCGTTGCAAAACTTTGAAAAATAATATCTTTTTCATTTCTTAACGAAATTTGATGAAACAGGAGACACCGTGACCGCAAGGAGGCTCTCTACCATCTAGAAGAAGCCGCGGATTTTTCTGAGCTCGTTAGGATTTTTAGCACTGCAAAAACCAATGTGAGGAATCTAAACTAAATTGTGTGAATGGAATCGCGTTGTTTAAATTATATAAGCGAAATGTAAATTATATACGCATTGTATACCTCATGTACATGTGTTGCATAAGTTATATTAGCGATGTATAAATTGTACAAGCGTTGAATGAAACATATATGCTTTGAATTGAGATGAAATGTAAGTGAATTATAGAAATAATATATATATATATATATACATATATATATACTCCCCTCGTCCACAGACCATGGACGATATTTATTGCTTGTGATTGGAGTGATATGATATGGTATGACGAATGGTTGGAAATAATTGTTTGTGGTTGATATTGTGGTTGAAAAATACCTTTGTGGTTGAAAAATACCCTCTTGTGGTTGAAACAAATTAGAAATGGATTGTGGAAATGAAAATAAAACATGCCACCTGCGTGCGAACTAGATACATGATCCCCATTGTCAAAAACCGCGAGGTTTTAAGGTAGAGCGAGGAGCCGTACTAGGGACGGTCCCGGTTTTAACTACCATGCCGTTATGCTGCCAAAATTTTCTGAAATATACATGTGTTAGAATAATTTTCATTCGTTGAAAAAAATTACATATGTTGAAACAAATATTCATGTGTTGAATTGAAATTCGTTCGTCGAGTTGAAATTCATGTGTTGAATGTTATCGTATTTTAAAATAAAATGAATAGACAATAAAAACTACATTTTTATTGTGAATATGAAGTGTTAAAAACATTCACGTGTTGAATAAATATTTTTGATGATAAAAATATTTCTTTTATCATGTATACGCTTTGATAAAAATACACACGTGTTGAAATAAATAATAGTTTGCTAGAAATATTATTATTGGCTTTGTTCTGCATATATATACATGTGTTGAACAGGAAAAAATGGATTAGCTGTAGAGTAAAGAAATTATTTGTGTGCCCGACAAATAGGTAAGCCTTGATGAGTTGCCTGCGCAATTTTATTTTTTTATCAACTCCTGTGAATGCCATTGGATGCAGAGTGCTGGTTATTCTGTGTGAAATAATAAATATCGCCATAGGATAGTAACAATTAATTTTGAACTACACTACATGGCATACTTCTTGACGATAGGCATACTTTATCATATTCCACATAAGCAATTGGAGCTTGTGTGACGAGGTGGAAGATTTACCATACGAGCGAGAGGCTTGTATGGCGATGATTATATACTACAGGTTGAACTGATGACTGATATGGACTCTATAAAATATAACGATAAATTGCCAGATTAATAAAAACCCCACACGGGTCTGGAGTTGACAATAATCACGTCTCTCTAGTTATTAGATACGGCACATGGACTATTTATTTCCACACGGAAACGGGGTGACGAGAATTTATTCTCTGGAGTGATTATCTATACATGCTCCCCCGTAAACACCAGAATATATCACTATAAATATGTGGATGCTTTTTAGGATTTATTGGGTACCTAACACGGCCCAATAAATTTCCAAACCCCTCCCCGTAAAAAGGAGGTTATGGCGAAATTTTTCGAAATATTAAGGCGTTAGTGAAATATTTGAAGTGAAAACGAAGTTGAAAATATAGAATGAACTATGGTTGGAATTATAGAATGAACTATATTTATATATATAAATTTAAATATAATTAAAAGGAATCGAAGCCGTGCAGTTCGTGTTTCGGAATCGAAATTTGAAACGATTAGTACGAGAAATCCGACCATCGGATTTTCCCGAAACCGCAACCGCTGGGTTCGCCTTGGAAATATCTTCCCAACGGCACCAACTTGTAAAAATCCAACGGTAGGATTGTCCGGAATGTTTAATTCAAATCTGAAGAAAAACAGTGCTAGAATCGTTTATATTTATATATAAATATAAATATAATTAAATTAAATCGAATAACGACGCTGTAGTTCGAATTTTGAAACTGTAACTTCAAACGACTAGTGTGGAAGATCCGACCGTCGGATTTTCACGAAACTGGAACCGTTGGGTTCGCTTTGGGAATACCTTCCCACTGATATAGACTTTGTAGAAATCCAACGGTTAGATTCTCCGATATGTGTAAAACAAATTAGGGGAAAAACAGTGCCAGTGCCACGGCACGACCTGAAACGTCATTTAATTAAATATGGCCATTTTTAAATAAATAAAAATGGCGAAAAATCATTATAAAATATCATAAGCAACATAGATTGCAAATAAACCAATTGGGCTTGAATTGTTTGATATTTGATGGTTGTATGTGTTTGACACGAAAATAACACTAAAGAACTGAAATATGGATGTCGAATAATATAACCATAGAAAGAATTGATGTAAATTCTAATTACGTAAATTATTTGAAAAGGCCGAGCTAACCCTCATTTCAGATAATTAATCGAGCGATTCGCATTGGGAAATGCAAAGACAATTCATGACCGACGATCTTCGTATCGGTTGGATGGGCGCTGCTGAGGTTCCTGACTGGAGTAGCTACCATGAAGGAACGGAAGTAGTAGCCGTCTGAACGTATGTGTTGATTGTACGGATATACGAGGAATTTGACACCTCCGGTTTCGTTCAGACCCAGAACGGACTTGTAAATGGACTGTGTGTCTGACATTGGATTTTGTTCTATACTGATTGATCTCTGTTAAATATATATCTGTTTGGCGGCGGAGAATTTATTCTTTTGCTTAACGCCCTTCTCTGAGATGTACGAGCTCAGAGGTTATATATCGATAGAAATCAATTGTATGGAGTGGATTGCCTATGTGGCATGCCAAGATGCTGTGATCAAGGCTTCTGTTGCAAAGCAAAGTCTTGTGGATGATGATCAAAGCACGGTCTACGTGGCCTGGCTTTGTGTATAGCGTGGATTCGCGAGCCTCACACCTCGGTATGAGTCAAAAACGGGATAAGGACCCAAGGAATGCATGACGTTTCTTTCTAGCTATGATGGTGTCAGTGACTTACCAGCCCTGACATTTATATCTATTTTTCACCTATGTGGTTGTTGAAATGCGAGGCGCCTCGATTATAGGTCTGTAAGTACCGGGAAACGTGTGTTCAGGAATAATTAATCCTCAAACGTAAGAGAGGATCGACCTTGGAGGATCCAGGGTTACCCAGAGTGTGTAGTCCTGAGGCATTTGCTAGAATGTCTCGAAGCGGAGAGGAGCTTGCCCCTTGCCTCGACTCATGACGGAAATCCATTTCCCAATACGAGATAACGGATTCGATTGTAACTTGTATATGGCGACATAGTGGCATGGGACGCTCATGTCGCCTATGATTGATATTTATGATGCTATTCATTTTTGAAACATATATGCACTAGTAATAATATCAAATGATTTTTGCTTTACACGTATCAAGTATATTTGGCCATTATAAGGTAAAACTCTATCCTCCGGCTTGCGTTGCATTGTATGATGGGACCTAAGTCTTATAATGGCTTCATTTTTTTTAAAAGCATTGCGTTGTTTTAAAAGAATTTACTTTGTTTTAAATGCACTAGCAATCACTGGAGTAAACCCGTTCGGCGAAAGTGGCGTGGTCCTATGATTTTCTTATTACTGTTGTTTAAACTGTTAAATAGATTCCTCATACCAGTCCCCATGACTGACTCGTTGTTTGTTTCACTTTGCAAACGCGGGTGCCCTTATTTTCACACGGGCAACCTAGTTCACAGGTGACAGGTTGTTTTTGGCTTTGCACTGTTGCATAGAGTGCATTTTGGCTCATGGCGAGGCTGACTCCACAGAGACGACTTCGACTTTTTCCGCCATTATTGTACTTATATTATGATTCCGCCAATGGTGATGCAAACTGCTTTATTTTCAGTATTTATTCTCGTATGTATATGTACCGCCTTCGGCGATGTAGACTGATACCCTTATTATGTCTCACTGCATGTATGTATTCCGCCTCTGGCGATGATGACTGATCACTTCCCTTTTTTTTATTTGTTTACTAAGTTATATCCTACGCTGTGCTATTCTGATGTTGTTACATGTTGTGATTCCGCTGTCATATCCATGTAAAATTATTCTATTTATTGTTTTTGCTATTATTTGTACTCTTCTATGATGATTGATGTGTTATATCCCAATGATTATCCTTAATACCGCCCCTCGGATTTTGGGATCGTCACATAGGGCCAGAGAGATTAGCGACACTTAAAGAGGAAGTGGACAAGCTAGTTAATACTGGGTTCATCTTTGACTCCATATATCCTGAATGGATCTCAAATATTGTCCTCATAAAGAAATAAAATGGGAAATGATGGACATATGTCGATTATTCAGCCGTGAAAAGGTACGCCAGAAGAACAGCATCCCACTTTAAAGATTGACCATCTCGTCAAATCAACCGCTAACATTGACTCCTATTATTCATGGGAACGTACGAAAGCTATAATCAAATCTCAATGAACGTTCTTGTCCAAGAACATACAAGTTCGACACAGACTTAGGATTGTATTGCTATGTTATCATGCCTTTCGGACTGAGGAATGCAGGGCTACTTACTAATGACTTGTCGACTGTATGTTCAAAGGCCAGATCGGAAAATCCATGGAGGTTTATGAGGATGGTACGCTCATGAAATCACCATTGTCGAATGACTACATTGACGACCTTCCAAATATGTTCAGTGTTCTTAGTAAGTATCGCATGAAACTCAATCGTTTGAAATGCTCTTATAGCATTACGTTGGGAGAAATTTTAGGTTTCATTGTTGATTCATAGGGGATTGAAGTCAATTCTTAAGAAACTAAAGCAATCTAGGGAATCAAATTCTAGGAAAATATCAGAGATATTCAAAGTCTCATTTAGAAGGTCGTCACCCTAAGTAGATTCATTTCCAAAGCCATCGATAAATGCATTTTCTTCTTCGACTTGATTAAAAGAAGGAAATGTAACTTTTCTTGGACATCACAATATGGTTCTACATTCCACGGCTTGTTGGATCACTTTGAAATACCTCTCATCTTGTCAAAGCCTGTGGATCACTCAGATCTATTCATCTACTTAGTTATCTTTGTGCATGTTATCTGTTCCACACTTTTTGAGAGGAAAATCATATCCAAAGGCATGTATACTACATCATTAAAAGATTAACATGAGCTGAAAGAAACTAGCTGAACTTGAAAAGCTCGCATATTTCATGTTGATCTCTTCTCGCTTGCTCTACCCTTACTTCCAATCTCATTAAATCAAAGTCTATATCACCCATCTGCTATGATAGATCCTTCAACATCGAAGGCATCTGGGAGATTCCTAAAGTGGAACATTATGTTAGGGACTACGGAATGGATCGTTAAGGCAAACCAAACACTAGAGTGGGGGTGAATAGTGCTTGTAAGAATTTAAACAAAACTTAAAACTAAAGAGAATTATGGAATGAATCAAACACCACAAAAACAATCACAGATACAGATTCAAACAAAATTGCAAAATAAACAGAAATAAAAATGAAGAAAAGGAAAGAACACACTGGATTTTATACTGGTTCGGATTACTCCTACGTCTAGTCCCACATAATGCTGGATTGTGCAGAGTTTTATTACTATTTCCAATAGTCAAATACACCCTCCTTGATTTCATGACTCAAAAAGGAGACACCGACTCATATTCCTTGATTTCACGGCTCAACAAGGACATACCGACTCCTAATCCTTGATTTCACGGCTACAAGGATACACCGATTCCTATTTGACTTACAAACAATGTTTAGTCAACCCACGCAATTACAAAACAGCCCTATAACTCTTCTATAGCACTTGATTCAGAGAGTAGAGAGTGTAGAGAGAAGAAGCTTGATCAAAACAGAATTGAATTCGAAAGAGTATAAGTGTAAGAATCATAAAAACGATTAAGAATAACGGTGGAGTGAAAGAGGATGAAGTTAGAGAAGAAGAAGTGATAAAAATTTTGGTTTTAACCTCTTTTTATGGAGTATGAAAGGTTGCAACGGTTCTGAAGCGTTTCAAATAGTGAAAAGACACTTCCTTTCAAAATTGGAAAAAATGACAGTTATATGTCGACATTGAGTTTTTGCTATGTTGACATACTCATGTGTATTTTTGATTTTCAAAGAATTTTTCAAGTGTTTTGATATAAAAATAATTCTAGAAATTCTTGAGTAAAATTCTAGTGTTGTAAATTAAAATTATATGATAGAATAACATATGAAAACATAAATTTAAACTATATAAATATATTTATAAAATTATAAGGTTTTAAACTATATAAAGTAGAAAAAAAATTAAGTTTGAAAAACAAAGAAGAATAAAAATAGAAACAAATAGAAAAACAACATAGAGAGGATAGAAAAAACAGAGAGGATTGAGGATAGAATTGAAAATCAGATTTTGAAAATTAGAATTTGAATTTGAACCGGGAGTGCTACTTAGAGTCTTAAAAATCTAGACTCTATAACTATATTAATCTTGAACTCTTGAAATCTTGATTACTCATGAGTCTTGAAATTTCTCTGATCTTTGTATATCTTATTGTCTTTATAACTGTATAGTCTTCAGTAATATTTTCTATACATAATTCCTGCACACACGCATATATATATTCTATACAAAAAGGGTTAGCATATATTTTATAATCAATGATAATTGAAATAAGGTTGTTGTCATCAAAACTCCATTCTCCAACAACCTCCCCCTTTTTGATGATGACAACCTTAGTTTATAAAATATCATACCTGTATACCTGTTTGATAATGTTCCTCTTATACTCCCCCTGTCTATAAGTTTCCTATAAACTATTACTATATTTTATAATTTCTTCCCCTTTGGCATTATCATAAAGAAATTTTAAAGATACTCCCCCTAAATTATATAACTCTAGAATAAAAGTAATTTACCTAAAAATACTCCCCCTAAATTGTATAATTCTCTGAATAGAACATAAGTAACTATCCTTAATAAAAAGACTTCCCCTTAACTTGATATATATATATTTATATTTATGTTTTAGAAGGTTATAACTATATAAACCATAAATGACAATTTTATTAAACAATCACGTGCACATATACATGGATTTATACATACACGACTTATCATAAGAACATAATGAAACAAAATCTAGAAAACCCTTAAACATTTAATTATTTGACAATGGGAGATTTGTGAATTGGACAATTTGGATAATGGAGACAGAATTCTCCATTCTTTTCAATCACATTCCCATTTTCATCAAATAGAACTTCTCCTACGCACTCAATGTTATCATCTTCGTCCGTAACTGTTGGTTGAATCTCTTGCTGTTCTTCCTCCTCCATTGTTTCTTCTTCCTCTTCTGGTTCTTCTTTTGGTTCTTCCTCTTCTTCCATCGGTTGATTATCATCATTAATGATAATCAAATTAGTTTCGTTATCCATTATAAACTTTAAGATACTTCTCATTACTTTTCCTTGTCTGTTTTTCTCTTGACTTAGTCTAATTTGAAGTACTTGCATCTCAGCCACCATTTGCAGAAAATACTCCATTTTTTCTTTGATTTTGATTACACTAGAAAGCGTAGATCATTGAAATGGACCCTCGGATGGTCCAATGTATGAATCAGAGTTGTTTTGAGTATTTGGATTGGTGGAACACATTGTAATTTTTAATTTAGAGTTTTTACAGAGAAGAAGAATGAAAATGAAGAAGAAAAGTTGAATTAAAAAATATACATAGTTGAAATAACTAACTTTTGGTGGGAATTAATTTTAAAAAATATTCAGTTATATGTCTACATAGCAGAAACTTTATGTCGACATAGTATTGTTTTAAGTTTCATTATTTTAATTTCTAATTTTTTATATATATACTATTATTTAATTATTCTAATTCACTTAATGTACATATACCTAATTCTCTCCTAAATTTAGTGAATGTTGCTTCATTTATTGGTTTGGTTAATATATCAGCTATTTGTTTATTTGTTTCTATAAATTCAAGTGAAATCTTTTCCTTACTTACATTATCTCTTAGAAAATGATGTCGCATCAATATGTTTAATTCTCTAATGATGACTAGGATATTTAGAAATATTTCTAGCACTTGTATTATCGTAGTATATAGCTGATTTATTTACACTTAAACCAAAATCGTTTAAAGTTTGTTGCAAATAAATTACTTGTGAACATGCCAAAACAACATATATATATTCTTCTTCAGTTGTTGATAAAGATATGGTATTTTGTTTTTTACTAAACCAAGATACAAGGGAATGTCCTTGGAAGTGACATGTTCCACTAGTACTTTTACGATCGGATTTACATCCCGTATAGTCAGCGTCACAGTATGAAATTAGATCGAATGAATCATTTTTAGGATAAAATAATCCAAAATCTGATGTATGCTTTACATATCTCAGAATACGTTTTACGGCTATTAAATGAGTTTCCTTAGGTTGTGACTGATATCTTGCACAGAGATACATTATGCATTATATCTGGTCTACTAGTGGTTATATATAATAATGATCCTATCATTCCTCTATATAGTTTTTGATCAACGTCTTTTGATGTATCATCTTAACTTAAAACAATATTAGTTGTCATAGGTATTAGTCTACCATTTGTTGTTGTTAAATTATACTTATTAATTAAATCTTTCGCATATTTTTCTTGATTAATAAATATTCCATTCTTTAGTTGTCGAATTTGTAGACCTAAAAAGAATGATAATTCTACCATATGGCTCATTTCAAATTCTTCGGTCATAATATCTGAAAATTCTTTGTTCATTTTTTCATTTGTTGACCCGAAGATTATGTCATCAATATATATTTGTACTAATTGTATATCTTTGTTATTTTTCTTGATAAACAACGTATTTTCTAATTTTGCTACTTCAAAGTTTGATTGTAATAAATAATTTCGTAATCTATCATACCAAGCTCTTGGAGCCTGTTTTAATCCATATAATGCTTTCTTCAGTTTATATACCTGATATGGTAATTTATCATCTTCAAATAGGGGTGGTTGCTCTACATATACGTCTTCTTTGACAAATCTATTTAGGAATGCACTTTTGACATCCACTTGATATAATTTGAAATTATTATAGTTTGCAAAAGCTAGTAAAATTCTACTAGCCTCTAGTCTTGGGGGCAAAAGTTTCATCGTAATCTATTCCTTCTTCTTGAGTATAACCTTGTGCTACTAGTCGTGCCTTATTTCTTACTACCTCACCGTGTTCATTCATTTTGTTTTTATATACTCATTTGGTTCCTATTATTGTTTTATCCTCTGGTCTAGGAACAAGTTCCCATACTTCATTCCTAGTAAACTGATTCAATTTTTCTTGCATAACAAGTATCCATGAATCATCGGAAGAAGCTTCCTTTGGATTTTTGGGTTCGATAGTTGATATAAATGCAGTACTACTCATATTATTTAATTGATTACGAGTTCTAACAATGGATTCAATATCCCCTAAGATATTATCTACAGGATGGTCTCTAAGTAATCTAATTCTTTTATTTGTTTGGTTATCTTCATTATTTATTTCATTAATTTCATCCTCACAATCGTCTTCATAGTTTTGAGTTATACTTTTATAGTTTTCATCGAAAGATACATTTAACGTTTCTTCTATAGTGTTGGTTCGAGTATTAAAAACTCTATAAGCCTTGCTTCTTTCTGAATATCCAATAAAAATTCCTTAATCTGATTTTGAATCAAATTTGTCTAAATTATCCTTTGTATTAAGTATAAAAAATTTACTTCCAAATATTTTAAAGTATGATACTTTTGGTTTCTTGTTATATAAAAGTTCATAAGGATTTTTATGAGTCAAAGGTCTAATTGAAATTCTATAAATAATATAACAAGCTGTTGCTACTGCTCAGCCCAAAATTCCTTGGTAAATTACTATCGGATAACATAGTTCTTGCACATTCTTGTATCATTCTATTTTTACGTTCAACTACTCCATTCTGTTGAAGAGTTCTTATAATTGAAAAATTGTGGGTTATTCCCTTTTTATTAAAACATTTTTCAAAATTCTCATTTTCGAATTCTCCACCATGATCGCTACATATTATTTTAATTTTTAGTGATTACATTTTGAATCCTTTTAGAAAAGTTCTAAATTGAACGAAAGCATCACTTTTATTTTTAAGAAACAAGGTCCAAGTGTATCTAGAAAAATCGCCAACTATTACATACACATATGTGTTATGAGTTATTGATTGAATTTGAGATGCACCAAATAAATCCATGTGTATTAACTCTGATGGTTTTGAAGTAGTAATTTCTTCTTTTGATTTAAACGAACTCTTCTTTAATTTTCCGAATTGACAAGCATCACATAAGTTATTAACTTTGAATTTCATTTTGGGTATTCCTCTAACTGAATCTAATTTAGAAACTCTAAAAATATGTTTGAAATTTATATGGCTGAATCTCTTATGCCAAATCAAGGTACCACTTGTATTGGTCATAAGACATAAATTATCGTTGGAAATTTTCATACATAATATATAAATATTTTTCTTTCTACCTCCTTCGAATATAACTTTTGAATTTTTATCTTCTATGAAACATTTATTCTTTTCAAATTTTATTTTATATCCTTCATCTCAAAGTTGACTTATACTTAGTAAATTGTGTTTTAAATTCCTAAATAATAAAACATCGGAAATAGTAGGAGTTTTAGAATTACCGACATTGCCGATTCCAATGATGTATCCTTTAGAATTATCTCCGAAGTTTATCAATCCACCATCTTCATATTTCAGATTATTGAGTAGTTCTGGATTTCCAATCTTATATCTCGAACAGCCACTATCCAATATCCATTTGTTCTTTTTCATTTCCACCAATTGCTTTCCAGAATTTGAATTTTCAATAGCTATGTGACACACCAGTTCATGATTTGAATTTCCAATAGCCACCTTTTCAGAATTTGAATTGCCAATAGCCATTTTACTCATCTTTTCAACTTTTGAATTTTCAAAAGTCATAGAACTCATCCTTTTTTGTATTGAACAATATTTCAGTAGATCATATGCTTCTTTAACATTAATATATGCAGACTCTTTTAACATTGATGCAATGCATGATTTTGACACTAATAATATCATAGATTCCAAAATTTGCCATTTTATCAAAATTTCAAACATCAAATTATGATCTTTTTAAAAGGCCTTGCTCTAATACCAATTGTTTGGGACTGTGGAATGGATCGTTAAGGCAAAGCAAAAACTGGGGGTGAATAGTGTTTGTAAGAATTTAAACAAAACTTAAAAATAAAGAGAATTATGGAATGAATCAAACACTACAAACACAATCACAGATACAGATTCGAACATAAATGAAAAATAAACAGAAATAAAAAATGCAGAAAAGGAAAGAACACACCGGATTTTATATTAGTTCGGATTACTCCTACGTCCAGTCCCGCACAATGCTAGATTGTGGAGAATTTTATTACTCTTTCCAATAGTCGAATACACCCTCCTTGATTTCACTGCTCAACAAGGAGACACCGACTCCTATTCCTAGATTTCACGGCTCAATAAGGACACACCGACTCCTATTCCCTGATTTCACGGCTACAAGGATACACCGATTCATCTTTGACTTACAAACAATGCTTATTCAACCCAAGCAATTACAAAACAGCCATATAACTCTTCAATAGCACTTGATTCAGAGAGTAGAGAGTGTAGAGAGAAGAAGTTTGATAAAAACAGAATTGAATGCGGCATAGTACAAGTATAAGAATCATAAAAATGATTAAGAATAATGGTGGAGTGAAAGTGGACGAAGTTAGAGAAGAAGAGATGATAAAAAATTCGGTTTTAACCTCTTTTTATAGATTATGAAAGGTGGAAATAGTTCTGAAGCGTTTCAAATAGTGAAAAGACACTTCCTTTCAAAATTGGAAAAAATGACAGTTATATGTCGACATTGAGTTTTTGCTATGTCGACATATTCATGTGTATTTTTTTATTTTCAAAGCATTTTTCAAGCGTTTTGATATAAAAATAATTCTCGAAATTATTGAGTAAAATTCTAGTGTTGTAAATTAATATTATATGATAGAATAACATATGAAAATATAAATTTAAACTATACAAATATATTTATAAAATTATAAGGTTTTAAACTATATATACTATAAATATAAAGTACAAAAATTTAAGTTCGAAAAACAAAGAAGAATAAAACTAGAAACAAATAGAAAAACGAAATAGAGAGGATAGAAAAACAAAAATCGAGAAGATTGAGGACAGAATTGAAAATCAGAATTTGAAAATTAGAATTTGAATTTGAACCTGGAGTGCTATTTAGAGTCTTAAAAAAATCTAGACTCTATAACTGTATTAATCTTGAACTCTTGAAATCTTGACTACTCATGAGTCTTGAAATTTCTCTGATCTTTAAATCTCTTATTATCTTTATAACTATACAGTCTTCAGTAATATTTCCTGTATATAATTCCTGCACATATATGTATATATGTATATGTATATGTATATATTCTATACAAAAAGTGTTAGCGTATATTTTATTATCAATGATAATTGAAATAAGGTTGTTATCATCAAAACTCCATTCTCCAACACATCGAACTTAGCCAGTTCGACATCATATTTCTTCTTTGAGGGACATTCAAGGCAAGAATTGGTGAATTTCATTGCCGAATTCACTACTCTCGATGATCTGTCGAAAAGTAGTTAATCACCAAGCATCCAATGAAAACTATATATTTATGAGTCTGTTAATAGTTAGCGTTTTGGCGTTGGTGTTATAATTTTTAATGAGGAACACTCAATTTTTATGCCCTGAAACTCCCCTTTCACCACAACCAACAATGATGCCGAATATGAAGCTTTAATCATTGGACTTAAGATTGAAAGGGAGTTAAACATAAAAGTTGTTCAAATCTTTTCTGACTCTCAACTCACTGTATGTTAAGTGAAGGGAAATTGCTAAGCTAAAGGAGTGTAGCTAACTCCTTATCTTGCTTGGTTTAGGAAACTACTTAGTGGTTTCGAGCACTTTACCACCACTCATATTCCTTGGGATCAAAATGAAGAAAAAAATCATTAGCAAAGCTTGTACCAGATTTGGAGACTGGTTGGATATTAAGGATGGAGCCTGTACCAGATTTGGAGTTATGGATGACTTTGATCACGAATTATCGACAATAGGGAATCCTTCCTGAAAACTGTAATGTGATATGCTCACTCCTTTGCGAACCATCTCGCTATATCATTCGAGAAGGAGTATTATACCAAAGTGGATTCTCCATCTCATTACTTCGTTATGTAGCGTACAACGGTCAAAGGAGTGTTACATAAAGTACACGAAGGCAAGTGTGGTGAGCACACCATGGGGCAAACTTTGTCAATAAATATTCTCCGCTATAGCTATTTCTGTCCAATTATTGATTGGGATGCAGTTGATTACACTTGGAAAAGTGGTAAATGTCATAAGTTCTCCATAACTCCAAGATTTACACTACTGAACTAACTCAAATGGTCAGACCATGGCCATTTGCAATTTGGGGAAACTATATCATTGGAACCTTGGTTATGTCTAAAGGCATGCTCATTATGCAATTTTCATAATTGATCACCTTACCGAATTTGCTGAATTTTATCCTCTCACTACGATCGCTATAAAGAAAGTAATTAATTTTGTTGTTCACAACATCATATGTCATTTTGTTTTTTCTAAAATTATCATTTCTGACAGTGGGACCCAATTTGACAGCTTTGAGTTCAAAGAGTTTTGTATACATCATCGAATTAAGATACGCTTTTCGTCATTTGGTCATTCACAAGCCAATGGATAAGTAGAAGTAGTCAATAAAATCATCAAATTCATACTCAAAAATCATTTGGGAAATACTGAAGACAAATGGATAGTCGAACTTCCATTAGCCCATTGGGAATAACGAACTACTAGCAAGTCAACGGCAGTCCATATTCTATTCTCTCTCTCTCTCCTATGGCTTTGAAGTTGTAATTCCAGTTGAGCTTGAAGTACAATCTCATTGTTTTACGTATTATGGTCCTTAACCAATAAGACCTCCTTATTGAATCTTTAGACTTGTTAGATGAGAAACAAGAAGAATCTGAACTCAGAGAAGCTTCACACCGCCAACGGGAATCCGATACTTTAATACCATAGTCCGTCCAAAGCACTTTGATATTAGCGGCGTCATCCTAAAAAATATTTGCCTTACACTTACTGGTTTTGGTCATAGATGCGAAGTTCCTTACATCATTCAATGGAGGTTAGGAGATGGAACCTTCAATCTAATGACCATTGATGGCGCCAAACTACCAAGAGCATGGAATAATGAATATCTTCCTCTCTACATTATCTAGCTTTTCTTTATCACATTTGTATTTCCACTTTTAGTTAGAAAATTTTTTCAATTCAAATAATAAAATAGTCAAATGTTGTCATATATATTCATTAGTTTTCTTAACAAAGTCTCTTGGTACCTCATATTTTCAGTGTGCCTTCATTATGCATAGTATGATAGTTATGATAGAATGGCTCACATGCATGAGCACAACACGATGAATAAGATACCTCAGAACTTGCCATTGGTTTATGTAGCGAACCAAACTTCCTGAACGGCCTAAATCGAACAAGAAGGCGGACAGCTTTGAGAACACGACATCAGAACACAAACATGAGAACATTTCATTGTTATTACAACAATTTACATCAGAGTTTAAGATATCCAAGTACAGATAAATAATATAAATCGGAAAAATAAATATCAGAGATTTACAAATTACAAAGCAGCAGAAATATATACACATAAATACAATGCACAGCGGAAAACATCACTATCATAACTTGTAACGACTCGGATTTTGTCGACTTTGGTTATCGCCATAAACTCCATGACGACTAACCAAACATCGAAAAATACCAGTAGTTAATGAAATAAATTATAAGGTGAGGAAAGATAAGATAGAAATTTAGAATAGAAGAAGGAGAACACAACATCAGAGTAACACGAATCTCACAGCGGAACGAATAACATATAATATATAACATAACTGTGAAATGTAAATCTGTACTTGAATATACATATCATTTTCAAAGTACAGCACTTACAACACAGCGGAAATTAACAATAGCTATATAATCCTGAAGCCTCCTGCTCCAGCTCTTCAAGTATTTGTAAATTCCTAACTACTTGACTGCCCGTACAAAATTGGGCACCCAAGAGTTTAGGGAAAACAAAACAAATAAACTCTGGGTCAGTCATGGGGCTGGTATGAGTAAAATAGTTGTAACACCCCGTATTTCTGTTAATACTAATATTCACAAATTAAAAGAATTAATATTGAGAATTTGCACGAAATAGCCTTAAAAAGGCATATAACAAATTTGAGATATGTGAATTGCCTTAAAAGGCGAAAAATGGAGTTAAGACATTAATTGGAAAATTAATGTGTAGAAATTTTCATAAGTTAATTATGGATTAATTTGAATTCATGAATAGGTGCGTGTGTATATATATATATATATATATATATATATATATATATATATGGGCAGTTAATGTAAACATGAATAGAAGTTTATTAATTTGCTGAGTGTTTGCTGAGTCACTTCTGACTCATTGCTGAGTCAATAAGATAAACCCCATCTGGTCTGAATGGCTGCGGTTTTTCTAGGTTAAATCTAATGGCCTAAATGAATCCTAACATCTATAAATAAGTGGGTAGACTCTAACCCTAAATCACTTGAAAAATTGGAGAGCTACCGACATGCCGTTGCCATGGAGTTCAGCATAGCCGTCACAAACTAAAGAAGAAGAAGGCCTAATCTACAAACTAAATCTACTCAAATCAAATCAAAAGCTCTCTCTCTTTCTATTTCTCTTCTTTAAAATTGTGAGTATGATGAATCTCACAATATTATTATAAAATAATTTGATTAAGTTATGAATGGATCACAAGAAAGTGATATGAATTGTTATGTATTTGTAAATTATGTTGTGGATCTCTTGTTATGCTATTATGTTATCATATATATGTTGTTATGTTGTAGTGATTATGTTGTAAATAATCCTATGCTATGTCATATGAGATTAATCATGCTATGCTATGTTGTAAATCATATCATGCTATGTTGCAAATTATGATATGCTATGTTGTAAATCTTATATATGTTGTAGATCTCATATTATCACATATGTTGAAATACTTATGTTATATGATAATGATGTCATGTTAAGTTGTGTTGAATCATACAAGTTGTAAAATCATGATGTTAGTATTTATGCGAATTGGATCATGTTTAAAGTTTATGTTTTTTTTTATATAATAGATCTTGATTATGGGAATTTGCCTATTGGGTTAGGTGTACCCATATACATGAATCTACAAATTAATTGGATCTTGAATATGGTAATTTGCCTATTAAGTTAGGTGTACCCATATACATGAATCTATGATTAAATGAATTTTGATTTTTGGGAATTTGCCTATTGAGTTAGGTGTACCCATATAAAACCATATTGTTAATGATGTTGATTCACACATGTCCTATACAAGTTTATGAAATTTGATCAAAATCATATTATGTGAATTATGAATAAGTTGACACCCTTAGATCCATGACATGTATAACCTTATGCAAGTTGTAATTTATGCAAGTTTTACCCCTTGTTATGATTTATTTAGACACATATATATGTTGTTGTTGTGAATATTTTCTTTTATGCTATGAGTTAGACTAATAGGGTCTAGCATACATTTTGCGAATAAACGTTCAAACGTGGGGTAGGGGTAATATTAGGAAATTAATAAATTGGGGTGCAATTGATATGATTTTGCATGCCTTAAATGGATGTCCATAATTGAGTCAATTATGGACATTGTTAAATTTGGAATTAATTAATAATTCAAGTAGGGAATTATTAAAATTGGGGAAAGTGGATTATTAATAATAATCAATGCTTAGGACACGAGGTTGGACCCGTTCGTGACGTAAACCTGCCCGGACCCGCCCGGCAAATCCAGTAGTCACAAATGTCGGCCCAATGTGAGAGGTCCTAGGCCCAAACTAAAGCATAACAGTTGTAAAGACACGAGGTTAGACTCTTTTGTGGTGTAAGACTGCCCGGACCCGCCCGGCAAATCCAGCTGCCATAAATGCCAGTCTAATGTGAGAGGTCTTTATGAGGTTATGGCCTTAATGAATTAGAAATACTTAGCCAGATAATCATGTAAGGTGGGACATGGGGGTTAAGTAGGTGCCTTGGGTGGCACGAGGAATCTAGTGGTTGCCTTTAGAGGCAAATACGATTTGACTTAACCAAATACACATGTAAATGAACATGACTAAGTGGGTTAAGTGGATGGACTAATGGGACAAGCTTAGGTGGAATGCTTGTGGGAAATAATGGGGCCCATTTCAACCAGTATCCCAAAACGTATCTTTGTGGGCTCGACCCAAGTCGAGGACGGGACACGCATACTGGGTTTGACTATAAGAGGCCAAAACAGGGAGCGGTGGCAACGCAAGTCCAACAGGTTTCATATGCGTGTGTGGACCCGGGCTGGTAGGTAAGACGTTGTTGCATCGTGTAGGTATAAGCCGTGCATCTCCGTTATATCGGGTTGCCACTTTAGGGGAATGATACACCCCACTGTGGGGCCAGAACGGCTATCTACGAGTAAGGAGCCGATCGAAAAATGGAAAGTGGGGTACACCTAGTGGAGATAGGGGCAGGCGGCACCTACGTAGTCAGCTAGGAGTACGTAAAGCCATTAAGAAAGTTTCTAAGTGGAATCAATCTTTAGGGTGACTGATGTGGTGCAGTATAGTGTTTATCCTTTAGTATTTAGGAGCGCCTATAATGTTTCCTTTAGCGATTGTCTATGTCCTTAATTTGCTCTTTCATAGACATTTCCTTGTTTTCCAGCCAATGCCTTAGTCCAGTTATTTTGATAATAGTATTGTAGAATTATCATACTCGCCAGACTTTATGTCTGACCCCACCCCCTCTTTTTCATCCTTTTCTCCCTTCAGGTCCTCAGGTTGGGCCAAGTTCCAGTGGAGTCTGATTGGATTGCTTATCTCTTGGAAAGCTTGGACTGCTGAAGTAAAGTCCAGCTTGTTATCTTTCTTTTTAATGGCTATTTATCTAATGGGATTATGTACTTGTTTTATCAAGATAGATATTTTACTTGACTTTGATTATGGTGTTATGATGTAATCAAACATGTTTTGACTTTTGCTGCCATTGAAATAAAGTTTTTAAATTTCCAAGTACTATTTTATATCTGTCTTGTTGAAATTTTACTGTTCTATATTCACCTAAAACCTCCATAGAAGTTAATGCATTCCCTTTGTGAGTGACATTAATGGACGTGGGGTGTTACACGTGGTATCAGAGCATAAGGTTACCAGAACAGATAAAATTTTTAGAAACATATTTTTCTTAAGTATTTTTGGAAGAAGTGCTTTCAAAAACATGTTATTTAGAGAAAGTTTTTATGAAAAACATAATCCCAAATAGCCATATCCTTATCTTTATCTTTCGAATTCTCCATTTTGAATCTTTCCTTTTACGTTTCAGCATGGCTGAAGATCTTAATCTCCCAGAAGGTGTGACGATTCCAGGGTGGTTTTGGAGATATTTGGAGGCTAGGGCCACCACTGCAGGCCCAGCAGATGTTCCTCCACCCCTAGTTGCACCCATTCCTCCTCCTCCTCGTGTTGACACTTTTGCAAAGACGTGCAAGGAATTTAAGGCTGTGGGAGGAAAAACTTTTCAAGGGACTGAGACGTTTGTGGAGGCCAGAGACTGGCTTAAGGAGACTGAGGAATTGTTGGATATCTTTGAAGTGGAAGATGGGAGGAAAGTCCGTTTAGCTGCTTGGTTAATGAAGGGAGAGGCCTCGTTTTGGTGGGAGGTCACTAACGGGGAACGTCCAGTTGATTCATGGGCGGATTTCAGACGAAGGTTTGAGGCAAAGTTTCTTTCAAGGGCAGAGGAGAATTTAAATATGGAAAATTTCCTGACATTAAAGCAAGGGAGCTTATCAGTGAAGGAGTATGTCAATAAATTTAATCAGTTTGCAAGGTTTGGCTTGGAGTTGGTGAACACGCCAGAGAAGAAAGCTTTGAGGTTTGTTAGAGGCTTGAATGAACCGTTGCAAGGGTTGGCTATGACCCACATCCCTATGGGAGCCACCTTTGAAAGGCTAGTAGAAATGGCACTTATGCATGAGGATAAGGCAGTTGAAAAGAAAGGGGATCAGAAGAAACCCCAACAGCAAAATAAGAAGGGTGGTAAAAACAATAATGGCAAAGGGAAGAAGAGATGCTTCAATTGTGGGACGCCTGGCCATCTCAGCAAAGATTGTAGAAAGAAAAAGAAGACTGGTTGTTTTCATTATGGAGATGCGGGACATTGGGTGAAGGACTGCCCAAAGAAGGGGCAGAGGGCAGGGTCTACCTCGGGAGGACAGGTGCAGGCTCTTATGGCACCAGGGCAGGCAAGGGGGCAAGTTCAGGCTATTGCGGCCCCACCGCTGCAAGAAAGAGGTAGAAAAATTTCTATTGAAAGCTTAGTTTTTTTGTTTGATCATCATGTCCGTACCTTATTCGATTCTGGCGCATCTCATTCGTTTATCTCTGCATCATTAGTTGAATTACTGCACTTGAACACCAGTTTAGTAGAGGATCCCTTGGTTGTTTCAAATCCAATTGGGGGTTCGGCTCATTTGACCATGATATGTTTGGATTTGAAAATCTCTATACTTAGCGTTGAATTTAGATGTGATGCTTATGTATTGGGCTTCACGGGCTATGGGCTAATTTTAGGAATGGATTGGTTATCTAGAAATGGGGCCATTCTTGATTGTGAAAGGAGAGTAGTTAGGCTTGTGACTCGCCTTGGTAATGCTCTCGACATCTTTTGTAGTCCCATAAATTCCGTTATGCTAAGTTATCTTGAATCGCTTGACGCGTCTGTAGAGAATCTGCGAACGGTAGAGGTGGTCCGGGAATATCCGGATGTGTTTGAGGAGGTGAAGGGCTTACCTCCAAAGCGGGAGATAGACTTTCGAATTTATCTTGTGGATAATGCTAAACCCGTATCTTTGCCAGTGCGCCACATGGCTCCTCGTGAAAGGAGGGAACTCAATAAGCAAGTGAAGGAGTTGCTTGAGAAGGGGTTCATAAGACGTAGTATATCAGAGTGGGGTGCTCCAGTAGTATTTGCTAAAAAGGCGGATGGCTCCCTTAAACTTTGTGTGGACTATAGAGAACTAAACAAGCTTACTAAAAAGAACCGACACCCACTGCCGAGGATTGACGATCTCTTTGATCAGTTAGTTGGCGCCTCAGTGTTTTCGCAGTTGGACTTAGCCACTGGCTTTCATTAACTGAGAGTGGCTGAGGATAGTATAGATAAGACTGCTTTTAGGACTCCTGATGGATTCTATGAATGGCTAGTGATGCCCTTTGGTTTGACAAACGCCCCCGCATATTTTGTTGATTTGATGAGTAGGGTGTTTAGGGAGTACCTTAACAAATTCGTGGTAGTCTTTGTGGATGACATCTTAGTCTTTTCTAAGAATGAAGAAGAGCATGCCCTACATCTTAGGGAAGTGTTGGAAACCCTTCGAGCGCATAACCTTAAGGCAAAATTTTCTAAGTGTCACTTCTGGAGGAAAGAAGTACGGTTCTTAGGGCACGTGGTTTCCAAGGAAGGGATAGCAGTGGATCCCGCAAAGGTGGTGGCCATCCAAGATTGGAAGGTCCCTAAAAATGTAACCGAAGTAAGAAGTTTCTTGGGGTTGGCTGGCTATTATAGGAAGTTTATCAAAGACTTCGCAAAAATATCAGCTCCATTAACACGGTTAATGAAGAAGAACCTGGTTTTTACGTGGGACGAAGACTGTGATGATGCGTTCCAACGTTTAAAGAGAGCCTTAACTTCAGCCCCAGTCTTAGTGCTGCCAGACGGGAATAAACCGTTTACCGTCTATACTGATGCTTGTGGGACGGGACGTGGCGCGGTCCTCATGCAAGAGGGAAGAGTAATAGCTATGGTGGAAGACAGTTGAGGGTTCATGAAAAGAATTACCCTACGCATGTAACGACCCGCATTCTACGCATCATAGGATCGTAGAATATTTATTTCTGTCACATACGAAGTCTTATGGTCATGTAACTTTGGGAGACGACTATTGGTGTCATTTCCCATGTTCATGATTTTTCCCGATTTTTAAATGACCATTTTACCCCTAGTTGGCACTGTTTTGGCCATAACTTTTGACTGGAAAGGAATTTTGACCTGAAACCACTTCCATTGGCTCCGGATGATGGTTTCTCTTTCCGTAGAGTGGTCACATTAGTCAAACGGACTCACCGTTTGGGAGATATGGCTGAAACAAGTTTCAGATGGTGAAAAACAGCTTAATTGGGCTTAACCGGGTGATTAGCAGCTAGGCCCAGAGGGGAATTTCGGGTTTAGAGGTATAGGAGGACTGATTAGGGTTAGGTTATCACTTTCATTTCAGTTTTGAGCCGCCACAAACCTTCTTGAGACCTTAGTAATGGTTTCCATCCTCTAAAACCACTCCAAAACACATTTTTAGTGAAGATTAAGCCTAAACTACATCAAAACAAGGCCAAATAGCAACAAAGCAAGGTTGGAGCTGCTGCTATACATAGGAATTCGACCCAAACAGAGAATATTTCAGATTTGGTGTTTTATTTTGTGGCCAAGGTGAGTGATAGCATCATTTTGACACTAATTACAGTTAATTAAGGGTAATTAGTGAAGATTAGCGAATTTATACACTAATAAATTCTGGAAAAATGTTTAGAAATTCTTAAATAATATTTCATGCCTCTGTTAGAAAATTTAGACGATTTGATTAAGTTTTACTAAGTATGTGCTTAAACATGATTAAGAAGGATTATAGGAAAATAAGGGGTTTTGGGCACGTTTGATCCATTTTGACATATAAATTCATTGTTTTGGTGTTTGAGGTTAGTTTGCTATGTTGTTATGACTATTTGACATGAATTGTGATTGATTAGAATAGTTAGATTTGTCAAAAACGTCGTCGAACGGCGTAAACAAGTTGCTGGAAAAGTTGCAGAAAGTTGTGCAGGGCTTCGGATCGGATCGGATGGGGGCTCGGATCGGATATGTGAACTGGGCAAGAAACCCGACCCGAACCGGAGTTTGGCACATGGGAGGCTTGGAGAGAAGGAAGGCCGTTTGCTTAGAGTTGGAGTGGACAAGGGGATCGGATCGGAAGAATAATTGGAGGCCAGATCGGATCGACTTGGAGATGCAGGGCTCGGATCGGAAGTAAACATTTGGGAGAACTAGCAAGAGGGAAGGCCACGCGGATCAGATGGCAAGGAGGGATCGGATCGGAATACGTGAAGAAATAAGGGAGCGGATCGGAGCACTGGAAGGAAGGACACCCGACCCGACCCGGAGGAGGACACCGACCCGACCTGAAGTGGAATACCCGACCCGAACCGAATGGAAAGATGACAAGGAAGGAGGACCGAACCGAACCGACGAGGGTAATGACCACCGAACCGAACCGTATTCTAGGGATGCTACTGCACGACAACTCTTCTGAAGACCCACTCCAATTCGATCAAAACCCGAGATGCAAAGGAAGTCCAAATGAGGAGCTTTGACTCAGGATCCAGTTGGGAACCAATGAGTGGGCTTCATGATTGGGCTTTGCTGCGGGACGCGTGCCAAGGAGTTATCGATGTCTATAGCTTTGAACCACTATGGTAGGAGGTACAAAGACGGATTCAGGGCCATTATGGCATCGGTAGAACCACGGGCTACAACCAATGAAGTGGGTCATTGAAATGTTGGGTCATGACTCCATATGTTTAGCTTGGTCATAGCAGGGTTTCTACAAGTCGGGATTCGTCGTTACCTCAGTTTGTCTAGTGTTCCAAAGTGGTAGATGTCGTATGCTTTACGCACTGAGTGAGAGATGTGAGGATGGTTGCTATGGATGGTTTGTTTGCTATCATTATGACATACACACCCCACCCCCGTATTCTTTACACTATTCATTATGGCACCTTGGAGTATTGTACGGTATGTGGTACTAACTCTTTGGTTGCAGGTCCAGGTTCAGGTATGGTTTAGTATACCTGTTATTACTCTGTTTAGATGCTTATCGCTCATACCAGGCTTTATGTCTGACCCAGAGTTTTATGTCTCCTCTTATTACTCTGGGTGCTCACACGAGCAGACTAGAGACAGGTTAGCTGGTGATGCACGGGTAGATGATCCAGAGACGAGCAGGAGGCTTCCACGTAATATATATAGTATTCTCCCTGTGTTGTTGAAGATCACTGCTTGGGCATTGGTGGTGCATCTTCTACTTTAGTTTTCTTTTGTTAGAGACAGTAAATTTGGAAAGTTGTAATAAGCTGTATTTGGATTTCCGCTGCTCTGATGTTGACATTGATTATTAGTTATTAGCTTATGCACTGTCTCGCCTGTTTTATGTCAAGTATGTTATTATTATATTTTATCCCATGCGCTGTGAGACATTCTACAGGTTCCTTGATTAGTTCATTCTCTTCTTTCCTTTCTCCTGACGACCGTCCCGTGCTAGTTGGGCATGTGTACAGCGCACTTTCGGAGGAAATGCAGGCTGGTGCGGGGCGGGCCGTCACACTTGGTATCAGAGCTCTAGGTTGCGTAGTTAACCTAGGGAAATTATCAGGGAGAGATAATATACGTATACGAGAGAGCGTATTTGTGATTACTTTGGTTTTTAAAAGCTACATATATATATACTATTAGTAGTATAAGGATGAAGTCGTACTGCACTAGCACCACTATGGAGTCGTTAATCATTTCCTTTTTCAGATTGACGATGAGCCGATATGTTAGAGGTACCGGTAGGGGAGCCAATAATGGGAATGCTGCTGACATGAGGACGATGTTTACTGACCTCATGAGAGAGATGCTTAGAGATGTACAGAGGGCAGCTCCCAATGGTGGAAATGGTGGTGGTCCAATAGTGCAGGCGCCGAGGGTCGACTTCGCCAAGTTGAATAAGGATTATACTAGCCTTGGTGGGAAGTCGTTTCACGGAACGGAGTCGGCCACGGATGTTCAAGATTGGTTGGATAGTTGCGAACGTATCTTCGAGGATTTGGGTATCGAGGATGCGATGAAGAGAAAGCTAGTGTCCCGTCAGCTGCAAGGGCGGGCAATGAATTGGTGGAATGCTATAAAGGCAGCTACTCCCGAAGATCAGATTACTTGGGAGCAGTTTAAGGCTCGCTTTAGCAAGAAGTTCATTCCAGCTGCTCATAAGTCAGTGCTGTTTAAGAAATTCTTGGAGCTCAAGCAGAATGGCAGAGCTGTCTCGGAGTACATTGCTGAATTTGACACTTTGTCAAAATATGGGTTATCTCTTATTGATACTGCCGAGAAAAAGAATGAGAAATTCATAACTGGTTTGGATCAGTACTTGGGGGAAAGACTTATTAAACACATCGATGAGACGTTTGAATCGATTGTGGGGAAAGCATTAAGATCAGAAAGTCTCTACCCTAGGCCGAAGACTGAGGTTGCATCCGCAGATGAGCCAAAGCCACAAGCAAGTGGTGGAGGCAAGGGTGGTTCCCAGAATAAAAGAAAGCAGAGTCATACTAAGGATGGCCAGAAGAAAAAGAATAAGCAAGATGTTGAGTGCTTCAGCTGTGGTAAGAAGGGCCATTATGCTAGTAATTGTCGGGCCAAGCTAGCGGATAGGAAGTGCTTCAACTGTGGCCAAATGGGACATCACAAGGACAAGTGTCCACAGCCCCCTAAGGAAAAGCAAATGGTGAAAGCCTACGCTCTTAATGCTATTCCTTCTTCGTCGAATGCCCCAACAGCGGCGGAGAAGGGAAAGAATGTCGTCATTCAAGGTATGCTTTCTGTTTATGATGTTCCTGTTAGAGTTTTGTTTGATACCGGAGCTTCCAGTTCTTTCATATCTAGTGACCTGGTAGATAGGTTGGGATTGGAGCCCGAGATTGTCGATAGACCTTTAGTAGTGACGAACCCGATTGGTGGTTCGACTAGCCTTAGCATGATTTGTCGCAATGTGGTCTTATCGAGTCATGGATGCATGTTTGTTTGTGATTGCTTTGTTTTGGGCTTTACTGGGTTTGGCATTATTTTGGGAGTAGATTGGCTCCAAAGATACGGGGTGGTGGTAGACTGTGAGGGCTTGTTGGTGACAGCTAGAGCGGATGATGGGCGGAGGATAGTGTTTGGTGGTCTACCCAGTAAAGGGGTATTGGCTAGTTTTCTAAACTCCCTTGACATTCCGCATAGTGAGTTGTCAGGTTTGCCCGTGGTTGTCCAGTATCCGGATGTTTTCGAAGAAGTGACCGGACTTCCACCACACCGAGAGATTGAGTTTCGTATTGATTTGGTAAAGGATGCCAGGCCTATAGTGATGCCACTTCGTCGTATGGCACCAAGAGAGCAGCGAGAGTTCGAGGTGCAAGTCAGCGATCTTTTGAAGAAGGGATTTATCAGAAGGAGTGTTTCTGAATGGGGAGCACCAGTTGTGTTTGCTACCAAGGCGGATGGTTCCCTTCGTTTGTGTGTAGACTACCGCGAGTTGAATAAAGTGACGAGGAAGAACAAGTATCCTCTACCGCGGATAGATGATTTGTTCGATCAGTTGAGTGGCGCGAGAGTATTTTCTCAGTTGGATCTCGCGACAGGTTTTCATCAGCTTAGAGTGGAAGCTGAGAGTATAGCTAGAACGGCATTTCGGACGCCGTCTGGATTTTATGAGTGGTTGGTCATGCCATTCGGGCTGACCAATTCCCCAGCATATTTTGTGGATCTAATGAATAGGGTATTCAGAGATCAGTTGAATAAGTTTGTCCTTGTGTTCGTTGATGATATTTTGGTCTATTCGAGGACAGAGGAAGAACACAAGGAACATTTAAGAGTAGTGATGGAGGTGTTGAGAAAACACCAATTGAAAGCAAAGTTTTCTAAGTGTCACTTCTGGAAGAGGGAAGTGAGGTTCTTGGGCCATGTTGTATCAGAGAATGGTATTGCCGTGGACCCGGCAAAGGTGGCTACGGTACAGGATTGGCCTACGCCCAAGAATGCAACAGATGTAAGAAGTTTCTTGGGGTTAGCGGGATATTATCGTAAGTTTATCCAAGGTTTCTCCAAGATAGCAGCACCATTGACCCAGTTGACCAAGAAGAATCAAGCTTTTGTCTGGGATGAAAGGTGCGAGAATGCATTCAAAAGTCTAAAGGACAAGTTGACAAGCGCACCAGTGTTAGTCATTCCTAAAGGGGATGAAGAGATGACGGTATACACGGATGCCTGTGGTACCGGACTGGGTGCTGTATTGATGCAAGGCGGTAAGGTTGTAGCTTACGCAAGTCGGCAATTGAAACCGCACGAGAGAAGATACCCTACCCATGATTTAGAATTGGCAGCAATCGTGTTCGCGTTAAAGATGTGGAGACACTATCTCTTGGGAGAAAGATTTGAGCTGTTTACAGATCATAAGTCGTTAAAGTATCTCTTCTCTCAGAAAGATCTGAATCTCCGTCAGCAGAGATGGTTAGAGTTCTTAGCTTCCTATGATTTTGACAACGCATACACACCAGGAAAGGGCAATGCGGTGGCTGATGCATTGAGTAGAAGACATGCCAGCTTAGGGGCTATGTTCCTTGAATGGAAGCAACTGGAGTTTATCGCGGGTTTTGATTTCAGACCAAAGTGCGAATTGAATCCAGAAATGTTAGCAAGTTTGACGATCAGACCCACTTTGATTGAACGGATCGGCTCTAGTCAGAGGGACGATCCTAATGTATTGGAAATCATCTCCAAATTAGAGATGGATATCGATGAGGAGATGAACAAGTATGGGCTTGATCGAGATGGATGGCTTAGAAAGAATGGAAAGCTTGTTGTACCCAATGTCAATAGATTGAGAGATGAAGTGCTTAAAGAATGTCATCACTCAAAGTTGACTATACATCCCGGTGGTAATAAAATGTATCGAGACATGAAACAGACTTACTACTGGGAAGGAATGAAAAGAGACGTTGGGAAGTTTATATCCAAATGCATGAATTGCCAGCTAGTTAAAGCCGAGCAAAAGAAGCCTAGTGGTTTGTTACAGCCATTAGAAATTCCCGAATGGAAATGGGAGCAAGTCTCGATGGATTTCATCGATGGTTTACCAAGGACTAGATCGGGACATGATAGCATTTGGGTGATTGTGGACCGATTGACCAAAATTGCAAGATTTATACCAGTCAGATCGACCAGAACGGCAGCTAAGTTAGCAGAATTGTATATGAATTGGGTAGTGAGATTCCATGGAGTACCTAAAAGCATTGTGAGTGACCGAGACCCATTGTTCACTAGTGGGTTTTGGAAGAGCTTACAAGAGGCTCTAGGGTCAGAGTTACATCTCAGTACCGCATATCATCCTCAGACCGACGGTCAGACGGAGAGGGTGAATCGTATTTTGGAAGATCTCTTGAGAGCATGTATATTGGATTTTGGTGGATCATGGGATGACCAATTGCATCTAGTAGAGTTTGCATATAATAATAGCTACCAATCCAGTATCGGTATGGCTCCGTTTGAAGCTTTGTACGGAAGACCGTGCAACTCACCATCATGTTGGATAGAGACTGGCGAGAAGTTTATGCTTGGACCAGATGTGGTGAGGGAAACTTCAGATAAGATTAAGATCATTCAACAACGAATGAAGGCTGCCCAAGATAGGCAGAAGAGTTATGCTGATAATTGGAGAAGAGACTTAAAATTCTCCGTTGGCGACTTGGTGTTTGTCAAGATTTCTCCGTTGAAGAGCGTAATACGATTTGGCAGGAGAGGCAAGTTGGCACTAAGATTTGTTGGCCCATTCCCTATTCTTGAGCTAGTCGGGAATTTGGCATATAGAATTGACTTACCGGAGAAGATGGCGGGAGTTCACAACGTATTTCATGTTTCCCAACTAAGGAAGTTCGTTCACGACTCAGATATGACTATTTCACCTGATCAGTTAGAGGACTTCGAAGTGGAAACCGAGGCGGTTGGGAACCGCAAGCCGGCCCGTATTGTCGAGCACGACATGAAGCAACTTCGAAGGAAGGCGGTGAAGCTAGTCAAGGTACAGTGGAGCGAGGACGAGAGTGATTGTACTTGGGAGACAGAGGAGGACATTAGGAAGACACACCCAGAACTCTTTGCCTGGTAAGATTTTGACTTCGATTTAGTTTTCCGCATGCTAGGATAGGCTTGTTTGCTTGTTTTGCATGTTTGATTGTTGTACGTGGTTGTTAGGCATGCGGTATCCTTTGTATGTTTTGGGTTAAGGAATTTCGGGGACGAAATTTCTTAGGGGGGGAGAGTGTAACGACCCGCATTCTACGCATCATAGGATCGTAGAATATTTATTTCTGTCACATACGAAGTCGTATGGTCATGTAACTTTGGGAGACGACTATTGGTGTCATTTCCCATGTTCATGATTTTTCACGATTTTTAAATGACCATTTTACCCCTAGTTGGCACTGTTTTGGCCATAACTTTTGACTGGAAAGGAATTTTGACCTGAAACCACTTCCATTGGCTCCGGATGATGGTTTCTCTTTCCGTAGAGTGGTCACAATAGTCAAAAGGACTCACCATTTGGGAGATATGGCTGAAACAAGTTTTAGATGGTGAAAAACAGCTTAATTGGGCTTAACCGGGTGATTAGCAGCTAGGCCCAGAGGAGAATTTCGGGTTTAGAGGTATAGGAGGACTGATTAGGGTTAGGTTATCACTTTCATTTCAGTTTTGAGCCGCCACAAACCTTCTTGAGACCTTAGTAATGGCTTCCGTCCTCTAAAACCACTCCAAAACACATTTTTAGTGAAGATTAAGCCTAAACTACATCAAAACAAGGCCAAATAGCAACAAAGCAAGGTTGGAGCTGCTGCTATACATAGGAATTCGACCCAAACAGAGAATATTTCAGATTTGGTGTTTTATTTTGTGGCCAAGGTGAGTGATAGCATCATTTTGACACTAATTACAGTTAATTAAGGGTAATTAGTGAAGATTAGCGAATTTATACACTAACAAATTCTGGAAAAATGTTTAGAAATTCTTAAATAATATTTCATGCCTCTGTTAGAAAATTTAGACGATTTGATTAAGTTTTACTAAGTATGTGCTTAAACATGATTAAGAAGGATTATAGGAAAATAAGGGGTTTTGGGCACGTTTGATCCATTTTGACATATAAATTCATTGTTTTGGTGTTTGAGGTTAGTTTGCTATGTTGTTATGACTATTTGACATGAATTGTGATTGATTAGAATAGTTAGATTTGTCAAAAACGTCGTCGAACGGCGTAAACAAGTTGCTGGAAAAGTTGCAGAAAGTTGTGCAGGGCTTCGGATCGGATGGGGGCTCGGATCGGATATGTGAACTGGGCAAGAAACCCGACCCGAACCGGAGTTTGGCACATGGGAGGCTTGGAGAGAAGGAAGGCCGTTTGCTTAGAGTTGGAGTGGACAAGGGGATCGGATCGGAAGAATAATTGGAGGCCAGATCGGATCGACTTGGAGATGCAGGGCTCGGATCGAAAGTAAACATTTGGGAGAACTAGCAAGAGGGAAGGCCACGCGGATCAGATGGCAAGGAGGGATCGGATCGGAATACGTGAAGAAATAAGGGAGCGGATCGGAGCTCTGGAAGGAAGGACACCCGACCCGACCCGGAGGAGGACACCGACCCGACCTGAAGTGGAATACCCGACCCGAACCGAATGGAAAGATGACAAGGAAGGAGGACCGAACCGAACCGACGAGGGTAATGACCACCGAACCGAACCGTATTCTAGGGATGCTACTGCACGACAACTCTTCTGAAGACCCACTCCAATTCGATCAAAACCCGAGATGCAAAGGAAGTCCAAATGAGGAGCTTTGACTCAGGATCCAGTTAGGAACCAATGAGTGGGCTTCATGATTGGGCTTTGCTGCGGGACGCGTGCCAAGGAGTTATCGATGTCTATAGCTTTGAACCACTATGGTAGGAGGTACAAAGAAGGATTCAGGGCCATTATGGCATCGGTAGAACCACGGGCTACAACCAATGAAGTGGGTCATTGAAATGTTGGGTCATGACTCCATATGTTTAGCTTGGTCATAGCAGGGTTTCTACAAGTCAGGATTCGTCGTTATCTCAGTTTGTCTAGTGTTCCAAAGTGGTAGATGTCGTATGCTTTACGCACTGAGTGAGAGATGTGAGGATGGTTGCTATGGATGGTGTGTTTGCTATCATTATGACATACACACCCCACCCCCGTATTCTTTACACTATTCATTATGGCACCTTGGAGTATTGTACGGTATGTGGTACTAACTCTTTGGTTGCAGGTCCAGGTTCAGGTATGGTTTAGTATACCTGTTATTACTCTGTTTAGATGCTTATCGCTCATACCAGGCTTTATGTCTGACCCAGAGTTTTATGTCTCCTCTTATTACTCTGGGTGCTCACACGAGCAGACTAGAGACAGGTTAGCTGGTGATGCACGGGTAGATGATCCGGAGACGAGCAGGAGGCTTCCACGTAATATATATAGTATTCTCCCTGTGTTGTTGAAGATCACTGCTTGGGCATTGGTGGTGCATCTTCTACTTTAGTTTTCTTTTGTTAGAGACAGTAAATTTGGAAAGTTGTAATAAGTTGTATTTGGATTTCCGCTGCTCTGATGTTGACATTGATTATTAGTTATCAGCTTGTGCACTGTCTCGCCTGTTTTATGTCAAGTATGTTTTTATTATATTTTATCCCATGCGCTGTGAGACATTCTACAGGTTCCTTGATTAGTTCATTCTCTTCTTTCCTTTCTCCTGACGACCGTCCCGTGCTAGTTGGGCATGTGTACAGCGCACTTTCGGAGGAAATGCAGGCTGGTGCGGGGCGGGCCGTCACACGCATGACCTTGAGTTAGCCGCAATTGTTTTCGCGCTTAAGTCTTGGCGTCACTATCTTCTTGGTGAGAAATTCGAACTGTTCACTGACCACAAATCATTAAAATACTTATTCTCTCAGAAGGATTTGAATTTAAGGCAGCAACGGTGGATGGAATTCCTAGCCTCCTACGATTTTGAAATAGCATATACCCCGGGCAAGGGTAACGTGGTAGCAGATGCCTTAAGTAGGAAAAGGTTGTCCTTGAGTCCGTTGTTTGTTGAACGACGAAGCTTAGAATTCATCTCCATATTTGACTTTAGACCCTCCGTTGACCTAGTACCTGGTTTGTTAGCATCCTTGGAGGTTAGACCTACACTTCTAGGACGAGTTGGTGAGGCACATCAAGACGACCCCCAGTTGGTTGAGATAGTAGAAAAGCTCAAAGGAGGGGAGTCGTCTAGCCATCTTCGTAGGTATACCCTAGACGATAAGGGTTGGTTACGAAGGGATAATAGACTTTGTGTACCACAAGACGAAGACTTAAGGAAGGCCATTCTTGATGATGCTCATCGCTCAAAGATGACCATTCATCCCGGTGGAGACAAGATGTACAAAGATATGAAGCGGGTTTTCTTTTGGGCCAGTATGAAAAAGGATGTGGCCGAGTACATTGCTAGATGCTTGGTGTGCCAACGAGTAAAAGCGGAACAAAAGAAACCCGGTGGGTTGCTTCACCCATTGGAAGTTCCACTATGGAAATGGGAAAGCGTCTCAATGGATTTTGTGGATGGATTACCAAGATCAAGGAAGGGTAATACGGGGATTTGGGTTATAGTAGATAGACTTACTAAGAGCGCCCATTTTATTCCCGTGAAAAGTAAGAGGACTGCTCCGTGGTTGGCTTCTGTATACATTAAAGAGATAGTTCGTTTGCACGGTATTCCTTCTGGTATAGTAAGCGACCGTGATCCCATCTTCACTAGCGAATTTTGGAAGAGTTTACAAGAGGCGGTAGGGACTCAGCTATGTTTGAGCACCGCATATCATCCTCAGACGGACGGCCAGACCGAGAGGGTGAATCGTATTCTAGAGGATCTTTTAAGGCTTTGTATCCTAGACTTTGGGGGTACATGGGAAGAGCACCTTCCATTGGTAGAATTCGCATATAATAATAGCTTTCAGTCTAGTATTGGCATGGCACCTTTCGAAGCTCTTTATGGAAGGCCTTGCCGTTCGCCTACATGTTGGTGGGAATCTACCGATAAAATCCTACTTAGGCCCGATATGGTTAGGGAAACCTCGGAGAAGATTGATTTGATTCGAAGGAGGATGAAAGCAGCACAAGATAGGCAGAAATCGTATGCTGATAAGAGGAGGACAGATCTTGAGTTTGACATTGGGGACATGGTTTTTATCAAAGTGTCTCCGTTACGGAATGTTGTTCGCTTTGGGTCCGTTGGGAAATTAGCACCAAGGTTTGTAGGGCCGTTTCCTATAAAAGACAGGATTGGGAAGATGGCGTATAGGGTGGAGTTGCCTGAGAAACTTAGTGGAGTACACGACGTATTCCATGTATCACATTTGAGGAAGTGTTTGCACAAGACCGTGGAGGTGGTAATAGAGCGTGATGCAACAATTAGACGACCTCCTACATGCATTCTTGGGTCGGAGATCAAAAAGTTGAGAAATCGAGAGGTCAGACTAGTTAAAGTGCAATGGGGAGATGATGAGAGCAACGCTACTTGGGAGGCAGAAGGGAAGATGCGTTCGCTATACCCTTTTCTTTTTGAGGGTATGTCTTTTAATTTCTCCTTTATCGCTTAGCTTATCTTATCTTATTATTAGTATGTCCTCTCATTAGTATCTTTGACCTTTAGTTAGGATAATCCTATGGTTGAAACATGTGTTTGAGACATGTTATGTATGATGGATGCAAAATGGATGCAAGTGGTTGCTAGTGGTTGCTCGTGGATGCATATACACACACACTTTAGGCACTAGATCGGCTCAGTCACTACATATTGCATATTACATAAATGAATGTATTTAGTATAATGGATGTATAATGGTTGTACCATCATATAGATGTTGCATTCGGTTGAATGGATGTGCACGCATATAAAAGTAGTTTGTAAGCAATTAGGATCTTTTGCATACATAATGGATGCATGGCACTATCATGAATTGCATCAAGGAGGTCAACTGAATCAGTGGACCGCCTGATTTTGCATTAGATACGGACATAGACACACACTGTGCATTTAAACATGAAAGCATTAGAAGTCTATAAGGACAATGGATGCCAGTGTTTGTTGATTGAGTAGATGGTTGATGATAGGATATAAACTTGAAGATTTCGGGGTCGAAATCCCTTAAGGAGGGGAGAACGTAACACCCCGTATTTCTGTTAATACTAATATTCACAAATTAAAAGAATTAATATTGAGAATTTGCACGAAATAGCCTTAAAAAGGCATATAACAAATTTGAGATATGTGAATTGCCTTAAAAGGCGAAAAATGGAATTAAGACATTAATTGGAAAATTAATGTGTAGAAATGGTCATAAGTTAATTATGGATTAATTTGAATTCATGAATAGGTGCGTGTGTGTATATATATATATATTTATATATATATATGGGCAGTTAATGTAAACATGAATAGAAGTTTATTAATTTGCTGAGTGTTTGCTGAGTCACTTCTGACTCATTGTTGAGTCAATAAGATAAACCCCATCTGGTCTGAATGGCTGCGGTTATTTCTAGGTTAAATCTAATGGCCTAAATGAATCCTAACATCTATAAATAAGTGGGTAGACTCTAACCCTAAATCACTTGAAAAATTGGAGAGCTACCGACATGCCGTTGCCATGGAGTTCAGCATAGCCGTCACAAACTAAAGAAGAAGAAGGCCTAATCTACAAACTAAATCTACTCAAATCAAATCAAAAGCTCTCTCTCTTTCTATTTCTCTTCTTTAAAATTGTGAGTATGATGAATCTCACAATATTATTATAAAATAATTTGATTAAGTTATGAATGGATCACAAGAAAGTGATATGAATTGTTATGTATTTGTAAATTATGTTGTGGATCTCTTGTTATGCTATTATGTTATCATATATATGTTGTTATGTTGTAGTGATTATGTTGTAAATAATCCTATGCTATGTCACATGTGATTAATCATGCTATGCTATGTTGTAAATCTTATCATGCTATGTTGCAAATTATGATATGCTATGTTGTAAATCTTATATATGTTGTAGATCTCATATTATCACATATGTTGAAATACTTATGTTATATGATAATGATGTCATGTTAAGTTGTGTTGAATCATACAAGTTGTAAAATCATGATGTTAGTATTTATGCGAATTGGATCATGTTTAAAGTTTATGTTTTTTTATAATAGATCTTGATTATGGGAATTTGCCTATTGGGTTAGGTGTACCCATATACATGAATCTACAAATTAATTGGATCTTGAATATGGGAATTTGCCTATTAAGTTAGGTGTACCCATATACATGAATCTATGATTAAATGAATTTTGATTTTTGGGAATTTGCCTATTGAGTTAGGTGTACCCATATAAAACCATATTGTTAATGATGTTGATTCACACATGTCCTATACAAGTTTATGAAATTTGATCAAAATCATATTATGTGAATTATGAATAAGTTGACACCCTTAGATCCATGACATGTATAACCTTATGCAAGTTGTAATGTATGCAAGTTGTAATGTATGCAAGTTTTACCCCTTGTTATGATTTATTTAGTCACATATATATGTTGTTGTTGTTGTGAATATTTTCTTTTATGCTATGAGTTAGACTAATAGGGTCTAGCATACATTTTGCGAATAAACGTTCAAACGTGGGGTAGGGGTAATATTAGGAAATTAATAAATTGGGGTGCAATTGATATGATTTTGCATGCCTTAAATGGATGTCCATAATTGAGTCAATTATGGACATTGTTAAATTTGGAATTAATTAATAATTCAAGTAGGGAATTATTAAAATTGGGGAAAGTGGATTATTAATAATAATCAATGCTTAGGACACGAGGTTGGACCCGTTCGTGACGTAAACCTGCCCGGGCCCGCCCGGCAAATCCAGTAGTCACAAATGTCGGCCCAATGTGAGAGGTCCTAGGCCCAAACTAAAGCATAACAGTTGTAAAGACACGAGGTTAGACTCTTTTGTCGTGTAAGACTGCCCGGACCCGCCCGGCAAATCCAGCTGCCATAAATGCCAGTCTAATGTGAGAGGTCTTTATGAGGTTATGGCCTTAATGAATTAAGAAATACTTAGCTAGATAATCATGTAAGGTGGGACATGGGGGTTAAGTAGGTGCCTTGGGTGGCATGAGGAATCTAGTGGTTGCCTTTAGAGGCATTTGAAATACGATTAGACTTAACCAAATACACATGTAAATGAACATGACTAAGTGGGTTAAGTGGATGGACTAATGGGACAAGCTTAGGTGGAATGCTTGTGGGAAATAATGGGGGCCCATTTCTACCAGTATCCCAAAACGTATCTTTGTGGGCTCGACCCAAGTCGAGGACGGGACACGCATACTGGGTTTGACTATAAGAGGCCAAAACAGGGAGCGGTGGTAACGCAAGTCCAACGGGTTTCATATGCGTGTGTGGACCCGGGCTGGTAGGTAAGACGTTGTTGCATCGTGTAGGTATAAGCCGTGCATCTCCGTTATATCGGGTTGCAACTTTAGGGGAATGATACACCCCACTGTGGGGCCAGCACGGGTATCTACGAGTAAGGAGCCGATCGAAAAATGGAAAGTGGGGTACACCTAGTGGAGATAGGGGCAGGCGGCACCTATGTAGTCAGCTAGGAGTACGTAAAGCCATTAAGAAAGTTTCTAAGTGGAATCAATCTTTAGGGTGACTGGTGTGGTGCAGTATAGTGTTTATCCTTTAGTATTTAGGAGCGCCTATAACGTTTCCTTTAGTGATTGTCTATGTCCTTAATCTGCTCTTTCATAGACATTTCCTTGTTTTCCAACTTATGCCTTAGTCCAGTTATTTTGATAATAGTATTGTAGAATTATCATACTCGCCAGACTTTATGTCTGACCCCCCCCCCCCCCCACTTTTTCATCCTTTTCTCCCTTCAGGTCCTCAGGTTGGGCCAAGTTCCAGTGGAGTCTGATTGGATTGCTTATCTCTTGGAAAGCTTGGACTGCTGAAGTAAAGTCCAACTTGTTATCTTTATTTTTAATGGCTATTTATGTAATGGGATTATGTACTTGTTTTATCAAGATAGATATTGTACTTAACTTTGATTATGGTGTTATGATGTAATCAAACATGTTTTGACTTCTGCTGCAATTGAAATAAAGTTTTTAAATTTCCAAGTACTATTTTATATCTGTCTTGTTGAAATTTTACTGTTCTATATTCACCTAAAACCTCCATAGAAGTTAATTGCATTCCCTTTGTGAGTGACATTAATGGACGTGGGGTGTTACAATAGTTTAAAACAGTTTGAACATGAAAACGATATCTCATAAGACCACGCCGTATAACGGAACGGGTTTTTCCCTTATGAGAATCCAAAATATCTTTATATCAAAAACCTTTTGATATTATAATAATGTCTATCAACCACAATATAATAATCATCTAGCAGAAACGCTTTCATCTCACGTTCTACATATATAGTATACAATCAAAACCGCAAGCACGTATTGGGTAATGGATTTCCAACTATGACAAAGTATGGAACCACCTTTCGCTAGTCTACCTCTAGAGAGGAATACACTGGGTTCAACAAGAACATCTTGCAACCCGGCCACACATGATCGACCACTCATTTTGCTTGAGTGTATCGAATGTATATCACCAACGGTTGGGATCAACAACCATTTCCCGAATGGGACAGCATCAACAATAGATTTTTAGAAATAAATGAAACTCTAGATCAGGTGATTATACACCCTAATAGGTGCGACCTATATAGCCATGCTACCTGCCTGATTTCTGTCATTTACCAGTTGATGAGGCTTGAGGTTACGCTTTATCATAACATCAGATTTCACTTTGAATGCCACATTGTCAGATCCATCGAAAATCACTAACTGACGTCCACAACAGAACATTACGTGTTAGCTAAAGAAGTTTCCTTCTCCGCTTCCACTCTTGGTACGGTTGAAGAAATCAATGTTCGTGAACTTTCTGGAAATACTCTGTCAGACATTCATCCATACAAGTCATCCAGGAACAGGATGAACCGAAGGCACCATTCAGTACATCTGTCTTAGGCACTGTTATCTAAGACTTATACAATAGCCCTTGCACTTTACTCCGTCTTTAATTATCTTTGGCATATATGATTCGCAACGCTTATGCCAATACAGAGTGGTTCTTTGTAATCCAACTGGTCTCTCCATATTAACAACGTTAAAATGGTCAAAACTTCGATAGTCTGTGATTTAACCATCAAAGAAAAACACGTGTGCAAACAACGATATTATTTCCGAATGGAAATTCTATCAATCAATCATCAATTATATATATATATCCTTATTTTCTATGTTTAGAAAATATATGTTATTAACACTGGAAAACGTTTCCATGGCTTAATTATGTATCACTATTCTTCTACAACTATCAGTCTCTGATTGTAAACTAGTATAAGAACAATTCCCTAAGTACCAATCCCAAAGGTCGAAACCAACATCAGATAGACACTTAGGAAACCATTCAACTTAACAAGTCTCCAGTCAAATTCTGATTTAGCTTAACTCCATTTCTTAACTCCTTATACATGAACACTTCCTTTTCTAATTCATATTTCAAATTTCAATATTTGATTACGTTTCTGATTCTATTTGGAAAACATTTCCAAATCTTCTTTACTTGGATTTAAACAGATGTTTAAATCAACATCGCGACGACAACTCAAACCACTATACTTATTTACTAAAATAACTTAACCACTTTCACTCTCGAACCTTAACCGTTTCTAAATTAAAAACGAAGTCAATCAAGTTGGGGTATAATTACCTCTCAGACCTTAACTGAACAACATTTCAAATATCGAAATAGGGTAAGTTCATCCTTTAACTCTTTAACACTTCCTTACGAACCCTCGGATTCTATTTACGAACCCCCTTCTTTTACAAGTTTACGTGATTATAACAATGGTGTTATAATCTCTTGCATCCGAAATATATTATCTTTGATATGACTTTTATTTCCTAACTCGAATAATATAACGACAACTAATTTATTTACTCATATTAGGTTAACTCTAATCTATAACTGTTATTTGAATAACTCCAACCTAATAACTCTTACTGGATTAACTCTTATTCGAATAACTTATATTTGATTTGCTTACTTTCGAATACTTATATTCGATAATCTCTTTCTTCGAATAAATCTTATTCGATTTAACTCCTGTCGAATAACTAGATTCGGTCAACTCACTTCGAATATTTCTGATTCGATTATCTCACTTCGAATATCTCGGATTCGATTATCTCACTTCGAATATCTACTATTTGATTATCTCACTTCGAATATTTCTGATTCGATTCACTTCTTCGAACAACTAAGTTCGATTAACTCATTTCAACTCTATTCGAATAAACTAAATTCGATTAACTCCATTTGAATAACTCTAGTTCGATTTAACTCTATCGATTAACTCTAACTGATTAACTCTAACTGGTTTAACTCTAACTGATTAACTCTAACTGGTTTAACTCTACGGTTTAACCTAACTGGTTAACCCTAATGGTTTTACTCTAACTGGTTAACCCTAACTGATTAACTCTTTGTCCTTATTCAGTTTGAAACATCGATGTTGAAATAGATTCTTACTTCTTTATATAAGTCCTGACTTTTATATTCTATTTATCTAAATGATAAATATTTAACTTAATTTATAAATATCATTTATAAATCAATCTGCTCCTTTTATCTGTTTACTTCTTCATATATAAGTTCAGACTTATATATATATCTATTTATCCAAAGATAAATATTTCCTTTATAATCTATTTGTTTTCTAAATGCCTTTACCCATATTTCCTTTTTAAATCTTTATTTGTAAATGGTTTACAAATATTACACTTTTAAATTCTATTTACAAATGGTTTTCAAACATTTCCTTTTCAACTCTATTTGCAAATGTGTTGCAAATATTTCCTATAATATCTTATTTGTTTTCTAAACAAATATCCCTTTTATCTTATTCTATTCATTTTACAAATAAATATCCTTTTCTTATCCTATTTATTTAACAAACTAATAATCCATTTAAATATCTAATTTATTTATTCTAAATAAATAATTCACTTTATAAATATTCCATTTATAAAGATTTCCCTTCATACAAAATTCCACTTAAACATATTTCCTATTTATAAATATTCCATTTATAAATAAATTTCTATTTATAAGTATTCCATTTATAAATAATTTCCTTTATAAAATCTTCTTTGATTTTATAAATATTATCTCTTTTATAAAACCCCTTTGATTTTATAAATAATCTAATTTCAATATTCATTTTGAAAATCCCCCTTCTTCCAAATTCCGGTGTGTTATGGTGTTAAACATATCAAATTACGATGTCGTCCATACACATATAATCAACAACAGGTTGTATATCACATCATATATTTCAATATATAAAAAAACAATAAAATAACTGTTGAGGAATCCAGTCGGATTCCTCCAATCTATTTCCCTGCATCCACAGATGTTACACAATAAAATCAACATCACCTTCAGTTCCATATGATATATTCTGTTAAATAGAATCAATATAGAAATTCAACTAACTGACTAGCAGTTCAATCAAACAGTCAACACATAGTCAATCAGCCAATATTTAACAGTTCTAAAAATACAACATGAAATTATAAACTGTTCAGAGTTAGTGAGGTTTACTCACATTGGACTGTTATCGTTAAAAATGATTAACTGTCTTTGATTCAGACAGACAATTTATTTTGCAATAAATTGTAACGAGCTCCAATCCACTCCCCGTCAGTTCCATTTCGAATTGCCCGTCCATACAATCCCAACGGATCTTGTTTCGCTGAATTCCATTCAAGTATGATAAAGTTATGTCAATTCGAAGTTAATATATACTTAAATTAAATTAACTAATTTTATTTCTATTTACCGGGCCTTACTTCATCATTTCGGCGCACTAACCAAATCAGACCTGCCCATTCACAATTGCGCCCTTCTTCCTTAACCACTATCCGCTCCAAGAATCAATCTGCTATTCCGTTTCTTCCTTCGATCCACTCCTCTATACAACGCCACTAACCATAAAATCAAAACCACCGTCGTACTCACCCTCAAGCCCCCCTCCATGTTCCTTCGACTTCGATCAACTCGCGGCTTCCCTTTGGAATGCGAAGAACCCCCTTAACGTTACTGTGTTGAAGAACCGTCGCCCCTTGGTTATCAATTTCCCCCAAACTCCCATGGCAGGTGCTAAATCACCACATGTGAACCGCTGTAACCTCCCTTTATCCATTCGACGCTCGAACTTCTCGAGCGATGAAAACCCTAGGTCTCGCTAAAGAACTGACGGCCAAAACAGTGCGTCGAACTTGCTCAAACAAATACCAGATTGAAGGAAACACGATTGTGAAACCAAATATGGGTATAAAATGATTTATAGAATTAGATTTGTATTTCTTCTTGATTTTTGAATCTCACTTTTTTGGGTGTTTGAGATTTTTGAACCGGCGGCTCAAAACGAGAATATATATCGAGAATCAAACTTTTGTGTTGCTGAAAACATTGAGTGGGTGGCATGTTTAGGTTCACACAACTTAGGATATTTTATTTTATTTTATATTGTCATACAAGTCTTTAAAAATTCCAGTGATCACTCATGATACCCAAAAATCACCAAACTGGACATGCAGCTACAGTTCGACATTACGCTCCCAATGAAACTGGTTTCGTCGAATTCCGACTCCATTTACTTGCACAGCATATTTATAACCATCAAAATACTGATTTTTTTTCACTCTAAAAATCCGTACGGCCACACAGCGACTTTAAAAATCACGGAACTTGGAATCTAGCAATAATTTGATGTTGCGGATCCAACAAAATTAGTTTCGTCGAATTCCGACTCCGTTTGCAAAAGTGGCTATTTTTAAAGCTCTAAATAACCCATTTAAATATATAAATATATTAAAATATACTTAAACTAAATACAAATAAATTTATATTATCGTATATACTCACAGTGGAATACCATACAGCTCTACTGGGATTTATAACTTGATATTTCAAATCCCGATTAAATCGATATTCGATTAAAAAATGAAATTCCTTTTTAAAAATATAAATAATTCCTTTATAAATTATAAAGGAATTCCACAGCAACTTTTCTAAGATTATATTTGGACGTAAATCAAAATCTACATGACGAAATACCGATTTTTCTCTTCCACTAGAAAGAATACTCCACCAGCTCCTAACGTTTCCTGTTTCACAGAAATCCGATTTAAAACGAACCTTGTACGTCTAGTTGAAGTTCAATTCGCCAAATAACGAACTGCCGCGCCATTTCAAGCTCGATTTTAATTATAATATAATTATACGTTCAAATTGTCGTTCAAATAATATATTCGTTATTCTACTTCAATTCTAAACTGAATTAAATATCACAGATGATCCAGTTCACACCATATCGCCATTTCAGCCAATTCTGATTATTTCAAAATTAAATATATTATTTAATTTATTATTTTAATTAAATATTCACCATTATTTAATTCAACGACCATTAAATCCTCTTAATCACCTTTTAAATAATTAAATTAATTAATTGTTATATCGCTGAAAATGCGGGTCATTACATAACTGAATGAAATACACGGACATAAAGCTTTCCGAATATAGCCCCAGTTGTAGTCCAGGATCCTGTGAAAAGAAATATCTATGAAAAACCAAAACTACTAGCTGCCTATATGGAAAATATGGGCACCCAGAGTTTAGGTGGAAACAATAAACTCTGAGTCAGTCATGGGACTAATGTGAGAACTCAAAACAATTATTAAACTTTACTTTAAAATGAGGTAAATCATGGGACCATGCCGCATGTCACGGAATGGGTTTACTCCCATGAATACTCTGAAATAAAACAATTTGTAAACAATGCAATGCTTTGAAAAATGAAGCTACTATAAGACTCAGTTCCCATCACACCATGAAACAAAAACCAGAGGATAGAATTTTCCCTTATAATAGCCAAACACGCTTGATATGCTTTAAAACAAATCATTTTTATATTACCAAGAGTGCATGGTGTTAAAACAACTTCAAATATAAATGTATCAACCATAGATGGCATAGGTACCATATATTATGTCGCCATACATAGGTTTACAACTAAGCCAAAAGGTCACTTATTGAAAATTGGATTTCCATCATGAGTCAAGGCAAGGGATGGTCTCCTTACTGATTTGGATCATCTCTAGCAAGATGATCCAGGACTCGGACGTTGGCAAGCCCTTGGATCCTGCAGTTCCGGTCCATACTAACTTTAGTGGATTGGGTATTCTTGAACAATACGTTTCCCGGTGCTATCGGACCTCCAAAATGGTCAGTATGTCGACCAATCATATCTGCGGCACCTCGCATCCATCATCTACAAAAGTAAAAATGTTTGGGCTCCATAGCATGGCATCACTTCTAGTTAGATAGAAATGTATGCACTTACTGCGTCCCTCATCCCATTTTTGACTCATACCGAGGTGTGAGGCTCGCGAATTAACGCTATACACAAAGCTATGCTACTTAAAGTTGTGCTTTGATCATCATCCACAAGGCCTTGCTTTTCAATAAAATCCTTGATCATTTGCATCTTAGCATGCGACATTGTCAATCCATACCATACCACTGGTTTCTACCAATATATAACCTCTAAGCTCGTACGTCTCAGAGAAGGGTGTTAAGCAAGAGAATAAATTCTCCGCCACCAAACAGATATATATTTCGCAGAGATCAACAAATATAGCACAGAATACAATGTCAGACAGAATCCATTTACAAGTCCGTTCTGGGTCTGAACGAAACCGGTGGTACCTTATTCGTTGTCCCATATGTCCAATACAGGAGAGAGGTCCTCGCATATCCGGTCAATCTACAAGTACGCCTGGATGATCACCACTTATTACCTTGTCCTGGGTGTACATCCCAATCAAGACATCAGTAATCATCCATACGATGTGAAGATCTTCGGTCTTCAACTATCATCTTCATCGTCGACTTTTAGTCACCGTATCAGTTATTCAGAATGGGATAAACCCGGTCTTTCCGAATAACTCGCATATTTTATAATCAATAATCAAGTGCTAGAAAAACACATCATATGCCTCATTCAATTTCAGAATATTCTTTTATTCAAATATTCACATCTTAGGAGAAAGATTCCCATTAATTTTATCAAGGATACGTTCTTTTAAACTTATTCTTTAATCTTCCTTTGGATACCAATTTCAAAAGATTTTATTATATCTTTTCACAATCTAAACCAAAACAAGGTTTATTAACTACTCGGGATTATCGAGCCTTACCAAAGTATTCATTTATTTTATTACCTCAATCACAACCTATTCATCCCATGGAGAGAAACTGGTTGTACTCCACATCTACACCCATTGTGTTATCGGTAAAATTTATTACCATTTCACGTTTCAAATCTAATTAAAGATTTAACTACCGCATGGAGTAAAACTAGTGATACTCCATTCTCGATCATTTCATAAATTCGGTAAATTTTGTTACCTTATTACCACTTCAGTCTAATTAAAGATTCATTAAAACTCTAGTTCAATTTTAATCTTAAAAATCATTACTTAATGATTATTCAATCTTTTGGGAAATAAATCATGTCTTTAACCGGGTTAAAAAACCAGTGCCATTTGAAACACAGTTCACGATAAACCCCAAAATCATCTTCCATCAAAATGGAATCTTCACGAAAATCATAACAGTATATAATCGATATAAATTTCCGTATTAGATCAATACTATAAATGGGATAATGGCAAAGCCTTTTAAATTCCATAAATAGTAATGGTCTTCCTTCACAGAATCTCATCTCGATTATCACTAAATCGAATTCCATTCAATTCCAATTTCTTTTATTAAATTGAAAAAGCTTTACTTTGGAAAATTTCCATTAAATCTTAGAATAAATATTTATAAATTCCAAATCATATCTTCACTGTTAAGTGGGTTTTAAGAACAAATGTTATTTAAAACATCGTTCACAACAAACCCAGAATCAACTTCCATTTAATTCCAATTATATTTATTAATTGGAAAACTTCATTAAATCTTGGTTAAAAGATTTATTCTTTTCTCAACTGGGTTTAAGAATAGTGTTATTTAAGACACTAGTCACGACAAGCCCAAAATCCCGTTTGATATTAAATACAAGGCTCTAAATAGAAATCATATCATCTTATATTCAATATCAAATTCTGAAACCAACAAACATCGTATAACGATATACATATCTTCCAAATTGCTCAACAATATCTTTATAATCACGAAATACAATATTGAAACATTTCAAAGATTATTTCCATACAAATCATTTCCAATTCATACATTGAAAAACTCTGGTTATATTTAAACCATTTCAATTCCTTTCAGTTCTTTACTTAAGTTGATACTTTGATAAAAATATCTTTTAACTTTACAGACTTGGAATATTCCATCCAAAATCATTTCAAAACATTTATTATGATTTCACATAATTTATTCATATTAAGCCTTTAAAGTCGGTTTCCAATACCGGTCACCGAACTGCATCCATGGCGGCCTTTTCCAAAACTGATTTGGACATATCTTAAAATCCAACCATTAGATTTAAAATCTATTATTATCATTCGAATGCTCTTTTCGATATGAACCCAACGGTTCCAGTTTTAGGAGAATCCGATGGTCGGATTTCCCGTTATGTCAATTCGAAGTTAATGGTTGAAATTCGTGAACGGTCGCTGCGTGATACGTTCTATTCAAACCATTTAAATATATATATAATATTTCATTTATTTCCTTTCTAAAACGTATTTTATAAACCATTTATAAATTCATTTTAAAATGATTTCAAATTCCTTTTCAATTTTAAATCAAAATTGAACCATCTATATTACTATAATATAAAAATAATAATATTTTCAACTTATCAAATTTTGAAATCAAATCCTTTCGATATTCATTATAAAATCGATAGAAAAATCCATTCGAGTTAAAATGGCATACATCTACTTAAATCGGCTTCATATATTTCAATATTTTCATGTCCATCCAAAATCGGACATCAAAATCATATTTTAATTCTTTACTGAATATTATTTTAAAATATTCGTTATTTCTGAATTAGAATCAGACTCAATCAATTACCATATAAATTTATTTATATTGATTCCATGCATCACATGTATTCAAAAATAGTGATAAACAACTATTAAACATTCAATTCACATCCAGAGTGCAATTTACAACTGTATAAGCATTAAATAATTAAATAACGCTTATCACGGTTTGTTGATCCATCGATTGACATACAATTAAATCCAAGGGAGATGTGAATTAATTATCATCCCCAGACCCGTGTGAGGTTTACAACCATCAACAAATATTATTATTCGTATATTTGGGCGATGTGTAAAATTATCATCCTAATACCCGTATGGGGTTTACATCACAATCAATGTGAAATTATTTACAGTTAAATAATAATGACATTAAAACTTTACACATCCATCATCCACCAAACAAATATTGCAATCATAGGCAATCAATATATATTTATAAAAATTAATAACTGTACAAAATTTTGAGTGAGAGAGTTCTCCCATTTGGTTTCCACTCCGTCAGTCTTTATTTGAGAATTGTTTTAATAAAATCAAACGAGCATTAAATTTTCTCAAAAACTTCAACAGCTTTTGTTTCCGTTCTGGTCAGTTCCCTGTTGTAGTGTTCGCTTCCATGATCGCAATGCAACTGAAACCATCGGATTTTGATCTCGTATGAAAAAGACACGGCATTTTATACATTGATTACATAGTTAAATAATTATATAAAATAATTAAAATTAATTACATCTCTAATTACATTCTATCCCTGTTCAATAATGTCGACCGTGAAAACCATTTGCACACCCACTAGGGCTTTACCGTGCCGCCACCTAAGGAGGCCAGGCGACCATCCACGCACCCAACGTTGACCGCCGCCCTTCACTCCACTACCACCCTCCTTCTGGTGAACTCGACGGCCCTGGCACGTCGGAAAACTGCCTCGAACAATGGGGCTTTAAGCCCAGAAATTGAGCAAACCGCACAACGAAAGTTCACCAAACCCATAATAATTTAAAGCCCTCTCATAGCTCTTGAAATTTCATGTATTAAGTTTCTGAAATCATTTAGTGGATTGGCCAGAATTTGGAGAGGAAATCAGGAGCAATTTCATTCGTTTATTAGAGAACGACAGCGACTGAAATAATGAATTAGAATTAGGGTTTTAGTTTATTTATATATATTATAATATTATTTTAATTCCAAAATAACTTGTTTAACTCCATGAACTCCAAATCAAGCCAAGCGACTGTCATTTCTAACCAAATACCCCCGTTCCAGACACAATGGAATATAGTAATATCTACCAACAATCATATCTACTGACAACATCAGTAAATGTAATATAGTAATAAAAACTACCTCTAGCTGATGTATTCATTAGTCCACACACATCATTATGTATAAGGCCCAAAACATCACTAACCGTTCACTATTCCCAATGAAGGTTGCTTAAGTCATTTTTGCTTAATAAAAAATATTTGCATTCTTCATATGATTCAAATTCAAATGACATCAAAATTCCATCATTATGGAGTTTTGATATGCGTTTCTTGTTTATATGGCCTAACCAACAATGCCAAGGTATGTTGGATTATTAGATTTAATCCACTTAATATTTTTATTATAATCTAGCATATTATAGCTAAGGATTCATAAAATTGTTAACTAATTGCACATTTCCATACGATATTTTATTTAAATAAAATGAACAACAATTGTCCTTTTACTAGAAATGAAATTAAAGATTGTCTGAACAAGATGCAGAATAACATTTATTTTAAATGGAATTTCATAATAACAGTATTCTAATTCTTCAATTAAGCCAGCAGTTAGAGCATAAAGCGGCCTCCTCTGGATAATTCAGTAATGTTTGCTTTATTTCCGCTCATAATTTCACTTCTTCTTTTTGTCAGATTTCTACTTGTAGTTCCTACAAATTCACATACATATATGTGATCCATATCTAGTATATAATACTAGAGATGTATAAGCAGATTGTTATGACATTTATACATTATTTTGGTGAAGTTATACTTCGGCCTATCCTTTTAGATCTTCTATATTTTTAAAGTAATTACATATTTCAATTTTATGTAAGGACAATCCTCAAATCTCGATGTTAGCCAAGAATTTGATTTAATTCGATTTATCCTTCTTAAGGATCAATTTTAAATTATCGGAGTTATTTGCTATTGAATATCTACAGCTGATAATAAATAATAATTGATATTGCTATATACACACACACACACACACATTTAATATAAACACAAATTTTGACAATCAAAATTTATATTAATATGAATGTATAATTTAAACTAAAATATGCTCCCACTCAAATTAATGTCTCTCTCTCTCTCTATATATATATATATATATATATATATATATATATATATATTTGTTGATACAAGTCCCATACCGGGGAATTTATAAAATAAATCCTGTATAAACATTAAGAGTTCATTCTTCACATTGCCAATTGGTTTTGTGATAATTTGGGGTTCTCCACAAAAACAATTGGCGATGTGAAGGGCGAACTCTTAATGTTTATACATGACTTATTTTATAAATTCCCAGGTATTGGACTTGTCTAAACACGCCCCTCAAGTGTGGCATATCCTGAACCTCACACGTGGTTCTTAGGGCTGACATGGGCAAGTGTAGCTTGTGCACACGAATTTAACCATCTCTGATACCATGTAAGAGAACCCAAATTATCACAAAATCAAATGGCAATGTGAATGATAAAATCTTAATAATTATACTGGATTTATTTTATAAATTCCCTGGTGTAGGACTAGTCTCAACAATATTGGTGGTCCAAGATCCAAATCTAATCATCCTCTTGAGTCAGCTTTGGCTGATCGCCCAAAACACAATCTTTTAGGTAAACATCTTATGTCAGTTATATCTCTTATATAACTCTTGGATAGCATTATAAACAATTTTGTATGTCCAAGATCCATATCTAATCATGCCTTGAATCAACTTTGGCTGATTGTCCAAAACACAATCTTTCAGGTAGACATCTTATCTCAGTTATATCTCTTATATAACTCTTGAATAGTATGATGAAAAATTTGTTCATTTAAACATTAAATATCCCATACTTCTTATCTATAAGCCCATAATCTTATTATGCGACCTAGTTAAGTCAGACCCATTTATACAGTTAAGTATCAGATTTACTCTATCGCATATAACCAAAATAAAAGGTGTACAATACTTTGGCATTACCTACATCCAGTGACTCTAGCATCGATAAGTGTATTTATTAGTTGACGTCACCATGAGTTAATATAAATTATTAGTTTTAAAGGGATTTTATAACTTGAGATGGCAAGTCACATTATTTGTATCTATTCATTTCAAATATACACGTATTTTATATCGGCATAGTTAATTGCATATAAATGTAATAATAAAATCAACAAACATGTATAGTCACAATTAGAAAGAAAACAATAAACCTATTTCTGAACATTTCAGATTCTTAAAAAAAAATGTATAAGTGAGACAGGCCATACTTGTGTTATAGAAACTTCTGTATATATCATATAGGCCACGAGTTGTAATACATGCATTTTTTTTTTAGTTTTTACATAGCACACAAATATAAATAATACAAACAATTTTGTAAATATCATATAGGCAGCCCAGCGTTATATAAAACAAATACAATGTGCTTTACATTTACTTATACTATAAACAGAGTTCAGCACTGTAAACTTATTTGTTCATAAAAATGAAATAAACATATAAACCATGCAGATTTTTATACATATTCATACACGGTAGCATTAATCATACATAGGGCGAAATATGTGTAGATAATCACTACAAAATTAGTAAGAGAATGCCAACATATGTATATGTACAGGCATTAGAGCAAACATAAAACAGGAAAATTTCATAAACTATTACAGATAGTTCAGGAATTACATTAATGGCACTGTTTGCATATCCACATAATCTTATATATATATATATATATATATATATATATATATATATATATATATATATCCACCAACAACATATCATATAAGTTGACAGAATCATCATAATCAAAATAAACATTAGTGACCTCCTTTATATGTCAAATACATATAAATTGCAATCATGCAAAAGTTAATCTCAAAATAAGTCACACATGCTTCAAGCTTGCACCTTTCTTCACTACTACAGGATTCAATTTGAATGCCATTAGTTAATATGCTGACATCAAATGCCTATACTTGGCATAATTATAGTCCATCAGTTTAATAAAAGAAACAATATCTAATAATGTCTCTTTTAAACTGATTTACTAAATTTATCCAAAGAGACGAAATATGGATCATGTTTTGAACATGTATATTTGCAGTACAGTGTGTTTCAAAAACTTGGAGGTAAATGCAGATAAAATTTTCATCAACCATTTATTTGTATACATATGCAAGCATTATATAATATGTATAGGTTCAATAACCAGCCTTCGTATTTATAAAGATATAAAATTAAATCCAAAACTCCCATACATATCATAGTGTTTAATATCTATACAGCAATTCGTAAATCAAATTAATCCAGTATTTTGACACACACACACACACACACACAATGTGTGTGTGTGTGTGTGTGTGTGTTTAACAAATCAAATATTAAGTTATAATTTGTTGTAATAGCTAAAACATACTCAAAACATACATTTATCAAAATAAATATATACTTACAGCAACAGGCTTAAATTCAAATACTTGTTCATAGTATTAAAAATTAACTGACATACATTCATGTATTAAAAAAACTGAGTTCTTTTTCAATTTATCCCATTAGCAAAATACATCAACATATATACATGTAACGACCCGGTTTTTCAACGACTTTGGTTATCGCCATAAACTCAATGATGACTAACCAAACATCGAAAAATACCGGAAAGTTAATAGAAATAATGTAACAACCCGTAAAATGCGAGCCAGTTTGAAATTTTTATTTTGGCAATTTTAGCAAATTTTGAATATTTAAAATGGAATATTTTAAATAATATCGACGAGAAATTTATTTTGAATATAATTCGACGTATATATTTATATACGTCGTCGTTAGAATATAAATAATTATATATAATTATAAAAGGAATTGAAAATGGCGCGGTAGTTCGAAAATTCGATTTCTAATTTCAAATGAATATACAGAATTCGTTATAAGTCAGAATTGAACGAAACAAGAAATATTTGAATCTGTATAACTATATCTTTGTAACGAAGTTAACAAACTGAGATTTCATTTTAGAAATGATAAGATATGTCCAGTTTAAAATTAGAAATAGTCGCTGTGGAATTTATATATATTTTTATATATATAAGGCCCTTAAAAATAGTAATTTTGCAAACGACCTCGGATTTCGACGAAACCAGTTTTGTTGGGTCCGTGGTGTCGAATTATTGCTAGGTTTTAAATTTCATAATTTTTCGAATCAATATGTGAGCGTGGCAAAGGAAAACGCGTTTGACCAGTTTCAGTTGATTTTAATCGACTGGAAATTGGCCATTTTTCAAACGGTCTCAGAATTCGACGAAACTAGTTTTGTTAGGACCGTATCGTCAATACGAAGCTAGAAAATATTTTTCTGGAATTTTTCAAGTTAGTATGTGGCCCCGGTAATTTGAAATGTACGTTTAAAATTCAATATAGTAATTTAAATGTAAATTCAACGAAAACTGATTCAAACGATCGAATCAACTTGCAATACATATCCCATTGTGTTCGGAATGGGGGTATTTAGCTAGGGGCGACATTCGTTCGGTCTCGTTTGGAGTTTGGATGAAAATTTCAATATAAAGACAAGTTAGAAATAAAATAATATTTAATATTTAATATAAAAGCCTCTTTCATTTCCAAACCCTAGGCCGCTTTGACTTCAGCCGTCAATTCGATTTCAAGGAAAAAAAGGGGGCCAATTTTAATTCTCCAAAATTATCCGATGCCGATTTATAATTTCAGAAATTTCCTAATCGAAAATGAAAGAGGATTTAAGCAGCTTCGAAAGCATATTGGTTTGATCAACTTTAGTGTCCTGAATCGTTCGATACTGCGCCTCAAACAGGCCGTGTTCGTGCCCAATTTGCGAGGTCCAGGGGAGGTCGAGTGGGCCAGATCCGTGGCCGAGGGAAGACGAGCCAGAGGCGGAGGTGGTGGCGCCGCCTGATGGTCAGTCGGCTGCTCCAATCAACGGGCGATGGTGGGTTTCTGGTGCGAGCTTGTTTCGACGGGGTTACATCTTTGTCGTTCCAGATAATTAACAGATGAAGAAGGTAGTTTCGTTTATATATATATATATATATATATATATATATATATATATATATTTTCACATTCATTCACATTGTTTATTTGTCCTGAGTATATATAACCTTGTTTTGAAAAACAAAGTTTGACATTGTTTGAAACAAATAATAAAATTAGTTTAAAAAAAAAAACAATAGTATTAATATATATGTATAAACAGTATTTTAAATCTGGTTTTAAAATGTAGAAAAAGCTAAATTTTTGCATAGATATCATTTTAAGAAAAAACTAAATTTTTGTGTATATATCATTATATAAAGAAGTAGTTTTTAATATGAATATAACACTGTTTAAAAAGGTGACTTTTATAATGATATACTTTTGAAACGATGAAGTCTATGTTTTTACAAAGGCGAAATTTTTATATATTGAACTTCGTGATAAAAATAGAATTTTTATATATTGAACTTCGAAAGAAAAATAGAATTTTTATATATTGAACTTCGAAAGAAAAATAGAATTTTTATATATTGAACTTCGTGATAAAAATAGAATTTTTATATATTGAACTTCGTGATAAAAATAGAATTTTTATATATTGAACTTCGTGATAAAAATAGAATTTTTATATATTGAACTTCGTGATAAAAATAGAATTTTTATATAATGAACTTCGTGATAAAAATAGAATTTTTATATATTGAACTTCGAAAGAAAAATAGAATTTTTATATATTGAACTTCGAAAGAAAAATAGAATTTTTATATATTGAACTTCGAAAGAAAAATAGAATTTTTATATATTGAACTTCGAAAGAAAAATAGAATTTTTATATATTGAACTTCGTGATAAAAATAGAATTTTTATATATTGAACTTCGAAAGAAAAATAGAATTTTTATATATTGAACTTCGAAAGAAAAATAGAATTTTTATATATTGAACTTCGAAAGAAAAATATGATTTTTATATATTGAATAGCGAAGTAAAAATTCGATTTTTACATATGTAGTGAAAGCGGACAACGAAGGCGAGTTGGTGAAGATTTCTATCAATGAAGAGCCGTGGAGCTAGGATAGCTATATGTGAGAATTTCTCACCTTTCAATTTATTTTTCTAGTTATATATATATACTAGGATGCAGACGGTGCTTAGTAGCACCCGACACAATCGTCCACAGACCATGGACTTGTTTGTTTGGTTTCGTAGATTAGTTGGATGATTTGATTTGAAATTGAATTGTTTGGTGAATTGGATTGATGTGTGAATGGCGTGGGCCTTCACTAGACCGGGGATAAGGCTAGGCCTTGTCCCGTTTCTAGTATCGTGCCGTTATGCCACCGAAATTTTCTAAAATGTGTTAGAAAAATAAAAATATCTTTTTATTTAAAGAATGAACTTAATCGAAATTCATATGTTGGAATAAAATGTTTTATCGTTAAAAATATAATTTTTAACGTGAATGTGAATAAATAAATATTCATTTACAAACCAGACGGTTTGTTTATGTACACCTATTTGAAGGACAATGATTGGGTCGATAAATTTTACACATCACCCAACTGCACGAATAAAAATTTGTGTTTGATTGTTTGAAACCCCACACGGGTGTTGGGATGAAATTTGAAGTTCACTCATCCTGATTGATTAAATATGTCAATCGATTGATTGACAGGCTGTTATAAGCATTAGATATCTATATTTGATGCTTATACGGTGTAGTGCACTTTGGTTGATGGTTGATTATTCATCGTTGCTATTATATACATGTGTTGTATGAAAAATCCATATAATTAACTTTATATGGTAATTGATTGGGCCTCATTCCAGTTTTAAAATAGAAATATTTGAAATAGAAATATTCGAAATGGAATATTTGAAAATATCAATATATGAAGCCGTGTTGATTAGATTGACGCCATTTTGACGTGAGCGATATTTATATCGATTTCGAAATGAATTGAATTGTAAACGATTTCGAAATGAATTGAATTGAAAACAATTTCGAAATGAATTGAATTGTAAACGATTTCGAAATGAATTGAATTGAAAACGATTTCGAAATGAATTGAATTGAAAACGATTTCGAAATGAATTGAATTGAAAACGATTTCGAAATGAATTGAATTAAAAACGATTTCGAAATGAATTGAATATATAACGATTTCGAAATGAATTGAATATATAACGATTTCGAAATGAATTGAATATAAAACGATTTCGAAATGAATTGAATATATAACGATTTCGAAATGAAATGAATATAAAACGATTTCGAAATGAATTGAATATATAACGATTTCGAAATGAATTGAATATAAAACGATTTCGAAATGAATTGAAAACGAATTCAAATTGAATTGAAAACGATTTCGAAATGAATTGAATTGAAATTTGAATTGAAATGGATTTTAAAACGAATTTATAAAGCAGAATTCAATCTTGATTTGAATTGAAATGGAAGTTGAAAATGTTTTTGAAACGAATTCAAAACTATTTATATAATTCGTTTTGAATAGAAATCGACGATATATATAATATATATATTATATATATAATATAATGGCCTGAATAGAACGCGCCGCGCCGCGGCAGTTCGCGAATTTCGACCATTTATTTCAAACGGACATTACGGGAGATCCGACCGTCGGATTCTCCTAAAACCGGAATCGTTGGGTTCGTATCGAAAAGAGCTTTCTAACGAATGTTAGAAATTTGAAATCTAACGGTTGGATTTGGAATTATGTCCAAATCAAATTCGAAAAAGGTCGCTGTAAGTGCAGTTCGATGGTCGTTGATGGAAATCGACTGTACGGGCCTTGATAAAATTATTAAAAATAGTAATAATTTGTGTAAAATCATAAGAAATGATTTGTGAAGATTTGGGATGAAAAATTCCATATTTGAAAAGATAAAAATAGATTTTTATCGAAATGAACTAGTTTTGAACTAGAAATATAATTCTATTTATTTTTAAATAAGTAAATTGAATTTAAAAAGGGTTTTGAAAATAACCAAAATTTCCAATGATTGCATTGGAGTGGATTTGAATCGAAATTGTCTTCGGAATATTTCGATGTTGGAATTCGTGATTATACAGATGTTGTTATGGGAATTTGAAAGATATATATATTTATATCGTTATTTCAAATACGACATTTGTTAGTCGTAGAATTTGATATTGAATATAAGCCGATATATTTTCTATTCAGAGCCTTGTATTGAATATCAAATGTGATTTGGGTTTGTCGTGAATGGTGTCTTCACTAACACCGTTCTTGAACCCACTTGAGAAAAGATTAAATCTTTTTATTTAGATTTAATGAAGTGTACCAATTAAATGATATTTAATTGGAATTGAATTGGTATTGATTTTTGGGTTTATCGTGAACAGTGTTTTAAATAACACTTGTTCTTTAACCCGATAATTAATGGAATGTGATTTGGGTTTGTCGTGAATGGTGTCTTCACTAACACCGTTCTTGAACCCAATTGAGAAAAGATTAAATCTTTTTATTTAGATTTAATGAAGTGTACCAATTAAATGATACTTAATTGGAATTGAATTGGTATTGATTTTTGGGTTTATCGTGAACAGTGTTTTAAATAACACTTGTTCTTTAACCCGATAATTAATGGAATGTGATTTTGGGTTTACCGTGAACCGTGTTTTAAATGACACTGATTCTTTAACCCAGTCGAAGATTAAAACTAAGTGGAGTTTTAATGAATCTTTAATTAGATTGAAATGATCGAAAATGGAGTATCACCAGTTTTGCTCCAGGCGATAGTTAAATCTTTAATTAGATTTGAACGTGAAATGGTAATTGAATTACCGATAACACTGTGGTGTTAGATATGAAGTACTACCAGTTTGACTTCATGGGATGAATAGGTTGGGATTGGGAAAATAAAATAAATGATTACTTCGGTAAGTTTCGCTAATCCCGACTAGTTTGAATTGATATTCAAAGGAGATTAAAGAATAAATTCAAAGAATTTATCTTTGATAAAATTAATGGGAATCTTTCCCTATGAATGTGAAATTTAGAAACTAACTATCGGTTAGCCAAGCAGAATGGTTTTCTGGATATTGATCTGATGTTGGTTTCGGCCTTCGGGGTTAATATTTGGGGAATTATTCTCTTGATTAATTTACGGTTAGTGACTAATGAATTGGAATGAGGCGTATGTTGTGTTTGTGTAACACTTATTTAAAATATACGCGAGTTATTCGGAAAGACCGGGTTTATCCCATTCTGAATAACTGATACGACGATAAGTCGAAGATGAAGACGATGGTCGAAGACCGGAGGTCTTCATGTCGTTTGGGTGATAACTGATGATCTTGATTGGGCTGTACACCCAAGAAGATGGAAACAGTTGGTGATCGTCCAGACGTACTTGGAGATCGATGGATATGCGGGGTACTAGCTGCCTCCGGTTTCGTTCAGACCCAGAATGGACTTGTAAATGGACTGTGTGTCTGACATTGGATTTTAGTCTGTGTGATTGATTTCTATTAAATATATATCTGTTTGGCGGCGGAGAATTTATTCTCTTGCTTAACGCCCTTCTCTGAGACGTACGAGCTTAGGGGTTATATATTGATGGATATCAAACGCATGGAGTGAATTGCCTGTGTGGCATGCCTAAGTGGCAATTGATCGAGGCTTCTGTTGAAAAGCAAAGTCTTGTGGTGAGGATCAAAGCAAGGCCTTTGTGGCGTAGCTTTGTGTAACGTTTACCTCGCGTGTTTCACACCCGGTATGAACCAAAAACGGGAGAGGACATCAGGGAGGACTTACGTTTCTTTCTAGCTAGAAGTGGCGTCAGTGGTTTTACACGCCCTGACGAGTTTGACTTATGTGGTTGTTGCTGTTGCGAGGCGCCTCGGATTGATCGGTCGTTCTCGAACCGATGGAGTCATTTAGTTGGCTCGTTTACGCCCCAAAGGGCGGGGAAACGTATTGTTCAGGCACTATAATCCACATCGGTGGACCGGCCCTGACGATCGAAGGGGCAGTTGCGGCTGTTCCGGTGGCTCGGGCTAGAGAGTCACGAATCGGTTGGGGACTATCTTTTGCCTCGGTTCATAGACGGAAATCCAATTTCCAAATACGTGACATTTGCGGTTTTAATTGTAGAACCTAGTATGGTGACATAGTGGGATGGGGCACTCATGCCGCCTATGATTGATACTTATGATTTGAAGTTGTTTTATACACTATGCACTTATAATAGTATCAAATGATTTGTTTTAAACGTATCAAGCATTCTTGGCTGTTATAAGGTAAAAACCCTATCCCCCGGCTTGCGTTGCATTGTGTGATGGGACCTGGGTCTTATAACAGCTTCATTTTTCTTTATTTAGCATTGCGCTGTTTGTTTCATGCACTGGTATTCTTGGGAGGAAACCCGTTCCGTGTTATACGGCGTGGTCCCTTGATTTACCTAATGATTTAAAATAAAGATTAATAACTGTTTTAGTTCTCACACCAGTCACATGACTGACCTGGAGTTTATTGTTTTAACCTAAACTCTGGGTGCCCCTATTTTGACACGGGCAGCTAGTAGTTTTGGTTTTGCAGATTTATATTCACAGGATCCTGGTTTACAGCTGGAACGATATCCGGAAAGCTTTGTATCCGTATATCTCTTCTAGTTGTGTATTGTATTATTTTCCGCTGCTATATATTTAAATGTAATTTAAATCTCTGATATTTCTGTGTAATATTTATTCATACTCTGTATATTCTTGTAATCTGATGCACTGTTGTAATATATAGTGAAATGTTCTTTTATATGCATTCTGTTGTGGTTTGTTCTCGAACTATCCGACGCTTTCCTTTACGGGGAAGTTGCGGGTCTTCATAGTTGGTATCAGAGCTTTGGTTTGCAAAGCTAGAGAACAAGACACATTAGAACCATACGAAGGAATTCATCAGATATTGGATTAGTAATATCCAATGGGGATGACTCGTTAGAGATGGGATCAGTAGTATCCTAGAACGAGTGTGAAGAGTATATTTTTGAAAATGAAAACAATTTAGTTTGTAAAAAAAAAATCTAAATCAACTATTCGTATTTGATTAGTTATTATGTTTGAATTTGGACAGTCCAGTATATATAGACTTTGCGTATACGTCTGATCCACGTGTATTTGAAGTTTTAATATATTGGATAGATATAGAGTCACACTCTAGTCGCCCGGAGACGATTCTGATGATAGTCTAGACATCATCAGAATTGGTATTCGAGTTTCGAAGGTGTGATTTTCTATATATTTCCATTAGACTGGTGTGAGAACCAAAACTTATATAGTTAGAATACATGGTTGTGATTTGGCATCAAAAATCTGATTTTTGACTATATATCAAAATTATGAATTTGAAACGTTAATCCACTAATTGATTGATGTTTGTGTTGTTTGTTTAATTGTTAGATAATTTTAACCATTATGCCTAATTGGAACCAAATATTGGATTATATTGAAAATTGGTCGCATTTGCTTGCATATACATATACTTACATTGGACAGGTCATAGCAAGGAGGCTAGAGCCAGAGAATAAAATTTGTTTGCCCGACAAATAGGTACATGTTTACTGCATAATTTACTGTTTTGTTTGGGTGATGATGATTTTGTGAGCCTATTGGCTAGCCGCTTGGCTTTTTCTTTTTCTTTTTGAGATCTGAAGGACCGGGGAAGCTATTTGAAATTCCCCGATGCTCCCGGTGCAGGGGAGGTTATGGCGAAATTTTTCAAAAATTTAGGGTGTTAGCCAAATTTTTGAAGTTTTGAAAATTCTCAGAAACTAAAGAGTTGGAGAATGGAAGCCTGATCGAACGTAGAGTTGAATGATCAAACCACTTTCGACTTTGTTCCTTTTCGGGGACGAAAAGTTTTAAGTGGGGGAGATTGTAACAACCCGTAAAATGCGAGCCAGTTTGAAATTTTTATTTTGGCAATTTTAGCGAATTTTGAATATTTAAAATGGAATATTTTAAATAATATCGACGAGAAATTTATTTTGAATATAATTCGACGTATATATTTATATACGTCGTCGTTAGAATATAAATAATTATATATAATTATAAAAGGAATTGAAAATGGCGCGGTAGTTCGAAAATTCGATTTCTAATTTCAAATGAATATACAGAATTTGTTATAAGTCAGAATTGAACGAAACAAGAAATATTTGAATCTGTATAACTATATCTTTGTAACGAAGTTAACAAACTGAGATTTCATTTTAGAAATGATAAGATATGTCCAGTTTAAAATTAGAAATAGTCGCTGTGGAATTTATATATATTTTTATATATATAAGGCCCTTAAAAATAGCAATTTTGCAAACGACCTCGGATTTCGACGAAACCAGTTTTGTTGGGTCCGTGGTGTCGAATTATTGCTAGGTTTTAAATTTCATAATTTTTCGAATCAATATGTGAGCGTGGCAAAGGAAAACGCGTTTGACCAGTTTCAGTTGATTTTAATCGACTGGAAATTGGCCATTTTTCAAACGGTCTCAGAATTCGACGAAACTAGTTTTGTTAGGACCGTATCGTCAATACGAAGCTAGAAAATATTTTTCTGGAATTTTTCAAGTTAGTATGTGGCCCCGGTAATTTGAAATGTACGTTTAAAATTTAATATAGTAATTTAAATGTAAATTCAACGAAAACTGATTCAAACGATCGAATCAACTTGCAATACATATCCCATTGTGTTCGGAATGGGGGTATTTAGCTAGGGGCGACATTCGTTCGGTCTCGTTTGGAGTTTGGATGAAAATTTCAATATAAAGACAAGTTAGAAATAAAATAATATTTAATATTTAATATAAAAGCCTCTTTCATTTCCAAACCCTAGGCCGCTTTGACTTCAGCCGTCAATTCGATTTCAAGGAAAAAAAAGGAGGCCAATTTTAATTCTCCAAAATTATCCGATGCCGATTTATAATTTCAGAAATTTCCTAATCGAAAATGAAAGAGGATTTAAGCAGCTTCGAAAGCATATTGGTTTGATCAACTTTAGTGTCCTGAATCGTTCGATACTGCGCCTCAAACAGGCCGTGTTCGTGCCCAATTTGCGAGGTCCAGGGGAGGTCGAGTGGGCCAGATCCGTGGCCGAGGGAAGACGAGCCAGAGGCGGAGGTGGTGGCGCCGCCTGATGGTCAGTTGGCTGCTCCAATCAACGGGCGATGGTGGGTTTCTGGTGTGAGCTTGTTTCGACGGGGTTACATCTTTGTCGTTCCAGATAATTAACAGATGAAGAAGGTAGTTTCGTTTATATATATATATATATATATATATATATATATATATATATATATATATTTTCACATTCATTCACATTGTTTATTTGTCCTGAGTATATATAACCTTGTTTTGAAAAACAAAGTTTGACATTGTTTGAAACAAATAATAAAATTAGTTTAAAAAAAAAACAATAGTATTAATATATATGTATAAACAGTATTTTAAATCTGGTTTTAAAATGTAGAAAAAGCTAAATTTTTGCATAGATATCATTTTAAGAAAAAGCTAAATTTTTGTGTATATATCATTATATAAAGAAGTAGTTTTTAATATGAATATAACACTGTTTAAAAAGGTGACTTTTATAATGATATACTTTTGAAACGATGAAGTCTATGTTTTTACAAAGGCGAAATTTTTATATATTGAACTTCGTGATAAAAATAGAATTTTTATATATTGAACTTCGAAAGAAAAATAGAATTTTTATATATTAAACTTCGAAAGAAAAATAGAATTTTTATATATTGAACTTCGTGATAAAAATAGAATTTTTATATATTGAACTTCGTGATAAAAATAGAATTTTTATATATTGAACTTCGTGATAAAAATAGAATTTTTATATATTGAACTTCGTGATAAAAATAGAATTTTTATATATTGAACTTCGTGATAAAAATAGAATTTTTATATATTGAACTTCGAAAGAAAAATAGAATTTTTATATATTGAACTTCGAAAGAAAAATAGAATTTTTATATATTGAACTTCGAAAGAAAAATAGAATTTTTATATATTGAACTTCGAAAGAAAAATAGAATTTTTATATATTGAACTTCGTGATAAAAATAGAATTTTTATATATTGAACTTCGAAAGAAAAATAGAATTTTTATATATTGAACTTCGAAAGAAAAATAGAATTTTTATATATTGAACTTCGAAAGAAAAATATGATTTTTATATATTGAATAGCGAAGTAAAAATTCGATTTTTACATATGTAGTGAAAGCGGACAACGAAGGCGAGTTGGTGAAGATTTCTATCAATGAAGAGCCGTGGAGCTAGGATAGCTATATGTGAGAATTTCTCACCTTTCAATTTATTTTTCTAGTTATATATATATACTAGGATGCAGACGGTGCTTAGTAGCACCCGACACAATCGTCCACAGACCATGGACTTGTTTGTTTGGTTGCGTAGATTAGTTGGATGATTTGATTTGAAATTGAATTGTTTGGTGAATTGGATTGATGTGTGAATGGCGTGGGCCTTCACTAGACCGGGGATAAGGCTAGGCCTTGTCCCGTTTCTAGTATCGTGCCGTTATGCCGCCGAAATTTTCTAAAATGTGTTAGAAAAATAAAAATATCATTTTATTTAAAGAATGAACTTAATCGAAATTCATATGTTGGAATAAAATGTTTTATCGTTAAAAATATAATTTTTAACGTGAATGTGAATAAATAAATATTCATTTACAAACCAGACGGTTTGTTTATGTACACCTATTTGAAGGACAATGATTGGGTCGATAAATTTTACACATCACCCAACTGCACGAATAAAAATTTGTGTTTGATTGTTTGAAACCCCACACGGGTGTTGGGATGAAATTTGAAGTTCACTCATCCTGATTGATTAAATATGTCAATCGATTGATTGACAGGCTGTTATAAGCATTAGATATCTATATTTGATGCTTATACGGTGTAGTGCACTTTGGTTGATGGTTGATTATTCATCGTTGCTATTATATACATGTGTTGTATGAAAAATCCATATAATTAACTTTATATGGTAATTGATTGGGCCTCATTCCAGTTTTAAAATAGAAATATTTGAAATAGAAATATTCGAAATGGAATATTTGAAAATATCAATATATGAAGCCGTGTTGATTAGATTGACGCCATTTTGACGTGAGCGATATTTATATCGATTTCGAAATGAATTGAATTGTAAACGATTTCGAAATGAATTGAATTGAAAACAATTTCGAAATGAATTGAATTGTAAACGATTTCGAAATGAATTGAATTGAAAACGATTTCGAAATGAATTGAATTGAAAACGATTTCGAAATGAATTGAATTGAAAACGATTTCGAAATGAATTGAATATATAACGATTTCGAAATGAATTGAATATATAACGATTTCGAAATGAATTGAATATAAAACGATTTCGAAATGAATTGAATATATAACGATTTCGAAATGAATTGAATATAAAACGATTTCGAAATGAATTGAATATATAACGATTTCGAAATGAATTGAATATAAAACGATTTCGAAATGAATTGAAAACGAATTCAAATTGAATTGAAAACGATTTCGAAATGAATTGAATTGAAATTTGAATTGAAATGGATTTTAAAACGAATTTATAAAGCAGAATTCAATCTTGATTTGAATTGAAATGGAAGTTGAAAATGTTTTTGAAACGAATTCAAAACTATTTATATAATTCGTTTTGAATAGAAATCGACGATATATATAATATATATATTATATATATAATATAATGGCCTGAATAGAACGCGCCGCGCCGCGGCAGTTCGCGAATTTCGACCATTTATTTCAAACGGACATTACGGGAGATCCGACCGTCGGATTCTCCTAAAACCGGAACCGTTGGGTTCGTATCGAAAAGAGCTTTCTAACGAATGTTAGAAATTTGAAATCTAACGGTTGGATTTGGAATTATGTCCAAATCAAATTCGAAAAAGGTCGCTGTAAGTGCAGTTCGATGGCCGTTGATGGAAATCGACTGTACGGGCCTTGAAAAAATTATTAAAAATAGTAATAATTTGTGTAAAATCATAAGAAATGATTTGTGAAGATTTGGGATGAAAAACTCCATATTTGAAAAGATAAAAATAGATTTTTATCGAAATGAACTAGTTTTGAACTAGAAATATAATTCTATTTATTTTTAAATAAGTAAATTGAATTTAAAAAGGGTTTTGAAAATAACCAAAATTTCCAATGATTGCATTGGAGTGGATTTGAATCGAAATTGTCTTCGGAATATTTCGATGTTGGAATTCGTGATTATACAGATGTTGTTATGGGAATTTGAAAGATATATATATTTATATCGTTATTTCAAATACGACATTTGTTAGTCGTAGAATTTGATATTGAATATAAGCCGATATATTTTCTATTCAGAGCCTTGTATTGAATATCAAATGTGATTTGGGTTTGTCGTGAATGGTGTCTTCACTAACACCGTTCTTGAACCCAGTTGAGAAAAGATTAAATCTTTTTATTTAGATTTAATGAAGTGTACCAATTAAATGATATTTAATTGGAATTGAATTGGTATTGATTTTTGGGTTTATCGTGAACAGTGTTTTAAATAACACTTGTTCTTTAACCCGATAATTAATGGAATGTGATTTGGGTTTGTCGTGAATGGTGTCTTCACTAACACCGTTCTTGAACCCAGTTGAGAAAAGATTAAATCTTTTTATTTAGATTTAATGAAGTGTACCAATTAAATGATACTTAATTGGAATTGAATTGGTATTGATTTTTGGGTTTATCGTGAACAGTGTTTTAAATAACACTTGTTCTTTAACCCGATAATTAATGGAATGTGATTTTGGGTTTACCGTGAACCGTGTTTTAAATGACACTGATTCTTTAACCCAGTCGAAGATTAAAACTAAGTGGAGTTTTAATGAATCTTTAATTAGATTGAAATGATTGAAAATGGAGTATCACCAGTTTTGCTCCAGGCGATAGTTAAATCTTTAATTAGATTTGAACGTGAAATGGTAATTGAATTACCGATAACACTGTGGTGTTAGATATGAAGTACTACCAGTTTGACTTCATGGGATGAATAGGTTGGGATTGGGAAAATAAAATAAATGATTACTTCGGTAAGTTTCGCTAATCCCGACTAGTTTGAATTGATATTCAAAGGAGATTAAAGAATAAATTCAAAGAATTTATCTTTGATAAAATTAATGGGAATCTTTCCCTATGAATGTGAAATTTAGAAACTAACTGTCGGTTAGCCAAGCAGAATGGTTTTCTGGATATTGATCTGATGTTGGTTTCGGCCTTCGGGGTTAATATTTGGGGAATTATTCTCTTGATTAATTTACGGTTAGTGACTAATGAATTGGAATGAGGCGTATGTTGTGTTTGTGTAACACTTATTTAAAATATACGCGAGTTATTCGGAAAGACCGGGTTTATCCCATTCTGAATAACTGATACGACGATAAGTCGAAGATGAAGACGATGGTCGAAGACCGGAGGTCTTCATGTCGTTTGGGTGATAACTGATGATCTTGATTGGGCTGTACACCCAAGAAGATGGAAACAGTTGGTGATCGTCCAGACGTACTTGGAGATCGATGGATATGCGGGGTACTAGGTGCCTCCGGTTTCGTTCAGACCCAGAACGGACTTGTAAATGGACTGTGTGTCTGACATTGGATTTTAGTCTGTGTGATTGATTTCTATTAAATATATATCTGTTTGGCGGCGGAGAATTTATTCTCTTGCTTAACGCCCTTCTCTGAGACGTACGAGCTTAGGGGTTATATATTGATGGATATCAAACGCATGGAGTGAATTGCCTGTGTGGCATGCCTAAGTGGCAATTGATCGAGGCTTCTGTTGAAAAGCAAAGTCTTGTGGTGAGGATCAAAGCAAGGCCTTTGTGGCGTAGCTTTGTGTAACGTTTACCTCGCGTGTTTCACACCCGGTATGAACCAAAAACGGGAGAGGACATCAGGGAGGACTTACGTTTCTTTCTAGCTAGAAGTGGCGTCAGTGGTTTTACACGCCCTGACGAGTTTGACTTATGTGGTTGTTGCTGTTGCGAGGCGCCTCGGATTGATCGGTCGTTCTCGAACCGATGGAGTCATTTAGTTGGCTTGTTTACGCCCCAAAGGGCGGGGAAACGTATTGTTCAGGCACTATAATCCACATCGGTGGACCGGCCCTGACGATCGAAGGGGCAGTTGCGGCTGTTCCGGTGGCTCGGGCTAGAGAGTCACGAATCGGTTGGGGACAATCTTTTGCCTCGGTTCATAGATGGAAATCCAATTTCCAAATACGTGACATTTGCGGTTTTAATTGTAGAACCTAGTATGGTGACATAGTGGGATGGGGCACTCATGCCGCCTATGATTGATACTTATGATTTGAAGTTGTTTTATACACTATGCACTTATAATAGTATCAAATGATTTGTTTTAAACGTATCAAGCATTCTTGGCTGTTATAAGGTAAAAACCCTATCCTCCGGCTTGCGTTGCATTGTGTGATGGGACCTGGGTCTTATAACAGCTTCATTTTTCTTTATTTAGCATTGCGCTGTTTGTTTCATGCACTGGTATTCTTGGGAGGAAACCCGTTCCGTGTTATACGGCGTGGTCCCTTGATTTACCTAATGATTTAAAATAAAGATTAATAACTGTTTTAGTTCTCACACCAGTCACATGACTGACCTGGAGTTTATTGTTTTAACCTAAACTCTGGGTGCCCCTATTTTGACACGGGCAGCTAGTAGTTTTGGTTTTGCAGATTTATATTCACAGGATCCTGGTTTACAGCTGGAACGATATCCGGAAAGCTTTGTATCCGTATATCTCTTCTAGTTGTGTATTGTATTATTTTCCGCTGCTATATATTTAAATGTAATTTAAATCTCTGATATTTCTGTGTAATATTTATTCATACTCTGTATATTCTTGTAATCTGATGCACTGTTGTAATATATAGTGAAATGTTCTTTTATATGCATTCTGTTGTGGTTTGTTCTCGAACTATCCGACGCTTTCCTTTACGGGGAAGTTGCGGGTCTTCACAGTTGGTATCAGAGCTTTGGTTTGCAAAGCTAGAGAACAAGACACATTAGAACCATACGAAGGAATTCATCAGATATTGGATTAGTAATATCCAATGGGGATGACTCGTTAGAGATGGGATCAGTAGTATCCTAGAACGAGTGTGAAGAGTATATTTTTGAAAATGAAAACAATTTAGTTTGTAAAAAAAAAAATCTAAATCAACTCTTCGTATTTGATTAGTTATTATGTTTGAATTTGGACAGTCCAGTATATATAGACTTTGCGTATACGTCTGATCCACGTGTATTTGAAGTTTTAATATATTGGATAGATATAGAGTCACACTCTAGTCGCCCGGAGACGATTCTGATGATAGTCTAGACATCATCAGAATTGGTATTCGAGTTTCGAAGGTGTGATTTTCTATATATTTCCATTAGACTGGTGTGAGAACCAAAACTTATATAGTTAGAATACATGGTTGTGATTTGGCATCAAAAATCTGATTTTTGACTATATATCAAAATTATGAATTTGAAACGTTAATCCACTAATTGATTGATGTTTGTGTTGTTTGTTTAATTGTTAGATAATTTTAACCATTATGCCTAATTGGAACCAAATATTGGATTATATTGAAAATTGGTCGCATTTGCTTGCATATACATATACTTACATTGGACAGGTCATAGCAAGGAGGCTAGAGCCAGAGAATAAAATTTGTTTGCCCGACAAATAGGTACATGTTTACTACATAATTTACTGTTTTGTTTGGGTGATGATGATTTTGTGAGCCTATTGGCTAGCCGCTTGGCTTTTTCTTTTTCTTTTTGAGATCTGAAGGACCGGGGAAGCTATTTGAAATTCCCCGATGCTCCCGGTGCAGGGGAGGTTATGGCGAAATTTTTCAAAAATTTAGGGTGTTAGCCAAATTTTTGAAGTTTTGAAAATTCTCAGAAACTAAAGAGTTGGAGAATGGAAGCCTGATCGAACGTAGAGTTGAATGATCAAACCACTTTCGACTTTGTTCCTTTTCGGGGACGAAAAGTTTTAAGTGGGGGAGATTGTAACAACCCGTAAAATGCGAGCCAGTTTGAAATTTTTATTTTGGCAATTTTAGCGAATTTTGAATATTTAAAATGGAATATTTTAAATAATATCGACGAGAAATTTATTTTGAATATAATTCGACGTATATATTTATATACGTCGTCGTTAGAATATAAATAATTATATATAATTATAAAAGGAATTGAAAATGGCGCGGTAGTTCGAAAATTCGATTTCTAATTTCAAATGAATATACAGAATTCGTTATAAGTCAGAATTGAACGAAACAAGAAATATTTGAATCTGTATAACTATATCTTTGTAACGAAGTTAACAAACTGAGATTTCATTTTGGAAATGATAAGATATGTCCAGTTTAAAATTAGAAATAGTCGCTGTGGAATTTATATATATTTTTATATATATAAGGCCCTTAAAAATAGCAATTTTGCAAACGACCTCGGATTTCGACGAAACCAGTTTTGTTGGGTCCGTGGTGTCGAATTATTGCTAGGTTTTAAATTTCATAATTTTTCGAATCAATATGTGAGCGTGGCAAAGGAAAACGCGTTTGACCAGTTTCAGTTGATTTTAATCGACTGGAAATTGGCCATTTTTCAAACGGTCTCAGAATTCGACGAAACTAGTTTTGTTAGGACCGTATCGTCAATACGAAGCTAGAAAATATTTTTCTGGAATTTTTCAAGTTAGTATGTGGCCCCGGTAATTTGAAATGTACGTTTAAAATTCAATATAGTAATTTAAATGTAAATTCAACGAAAACTGATTCAAACGATCGAATCAACTTGCAATACATATCCCATTGTGTTCGGAATGGGGGTATTTAGCTAGGGGCGACATTCGTTCGGTCTCGTTTGGAGTTTGGATGAAAATTTCAATATAAAGACAAGTTAGAAATAAAATAATATTTAATATTTAATATAAAAGCCTCTTTCATTTCCAAACCCTAGGCCGCTTTGACTTCAGCCGTCAATTCGATTTCAAGGAAAAAAAAGGGGGCCAATTTTAATTCTCCAAAATTATCCGATGCCGATTTATAATTTCAGAAATTTCCTAATCGAAAATGAAAGAGGATTTAAGCAGCTTCGAAAGCATATTGGTTTGATCAACTTTAGTGTCCTGAATCGTTCGATACTGCGCCTCAAACAGGCCGTGTTCGTGCCCAATTTGCGAGGTCCAGGGGAGGTCGAGTGGGCCAGATCCGTGGCCGAGGGAAGACGAGCCAGAGGCGGAGGTGGTGGCGCCGCCTGATGGTCAGTCGGCTGCTCTAATCAACGGGCGATGGTGGGTTTCTGGTGCGAGCTTGTTTCGACGGGGTTACATCTTTGTCGTTCCAGATAATTAACAGATGAAGAAGGTAGTTTCGTTTATATATATATATATATATATATATATATATATATATATATATATATATATATTCACATTCATTCACATTGTTTATTTGTCCTGAGTATATATAACCTTGTTTTGAAAAACAAAGTTTGACATTGTTTGAAACAAATAATAAAATTAGTTTAAAAAAAAAACAATAGTATTAATATATATGTATAAACAGTATTTTAAATCTGGTTTTAAAATGTAGAAAAAGCTAAATTTTTGCATAGATATCATTTTAAGAAAAAGCTAAATTTTTGTGTATATATCATTATATAAAGAAGTAGTTTTTAATATGAATATAACACTGTTTAAAAAGGTGACTTTTATAATGATATACTTTTGAAACGATGAAGTCTATGTTTTTACAAAGGCGAAATTTTTATATATTGAACTTCGTGATAAAAATAGAATTTTTATATATTGAACTTCGAAAGAAAAATAGAATTTTTATATATTGAACTTCGAAAGAAAAATAGAATTTTTATATATTGAACTTCGTGATAAAAATAGAATTTTTATATATTGAACTTCGTGATAAAAATAGAATTTTTATATATTGAACTTCGTGATAAAAATAGAATTTTTATATATTGAACTTCGTGATAAAAATAGAATTTTTATATATTGAACTTCGTGATAAAAATAGAATTTTTATATATTGAACTTCGAAAGAAAAATAGAATTTTTATATATTGAACTTCGAAAGAAAAATAGAATTTTTATATATTGAACTTCGAAAGAAAAATAGAATTTTTATATATTGAACTTCGTGATAAAAATAGAATTTTTATATATTGAACTTCGAAAGAAAAATAGAATTTTTATATATTGAACTTCGAAAGAAAAATAGAATTTTTATATATTGAACTTCGAAAGAAAAATATGATTTTTATATATTGAATAGCGAAGTAAAAATTCGATTTTTACATATGTAGTGAAAGCGGACAACGAAGGCGAGTTGGTGAAGATTTCTATCAATGAAGAGCCGTGGAGCTAGGATAGCTATATGTGAGAATTTCTCACCTTTCAATTTATTTTTCTAGTTATATATATGTACTAGGATGCAGACGGTGCTTAGTAGCACCCGACACAATCGTCCACAGACCATGGACTTGTTTGTTTGGTTGCGTAGATTAGTTGGATGATTTGATTTGAAATTGAATTGTTTGGTGAATTGGATTGATGTGTGAATGGCGTGGGCCTTCACTAGACCGGGGATAAGGCTAGGCCTTGTCCCGTTTCTAGTATCGTGCCGTTATGCCGCCGAAATTTTCTAAAATGTGTTAGAAAAATAAAAATATCATTTTATTTAAAGAATGAACTTAATCGAAATTCATATGTTGGAATAAAATGTTTTATCGTTAAAAATATAATTTTTAACGTGAATGTGAATAAATAAATATTCATTTACAAACCAGACGGTTTGTTTATGTACACCTATTTGAAGGACAATGATTGGGTCGATAAATTTTACACATCACCCAACTGCACGAATAAAAATCTGTGTTTGATTGTTTGAAACCCCACACGGGTGTTGGGATGAAATTTGAAGTTCACTCATCCTGATTGATTAAATATGTCAATCGATTGATTGACAGGCTGTTATAAGCATTAGATATCTATATTTGATGCTTATACGGTGTAGTGCACTTTGGTTGATGGTTGATTATTCATCGTTGCTATTATATACATGTGTTGTATAAAAAATCCATATAATTAACTTTATATGGTAATTGATTGGGCCTCATTCCAGTTTTAAAATAGAAATATTTGAAATAGAAATATTCGAAATGGAATATTTGAAAATATCAATATATGAAGCCGTGTTGATTAGATTGACGCCATTTTGACGTGAGCGATATTTATATCGATTTCGAAATGAATTGAATTGTAAACGATTTCGAAATGAATTGAATTGAAAACGATTTCGAAATGAATTGAATTGTAAACGATTTCGAAATGAATTGAATTGAAAACGATTTCGAAATGAATTGAATTGAAAACGATTTCGAAATGAATTGAATTGAAAACGATTTCGAAATGAATTGAATATATAACGATTTCGAAATGAATTGAATATATAACGATTTCGAAATGAATTGAATATAAAACGATTTCGAAATGAATTGAATATATAACGATTTCGAAATGAATTGAATATAAAACGATTTCGAAATGAATTGAATATATAACGATTTCGAAATGAATTGAATATAAAACGATTTCGAAATGAATTGAAAACGAATTCAAATTGAATTGAAAACGATTTCGAAATGAATTGAATTGAAATTTGAATTGAAATGGATTTTAAAACGAATTTATAAAGCAGAATTCAATCTTGATTTGAATTGAAATGAAAGTTGAAAATGTTTTTGAAACGAATTCAAAACTATTTATATAATTCGTTTTGAATAGAAATCGACGATATATATAATATATATATTATATATATAATATAATGGCCTGAATAGAACGCGCCGCGCCGTGGCAGTTCGCGAATTTCGACCATTTATTTCAAACGGACATTACGGGAGATCCGACCGTCGGATTCTCCTAAAACCAGAACCGTTGGGTTCGTATCGAAAAGAGCTTTCTAACGAATGTTAGAAATTTGAAATCTAACGGTTGGATTTGGAATTATGTCCAAATCAAATTCGAAAAAGGTCGCTGTAAGTGCAGTTCGATGGCCGTTGATGGAAATCGACTGTACGGGCCTTGATAAAATTATTAAAAATAGTAATAATTTGTGTAAAATCATAAGAAATGATTTGTGAAGATTTGGGATGAAAAACTCCATATTTGAAAAGATAAAAATAGATTTTTATCGAAATGAACTAGTTTTGAACTAGAAATATAATTCTATTTATTTTTAAATAAGTAAATTGAATTTAAAAAGGGTTTTGAAAATAACCAAAATTTCCAATGATTGCATTGGAGTGGATTTGAATCGAAATTGTCTTCGGAATATTTCGATGTTGGAATTCGTGATTATACAGATGTTGTTATGGGAATTTGAAAGATATATATATTTATATCGTTATTTCAAATACGACATTTGTTAGTCGTAGAATTTGATATTGAATATAAGCCGATATATTTTCTATTCAGAGCCTTGTATTGAATATCAAATGTGATTTGGGTTTGTCGTGAATGGTGTCTTCACTAACACCGTTCTTGAACCCAGTTGAGAAAAGATTAAATCTTTTTATTTAGATTTAATGAAGTGTACCAATTAAATGATATTTAATTGGAATTGAATTGGTATTGATTTTTGGGTTTATCGTGAACAGTGTTTTAAATAACACTTGTTCTTTAACCCGAAAATTAATGGAATGTGATTTGGGTTTGTCGTGAATGGTGTCTTCACTAACACCGTTCTTGAACCCAGTTGAGAAAAGATTAAATCTTTTTATTTAGATTTAATGAAGTGTACCAATTAAATGATACTTAATTGGAATTGAATTGGTATTGATTTTTGGGTTTATCGTGAACAGTGTTTTAAATAACACTTGTTCTTTAACCCGATAATTAATGGAATGTGATTTTGGGTTTACCGTGAACCGTGTTTTAAATGACACTGATTCTTTAACCCAGTCGAAGATTAAAACTAAGTGGAGTTTTAATGAATCTTTAATTAGATTGAAATGATCGAAAATGGAGTATCACCAGTTTTGCTCCAGGCGATAGTTAAATCTTTAATTAGATTTGAACGTGAAATGGTAATTGAATTACCGATAACACTGTGGTGTTAGATATGAAGTACTACCAGTTTGACTTCATGGGATGAATAGGTTGGGATTGGGAAAATAAAATAAATGATTACTTCGGTAAGTTTCGCTAATCCCGACTAGTTTGAATTGATATTCAAAGGAGATTAAAGAATAAATTCAAAGAATTTATCTTTGATAAAATTAATGGGAATCTTTCCCTATGAATGTGAAATTTAGAAACTAACTGTCGGTTAGCCAAGCAGAATGGTTTTCTGGATATTGATCTGATGTTGGTTTCGGCCTTCGGGGTTAATATTTAGGGAATTATTCTCTTGATTAATTTACGGTTAGTGACTAATGAATTGGAATGAGGCGTATGTTGTGTTTGTGTAACACTTATTTAAAATATACGCGAGTTATTCGGAAAGACCGGGTTTATCCCATTCTGAATAACTGATACGACGATAAGTCGAAGATGAAGACGATGGTCGAAGACCGGAGGTCTTCATGTCGTTTGGGTGATAACTGATGATCTTGATTGGGCTGTACACCCAAGAAGATGGAAACAGTTGGTGATCGTCCAGACGTACTTGGAGATCGATGGATATGCGGGGTACTAGCTGCCTCCGGTTTCGTTCAGACCCAGAACGGACTTGTAAATGGACTGTGTGTCTGACATTGGATTTTAGTCTGTGTGATTGATTTCTATTAAATATATATTTGTTTGGCGGCGGAGAATTTATTCTCTTGCTTAACGCCCTTCTCTGAGACGTACGAGCTTAGGGGTTATATATTGATGGATATCAAACGCATGGAGTGAATTGCCTGTGTGGCATGCCTAAGTGGCAATTGATCGAGGCTTCTGTTGAAAAGCAAAGTCTTGTGGTGAGGATCAAAGCAAGGCCTTTGTGGCGTAGCTTTGTGTAACGTTTACCTCGCGTGTTTCACACCCGGTATGAACCAAAAACGGGAGAGGACATCAGGGAGGACTTACGTTTCTTTCTAGCTAGAAGTGGCGTCAGTGGTTTTACACGCCCTGACGAGTTTGACTTATGTGGTTGTTGCTGTTGCGAGGCGCCTCGGATTGATCGGTCGTTCTCGAACCGATGGAGTCATTTAGTTGGCTCGTTTACGCCCCAAAGGGCGGGGAAACGTATTGTTCAGGCACTATAATCCACATCGGTGGACCGGCCCTGACGATCGAAGGGGCAGTTGCGGCTGTTCCGGTGGCTCGGGCTAGAGAGTCACGAATCGGTTGGGGACTATCTTTTGCCTCGGTTCATAGACGGAAATCCAATTTCCAAATACGTGACATTTGCGGTTTTAATTGTAGAACCTAGTATGGTGACATAGTGGGATGGGGCACTCATGCCGCCTATGATTGATACTTATGATTTGAAGTTGTTTTATACACTATGCACTTATAATAGTATCAAATGATTTGTTTTAAACGTATCAAGCATTCTTGGCTGTTATAAGGTAAAAACCCTATCCCCCGGCTTGCGTTGCATTGTGTGATGGGACCTGGGTCTTATAACAGCTTCATTTTTCTTTATTTAGCATTGCGCTGTTTGTTTCATGCACTGGTATTCTTGGGAGGAAACCCGTTCCGTGTTATACGGCGTGGTCCCTTGATTTACCTAATGATTTAAAATAAAGATTAATAACTGCTTTAGTTCTCACACCAGTCACATGACTGACCTGGAGTTTATTGTTTTAACCTAAACTCTGGGTGCCCCTATTTTGACACGGGCAGCTAGTAGTTTTGGTTTTGCAGATTTATATTCACAGGATCCTGGTTTACAGCTGGAACGATATCCGGAAAGCTTTGTATCCGTATATCTCTTCTAGTTGTGTATTGTATTATTTTCCGCTGCTATATATTTAAATGTAATTTAAATCTCTGATATTTCTGTGTAATATTTATTCATACTCTGTATATTCTTGTAATCTGATGCACTGTTGTAATATATAGTGAAATGTTCTTTTATATGCATTCTGTTGTGGTTTGTTCTCGAACTATCCGACGCTTTCCTTTACGGGGAAGTTGCGGGTCTTCACAAATAAGTTAGAGGGTGAGGAAATATAAGATAGAAACTTAGAATAGAAGAAGAAGAAGAAGAAGAGCACAACATCAGAGTAACACGAACCTCACAGCGGAACGAATAACATAAAATATATATCATAACTTTGAAATATAAATCTGTACTTGAATATACATATCATTTCCAAAGTACAGCACTTACAACACAATGGAGATAAACAATAGCTATATGATCCTGAAGCCTCCTGCTCCAGCTCTTCAAGTATCTATAAATCCCGACTACTTGACTGCCCGTACAAAATTGGGCACCCAAGAGTTTAGGGAAAACAAAATAAACTCCGGGTCAGTCATGGTACTGGTATGAGTAAAACAGTTTAAAGTAGTTTGAGCCACTAAACGATATCTCATTAGACCATGCCGTATAACAGAACAGGTTTTTCCCTTATGAGAATCCAAAACATCTTTATATCAAAACCTTTTGATATTATAATAATGTCTATCAACCACAATATAATAATCATCTAGCAGAAACGCTTTCATCTCACGTTCTACATATATAGTATACAATCAAAACCGCAAGCACGTATTGGGTAATGGATTTCCATCTATGACAAGGTATGGAACCACCTTTCGCTAGTGTACCTCTAGAGAGGTATACACTGGGTTCAGCAAGAACATCTTGCAACCTGGCCACACATGACCGACCACTCATTTCGCTTGAGTGTATCGAATGTATATCACCAACGGTTGGGATCAGCAACCGTTTCCCGAATGGGACAGCATCGACAATAGATTTTTAGAAGTAAATGAAACTCTAGATCAGGTGATTATACACCCTAATAGGTGCGACCTTCATAGCCATGCTGCCTGCCTGATTTCTGTAATTTCCCGGTTGTGAGGCTAGAGGCCACACTTATCTATGACAGATTACACGTTTATTCACTTTGAATGTCACATAGTCATACCCGCCAAATCACAAATTGATTTCCTCAAAAAATACAAAGGGTATACAGCTAAGAGAAATGAATTCCTCTGCCACCAAACGTATATACGTTTGAAGAGATCAACTTATGCGATCTATTAAATATACTCTATCAGACGTTCTTCCATACAGGTCGTCCTGGGACTAGACAAACCGAAGGCACTATTCAGTACAACCATCTTAGGCGATCTTTACCTAAGATTTATACAACAGCCCTTGCACTTTACTCCGTCTTCAATTATCTTTGGCATATATGATTCGCAACGATTATGCCAATACGGAGTGGTTCTTCAGATAATAATCCAACCGGTCTCTCCATATTAACAACGTTAAAATGGTCGAAAACTTCGATAGTCAGTGAGTTAACTATCAAAGAAAAACACGTGTGCAAACAACGATATTATTTCCAGATGGAAATTATATCGATCAATCATCATTTAAATTTATCTCTCTATTTAACTTATTCATTTTTCATCTCCTGTTTCCCTATATTCAACATTTCTCATTTTCTAAATTTAGAAAATATACGTTACTAACACTGGAAAACATTTCCATTTCATGTTTTCTATATTAGAAAACATTTCTGATTCTTATTTGGAAAACATTTCCAAAGCTCCTACATTAGACTTAGACAAATGTTTTAAACAAACCATCATGATGCCAACTCAAACCATTACACTTATTAACTAAATTCACTTAACAATCCTTTACTATCAAACCTAAGTCATTCCTTAGTAAAGAAGGAAGTCAATCAAGTTGGGGTATAATTACCTCTCAGACCTTAACTGAACAACGTTTTTAACTTCATAATAGACAAAGTTTATCTTTTAAACCTTTAACAAACTTCCTTACGTAACTCTCTTTCGAATAAATCTCTATTCGATAACTCTTTCCTTCGAATAAACTATATTCGATAATCTCTCTTCTTTGAATAACCTATATTCGAATAACTCTATTCAATTAACACTATTCGATTAACTCTAATCGATTAACTCTTATCAGTTAGCTCTATTCGATTAACTCAATTTTATTAACTCTATTTGATTAACTCTATTGGACTAACTCCATTTGATTTACCCTACTGGATTAACTATATTCAATTAACTCTAACTAATTTACTCTTATCAATTAACTCCTTCCGAATAAACTATATTCGATTAACTCTTTTCGAATAACTAATATTCGATAACTCCTTTCGAACAACTAATATTCGATAACTCCTTTCGAATAACTAATATTCGATTAACTCCTTTTGAATAACTAATAAGCTGTATTCGATTAATTCTCTTCTTCGAATAACCTTATTTGATAACTCTTTCTTCGAATAAACTATATTCGAATAACTCTAATCCGACTAACTCTAATTCAATTAACTCTAACTGATATAACAAATATTCAACTAACTCTTGTTCGATTTAACTCTAACTGATTAACTCTAACTCTAATCGATTAACTCCTCTAACTCATTTTGATTAACACATTTTGATTAACTCCTTTGATTAACTCTACGTCCATATTCAGTTTCAAATATCGATGTTGAAATCAATTCTTACTTCTCTATATAAGTCCTGACTTATATATTCTATTTATCCAATGATAAATATTTTATTTAATTTATGAAATATTATTTATAAATTAATCTTCTCAATCTATTGGTTATAACAGATTCTATTTAAAATCTTTGCTTTAAATCTATATCATGTTATACCTGTGTGCGAAGCACGGGTCTAAACTTTCCTGATGTAAAATTCTACTCATTTGCCAAATATCTCCTTATATGACATTCTTTTCATTTCCCAATAAATCCCTTTTATAACTCTATTTATTTTCCAAATAAATATTCCCTTTTGTAACTCTATTTATCTAACAAATAAATATTCTTTTCCAATCCTATTTATTTAACAAATACATATTTTCTTTCCAATTATATTTGTACATGTTTTATAAATATTCCCTTTTCAAATCTATTTTTAAATGGTTTACAAATATATCCTTTCCATTCCTATTTATTTAACAAATAAATATTCCTTTTTATCTTACTCCATTTATTTAACAAATAAATGTTCCTTTTCAATACTATTGTAAATGTTTTACAATATTTCCTTTCCTATTCTATTTGTAAATGTATTACAAATATTACCTTTTCTATTCTATTTGTTTTCACAAATATTTTCCTTCATATTTGGTTTACAAATATTTCCATTTCAATTCTATTTGAAATCCTTTTATATAAAATCATTTGATTTTATATAAATATATTTTATTTTCAATATACACATTGAAAATTCCTTTTTCTGCATTCTAGTATTTCTTACGGTATTTAAAATACCAAACAACAGTAATAGTTATCATTTAAACCCATATAATCAACAACTGATTATATATCACACCATATATCAAAATATATGAAAAACAGTAAAATAAATGTTGAGGAATCCAGTTGGATTCCTCCGACCTGTTTCCCTGCATCACAGATGTTAAACAATATAATCCACATCGATTTCATTTCAATATGAAATATTCTACTAAACAGAATCAATATTTGATTAACGATTTATATATATATCGTTATCTATAATTTCAACCAATACACAAGCAATTCAACCAAACAGTTAAAACACAGCAATCAATAGATAATTATCAGTTCTAACAATATGTTGTAAAAATATAACTTTTCAGAGTTGGTGAGTTTTACTCACATTGGACGATCATCGTTAATAACGATAACCTGTCTTTGATTTGATTCAGATCCGACAATTTATTTCACTATAAATTGTAACGAGCTCGAATTGACTTCCAGTCAGTTCCAGTGTGTTGCGCTCGTCTATATGATCCTAACGGATCCTGTTTTTGTTCGATTTGGGCAACGTATGTGATAATTATTATGCTTACAATTTAATATGTTATGAAATTTTAAATAAAACTTAAACATATATTAAATATAGGCCCACCCATTATTCTTGGCCCAATTTCGTTATCCACTGACCCACAAAAACCCAGCGCCTTCTTCCAGATGAAAGTTTTAAACCCGTATGCTCCATCTTCAATGGCCGTGACCGATTTTTCTTTAACACTCGACTCCACTTCACGTTATAATATAACAAGGCCCAAAAATCCTTCTCTACAGTCCCTCCCCCTTTTCTTCTTGGATTGAAATAGTGTATGTTTTCTCTCCAGACAATATATCGAACAAAATTCATGTCCATTACTACCCCTATTCTTTACGAAAAACAAAAATGAAATTTCATCACCAATCTCCCCATCGGAAACTCTATCACGCCGTACCTTCACATTTGAACTCGATCCACTCATCTCGTGACCCCATTTTTCTCAGCAGCCGTCACTTTTCCACCACTTCTTCCAGCATCACCCCCTCTTGAAACACCCCACCTCTGTTAGGGTCACTCTCAAAGGGAATGCCCTAATTTTGGTGGAGGTTTATAAGTATAAGTCACAGATATACAAGACAGATATAAGAACACATATTTTCGAACAGCGGAAAACAACAACTTTTATTATTTCATAAAAATACGTGTTCACAAAAACATGCCATACTTGTCTTACAATTCTTCAAAAACATAACAACTTCATAACTGTCTTGATTACATTATTAAAGAAGCATAAAGAAACATAAATAAACTGCAAAAGTCCCATAATTGCTGTCCAAAGCCATAGTCCAAAAACGAAAAGATCCAAGCAATACATTCTTTCTCTTCAAGCTGGATATGAAGGCTGGTCAAGCTGCAGTATTCCCTCCCTGTGGACCTGGGGGGGAAACGGAAGAAAAGAAGACGAAAGAAAAGTGGAGTCAGACATAAAGCCTGAGTAAGTCTAGGACTATTCAGTCTATGAATAAAGAACTGGGTATGACAAGTATAAACTAGAAATGGGAAAGCACCATATACTTAGTCAAGTTGTCTAGGGTCGAATATACTATCGTACCCCATTTTAATCTCTGTACCCATATAAATTAGTTCCCAACAGGCACCCCATAATCAGGGTGAAATGATCCATTTTATAATGATCGGCTCCTACTCGCATAGTTACATGTGTCTTACGGCCCCCGATGTTGTAGTTAACTATGCTGGTCCCACCATGGGGTGTATCAAGTCCCATGGTGGCGGCCCGACACAATCCTAGAATGCACAGGTATGCTACTGGTGCCCAGTGCCTTATTTTTCTGCGCCGGAGTGTGTGCACGCCCGCACCCCGTTAGAACCTACACTGTTGCACCACCGCCGTCGATTTGACCTCTTACAATCAGCCCATAATCGTGCCTCACCCTGCCTAGTTTCAGGGTATCATGATACCTTGTAGGGTTACTGCGAAAAGGGTCCTCTGCTACTAGGTTTTCTATCTCTAGCCAACAAGCTAAGTTGGTTAAGTGTTTTATAAACCTAACCCCTCAATCAGTCTGTTTAGCATGTTTCATTTTGATTAAGTATTAATATAATTTACTTAATCCTATCAATCCTGACTCTGCCTTAATTGTCTTAATTAAAGCCTTGACCTCTCACATTAGACAGGTATTGTTGTGGCTGCATGTTGCCGGTTGGGTCCGGGCAGTCTTACGCCACAACTCAGTCTAACCTCGGGTCCTTATTGGGCTCCATGTTTAACCACCCACATTGGATAGGTATTGTTGTGACTACTGGACAGCCGGGCGGTTCCGGGCAGGTTTACATCACAACTCAATCCAACCTCGGGTTAAACACATCGTATTTTCTACATTTACATATTTTGTCACTTTTCTTTATTTTCTTATATGTAAATATTTGCGGCCCATTATTCAAAATAAATTAATGGTGTAAGGGTTTACACCAATCATGGACCCAACCCATTCTTGGATTTGGGCCCCTCCACTTTTATATTTTCATTTATTAATTAATTTGGCCCAATGCTATTTCCCCCGTTTAATACGTTCGTTTATCATAATATATGTTGGGCTTAGCCTTTTAAGCCCAACTTAGCCACGTGAAAAAGGGGAGGCTTAAAACGTGATTACATACACAAAGAGGGTAATGTGAACGCATGAACTTGCAACATAACGTTGGAACTACAAAATAGAACTGGTGTACTTGCATTGTGGTGACATATATTTTGGTCATAAAGCATAAGTGACATAAACCAAACCATGTAAACTTGTAGTTAAGTTAAGAATCTAACTAAATTAGATCTCATTATTGACACATAGTCTTAACTACAACATAAACCTATATTTTTACTTGGGCATAATGTCAAACATAAGCAAATCATGTTTATAAAATTACCATATGTCTACAAAGGTGCTTAGTAAAGTTCAACTAGAATTATTCCAACTTAATCATGATTTTTAATCTATTCACATAACCATGGCACAATTATACCCAAACATGAAATGGCGGTTTTTACTTTATTCATGCAAACTTGCAACTAGAAGGTGAATCTAACTTAGCTATGTATCACATATATTATATAATTCTTGTTAACAACATAGGCCTGACATATTTTTCAATTTGGCATAATACCAAACATAGCCTAGTCATATTTATAAAAATTAACATAAGTTCACAAAGAGGCTTACTTTTGTTTCTAATAAAAAAGTATGATTTTATACATAGATCATGATGCCAATTCCAACATATATGAATCATAATGCCCCAAATTTGATCCAATTATTCATAAGTGATTTTTGTACAAAATATACATTATGTTGGCATAGTAGCAAAACCACATGCTTGCATGAATCTCAATTAAACAACCATGAATTACATACTTGCGAATATCACATCGTTATATCACATCGTTTAGAATCATAGCAACGCACAAATATGAATTATTAACGCCACAATTCCATTTCTTACATTACAAATCAAACACAGTTATTTAATTCATACCGGAATAATACTCTACTTACAATCGTGTGACGAATTCTTCAATTCAGAAGATGCTATTCCTTTTTGATGTAGGCGTTGCTTTGATTTGATTTGCTTTAAGCTTTGAATTATCTCTTAGTTGCCTCCCAATTTCTGACGGCTATGCTTAGTCTCTCCTCAGCAACATGACGGTCTCATCTCCATTTTTGTTTATGTGAATTAGGGTTAGTCTTAGGTCCTTTTTATAGAGTTTGTGAATTGATTTAGACCGTCGATGAAGCTTGGATTAATCGTAGCCATTCACTTGAAAGAGAGACCAACCAGGAGCTGACACCTAGCCCTAATGACAAGGTAAGGCTCAGAAAATCGACCAAACACAGACCTGGCCAGCCAGGACTTGACCAGACCTGACCAGCAGGTCATTTTTGACCTGGGCGCACTTGGCAGGTGCGCCAGGTCAAAAATGTACTGGCGCACTTCCCAAGTGCGCCAGTGCATTTTTGTTCTGGCACACTTCCCAAGTGCACCGGTGCATTCTGACCCGTTTTCCGGTTTTTCGCCCAACTTCGTCCGTCCATATCTTCTTCATACGATATCCGTTTTACGCAAACTCGGAATCTATCTCAAGAAGAATTCCGAGACGAACGCAATGGCGTATCCCATTTCCCTTAATTCTCTGATTTGAAATTAGTTATACTTTAATTTATGAATTTCACAATTATAAAATACACGGGGTGTTACACCTCTACTCCATCTCGCCCATGAACCCAGTCCAAAACTCCACTGGTAGCGATTACGGCTACCCATAAAAAAAACCATTTGTCAAGGAAACCTACTGAACTGTGGAAACACGTGCGCTTCAGCTTCAGTAACCCAATGCCATACTCCTCGTCGCTTTCTGATGACCGCAGCACCTACTAAAGCATGCCCTAACGGCTGGCCATAACTCGAGCGCCAGAAAATTAGGTAGATCGCACCACAAAAAGACTGTATAGGGTCGACAAGAACTGACCCCCGAGTCTAGAAATGCAAGTGTTTTGATCTGAGGGATTTAATTCGATTTTCTATGAATTTCTGAAGTCTCGGATTTGCTTTTGGAGAAGGCCATGACTGGCGGCTGAGAAAACGTTGAGCATTGGTAGAAAGGATTAGGTTTAGACAAGGGAAATGCTTATTTATAGGCATTTTACAAGAATTTATATGAATTAGTGAATGAACATTCTCCACGTCTTTGGAGGATGAAAGTAGCGGTGTGTATCTCCGTTGACCGCAGAAGAAATAGTCTAGGGCTAAGGTATGGTGATGTGTATTTAGATGATAGGATATTATTTTAAATATTCATTTTTAAATCAACCGTTGCTTATATTTGGCTTCTAAAAATCCATACGATTGCATACGATACCCAAAAATCATGGAAATTGACATGCAGCTAAAGTCTGAAATTACTGACCCAATGAAACTAGTTTCGTCGAATTCCGAGTCCGTATGCTCACACAGGGTATTTTTAACAGTCAAAATACTGACTGTTCCTCACATTAAAAATCCGTACGGCCACATACTGACTTCAAAAATCACGGAAATTGAAATCTAGCAATAATTTAATATTGCGGATCCAACAAAATTAGTTTCGTCGAATTCTGAGGTCATTTGCAAAACTGACTATTTTTAAAGCTCTAAATAACCCTTTTAAATATAAAAATATATTTAAAAACAATTAAATTTAATATTTAAAAGTAAATATTATTGTATATATTCACAATAGAATATCATACAACTTCAGAATATTCCTATATGAATTTCTAACTCGATATTTCAAATCCCCAGTTAATTCGATATTCAATTTATATTAAATTCCTTTTTATAAAATATAAATAATTCCTTTATAAATTATAAAGGAATTCCATAGTGACTTTTCTAAAATTTGATTTGGCCATATATCAAAATCTACACGACGAAATCCCGATTTTTCTCTTCCACTAGAAAAATATACTTCACCAGCTCCGTACGTTTCTTTTTCACAGAAATCCGATTTAAAACGGACCATGTACATTCAGTTGAAGTTCAAATCGCCAAATAGCGAATTGCCGTGCCGTTACGCACTGTTTATAATTATATTATAAACTATACGTTCAACTGTCATCAATTCAATATATTTGTTCATATAATTCAACTCTAAACTGAACTATATATTTTAAATAATCCAATTCACAATATATTGCGAATTTCACTATTTTTGATTATTTCTGAATTAAATATATTATTCTATTATTATTATTTAAATTAATTAAATAATCCAAATAATTTAATTTAACGACCATTTAATTCTCTAAATTACTATTTATATAATTAAATAAATTAATTATAACACCGTAAAAATACGGGTCGTTATATTCTTCCCCACTTAAAATAATTTCGTCCTCGAAATTGCTAAGGTAGAAAACAAACCCTATCGACTGGCCAGACTTATTTGTTCACTTCTTTAACTTCAATCTCAACTGAACCAAATTAATTTTAATTAAAATATTAATTAATCCTTATCAACGAAAATTTTCAAAAATCCTGAAAATTTTCTAACACCTTTACTTCTCGAAAAATTTCGCCAGCACCTCCTTTGTATTGGTCAATAGGTCAAACTCCAACTCGCCTCTCTGGGCCATCTCCAACCCAAAAGAAAATCAAATAGCCAAACGGCTTGCCAATTCGGCTCATAAAAATCTCATACCCTTATAAAATAAACTTGTACCTTTTTGTCGGGCATATCATTACATCCCTTCCATCTACTGTTAATTCAGCATATACCAATGTCAACCCAATCAATTTCCAATCAATATCTGTTTAACACAGCTATTCGCTTATATCCAAGCCAAATATCATTTCAACCTCGAGTTTCATTCTTGATTCCAAACTCTTAACTTGATTATCAAATTACACTTCAAATTCGAATCTCACAAATCCAATTTGTCTTGATATCATTCTAATTCAATTTCAGTTACCACTAACTGACTTTATTTTAATTCCAAATGGCTTTCCAAATTTCTACTCAATTTATTTTTAATACAAACTGCTCTTTCCAGGGAATTTTAAACAGTTTACCATATCGAAAATCAAACTTTCCTTTTCAGGATACAAACACTTGCTTTTCTCAAATCAATTCAAAAACAATGTCTTTGGTAGTAATCCGTCACTTAGAACTCGAAAGTGAACACTAATGATGTCGCGATTCATCATCAGGGTTATTTCCCAGCTATCGAAGTGAGTTCAATACTATATCACTTTCAAAACCATTTCTAAACATTCCATTTTGAAATACATTTCAAAATACCATTCACAGTGCTTGTAAAACAATTTAAAATCTCCCAGGATTTTAAAATTCTCATATACTCAATTCAAATCCATTTACAAACACCTTTCCAATTTCCAGGCTTTTAATTTCAATTTTGATTTTAACTTCAGAATTAATTCATCTAATTCCACGTATTTCACTTATATGAATTCTGATTGGTTATTTACATAACCATTTAATTTATAATCTTACACGATTATAATAACAACCAATATATCCAATATATTATAATTCCAATATATATATTTTCTCTATATCAAAAAAGACTTTGGGTAAAATTATTCTCATTTACCCTCTTTTCAAAACATATCATGTCGACCCATCATATTCGAGTGTTTAGAAACCCTTATCGATATTGTGGTACCCCACCATCGACCAGAATCCACAAACAACTCAACCAATAAATCTACTCAATATAAAACCATTTATATCAAATAAAAAATATGTTCACTCGTATATATACACTCAATCTAGGGTATTGCTAAGCCTATCTCTAACGAGTCACGCCACAGAGCCAAGTTAATCAATTAACCTTCAGCTCTGATACCAACTGTAACGACCCGGTTTTTCAACGACTTTGGTTATCGCCATAAACTCAATGATGACTAACCAAACATCGAAAAATACCGGAAAGTTAATAGAAAGAAGTTAGAGGGTGAGGAAAGATAAGATAGAAACTTAGAATAGAAGAAGAAGAAGAAGAGCACAACATCAAAGTAACACGAACCACACAGCGGAACAAATAACATATAATATATATCATAACTTTGAAATATAAATATGTACTTGAATATACATATCATTTCCAAAGTACAGCACTTACAACACAGCGGAGATAAACAATAGCTATATGATCCTGAAGCCTCCTGCTCCAGCTCTTCAAGTATCTGTAAATCCCGACTACTTGACTGCCCGTACAAAATTGGGCACCCAAGAGTTTAGGGAAAACAAAACAAAATAAACTCCGGGTCAGTCATGGGACTGGTATGAGTAAAACAGTTTAAAACAGTTTGAGCCATTAAACGATATCTCATAAGACCACGCCGTATAACGGAACGGGTTTTTCCCTTATGAGAATCTAAAACATCTTTATATCAAAAACTTTTGATATTATAACAATGTCTATCAATCATAATATAGTAATCATCTAGCAGAAACGCTTTCATCTCACGTTCTACATATATAGTATACAGTCAATACTACAAGCACGTATTGGGTAATGGAGTTCCATCTATGACAAGGTATGGAACCACCTTTAGCTAGTGTACCTCTAGAGAGGAATACACTGGGTTCAACAAGAACATCTTGTAACCCGGCCACACATGACCGACCACTCATTTCGCTTAAGTGTATCGAATGTATATCACCAACGGTTGGGATCAGCAACCGTTTCTCGAGTGGGACAGCATCAACAATAGATTTTTAAAAGTAAATGAAACTCTAGATCAGGTGATTATACACCCTAATAGGTGCGACCTACATAACCATGTTGCCCGCCCGATTTCTGTTATTTCCCGGTTGTGAGGCTAGAGGCCATGCTTATCTCTGACAGATAACACGTTTATTCACTTTGAATGTCACATAGTCATACCCGCCAAATCACAAATTGATTTCCTCAAAAAATACAATGGGTATACAGCTAAGAGAAATGAATTCCTCCGCCACCAAACGTATATACGTTTGAAGAGATCAACTTACGCGATCTATTAAATATACTCTATCAGACATTCTTCCATACTGGTCGTCCTGGGACTGGACAAATCGAAGGCACTATTCAGTACAACCATCTTAGGCAATCTTTACCAAATATTTATACAACAGCCCTTGCACTATACTCCGTCTTCAATTATCTTTGGCATATATGATTCGCAATGCTTATGCCAATATGGAGTGGTTCTTCGGATAATAATCCAACCGATCTCTCCATATTAACAACACTAAAATGGTCGAGAACTTTGATAGTCGGTGAGTTAAATATCAAATAAAAACACGTGTGCAAACAACGATATTATTTCCAAATGGAAATTATATCGATCAATCATTATTTAAATTTATCTCTCTATTTAAAATTTTCATTTTTCATCTCTTGTTTCCCTATATTCGACATTTCTTATTTTCTAAATTTAGAAAATATACGTTATTAACACTGGAAAACATTTCCATTTCATGTTTTCTATATTAGAAAACATTTCTGATTCTTATTTGGAAAAAAATTCCAAAGCTCCTACATTGGACTTAGACAGATGTTTTAAACAAACCATCGCGATGCCAACTCAAACCATTACACTTATTAACTAAATTCACTTAACAATCCTTTACTATCAAACCTAAGCCATTCCTTAGTTAAGAAGGAAGTCAATCAAGTTGGGGTATAGTTACCTCTCAGACCTTAACTGAACAACGTTTTTAACTTTAGAATAGACAAAGTTTATCTTTTATACCTTTAACAAACTTCCTTACGTAACTCTCTTTCGAATGAATCTCTATTCGATAACTCTTTCCTTCGAATAAACTATATTCAATAATCTCTCTTCTTCGAATAACCTATATTCGAATAACTCTATTCAATTAACACTATTTGATTAACTCTAATTGATTAACTCTTATCAGTTAGCTCTATTCGATTAACTCAATTCTATTAACTCTGTTTGATTAACTCTATTGGATTAACTCCATTTAATTTACCCTACTGGATTAACTATATTCAATTAACTCTAACTAATTTACTCTTATCAATTAACTCCTTCCGAATAAACTATATTCGATTAACTCTTTTCGAATAACTAATATTCGATAACTCCTTTCGAATAACTAATATTCGATAACACCTTTCGAATAACTAATATTCGATTAACTCCTTTCGAATAACTAATAAACTATATTTGATTAACTCTCTTCTTCGAATAACCTTATTCGATGACTCTTTCTTCGAATAAACTATATTCGAATAAATCTAATCCGACTAACTCTAATTCAATTAACTCTAACTGATATAACAAATATTCGACTAACTCTTGTTCGATTTAACTCTAACTGATTAACTCTAACTCTAATCGATTAACTCCTCTAACTCATTTTGATTAACTCCTTTGATTAACTCTACGTCCATATTCAGTTTCAAATATCGATGTTGAAATCGATTCTTACTTCTCTATATAAGTCCTGACTTATATATTCTATTTATCAAATGATAAATATTTTATTTATTTTATAAAATATTATTTATCAATTAATCTTCTCAATATATTGGTTATAACAGATTCTATTTAAAATCTTTGCTTTAAATCTATGTCATGTTATACCAGTGCGCGAAGCACGGGTCTAAACTTTCCTAATGTAAAATTCTATTCATTTGCCAAATATCTCCTTATATGGCATTCTTTTCATTTCCCAATAAATCCCTTTTATAACTCTATTTATTTTCCAAATAAATATTCCCTTTTGTAACTCTATTTATCTAACAAATAAATATTCTTTTCCAAACCTATTTATTTAACAAATACATATTTTCTTTCCAATTCTGTTTGTGCATGTTTTACAAATATTTCCTTTTCAAATCTATTTGTAAATGGTTTACAAATATATCCTTTTCATTTCTATTTATTTAACAAATAAATATTCCTTTTTATCTTACTCCATTTATTTAACAAATAAATGTTCCTTTTTAATACTATTGTAAATGTTTTACAATATTTCCTTTCCTATTCTATTTGTAAATGTTTTACAAATATTACCTTTTCTATTCTATTTGTTTTCACAAATATTTTCCTTCATATTTGGTTTACAAATATTTCCATTTCAATTCTATTTGAAATCATTTTATATAAAATCATTTGATTTTATATAAATATATTTTATTTTCAATATACACATTGAAAATTCCTTTTTCTGCATTCTAGTATTTCTTACGGTATTTAAAATACCAAACAACAGTGATAGATATCATTTAAACCCATATAAACAACAACAGATTATATATCACATCATATATCAAAATATATGAAAAACAGTAAAATAAATGTTGAGGAATCCAGTTGGATTCCTCCGACCTGTTTCCCTGCATCATAGATGTTAAACAATATAATTCACATCGATTTCATTTCAATATGAAATATTCTACTAAACAGAATCAATATTTGATTAACGATTTATATATATATATATATATCGTTATCTATAATTTTAACCAATACACAATCAATTAAACCAAACAGTTAACACAAAGCAATCAACAAATAATTATCAGTTCTAACAATATGTTGTAAAAATATAACTGTTCAGAGTTGGTGAGTTTTACTAACCTTGGACGATCATCGTTAATAACGATAACCTGTCTTTGATTTGATTCAGATCCGACAATTTATTTGTGACGAAAAGGCTTTTCGCTCGGTCCGAACCAGTCGCTAATTCGACCCAGACCGTTCGAAACGCCTGATCGTTTGAGAACACGACAAAATCAGAACGCAGACGGAAGAACATTTCATTGTATATTACAACAATGCATCAGATTACAAGAATATACAGAGTATAAATGAATATATATTACACAGAAATATCAGAGATTACAGTAAATTACATAGCAGCGGAAAATAATACAATACACAACTAGAAGAGATATACGGATACAAAGCTTTCCGGATATCGTTCCAGCTGTAAACCAGGATCCTGTGAATATAAATCTGCAAAACCAAAACTATTAGCTGCCCGTGTCAAAATAAGGGCACCCAGAGTTTAGGTTAAAACAATAAACTCCAGGTCAGTCATGTGACTGGTGTGAGAACTAAAACAGTTATTAATCTTTATTTTAAAGTTAGGTAAATCAAGGGACCACGCCGTATAACACGGAACGGGTTTCCTCCCAAGAACACCAGTGCATGAAACAACAGCGCAATGCTAAATAAAGAAAAATGAAGCTATTATAAGACCCAGGTCCAATCACACAATGCAACGCAAGCCGGGGGATAGGGTTTTCCCTTATAATAGCCAAAACATGCTTGATACGTTTAAAAACAGATTATTTGACACTATTTTAAGTGCGTAGTGTATAAAACAACTTCAAATCATAAGTATCAATCATAGGCGGCATGGGTACCATATATCATGTCGCCATACTAGGCTCTACAAATAAAACCGCAAATGTCACGTATTTGGAAATTGGATTTCCATCTATGAACCGAGGCAAAAGATAGTCCTCAACCGATTCGAGACTGTCTAGCCCGAGTCTCAGGAGCAGAACGCATCGCCCCTTGGATCGTCAGGGCCGGTCCACCGATGTGGATTAAACTTAAATCCTGAACACTGCATTTCTCCTCCCTTTGGGGCGTAAGTGAGCCAACGAATGACTCCATCGGACCCGGATCGTCCGATCAAACCGAGGCGCCTCGCAACAGCAACAACCACACAGGTGAAAAGTATATAAATGTCAGGGATGGAAGGTCACTGACACCACCCTAGCTAGAAAGAAACGCATGCCCTCCCTGATGTCCTCTCTCGTTTTTGGTTCACAACCGGGGTGTGAGGCTCGCGAATTCACGTTACACAAAGCTGTGCCACACAGGCCGTGCTTTGATCATCACCACAAGACTTTGCTTTTCAACAGAAGCCTCGATCAATTGCCACTTAGGCATGCCACACAGGCAATTCACTCCATGCATTTGATATCCATCAATATATAACCCCTGAGCTCGTACGTCTCAGAGAAGGGCGTTAAGTAAGAAAATAAATTCTCCGCCGCCAAACAGATATATATTTAATAGAGATCAATCACACGGACTAAAATCCAATGTTAGACACACAGTCCATTTACAAGTCCGTTCTGGGTCTGAACGAAACCGAAGGCACCTAGTACCCCGCATATCCATCGATCTCCAAGTACGTCCGGACGATCACCAACTGTTTCCATCTTCTTGGGTGTACAGCCCAAGCAAGATCATCAGTAATTACCCAAACAACGTGAAGACTTCCGGTCTTCGACCACCATCTTCATCTTCGACTTATCGTCGTATCAGTTATTCAGAATGAGATAAACCCGGTCTTCCCGAATAACTCGCGTATATTTTAAATAAGTGTTACACAAACACAACATACGCATCATTCCAATTCATCAGTCACTAACCGTAAATTAATCAAGAGAATAATTCCCCAAATATTAACCCCGGAGGCCGAAACCAACATCAGATCAATATCCAGAAAACCATTCTGCTTGGCTAACCGACAGTTAGTTTCTAAATTTCACATTCATAGGGAAAGGTTCCCATTAATTTTATCCAAGGTAAATTCCTTGAATTTATTCTTTAATCTTCTTTTGAATTTCGATTCAACTAGTCGGGATTAACGAACCTTACCGAAGTAATCATTTGTTTTAATTTCCCAATCCCAACCTATTCATCCCATGAAGTAAAACTGGTAATACTTCATATCTAACACCACGGTGTTATCGGTAAATTCAATTACCATTTCACGTTCAAATCTAATTAAAGATTTAACTACCGCCTGGAGCAAAACTGGTGATACTCCATTCTCGATCATTTCAATCTAATTAAAGATTCATTAAAACTCCACTTAGTTTTAATCGCTAACTGGGTTAAAGAATCAGTGTCATTTAAAACACGGTTCACGATAAACCCAAAGTCACATTCCATTAATTATCGGGTTAAAGAACGAGTGTTATTTAAAACACTGTCCACGATAAACCCAAAAATCAATATCAATTCAATTCCAATTAAATATTATTTAATTGGTACACTTCATTAAATCTAAATAAAAAGATTTAATCTTTTCTCAACTGGGTTCAAGAACAGTGTTAGTGAAGACACCATTCACGACAAACCCAAATCACATTTGATATTCAATACAAGGTTATGAATGGAAAATATATCGGCTTATATTCAATATCAAATTCTACGATTAACAAATGCCGTATTGGAAATAACGATATAAATATATATCTTCCAAATTTCCATAACAACATCTGTATAATCACGAATTCCAACATCGAAATATTCCGAAGACAATTTCGATTCAAATCCACTCCAATGCAATCATTAGAAATTCTGGTTATTTTTAAAACCCTTTTCAAATTCAATTTATTTATTTAAAAATAAATAGAATTATAATTCTAGTTCAAAACTAGTTCATTTCGATAAAAATCTATTTTTATCTTTTCAAATATGGAGTTTTTCATCCCAATTCTTTCTAAATCATTTCTTATGATTTTACAAAAATTATTACTATTTTTAATAATTTTAACAAGGCCCGTACAGTCGATTTCCATCAACGGCCATCGAACTGCACTTATAGCGACCTTTTTCAAATTTGATTTGGACATAATTCCAAATCCAACCGTTAGATTTCTAATTTCCAATATTCGCTAGAAAGCTCTTTTCAATGTGAAACCAACGGTTCCGGTTTTAGGAGAATCCGACGGTCGGATCTCCCGTAATGTCTGTTCGAAGTCAATAGTCGAAATTCGCGAACTGCTGCGGCGCGGCGCGTTCTATTCAGGCCATTTATATTATATATATATAATATATATAATATATACTTCGTCGATTTCAATTCAAAACGTGCTTTATAAATCGTTTTAAATTTATTTTCAAAATGGTTTCAACTTCATATTCAATTTCAAATCAAAATTAAATATTCCAATTTAAATCCATTTTAAATTCATTACAAATTGATTTCAATTCAAATTGATTTCTAATTCGATTTCAGTTCGATTTCAATTCAATTCAATTTCAATTCGAATTCATTTCTATTTCATTTCATTCGAATTCATTTATATTCAATTTCAATTCGAATTCATTTATATTCGATTTCAATTCGAATTTATTTATATTCAATTCTTTTCAAAATATCAGATTTTGAAATCACTTTCGATATTCATTACAAAATGAATAAAATCGATATAAATATCGTTCACGTCAAAATGGCGTCAATCTAATCAATACGGCTTCATATATTCCTATTTTCAAATATTCTATTTCAAATATTTCTTTTTCAAATATTTCTATTTTAAAACTGGAATGAGGCCCAATCAATTACCATATAATGTTAATTATATGGATTTTCTACAACACATGTATATATCAACAACGATGAATAATCAACCATCATCCAAAGTGCATTCTACACTGTATAAGCATCAAATATAAATATTCAACGCTTATAACAGCCTGTCAATCAATCGATCGACATACAACTAAACAATCGGGATTAGTGTACGTCAAATATCATCCCAATACCCGTGTGGGGTTTCAAGCAATCAAACACAGATTTTTATTTGTGCAGTTGGGCGATGTGTAAAATTTATCGTCCCAATCAATGTCCTTCAAATAGGTGTACATAAACAAACTGTCTGGTTTGTAAATGAATATTTATTTATTCACATTCACGTTAAAAATTATATTTTTAACGATCAAACTATTTTATTCAACCTATGAATATTCTATTCAGTTCATTTATTAAATAAAATGTTATCTTTATTTTTCTAACTTATTTTAGAAAATTTCGGCGGCATAACGGCACGATACTAGAAACGGGACGAGGCCTAGCCTTATCCCCAGTCTAGTGAAGGCCCACGCCATTCACACATCAATCAAATCAATTTCATTTCACCAAACAATTCAATTCAAACCAAATTATCTAACCAACTACACAACCAAACAATTAAACAAACAAGCCATCCATGGTCTGTGGATGACGGGTGCCGGGTGCTGCTAAGCACCGTCTGCATCCTAGTATATATATAACTAGAAAAAGAAATTGAAGAGTGAGAAGTTCTCACCGAAAGCTATTCCAATTCCACTACTCTTCTTAAGTAGAAATCTTCATCGTTCTCGCCTTTTGTCACTTCCTTTGCCCGTAGCCACTACATATATAAAAATCGAATTTTTACTTCGCTATTCAGTATATAAAAATCGAATTTTTACTTCGCTATTCAATATATAAAAATCGAATTTTTACTTCGCTATTCAATATATAAAAATCGAATTTTTACTTCGCTATTCAATATATAAAAATCGAATTTTTACTTCGCTATTCAATATATAAAAATCGAATTTTTATCGCTATTCAATTTATAAAAATCGAATTTTTATCGCTTTAACTTCATGTTAAAAATCTGATTTTTATCGCTTTAACTTCATGTTAAAAATCTGATTTTTATCACTTTAACTTCATGTTAAAAATCTTGCCTTTTCATATATAAAATTCCTATCTTAGCTTTTAAAATAAGTTTTCAGTTTTTAAATGAACAAATTTTCAATTTTAAAATGAACAAGTTTTCAGTTTTTTTAAAACAATGGAAATAAATATAAAGACTAAGAAGAACTCACAGCGTTTTCCTAGAAGAAGGGGGGGTTCAGCGAGGCGAGGGGAAGGGCGTCAGGCTTGGGGAGGTCGAAGGGGGCTGTGGTGGATCGTCTTCGTGAAGGAGGGAGGGGTTTTGCTCAAATCGATTTGGGGTTTCAGCGTCAGGGGGGGAGGCGTGCTCATCAAGGTGGCGGTGGGCTATTTCTGGTGGTGGCAGGCTACAGTCGCTCGGAGGATGGAGCGGTGGGAGAGGCGCGCGAGTTCGATTGGGTGCGGATTTGAGGAGAGGGGAGGAGACACGCGAAGGGGAGGGAGGCGGCGCTGGGAGGCCAGCCTCCGGTGGCGCCATCGACGAAGGAGGCGACGGTGCGATGTCGAGCTCTGGGTTTTTTTCCCAAATCGGTTCTGAAATGAAAAGGAGGAGAGAGAAGAGGGAAAAGGGGGTAGGGTAATTGAATATATATATTAATTAATTTATTATTTTTCTCCCATCAAAGTTGAGTTTTTGTTTGAACTCGGAATCACACCCAACGACTGTCGTCCCTAGCGTATTACCCCCATTCCGAACACAATGAGATATGTATCGCAGGCTGGTTCGATCATTTCGATCAGTTTTCGTCAAATTTACATTTAAATCACTATATTGAATTTTAAACGCACATTTCAATTTACCGGGGCCACATACTAACTAGAAAAATTCCAGAAAAATATTTTCTAGCTTCGTATTGCCAATACGGTCCTAACAAAACTAGTTTCGTCAAATTATGAGACCGTTTGAAAAATGGCCATTTTCCAGTAGATTAAAATCAACTAAAGCTGGCCAAACGCGTTTTCCTTTGCCACGCTCACATATTGATTCGAAAAATTACGAAATTTAGAACCTAGCAATAATTTGACACCACGGATCCAACAAAAGTGGTTTCGTCGAAATCCGAGGTCGTTTGCAAAATTCCCCTTTTTAAGGGCCTAAATTCCATAGCGACTATTCAGAATTTTCAACTGGACATATCTTTTGATCTCCGTTATGAAATTTGATTTTTCGGATTCGTTGGAAAGATATCATCAATTAGATCCTAATGTTTTTGGTTTCACTAAAATCCGGATTGTTTTGCACCCGGTACATTCAATTGAAGTTTGAAATCGAATTATCGAACTACCGCGCCATTTTCAATTCTATTTATAATTATTTAAATTCTAACGACGACGTATATAATGTATACGTTCTAATTATATTCAAAATAAATTTCTCGTCGATTTTATTTAAAATAATTCATTTTAAATAATCAAAATTCGCTAAAATTGCCAAAATAAAAATTTTAAACTGGCCCAGATTTTCGGGTTGTTACAATCTCTCCCACTTAAAACTTTTCGTCCCCGAAAAGGAACAAAGTCGAAAGTGGTTTGATTAATCAACTCTACGTTCGATCTGACTTTCATTCCCCAACTTTTCAGTTTCTGAGAATTTTCAAAAATTTCAAAAATTTGGCTAACACCCTAAATTTTCGAAAAATTTCGCCATAACCTCCCCTGCACCGGGAGCCACGGGAAAATCCCGAAATTGCCATATAGGCCTTCTGATCTCAAAAAGAAAAAGAAAAGGCCAAGCGGCTAGCCAATAGGCTCATAAAATCATCATCACCCAAACAAAACAGGAAATTATATAGTAAACATGTACCTATTTGTCAGGCAAACAAATTTTATTCTCTGCTCTAGCCTCCTTGCTATGACCTGTTCAATGTAAGTACTTGTATATGCAAGCAAATGCAATAAATTTTCAATACAACTCACTATTCGGTTCAATTAGGCTAAATGGTTCAAAATTAGCAAACAAATAAACAAACAACACAAACATCAATCAATTAGTGGATTAACGTTTCGAATTCATAATTTTGATATATATATATGCAGAAAATCATGTTTTTGATGCCAATTCACAATAATGTATTCTAGCTATATTAGTTTTGGTTCTCACACCAGTCTAATGGAAATATATAGAAAATCACACCTTCGAAACTCGAACATAAATGTTGATGATGCGATCGCAATCATCAATATCATTTTCGGGCGACTAGAGTGTGATGCTATATCTATCCAATATATTAAAATTTCAAATAAACGTTTGCAAGGCTTTTATGCAAAATCTTTATATACTGGACTGTCCAAATCAATATAAACTAAATAATCAAATACGAATAATTGATTTAAAATTTCAAAACAAAATTTGTTTTCATTTTAAAAATATACTCTTCACATTCGTTCTAGGATACTACTGATCCCATCTCTAACGAGTCATTCTCGTTGGATATTACAAATCCAATCTCTGATGAATTCTTTCGTATGGTTCTAATGTGCCTTGTTCTCTGAGCTTGGTAAACCAAAGCTCTGATACGAACTGTGACGAAAAGGCTTTTCGCTCGGTCCGAACCAGTCGCTAAACCGACCCAGACCGTTCGAAACGCCTGATCGTTTGAGAACACGACAAAATCAGAACGCAGACGGAAGAACATTTCATTGTATATTACAACAATGCATCAGATTACAAGAATATACAGAGTATAAAGGAATATGTATTACACAGAAATATCAGAGATTACAATAAATTACATAGCAGCGGAAAATAATACAATACACAACTAGAAGAGATATACGGATACAAAGCTTTCCGGATATCGTTCCAGCTGTAAACCAGGATCCTGTGAATATAAATCTGCAAAACCAAAACTACTAGCTGCCCGTGTCAAAATAAGGGCACCCAGAGTTTAGGTTAAAACAATAAACTCCAGGTCAGTCATGTGACTGGTGTGAGAACTAAAACAGGTATCAATCTTTATTTTAAAGTTAGGTCAATCAAGGGACAACACCGTATAACACGGAACGGGTTTCCTCCCAAGAACACCAGTGCATGAAACAACAGCGCAATGCTAAATAAAGAAAAATGAAGCTATTATAAGACCCAGGTCCTATCACACAATGCAACGCAAGCCGGGGGATAGGGTTTTCCCTTATAATAGCCAAAACATGCTTGATACATTTAAAAACAGATTATTTGATACTATTTTAAGTGTGTAGTGTATAAAACAACTTCAAATCATAAGTATCAATCATAGGCGGCATGGGTACCATATATCATGTCGTCATACTAGGCTCTACAAATAAAACCGCAAATGTCACGTATTTGGAAATTGGATTTCCATCTATGAACCGAGGCAAAAGATAGTCCTCAACCGATTCGAGACTGTCTAGCCCGAGTCTTAGGAGCATAACGCATCGCCCCTTGGATCGTCAGGGCCGGTCCACCGATGTGGATTAAACTTAAATCCTGAACACTGCGTTTCTCCGCCCTTTGGGGCGTAAGTGAGCCAACGAATGACTCCATCGGACCCGGATCGTCCGATCAAACCAAGGCGCCTCGCAACAGCAACAACCACACAGGTGAAAAGTATATAAATGTCAGGGCTGGAAGGTCACTGACACCACCCTAGCTAGAAAGAAACGCATGCCCTCCCTGATGTCCTCTCCCGTTTTTGGTTCACAACCGGGGTGTGAGGCTCGCGAATTCACGTTACACAAAGCTGTGCCACACAGGCCGTGCTTTGATCATCACCACAAGACTTTGCTTTTCAACAGAAGCCTCGATCAATTGCCACTTAGGCATGCCATACAGGCAATTCACTCCATGCGTTTGATATCCATCAATATATAACCCCTGAGCTCGTACGTCTCAGAGAAGGGCGTTAAGCAAGAGAATAAATTCTCCGCCGCCAAACAGATATATATTTAATAGAGATCAATCACACGGACTAAAATCCAATGTTAGACACACAGTCCATTTACAAGTCCGTTCTGGGTCTGAACGAAACCGGAGGCGCCAAGTACCCCGCATATCCATCGATCTCCAAGTACGTCTGGACGATCACCAACTGTTTCCATCTTCTTGGGTGTACAGCCCAATCAAGATCATCAGTAATTACCCAAACAACGTGAAGACTTCCGGTCTTCGACCACCGTCTTCATCTTCGACTTATCGTCGTATCAGTTATTCAGAATGGGATAAACCCGGTCTTCCCGAATAACTCGCGTATATTTTAAATAAGTGTTACACAAACACAACATACGCCTCATTCCAATTCATTAGTCACTAACCGTAAATTAATCAAGAGAATAATTCCCCAAATATTAACCCCGGAGGCCAAAACCAACATCAGATCAATATCCAGAAAACCATTCTGCTTGGCTAACCGACAGTTAGTTTCTAAATTTCACATTCATAGGGAAAGGTTCCCATTAATTTTATCCAAGGTAAATTCCTTGAATTTATTCTTTAATCTTCTTTTGAATTTCGATTCAACTAGTCGGGATTAACGAACCTTACCGAAGTAATCATTTGTTTTAATTTCCCAATCCCAACCTATTCATCCCATGAAGTAAAACTGGTAATACATCATATCTAACACCACGGTGTTATCGGTAAATTCAATTACCATTTCACGTTCAAATCTAATTAAAGATTTAACTACCGCCTGGAGCAAAACTGGTGATACTCCATTCTCGATCATTTCAATCTAATTAAAGATTCATTAAAACTCCACTTAGTTTTAATCGCTAACTGGGTTAAAGAATCAGTGTCATTTAAAACACGGTTCACGATAAACCCAAAGTCACATTCCATTAATTATCGGGTTAAAGAACGAGTGTTATTTAAAACACTGTCCACGATAAACCCAAAAATCAATATCAATTCAATTCCAATTAAATATTATTTAATTGGTACACTTCATTAAATCTAAATAAAAAGATTTAATCTTTTCTCAACTGGGTTTAAGAACAGTGTTAGTGAAGACACCATTCACGACAAACCCAAATCACATTTGATATTCAATACAAGGCTCTGAATGGAAAATATATCGGCTTATATTCAATATCAAATTCTACGATTAACAAATGCCGTATTGGAAATAACGATATAAATATATATCTTTCAAATTTCCATAACAACATCTGTATAATCACGAATTCCAACATCGAAATATTTCGAAGACAATTTCGATTCAAATCCACTCCAATGCAATCATTGGAAATTCTAGTTATTTATAAAACCATTTTCAAATTCAATTTATTTATTTAAAAATAAATAGAATTATAATTCTAGTTCAAAACTAGTTCATTTCGATAAAAATCTATTTTTATCTTTTCAAATATGGAGTTTTTCATCCCAATTCTTTCTAAATCATTTCTTATGATTTTACACAAATTATTACTATTTTTAATAATTTTATCAAGGCCCGTACAGTCGATTTCCATCAACGGCCATCGAACTGCACTTATAGCGACCTTTTTCAAATTTGATTTGGACATAATTCCAAATCCAACCGTTAGATTTCTAATTTCCCATATTCGTTAGAAAGCTCTTTTCGATGCGAACCCAACGGTTCCGGTTTTAGGAGAATCTGGCGGTCAGATCTCCCGTAATGTCTGTTCGAAGTCAATGGTCGAAATTCGCGAACTGCCGCGGCGCGGCGCGTTCTATTCAGGCCATTTATATTATATATATATAATATAAACTTCGTCGATTTCAATTCAAAACGTGCTTTATAAATCGTTTTAAATTTATTTTCAAAACGGTTTCAACTTCATATTCAATTTCAAATCAAAATTGAATATTCCAATTTAAATCCATTTTAAATTCATTTCAAATTGATTTCAATTCAAATTGATTTCTAATTCGATTTCAGTTCGATTTCAATTCAGTTCAATTTCAATTCGAATTCATTTCTATTTCATTTCAATTCGAATTCATTTATATTCAATTTCAATTCGAATTCATTTATATTCGATTTCAATTCGAATTTATTTATATTCAATTCTTTTCAAAATATCAGATTTTGAAATCACTTTCGATATTCATTATAAAATGAATAAAATCGATATAAATATCGTTCACGTCAAAATGGCGTCAATCTAATCAATACGGCTTCATATATTCCTATTTTCAAATATTCTATTTCAAATATTTCTTTTTCAAATATTTCTATTTTAAAACTGGAATGAGGCCCAATCAATTACCATATAATGTTAATTATATGGATTTTCTACAACACATGTATATATCAACAACGATGAATAATCAACCATCATCCAAAGTGCATTCTACACTATATAAGCATCAAATATAAATATTCAACGCTTATAACAGCCTGTCAATTAATCGATCGACATACAACTAAACAATCGGGATTAGTGTACGTCAAATATCATCCCAATACCCGCGTGGGGTTTCAAGCAATCAAACACAGATTTTTATTTGTGCAGTTGGGCGATGTGTAAAATTTATCGTCCCAATCAATGTCCTTCAAATAGGTGTACATAAACAAACCGTCTGGTTTGTAAATGAATATTTATTTATTCACATTCACGTTAAAAATTATATTTTTAACGATCAAACTATTTTATTCAACCTATGAATATTCTATTCAGTTCATTTATTAAATAAAATGTTATCTTTATTTTTCTAACTTATTTTAGAAAATTTCGGCGGCATAACGGCACGATACTAGAAACGGGACGAGGCCTAGCCTTATCCCCGGTCTAGTGAAGGCCCACGCCATTCACACATCAATCAAATCAATTTCATTTCACCAAACAATTCAATTCAAACCAAATAATCTAACCAAGTACACAACCAAACAATTAAACAAACAAGCCATCCATGGTCTGTGGATGACGGGTGTCGGGTGCTGCTAAGCACCGTCTGCATCCTAGTATATATATAACTAGAAAAAGAAATTGAAGAGTGAGAAGTTCTCACCGAAAGCTATTCCAATTCCACTACTCTTCTTATGTAGAAATCTTCATCGTTCTCGCCTTTTGTCACTTCCTTTGCCCGTAGCCACTACATATATAAAAATCGAATTTTTACTTCGCTATTCAATATATAAAAATCGAATTTTTACTTCGCTATTCAATATATAAAAATCGAATTTTTACTTCGCTATTCAATATATAAAAATCGAATTTTTTACTTCGCTATTCAATATATAAAAATCGAATTTTTATCGCTATTCAATATATAAAAATCGAATTTTTATCGCTTCAACTTCATGTTAAAAATCAGATTTTTATCGCTTTAACTTCATGTTAAAAATCTGATTTTTATCGCTTTAACTTCATGTTAAAAATCTTGCCTTTTCATATATAAAATTCCTATCTTTGCTTTTAAAATAAGTTTTCAGTTTTTAAATGAACAAATTTTCAATTTTAAAATGAACAAGTTTTCAGTTTTTTTAAAACAATGGAAATAAATATAAAGACTAAGAAGAACTCACAGCGTTTTCCTAGAAGAAGGGGGGTTCAGCGAGGCGAGGGGAAGGGCGTCAGGCTTGGGGAGGTCGAAGGGGGATGTGGTGGCTCGTCTTCGTGAAGGAGGGAGGGGTTTTGCTCAAATCGATTTGGGGTTTCAGCGTCAGGGGGGGAGGCGTGCTCAGCAAGGTGGCGGCGGGCTATTTCTGGTGGTGGCAGGCTACAGGCGCTCGGAGGATGGAGCGGTGGGAGAGGCGCGCGAGTTCGATTGGGTGCGGATTTGAGGAGAGGGGAGGAGACACGCGAAGGGGAGGGAGGCGGCGCTGGGAGGCCAGCCTCCAGTGGCGCCATCGACGAAGGAGGCGACGGTGCGATGTCGAGCTCTGGGTTTTTTTCCCAAATCGGTTCTGAAATGAAAAGGAGGAGAGAGAAGAGGGAAAAGGGGGTAGGGTAATTGAATATATATATTAATTAATTTATTATTTTTCTCCCATCAAAGTTGACTTTTTGTTTGAACTCGGAATCACACCCAACGACTGTCGTCCCCAGCGTATTACCCCCATTCCGAACACAATGAGATATGTATCGCAGGCTGGTTCGATCATTTCGATCAGTTTTCGTCAAATTTACATTTAAATCACTATATTGAATTTTAAACGCACATTTCAATTTACCAGGGCCACATACTAACTAGAAAAATTCCAGAAAAATATTTTCTAGCTTCGTATTGCCAATACGGTCCTAACAAAACTAGTTTCGTCAAATTCTGAGACCATTTGAAAAATGGCCATTTTCCAGTCGATTAAAATCAACTGAAACTGGTCAAACGCGTTTTCCTTTGCCACGCTCACATATTGATTCGAAAAATTACGAAATTTGGAACCTAGCAATAATTTGACACCACGGATCCAACAAAAGTGGTTTCGTCGAAATCCGAGGTCGTTTGCAAAATTCCCCTTTTTAAGGGCCTGAATTCCATAGCGACTATTCAGAATTTTCAACTGGACATATCTTTTGATCCCCGTTATGAAATTTTGATTTTTCGGATTCGTCGGAAAGATATCATCAATTAGATCCTAATGTTTTTGGTTTCACTAAAATCCGGATTGTTTTGCACCCGGTACATTCAATTGAAGTTTGAAATCGAATTATCGAACTACCGCGCCATTTTCAATTCTATTTATAATTATTTAAATTCTAACGACGACGTATATAATATTTACGTTCTAATTATATTCAAAATAAATTTCTCGTCGATTTTATTTAAAATAATTCATTTTAAATAATCAAAATTCGCTAAAATTGCCAAAACAAAAATTTTAAACTGGCCCAAATTTTCGGGTTGTTACATTATTTCACTATAAATTGTAACGAGCTCGAATTCACTTCCAGTCAGTTCCAGTGTGTTGCGCTCGTCCATATGATCCTAACGGATCATGTTTTTGTTCGATCTGGATAACGTATGTGAAAATTATTATGCTTACAATTTAATATGTTATGAAATTTTAAATAAAACTTAAACATATATTAAATATAGGCCCACCCATTATTCTTGGCCCAAGTTCGTTATCCACCGATCCACAAAAACCCAGCGCCTTCTTCCAGATGAATGATTTAAACCCGTATGCTCCTTCTTCAATGACCATGACCGATTTTTCTTTAACACTCAACTCCACTTCACGTTATAATATAACAAGGCCCAAAAATCCTTCTTTACAGTCCCTCCCCCTTTTCTTCCTGGATTGAAATAGTGACCTCCTGCTTATGTTTTCTCCCCAGACAATATATCGAACAAAATTCATGTCCATTACTGCCCCTCTTCTTTACGAAAACAAAAATGAAATTTCATCACCAATCTCCCCATCGGAAACTCTATCACGCCGTACCCTCACATTTAAACTCGATCCACTCATCTCATGACCCCATTTTTCTCAACATCCGTCACTTTTCCACCAGTTCTTCCAGCATCACCCCCTCTGCTCCATCTCGCCCTTGAACCCTGTCCAATACTCCACTGGTAGCGATTACGGCTACCCATTAAAAAACAACAAACCCATTTGTCAAGGAAACCTACTGAACTATGGACACACGTGCGCTTCAACTTCAGTAACCCAATGCCATACTCCTCGTCGCTTTCTGATGACCGCAGCACCTACTAAAGCGTGCCCTAATGGCTGGCCATAACTCGAGCGCCAGAAAATAAGGTAGATCGCACCACAAAAAGACTGTATATGGTTGACAAGAACTGACCCCCAAATCCAGAAATACAAGTGTTTTGATTTGAGGGATTTAATTCGATTTTCTACGAATTTCTGAAGTCTCGGATTTGCTTTTGGAGAAGGCCATGACTGGCGATTGAGAAAACGTTGAGCATTGGTAGAAGAGGATTAGGTTTAGACAAGGGAAATGCTTATTTATAGGCATTTTACAAGAATCTATATGAATTAGTGAATGAACATTCTCCACGTCTTTGGAGGATGAAAGTAGCGGTGTGTATCTTCGTTGACCGCAGAAGAAATAGTCCAGGGTTAAGGTATGGTGATGTGTATTTAGATGATAGGATATTATTTTAAATGTTCATTTTTAAATTAACCGTTGCTTATATTTGGCTTCTAAAAATCCATACGATCACATACGATACCCAAAAATCATGGAAATTGACATGCAGCTAAAGTCTGAAAGTACTAACCCAATGAAACTGGTTTCGCCGAATTCCGACTCTGTATGCTCACATAGGGTATTTTTAACAGTCAAAATACTGATTGTTCCTCACATTAAAAATCCGTACGGCCACATACTGACTTCAAAAATCACGGAAATTGAAATCTAGCAATAATTTAATATTGCGGATCCAACAAAATTAGTTTCGTCGAATTCTGAGGTCGTTTGCAAAACTGGCTATTTTTAAAGCTCTAAATAACCCCTTTTAAAAATAAAATTATATTTAAAAACAATTAAATTTAATATTTAAAAGTAAATATTATCGTATATATTCACAACAGAATATCATACAGCTTCAAAATATTCCTATATGAATTTCTAACTCGATATTTCAAATTCCCAGTTAATTCGATATTCAATTTATATTAAATTCCTTTTATAAAATATAAATAATTCCTTTATAAATTATAAAGGAATTCCATAGTGACTTTTCAAAATTTTGATTTGGCCATATATCAAAATCTACATGACGAAATCCCGATTTTTCTCTTCCACTAGAAAAATATACTTCACCAGCTCCGTACGTTTCTTGTTTTACAGAAATCCGATTTAAAACGGACCATGTACATTCAGTTGAAGTTCAAATCGCCAAATAGCGAACTGTCGTGCCGTTACGCGCTCGTTTATAATTATATTATAAAGTATCTGTTCAATTGTCGTCGATTGAATATATTTGTTCATATAATTCAACTCTAAACTGAACTATATATTTTAAATAATCCAATTCACAATATATTGCGAATTTCACTATTTTTGATTATTTCTGAATTAAATATATTATTCTATTATTATTTAAATTAATTAAATAATCCAAATAATTTAATTTAATGACCATTTAATTCTCTAAATTACTATTTATATAATTAAATAAATTAATTATAACACCGTAAAAATACGGGTCGTTACAATACATTTCTATAAATTTAGTTCCATCATATGAAATATATAGGGAAGTATAGCTGGAATTTAAAATTCCAGTAATTTGAGGTCTATACATACAGCATATCAAAATATAGATTATATATCAAATATATAAATTTAATACTGTGTGAGCTCATTTTGCATCAAGTAATATGTATAAATACACACACACCCACACACACACACACACACACACACACATATATATATATATATAGGTTTGAGCAAATACATTATAAGGATGCATTCCCACTTAACACTATGGTAGTCCAAACATAAAGAAAAGTGTCAAATGTGAAATCTATTAGTATAGATCCAATATTGCGTAGATTAATACAATTTTTATTCATTACTGCAACTACATACTTTTTTCTAAAACATTTCAAATTATACAACATGTATCTTATTTTCAGTTCTTTTAAATGTGTATTCCTATGTGTATCAAATACAACTGCTTGTTTACATATATACAAATATTGTTGTACACATGTTCATAGCAGATCAAATATTCAATCAATAAGATGCAAATATACACTGTATCACATCCTACTGGGTATTGATAAAGGCATTTTTTTTGTTATGGGTATGTCACATATATATATGACTCATAGGTTTGTGTTACATGGATGTATGCAAATCATATTTACATCGGCTAATAGTAAACAAAAATTCATGTAATGAACGAATGTATGACTATTATATAGGTTGCTAGTTAAGAATATAATAAATTAACACTTATTTTATTCATGATTTTTATGCCCATAAGATGCAACCTCATATATGTAACTGCGGATTCAATAGGACATAACTGTGTGTGTATCATATACGTGTGTGTGTGTGTGTATATATATATATGTGTGTGTGTGTGTCTGTGTGTGTTTGTGTGTATGTGTGTGTGTGTGTGTCCAGGTAGGGTAGTACCATTCATCCATTTAGATATCCATAAACATGTATGTAGGATAAAATAGAGATTTTCATTGCAATATATACAACATGGAAGGAGTATTTAAATTCTGAAATCTGCTTATGAAAACAAATACTATTTCTAGTACCAGTTAATTAACCCAGAAAAATGATTCAAGATCATGCATCTTATAACATACATTATGCCTACATGTATTATGTTATAATTAGGATCCAGACACATTAGTTTTCATAAAATCAAATCCAATACCCAATTTATCTTGAGAGATTAATAAGTCACGCTTATTTTCAACTTGGTTTAGACATTCTTGAAGATATTTGAGATAAATCATAAGTAGTTTTAAACTGGAGTGAATATATATAGTCTATTACAATAAATATGATCATATATCTTAGATGCTAAATCTTTGCATAGGGTTTTGATTTGCATACATAGATCAAATACAGGATTATATATATATATATATATATATATATATATATATATATATATATATATATTATGACCTGAAGGTCATCATGTGTTCATGATCAATGTCATGAAGATGCAAAATCAAAAAGGGAATTTACTATGAATCTATTATTCAATCAATTGATCAACAATTAAAATTATTTCTTTTGATCAATATATATATAGATATACATACATATATATATATAATAGAGTTAGGACTTTAATATTTGTAAATCAAACAAATTCCGATTATTATTTTAGCATTATTGCCTCATATAATCAGATCTAAAATCAAGTAATATATAAATAGAATTATATCTAATATTAATTCTTGTATAAATAAAACATGTAGAGGTAATCAAATTGATCATCATGTTTCCAGATTATAACAAATAAAACTGGCAACACAGTTAACATTATTAATATCATATATTAATTCGTAACCTTTTCAAATTACAAAATAAAACAAATTTCTGTTTATTTTGAAATAATTTCAACTTTGCATCGATCATTTACAGCCATTTCTTACTAGCTAATATGTTAACAACATAGATTAAATATTTCTAGAATATTTATAAACAAACCTAAGCTTCAAAATACTAAAAAAATTCACAAGTCAGTGCTCTAATACCACTGTTGGAAATCCCTAGATCTAATCGGAAATACTATTGGTTTTTCTTAGATCTAATTTAACCAAATTTTAACAATTTCAATAGATTGAAACGTAAGGATCTATGCAAAATATAGTAGATCGAAGATTCATACCATTCTAGGGTTTTTATGAGATCGATGAAACCTTCATTTCTTCGATTCTGGAATGTTGCTTGAGCCTAGAAGAATCAAATCGAAAGCACAACAAATGCCACACCTCTATTGGTATCCAAACGAATGTATTCTTCTTCGATAGAATCGAAGAAGAAAGTGGATGCAGTAGTAGCCTCCACCACTGATTTGTTTTCCTATTTGAAAAGGAGTATTACAGTAAGGCTACTAATTTTTATTTTGATCTGATATCAAATAATGGTTCACATCTATTATTTTAATAGGGAATGATTTTCACTTTATAAAATTAGACGTGTATCATAAAATAAGGAAAGCACCGTTATATCTTTTCAATGTTAAATAAAATATCAACAACTTGATATTTTATTTATCCAAATAATGATCTTTCCCTTATAACGTTCTAAGTGTGTGACCCTGTAGGTTAATACAACATTGGCAATGAACTTAAATCGTATTTTAAATCATAAACAGTGATTAACATCTAGTAATACGTCACTTTTACTCAAGTTATAATAATATCAACGATTCGATACAACCTTTTTTGTGACCAGTGTTACAATGCAATATAATCCTTTTAACCAGTATATCCAGGACTAAACTCAAGGCATGGAACGTACCATCCTCTTTATAGTTTAATCCTTTTATCTTGATTGATGAGTGGACTACATAGAACAAATCAATATTTGAGCATGGCTATGAATTTTATAGTCTCACTCAATTGAGAGGCCCATGGATATCACTACATATATTGTAGGGTTAAATTCCATCTAGATCTCATAATTTTTCATTCGATTCGAGATGTATCTGATAATCACCTTTATCATCTACTCTGTTAAAAGTAACTTTTGATGATATCAAAGCACAAATATCCTCAAACAAAATTATAATGATTTTAGATCTATGGACCATTACATCACTGTCAATATGAAAATAACTTATGATAATGTTAATTATATTCCATGTAGTTTTCTCAGGTTGGGTCATTCCAATACGCTATTCTCTAATACGTGTTTATGTATTGACATTAATATCACATATATTAATGATCAATGAGATGTGATCATCAGTCAATCAACATACTAGTCTCAATGTTTTGTTGTTGTCTTATATAAACAATAAAACTTGACTAGGGACATTTAAGAATTATAATACTTAATATATTATATAATCTCATGTTCAAGTCACTTACTTGAACTATATAATTCTGTATTATTATTATAAGGACTTCTATTTGTTAATATTTATATTACACAATAAATTTAACATAATATGATATATATGTGTGTGTGTGTATTGTTCAAAATAAACTATAACATCAACAATGTTATTAATTCCATCAAATGGATTACCTCTAGGGCATAAACTCTAACATCATTGCCCCAAGATGTCTCATTTAGCTCTAGTGATGACTATCTCCCTTGGTTCCAACTCCTATCCAATCTTCATGAGCGATGTTATGCCCCCCATCTCCATCCTCATCATCTCATTATAGGTGGTTTCATCCCCAGTTATGTCTTCAATATAAGCTGTGAGTTGGGGTACAACAGATCCAGAAGTTGGAATCATCAAAATGGAAGTAGGGAGTTCCATCTCATGTGTACCAATAGCAAGAAAACAAAGCAGGGTTAATCTCCTTTTTTCTGGTGACTTAAGGGAAGTCAAATGACTTCTTCACAAGCTTTGATCATCTCCCAAAAGCTAGAGAGAAAGTTTATATACCTTCGCCTTCGCGTCCAGAGACTTCCATGAAAGTTATTCCTTCATCAACCAGCAATAAGAATGATCGGGTTCCCAAGTCAAGATTCTTGAAATCATATCTCAGATTAATGACAGTTGATTGAGAAGCACCGCTTAGAATTGCAGGAGGAATGACTTAAGATTAGAGAGCACCCGCATAACTATATGACTAGTCCTATGAAACAGCAGTATGAACGACGATGATGTTGTCTGGCATTATCCTTCCCTTTTCTTGGAGCTTCTGTAGTTGTTGCCTCTGTTTCTTCGTCTTGTCTTAGTAAGTATCGCATCTCTTCCAAAATCCTGCGTTCGTCTCTCTTTAGGTACACCATTAGAAACCCTTCCTCATCCACTTCCTTAACTTTCATCTCAACAACCTCATCAGCAAGAAACCCCTCCTACGTCAAAGCGAAAATTCATTCATAGTTTCTTATCCACATGAGGTCATGGTGGTAGATCAACTTAGCATAAAATCTCAAGAGAGCGGAGTCGAGCTTCACTTTACTCTTTCTCTCAACTTCTCGAACCTGTCCCCTGATTCATTCAAGATGGGCCTTAAATTCCCTTCTTGCATCTTCAGCATGCTTTAGCATGAGTCAGTTTGATTCCTCTGCCTCGGCTTTAGATTTCTGAGCTACTTCCACTTCAACCTTATTGGCTTCCGTTTTTGAACTTTTCCGAGATCTACATTTTACTTTCTTAACTATTTGAATTCAGCAATCTCCTTCTTCAACCTTTTATTCTCCTCAACGAGGGAATCGTTATCCTTCTCAATAGTCACTACCTTGAAGGAGTGGGTGGCCAACTCCTTTTTTAACTTTTCCTTAGCTTGAGTTTCCACCTTAGCTATATCATTTATCTTCTTATCTACTTCCTCTAATTGTTTCTTCAAGCTGTCAATTTTGGCTTATGCTGCTTTTGCTTTGTCCTGATCTATTCTGACATCGAGTTTAAGCCTTTGACATTGTCTTTCCTGAATAAGAAGAAAACTTTCCAACGTAATCCATTACAATCCTATATTGACCTTAAGCATCAAAAACATATCAAAAGTTTCTTTATCAATGTGTCCAGGGATCAGGTGCATCTGAGGCATAAAAAATATCTCGTTAAATTAAAACCTTGGGAATGTCCTCTTAAGATATGCCTTCTGTTGCAGTGAAGTCAGCTCTAACTCTGGTTGGGCCCCTTTTTTGTTTCCTTCTTGTTCCTTTTATCTCCCCATTTAGGCTTTTTGACTAACTCCATGCCTCCACTAAGCTTATTTGCTCGTGACTTTTGGTAGAGGTAGTGGTGGAAATGGCCTACTGGATAGAAGAGGCGAAGGCATAATAGATTGCCGTGTATTTCTAAAATCATGTTTCTTATCTTGTTTACTTGGCTTAACACACCAACTGACGTAGATCAGAAGCGAGAAGGGTATTTGTCCCTTCGATAGCGACCATGTCTATAATTACACCTCCTTTTTCTATGGGAATCAGATCCTTCTACATCATTAAAGAATGATCCTCTTATTTCAATTTGTCCTCGTTGGAGGCTTTCCTGACCTCTATCTCTCTCACCTCCTTTTCTCTATCTCGATCCTTGTTTCCTTCTCGTATAATTATTCTTGCATAAAACATAATTTGAGTTAGGTATAACAGATCAACACGTGGATAATTATTTGTACGAAATGCTCAAAAGTGTATGTGTCATAGTGTCCCCTCGATGACCAGTGTTCAGTTTACACAAGGGAGTTATCTTCCCGACACATGAAGGAGCTGAAGCTATTTCAGATCTTGGAAGCAGACTCTCTATATTAACGTCATTGAATCCAAAGGATGACGTTTCCAATGGTAATTTACCTACTTCTTTAAACTACCCTTCCATCTCCATGGACATGGTCATCTCGGTTGTCACTACATGAAATATTAATTCTGTAGCTTCACCTATCCTATTCTCTGTTACGGGAGAGGGAATCAAAGTAGGTGGCAGACCCCCTTATCCTTCAGGTTCCTCTTTTGGGCGATACGTCTTCACCTGTAGTCTCCTCCTAATCTTTGACAAATTCCTTTGGATGCACAACAAGGGGCATGATTCTAATATCTCCTTCTTCAACTGCATTCTTCTCATTGTTTCCATAACCAATGGAATGACTTTCATGCAACAAATCTAGAGAATGAAGGAGATCGTCCGAGATTAAGGTTTGTGCATTGGGAAAATCTTCTCCCATGTCTCTTAAGGTCAAAACCCTATCCATGTCCCAACGACCTTAGGGGATTGCCTATACAATTCAGATTTCATGTTAGTTTAGGGCTTACAACTCAATTAACTTGAAAAATTACAAGTCAGTGTTGACACACTTAAATCCTTCTAACCATCGCCTTGCGATCCCAGGCAAATAAAACTTATAAAAATAGTCCTGCTTAAAGTTTCTCAATTTGTTCTATGCCCCTTGGATTATCCAGCTGTTGGGTAGATACTCCAAATACACAAGTGACAGTGATATGTTCCGGTGATTGAAAGAAAATAATTATTTGATGTCATATCTAATGGGCTCTCAATCCAAGTTCTCCACATAAAGAATAGTAGTTCCTAACAGGAAAGTGTAATCGCTTAGATGGAGCTGTGTCGGCGCTAATCATATATAATATAATATATTTCGAATGAACATGCAAAATGGTGGCATGCTCCTTTCAAAGCATATATATCCACTATAAGATGAAAAATCTTCTAGAGATGTGTGTTCTCTATCGTCCAGTCCGGAAGCCTGAACGTCGTTCGGGGATATAATAGTCTTACAGTTAATACTCGCTAACATCGCTCCATCAATCCTTACTGAAACTGAATCTAGAGGATTCTCTAGTGTTATTGTATCTTCCAAAGTATCTGTCACTGGTGGAATGCCTTTCTGATCGTTTCCTGCTTCTTCTACCCATTGCGAGCTAACTTCTGCATGTTCCGCTTGCTTGGCATTCAGCTTAACACTGGTTGATCTACCCGCGATTGTACTTTTAGTTGGTCCTTCTGATTAAGCTCCTAAAGTAGATCTGCTTGTTTAGATGGGTAAGAACCATTAGAAGTTGAATGGTTGCTAGATGACGGGCTTGATTCATCTGCTAGGCGGCTAGATTCTTGAATTAATTTAGAACTCTTGGCTTTCATGCCTTAGAGTTGTCTCGAGCTTCTAGTATCCATGTGATGATAGCCCTATACCTTCTACACAAAATTATAGGAAAAGTGAGTTGCATGAAGTGCCAGGCAGATATTGGACAATCATCAAGATAGATAAAACGACAACAATACCTGTCATATAACTCACATCGCATAGATAATATATAAAAATATAATATACAACATGATATAGTAGTGAAATATAGTAAAGTAGGAAGTCCCATCTTCATAAAAATCTCACAAGTCATGTACAATACTTCTTAACATCTAAATACATCGCTAATTAGAGTCTATATTAGTCAAAACAACATAAATCAACCAAATAGCTATATAATAAAAGGATAGTAATATGCAAGCCTCCAGTACGTCACCATAACATTGTCACCACACCTACTACCTGCTAACTCATCTACTCAACAATATCATTGATGTGTACCCCAAGGTAATTTGAGGAAACATAAAACCTTGAGCTAAATAACAGCCCGGTATGAGCGATAAAAGACAATCAATGGCTATATAGAAAAATATGACATTGGACAATTCAAGTCTCACCTAACCTGTTCCTACAACCAAAGAGTTAGCACATAGTAATCACATAAAATATGCTACTTAAACAACATAGAAATAGACAATAGTCAAAACAAGATTCACAATTCATGCTTCTCTTTAGCATCCTACGGTGATAGTCTACCCAGAGAAAATAGAAGAGAACACATTTGCAACCATAGCATCCATAATAAGCAATAACCTACTTATCGCCGACTAAAGCCTTGAATATGATATTTAATGATTGGTCGTTTCTATTCATAAAGGGATAATGGAGAACTCCGTTTCTAGTCAGAGTATCGTACGTCCCACATAAGTTTCTCTTTCCAAGTGATTCAAGGTACACAGTCTCTTAGATCATAACAGGTGTCCCCATGATACCCCTACTTTGAGTCTACTAGAATCCTATGAACTATAAATGATTCCTTAGCACTTTCGATCACATGATCTATCCAAAACTCTATCTTTTAGCTCGTCATACTCGAGTTAGTCCATTATCTCGCAGCCTCATTCCATCTTGAGCTACCTATGATGTTCACCATAGACCACTCCTGTTTGAGTTCACAGTTGAAAAATCAACACTGCTTTAATGATAAATTCCTCCCCGTATATGTTGACGATGAACAAAGGCCACCAATAACCTCTTGAAGACCCCTGCTTACTATAACCGAAACCTAGATCACAACTCCATGATTTGATAGATCGATATTGATCCATTCCCTATGGATCAGTACCGACCAATACACTTAGTTATTTTCAACTAAGTGCTTGGATATTCTCCATCCTGGCCTTAGGCACTTCCCTCTGGTCCATTTACATAACCTAACCACTCCCTAAGGCCTTTTATGTTGGTTCTTCCCTTCGTACTTGATTGTTTGCATTTCAACCTATTAAATTCCGACTAAACTTCAACCGTAACCTCCTTAATGCCACTAGTAACACACATGAAATTACAACTCCATCCGAGTTAAACAGATGGATCGGTATTGGTCCATAAACTATGGACCGGTACCAGTGCAGGCCCTTAGATTATTTTTGATTCAAATTTTATCCTTAGCCTTCTTGAAGTCCCCAGATGACAAGCACCAAAAATCAAGTTCATCCTTGTTGATTTAATGGATCAGTATTGGTTCATAAACTATGGACCAGTATCGCTCGATGTACTTTATGAATTTTTGCGTGAAAATTCTTAGGTAGCCTCTAGGCGTTCTTCCGATCTCCCCGCCAAGTTTCGATTTAATCCAATCATTTGAACCTTTGATTTGCTCTGACCTACGATTATAAGTCATAAAACACATAATTCTAAATGAAAAATAAAGTATAACATACAAGTCAATCATACGAACAATAATTCATCCAATTTTGAACATATATAATCATTTAAACATATAAAAAATGATTCATGTCACAATAATCATAGATCTAGCATAATTTGACACTAAAAAATGTAAAACATGATGGATCTAATCAAATTACATGACATGTGATAATATTAAGTTATTCTTGGTCGTCTAAGTTTGAAATAAACATATATGATTCGATTTTACGGCAGAATTAGCATTCGAGGTGCTTGATTGATCTGATTAACACATATAATCCATAGCAGCTATATGAGAGATCTCTATCACTCACCAAAATCTAGATCCAATGCAAATATGATGAAATCAAAACTGGACAGTGAAGAAAATTCCCCCAACTTGATGCCATATGTCAAGATCCAATCCTCCTTGATGTAGATCTTGCCGCCAGATGATATGCAAGATGATTTGATGATGGATGAGTTTAGGATTTAGAGATTAGGTTGAACCGAAGATTCATAGACACCCAACCTAATGTCTAAAATGAGGAGAAAAGCTCTAATTATCTTCTTAAACCCTTTGTTTATAGCTACAGGTCATTAGTCTAATGAGCTCACTAATTAACCCATTAGCTATTGATTAACCTACCCTATAGAAAAGAAAACTTAAAACAATAGTTTTTCCTAAACCATCGAGGCAAATCTTTAATATGACCACTCTACTAAATGACCCACCATCATCCTACGCCAATAATACCAATTAGAGCACCTAATTCAGTCCCTAGCAAACGTTATGGATAAACAGTAAGTCACAAGGGTAAATGGTCACAAAATAATTGGTAAAAGTCATGAACATGCTTAACATCACCTTGAACCACATATCAAATATGAAAGTCATACGATCACTAGGGAATTAAATAGAATTATCTTGCAATCCTTTGATACATAAAATATGGGTTGTTACATTCTCCTATAATTTAGGAAATTTTCCTTTCACTATTACAGAACTTGTCTTTTATGTCTATTTATTTGCATCTATCAAATAAACAATAGATGCAAATAGTACAATTTGCATCTGTTTCTAACTGAAAACAGACGCAAATAAGAGAGAGAAAATATTACTCCAACCTTTGCATCTGTTGTTGTCTATTAACCGATGCAGTAAGGTAGGAGCGAAAATTTAATATAGATATTTGCGTCCGTTCATTATATAGTTAAACGCAAATAGTTCTTGCGTCTTCTCTATTAAAAAAAGACGCAAAGTATTTCAATGTTGTACAACAAATAAATAGGTGGAAAATAATTATTTTGTGTGGGAAATGATATTAAACTCTATAAGAAACTTACGCTTTCTTTCCCATTCCCATTAATTTCACCTCGTCACTTCTATAAAGCCAACCCAACTGCTCGCATCATCATCGTTCACACAGCGACTCACCAAACCCTAGCCTTCCATCCAATTGTTCGTGCTATCAACATTCACGTCAACTCCAGTCCTATACTAACGTCAATCCCAATCCTTAAACAGGGAGCGATCGTTTAAACTTCCTAGAACCCTAGATCCGCAGCTCTCCAATTCGAACCGTGTTGAAAGGTACTACAGTATTGGTTATATGATTTTTCTCTGCTTCTGATTCTTCATCCTTTCATCAATTTCTTCTCTTACATGTTTACAGATTATTACACTACTTAATTATGTTATGACAATACCCATTCCCTAAGTTTAAAGTTAATCGAATAGTCAAGATTTTAAGGCAGTTAATAAACATGTTGCTTATATGTCAATAGAGTTAAAGGCTATATAAGAGGTGAAATGTTCGGTTGTTGTCACAGTCTGTCGCTTTGGTGTTTTGTTTGGACGGTAGAGTGGTGAGAGAAAGAAATGGCTAAGGGTGATTCAAAGGCTCAGAGAAGTCTGGATTGCTAGAGATTTGGAAATCTTAACATAGTGAGTATAAATTATTATTCTTATATATACATAATTTTAAGATACATACTTATTCGAGTGTGTCATTTAATTCTTGATGTTATACGCTTTTATATAAGCAACCATTGTTGAAGTTTGTTGATTGATAAAAAAAACTCTTTTTTCCATTAGTGCAAGTCTATAATTTTCTATGATTCCCTTTATCTTGTTGCTTATTTGTTATCCAAAAATTCAAAATTGAATTTATGTATGATCTGAATCCGTACATGACGCACATTAAATAACCAGTGGTGAATGATTTGGTATGGCTTCCAAAACTTGTATAAGGGTCGGAAATGTTATAAACTTCTTGGCATGGATTTGAAAGTTACCATTTGCAAAAAGTTGTATCATGTTTAGTGTTTAAGATTTATGGGCCATAGATTTTACAGTTTTTATAGTAATTGTTATTTTATTATCTTGAACTGCATCGTCAATCAAAAATTCAATGGATTAATTGAACAGAAATGTTCCTTTTTCTGTAATCATGATTATTTCACATTGTAAAATTAGGCATTATTTGGATTCATACAGTTATTCAAAATGTACCTTGACCTCAAGACTTTCTTTTCGTCAACTTGATGGTGTTTGTAAATGAAAAAAGAAGAAGTAAATTTGTATTTTATGTTAAAGGGCCTAACATAAAGTATAGGATATGGTTATTGCTTTTCACTACCTTAATTTCTTCATTTTTTCGCTAACTGGATCTACTTGGGAAAGGTATCCCGGAAGTCCATTTTAACTAAGTGAGGAAAGCACATGGAAAAGGGAAAATGAAATAAATATGAAAGAAAGATTGAAAGTTAAAGGAAACTGTGTTTTTGATGTTGAGAAATAATTGGGGAATTGACTATTATTACATTTGCTACAAAATTTCTTCCTGGGCTCGATCAAGCGTTAGTGAGGCTTAAGGTCTAGCTGTCTATTCGGATTTGCATATGCGAGATTTATCATCATCTAAACATTTATTTAAGCACTAGTTAGGTGTTGATCGAATATTTACATTCATTATGGTTCTTTTATTGCTTGAGTTTCACTTACAAAGCTTGAAATAAATACAACTATTACAATTCTTTATGTCAAACTTGGTGTTTTTAGGAGGAAGTACGAAAGAAAATTGATCGTTGTGACCGTGTACATAAACCCTTAAGTAGATGCTCATGTTTAATCTATAAGCAGGTATGTTGCATTATCCCACTTATATGTTCAACCTCTTTGTTCAGTTGCATCGTGAGGTGTAGTGTATTAAATATCTTATGCATTTACCCAATTACTGTAATTTTCCTACAGTATACATTCACAATTACCATTCCATTTAATTTGAAATAATCTATATTATGATTCAGCCTGCAACATCATATACTTCACAAACTACTAATATCATTGGCTAGCATCAGTTTTAGGAACATGGCGAAAAATAGCAAATAGAATAAGTGTTTAGGTTGATGCTATTGGCAGATATTTCTCAACTATGATAACCGGCTTATTTTTTAATGCGATAATTAGTCCATTCAATAGTTATATCTTTTCTTAATTTTATGTTAACATGTCATGTTAATGAACGACCAAAAAATTTGTATTTTTACTTTGTTTTGTTTTGAGTCATTACTTGTCTTCTGTAAAATATGTTAGACATGTTATCATTTTTATGAATGAGAATGGGCTGAAGGAGCCCTGCCCTGTTCAGTAAGATGACAAAAATCTTATAACAAAATCCTACACTACAAGCAAACTATAACATTGTTGTCTATGACTTTAATCCACAAAATATAAATAAGACTAATTCATACAGATCTAGAAACACAAAAGGAAAAAAATACAATTCAGAAAGACAAAACTGAAATCAATTACATGGTATTAATCTTACACTTATCTATAGAATACGTCTACGTAATTCCTGTATAGAACATGCGCTGACTAGTGGGTTGATGCAAAAATTCTATTATTCCTTTCTTTCCAAACAACATATGCAAATGCTTTCAGTATAATTAGAATGGTTCGCATTTGGGGAGTTCTCCATCTAATAGCTTAATATATATATTGACCATTCATCTCTTGAGTTTAAAGCGGGTTCATGAAAGTTACCATTTGCAAGAAGTTTACAAGCCCTAGATTGACTAAACAAAACTCTCTGATTTTCCAGAGTGGGATAACTTTGTAAGCCCTTGATTGGCTGCCTCTATGAGACACAAATCACAATCTAATGTTCATGTTGCAGTTGATTTTTTATGCTAATTTTATCCAGCTTTACAAAACTGGATAAAATCCTTCTCATTTCCCCAATAAGCAGTGATGTCCATTGAGGGTATGATCCTTTAATATTTAAGTTTCAGTTGTATGTTGACTGTCTTTTGGGTTGCATTAGTAATGCTCTTATTAATTCTCTTTTTTGTCCCAGCACAAATGATGTCCAACAACTGTATGGCTATTATTTTCGTAGGAGTTGATGGAGAATAGAATGAGGAAGTGTAGGTTGGTTGTTATTTATTTTTGAGTTGGGACTTTGGATGCATTAAAGGTTGTTAACAATGGCAGTTATTAACTATAGACAATGTTAAATGGTGTTTCTTTTTTCTTTATGTATGTATTTTTCTATTTGTCTGATTGATGTTACTTAACTATTAATCACGTTCTTGATAAAGGATACATTAACGAATATTTCTTTACTTTGTTTTTGCTTGCACATTTTACGTTCAATTTTCTTCCTAGTTCGTGAATTATGCAAGGAAATTAAAACGGACATTGAACTACTTTTAGTAGTAACTTAGTACCACTAGGTATAAAAATATACAGTGCTAAATAATAACTCTGATCTCAGCTTTTTCTCATATTTTCGCATTATCTTCTTTTAGGTCAAGATAAACCGATTACTTCTCAAGTCGATCTTTTCTTTCATTCATCTTATGTAAAATGCATTCGAATGATGGGTGGTTTGAATGACAAAAAGATAATCAGACGTACCCGACGGTATTATATTTAGAAGAATTTACTTAAATTTTTCATGAAAACTATGCTCTCTGCAACGAAATCTGCATGCTTGCTGCTAACAGTTCATTTCCCAGAAAAGAAATTTATGATCATTTGTGCCTTTTATCAAATAACATGTTAGTCACTAATTATGTTGTATGGCATTAACTTTTATCTTCCTTTGTTTTCCATCTACAATTCTTCTTTTTATGTGTGTTTTATTAATAGTTAATTTAAACTATGGTTCTAAGTCAAACGCCATATTTCTGCCTATCAGGTGGACGAAACCATGTGTTTGTTTTCCCCAAGTACCTTATACGGACTCTTCAAATTCATATGTGATTTCAACAAACTGGTTTTGGAATGTTTGTTTTAGTATTCTATTTGCACTATTCATGCAAGTTCATGCTTCCATGCAGTGGTACTAGTGCCCATTTGTTTCGTTCATGGGCAACTTTTTTGAATATATCAGTCATTTTTACTCCTGAGGTATTGTTCATTATTTTTTCTGTTTTATTTGCTCTATGATACAAAGAAATAATTATCTGCACTTAGTTGAGATTTCAGACTATGATGATGTTGATGTTTATGTTGAGACATTACGGTTAACGTATTGCAAGGACATGAGGAGGAAGCTGATAAAAGATGTTTCAAGGGTTCATGATATTCTAAAAGTATGTGCATCAATTAATTTTGATGCAGGAGTTTTGGCTTGTTTAAAGTATTTAGAAGCAGAACCATGGGCAGAAGATAAAGAAGAAAAGATTGCTTCTCCGTTATCACAGTTGAAGATTGAGAGCTCGACTGCAAGTGAAGTTTTGAATAGGGTTTCTATTGAAGCACCTATTCAATTGGATAATGGTGTGAATAATGGAGGAGAAGAGATATTAGCTAGACTTCTTCAAGTGGTTTTAGATGGTAAAGATGAGAAAGAAAGAAGAGAAATGAAAGGACTCGTAGCTAAAAGTGTTAAGAGAGAACAATGGGAAGGACATTAACAAAGAGACATTGTATTCAGCCAGTAATAATTGCTTGCAACTCTTGCATGATCATTTCATTCGTGTTGCTTCGGCTGATACAACCGAGGTAATGCAGATAGCTAGGCAGGTAGATAATCTACATTGGATTTTGGTCATTTTAATCGATCTTAGAATTGCAGATGGGTTTTTAAGGACTTGGGCATCACATGCCGATCTTTTAGGGTTGCATTCAAAGATTCAAGCAATATATAGATACGAAGTTAGCAATGTAACAGCTAGATTATTTGTAGGGATTGGTAAAGGGCAGATTTTGGTATCGAAGGAGACGAGAAGTATGCTATTGAGGACATGGTTAGACCCATTTTATGAGGATTTTGGATGGATGAGGAGAGCTTGTAAAGGGCTTGATAAGCATTCGATAGAAGATGGACTTGGTAACATGATTCTTACATTGCCTATAGGAAGGCAGCAGGAGATTTTTCTTAAATCGTTTGACAAGTTTTTGAACTCTGGAGATGATTGCCCGAATATACAGAGAGGGTTTGAGGTTTGGTGGAGGAAGGTGTTTTGGAAGAGGAATGGAGAGAAGGAAAGAGCTATGCAACTTAGGATTGCTGCTGTATGTGACACTTCTTAACTTAACAGATGATATTTTTTTTGGTTATTTTAGTTATTTAGTTTGGTGTTACTTAATGTGCTTGGATTTGTTTGAGATTTGTTAAGTAATGGGAGATTTTGTGGGTTTAGATGAAATACTAGGCTTAGCATCATATGTTACTAAAGTTAACCATTCGTTTTCCCCAGTTCAAAAGAAATCTGCACTGAAGTTCATCCTAAAATTTTGAGTACGGTTCATATTGCACCCATTATTGATGATTACCCGTGCAAATCTCTGGTCAATGGGCAAAGCACACTACATAATGAACCGAACGCTCTATCTGCTTGGAATACGGTATTCAATCTAAAGAAATTATTAGCAATTTTGCTTATTTGGGATATTGGGTTAAATTCCATAGTTGTAAATGCTAGTTTGGTCACATAGAACTAACCACCCATGCATCATGAACCGCTTCTTTATACCCAAAAAAATTAGGCCATAATTTTTGTATTTGATAAGAATTTTATACCATAGGTTTGGTTGTAGAAAATTTGTCAAATACCATTTCATTCCGGCATTTTTATATACCTCATATCATGACTTCTTAAGATTATGACTGTTTAATTCTTTGTAGCATACAAAATGAATTATAATTTTCTCTTTGCCATGCCTACCTTACATTTAAATTATATTTATGTAGTTCGTTTATAAAACGTTGCTTGTGACTAGATGTTAGGAGAACCCTTGCATCATATGCAATGATAACTCTGGGTTGAAAGACATTCTTGCTTATTGTTCATGAAATGAAGCCATTTATGTAACAGTTATTTGTTTTCTTTAAATCTAGGTTCTTGCTAAGGAGATTGTGAGACCATGTCAGGCACTGAACCTTCTTCATGGATACGGTTTAGTTTCAATGCATCTTGGTTAACCAGTTAGTAAATGATACATGCGGTGATGTTGTATAATCTTTTAAGAACCGATTTGTTTAAGTATTTCTTTTGTAATCCATTAGTGAACCGAAATGTTATTAGGCCATACCCTTAATGTTCTCTGATTGTTAAATATCATGTTGTGTATCATTCAGAAAGTAATATTCTAGATGAGCATGTTAATATGAGTATCTCCGGTGTTTTTTTACTATTGGGAAGTTTGAAGAGAATGTATTTATGTAAAGAGGTCACTACAAGAGATAAGCATGCATCTGTTGTGACAAGCCTAAATGGCTTATTTTTAATAAAAAAACAAATTGCATATGTTGTAGTAGTAAAACAGATGCAAATGCATTGAAGAGTAAAACTACCATACACAGCAATTTGCATTTGTTGTAGTAGTAAAAGACGCAAATGCACTGGTATTTGCGTCCAATGTACGCTATAACAAACAGAAATATATCAAAATTGCAACTGTTGAACAACAGAATTTTTTTAACATTTGCGTCCACTGCGTTTGCATCCACATTAGAGAAGACGCAAATAATGCGAAATATTGGATGCAAATATCTTGTTTTGTACTAGTGCTTGAAATCCTATGCAAACACTAGCACACATAGTATCCCGTACACCTACCATCCACGAGTAGCCAATCTGTCATCTAATTTAGCATCCAATAATCCGTGCAACCAAAAACCTACATTAGCATGCAGAACTTCAATAGCATAAGATACAAAGGAGCAAGTAAAATATGATACGTAGGACATACCACTCAAAGAGTTCTGGACGGGTCGACTTCATACTCTCTTCCGTTTCCCATGTGCAATTGTCATCATTCTCACTCCATTGTACCTTGACTAGATTAACAACTGTCCTCCTAAGTTGTTTCGTGTTATTTCTAACAACAAGAAACATGTTACGAGGTCTAAAAATGTTTAGCTCTACCTTTAACCCTTCTATCTAATCTAGAGATACTACCACACCAGAGTTGTGCACAAACTTTCATAGATATGAGACATGAAAAACATTTTGCATCCCCACAATTTTCTCAGGTAAATCTACTTTATAAGCAAGCTTCCCAATATGTTTTATAATCGGAAATGGTCCATCAAATCTTGGAGCTAACTTGCATTTCCTTCCAAATCGAATGACATTTCTCAAAGGTGAAATCTTCATAGATACCAAATCTCCAACCGTGAATTCCAAATCCTTTCTTATCTTACCGGCATAACACTTTTAGTGGCCTTGGGCTGCCTTCATTCATTGCCTAATGATTTCAACCTTGTCTGTCATTTCACTTATCATTTCTGGCCTAAGTACCAGCTTTTTTTCAATGTCTAACCAAGAAGAAGGAAAATTACATGGTTTGCCATATAGTGCCTCATATGGTGTCGTTCCAATGCTTGACTGATAACTATTGTTTTATCAAACTCAACCAAATGCAGATGGTCTTCCCATGATCCTCCAAAATCCAGTAAATAAGCTCTTTGCTGATCTTCCAATATTGGATGACTCTCTCTGTTTGACCATCAGTTTGGGGATGATAAGCCGTACTCATACGTAGCTAAGTTCTCAATGCATATAATGACCAGCATTCTACATATCGAAGGGTCGTAGAATATTTATTTTCATATGAAGCCGTATGGTCGTGTAACTTTGGGGAACGACTATTGGAGTCATTTCCCATGTTCACTATTTTTACCGAATTTTAAATGACAGCTGCTCCTAGAGAATCTTGTTTCGCCTATAACTTTTGATTGGTAAGGAGTTTTGACCTGAAACCACTTCCATTGGATTCAGATGATGGTTTATCTTTCCGTAGAGTGGTCGCATTAGTCAAACAGACTTCCCGTTTGGGAGATATGGCTAAAATAAGGTTTCAAAAGTAAAAAACAGCATAAGTGGGCTTAACCGGGTGAGTAGCAGCTAAGCCTGTAACACCCCATGTCCGTTAATGTCATTCACAAAGGGAATGCATTAACTTCCATGAAGCATTATAAGTAAACAAAACAGAATATTACAAGACAGATACGTAAAGTAGTACTTGAAAAATTTATAACTTTATTACAGCAGAAACAGAAATAAGTTTGGTTACATCCTTCAAAATCACAATACCAGAACCCAAGAACACAAGTATCAGTCTTATACCAAATCCTTCAGAATGCATAATTTTAAAACCATAATCCCCAACATAAACTGCCATAAGAAGGTAGAGTCAAAGCCAAGCAATACTTCAAGCACTTCAAGCAGAGAGTATATTAATCAAGCTCCTATGTTTCCACCCTGAGCACCTGGGGGGGAATGGAAAGAAAAAGACGCGAAAACAAACGAGATCAGACATAAAGTCTGGCGAGTCCAATAACTTTCAGCATATAAATAGATAGTAGTATCATGACATGTAAATAAAACTGGATGAGAGATTACAGCAATAGGAGTAACAGGTATGCTTAAATGCAACAGAAGAAACAGAATGATATAGACCAAGGTATGCTTCTTACCTATATCTTACTTCTCTGCACTAATACTTAGTATCACAGGATCATATGTTACCCTAATGTCTAAACTGAAACAGAAACGGAAACAAAATAATCTCTACAGAAACAGAATGCTAGTAATGGGCCTTTACCACCCTCAACAGAGATAAAAGGTACAGAAATAAAATGCTAATAATGGGCCTTTACCACCCCCAACTAATGGCCCTTTAGCACCCCAACTAATGGGCCTTTACCACCCCAACAGAAACAGACGGTACACCAACAGAAACAAACAAAACTAGGTGTACCCTAAATTCTACCCTAAGCGGTCGGCTCCCTAATACATAAATACCCTGTGTCGGCCCCACAGAAGGGTGTATCATTCCCTAAAGTGGCAATCTATGGACACAGACCTATTTACAGATGTCACGATGTCTTACATCCTTAGAGCAGACCGGATCCATGCACGCACATGACCCGGTTGGAATGTGCCATCGACACTCCTCGCCGTTATCAGAGTGAACCTCTTACAACTAGTTCAGTAAGCATGCCCGGACCCCTCTTAGTGTTGGGTCATAGTTTTGATACCAGAAAAGGCTTACTGACTAATATAGGCTCCACACAACACGTGACACAAGTAATTACCCCTCTTAACCTTGTGTCCCCAGACTAATAGATTTCAGATTAACTTGCTTACAAATTTCAGATGTACAAAGTTCAGATTTACTAATTCTTAGATCAGAAATACAAGTTAACAAGTTTTTAGACTAACGGATCAGATATACAGATTAACTGACTTACAGATTGTTTCACCTAACCTTGTAGTGGGCCTACAGATTTCCGAAACGGGTTTATTAGATTTCATCCGCCCAGTTGATTTAGCCTTATCCACTCAACACGTTTTAGGCATCATATTTATCCTAGATTTGCATTAATTAGTTACTAATGCACATACCTCTCACATTAGTTCGGTAGCTTGTGGCCGCTAGATGTGCCGGGCGGTTCCGGGCAGACTTTTGCCGTAAGTCAGACCTAACCTGTCTAAGCATCTTTTTGTTATGCCTACGACCTCTCACATTATACTGACAGTTTGCGGTTGCTGGTTAAGCCGGTTGGGTCCGGGCAGGCTTCTACTGCAAACAGAGTTTAACCTCGTGTCTCAGCATTCTTATTTTTAGCCAAAGTATTCATTCACAAATTATGCCAATATCAGACTAATTATTCCAATTCAACAAATTAAACTTCTTTACAAGTTACACCAGATTATTCAAAGTTCTGTTAACTTGTTTTGCTCAATTTTAGATTGAGCCTACAGATTTCATACCCCAAATTTACCGTATTCAGTTTCAACAGATTTAGCAGATTAGGAAATTTAACAGATTTAATCATAAAATTAAGCCTAATTTTACATGCCTAAATTATTGTCGTAATTCACAATATAACATATGTCCCAAATTTTAGTTAAATTTACACAGTACAGAATATTCTCCAAAAACTCCAAATCATGATATACAATACGAATTATGCCAAATTATAGCCTTTGAATTCGGCGTATGCCTAATATCCAAAATCCCCATTTAGGCATACTCACATTTAATAGTTATCCTATTATAATATAGATCTTTGCGCCTAAGTCATATACACAATAATTCTCCTTCTTCCAGATCACAGACTATCATATATAGTATGCCCAGATTTAGATCTTAAATTACAGCATATGTTCTTTTCTCAAATTAGTCACAAATCAGTCATGTCTAATTATGCATCATTCGCTTTTTTCCCTAAATTTAGTGTTCGTGCATCATTCTCTTATGAGATTTGGGTTAGGCTCGTGGTAGCCTGGCTATAGAACAGAAGGAAGGAAGACATATATAATAGTTACTATAATATTAATAAGATAGATCTACACAGAAAAACAGATCTTATAAACAAGAATATGCATAATCTCAAATTCATATTTATAACCATGTCAAAATCATAATTAAATTTCATATCTGAAAATAACTATACTCACCTTGGTTGGATTCTAGAAGAAAAAGGGTTGTAGTTGTTCTCTTTTAATCCTATTCAGATTGGAAGAAGAAGAAGCACCAGTTCTAGTTTAGGTTTCAGCAGAGTAGAGACGCCATTGATTTATTTTAACTAGAATTGAGGTAGCATAGTGTTACAATGGTTTGTTGTGGAGAGAAAGTGGGGTTTGGGGTGTTTAAATAGAATAGGGATCAACGAATCTGGTCAGAACGGGCGTCCAAATGCAGAAAAACGAACCAGTCCTCGGATCAGGAAATAGGGGGAGGTTTACCCCCTGGTCAACCTATGTGACCCAGATCGACCCCTCGGTCGACCTGGGTCCTGGGTGGGAAACTTCCCGCCCAGCCCGTGTGTGATTTGAATTTCGAACTTAAATCTGAGCTGTTTTAATTTATTTAAATTCCTAAAACTTCTGAGGGCCATAACTTCCTCATACGAAGTCGATTTACGAAAACTTGGACTCTGTTCCAAGCATAATTTCGAGACAAACGCAATGGCGTAACCCGTTTCCCTTAATTCTTCTTTTAAAAATTAAGTATACTTTGTTTTATTACTTTTATGTTCATAGAAAATACGGGGTGTTACATTCTCCCCTCCTTAAAGGATTTTGTCCCCGAAATCTTCAAGTTAAGAAGAATGTGTCCTACCGTCCAATCACCCATCTATTCAACTATCATCCACAAGCATCCATTGTCCTTAGAAAACTTCTAATGTTGTATGAACATATGCAAAAGTGTGTGTATATGTCTCTTATCTAATGCAAAGATCAGGTGGTCTACTGATTCAGTTGACCTCCTCAATGCAAATTTATGTTAGTGCCATGAGTCCTATTATGCATGCAAGGAATCCTATTTGATACACATCATTTCTATATGAGTGCATAACCATTCATCCAAATGCAACATCCATGTGATGAGTCAATCATTTTGCATCCACAAAAATTGAAAAATGCGCATACATCCATATGCAGTATGAGAGTGCTTTTGAGCCGATCTAGTGCCTAGTGTGTGTATATGCATCCACGAGCAACCACTTGCATCCACTTGCAACCATCAAACATAACATGTCTCAAACACATGTTTACACCCATTAGTTTCTACCTAAAGGTCAAAGACTCGATCGATAGGATACAGCCGAGTGATATAAGCAAGTACAATTAAAACAAAAGTTCTATTCCCATTAGGCATCGGTTAAGAGAATAAATCTCTAAGTATCAACCCCGAAGACCGAAATCAACATCAGATAGACACTTAGAGAATTACTCCCATTAAAAAATGTCAAAACTAGAAATCTACTTCACGCTTTGAGTAAAAAACCCTATCCTTTTCAGAAATATTCAGATACTTACAGACTACTGGTACAGATCAAATTATCAAAACCCAGAATGTATGTGTCATAGTCAACTTAACGCCCAACACAAATACCCCCAACCTATCACAAACAGATGAGGTCGTAACCCTTATGGTGTTTGAGACTATAGCGGGATCAGAAACAAGACTAGTATTAAAGTGCAGAGTCTCAATTACAGAATCAAAATGCCAGAATCAAAAAGAGTTTTAACTCAATAATCAGATAAGGAAATTAAACCTTCTACAAAAAAATTCCTATCTCTATCCTATCCACCAGCCACGTGAGCATTCACCTGCCCATCAGAAGTAGGTCCTGTCCTCTGCCCTTGCCCTCGTTTCTTTGGGCAGTCCCTAGTGAAGTGTCCCATCTCACTACAATTGAAGCAAGTGCCCTTCCTCTTTCTACAATCCTTGTTTAGATGGGTCAAGCTTCCACAAGTAAAGAACTTTTTCTCCTTCTTATCTTCAGACTTTTCATCCTTCTTTTGTGTTTCCTTTTTGGGCCACACTTTCTTGTTCTATGGTCCTTCAAGCTTTTCCTCTTTTTTCTCACTTTTGGCTTCCTCTTCATGCATCAATGCCATGTCAACCAATTTCTCGAAGGTAGCCCCCATAGGAATGTGGGTCATAGCCAACCCGTGTAGCGGCTCATTCAAACCTTTAACGAATCTCAGAGCCTTCTTTTCAGGTGTGTTCACCAAGTCTAAGCGAATCTCGCCAACTGATTGAACTTGTTAACGTACTGCTTTACTGATAAATTCCCCTTCTTCAACGCCAAGAGCCTCTCCATGTATAAATTCTCTTCTGCTCATGAGAGAAATTTCATCTCGAACCTATGCCTGAAATCCATCCATGTCTCCATTGGACGCTCTCCATTCGTGACCTCCCACCAAAACGATGCTTCGTCCTTCATTAACCAAGCAGCTAATTAGACCTTCCTTCCATCTCCTATCTCGAAGATACCAAACAAATCTTCCACCTCCTTAAGCCAATTTCGAGCTTCAACAAACGTCTCTGACCCATGAAAAGGTTTCCCGCCCATTGCCCGAAAGTCTTTGCATATCTTCGAAAGAGTATCAACGCGGGGAGTGGGAGGAGGAGGAGGAGGAGCGGCTGCAGCTGGGGGAGGAGGAACATCTGCTAGGCCTACAGCGGTGGCCCTAGCCTCCAGATACCTTCTGAACCAGGTTGGTATCGGTATGCCTTCGGGTATCTCGGGTACCCCACAAATGCTGAAAAGGAAAAGGAAGAGATTCACAATGGAGAATCGAAAAATAGATATATGGCTTTTGGGGATTATGTTTTTTTTCAAAATACACTTTACTTTTGAAAATACTTCCCTTTTAAAACCATTTTGAAAATGGTTTTCAAAAACTTTTTATCAAATCTGGTAACCTTCAGCTCTAATACCAAGTGTAACACCCCATGTCCGTTAATGTCATTCACAAAGGGAATGCATTAACTTCCATGAAGCATTATAAGTAAACAAAACAGAATATTACAAGAAAGATACGTAAAGTAGTACTTGAAAATTTTATAACTTTATTATAGCAGAAACGTAAGTAAGTTTGGTTACATCCTTCAAAATCACAATACCAAAAACCAAGTACACAAGTATCGGTCTTATACCAAAATCCTTTAGAATGCATAATTTTAAAACCATAATCCCCAACATAAACTGCCATAAGAAGGCAGAGTCAAAGCCAAGCAATACTTCAAGCACTTCAAGCAGAGAGTATATGAATCAAGCTCCTATGTTTCCACCCTGAGCACGTGGGGGGAACGAAAAGAAAAAGAGGCGAAAACAAACGAGGTCAGACATAAAGTCTAGCGAGTCCAGTAACTTTCAGCATATAAACAGATAGTAGTATCATGACATGTAAATAAACTGGATGAGAGATTTCAGCAACAAGAGTAACAGGTATGCTTAAGTGAAACAGAAGAAACATAATGATATAGACCAAGGTATGCTTCTTACCTATATCTAACTTTTTTGCACTAATACGTAGTATCACAGGATTAGGTGTTACCCTAATGTCTAAACTGAAACAGAAACGGAAACAGAATAATCTCTACAGAAACAGAATGCTAGTAATGGGCCTTTACCACCTCCAACAGAGACAGAAGGTACGGAAACAAAATGTTAACAATGGGCCTTTACCACCCTAACTAATGGGCCTTTACCACCCCAACTAATGGGCCTTTACCACCCCAATAGAAATAGACGCTACACCAACAGAAACAAACAGAACTAGGTGTACCCTAAATTCTACCCCAAGCGATTGGCTCTCTAATACATAAATACCCTGTGTCGGCCCCATAGAAGGGTGTATCATTCCCTAAAGTGGCAACCTTTGGACACAGACCTATTTACAAATGTCACGGTGTCTTACATCCTCAGAGCAGACCGGATCCATGCACGCACATGACCCGGTTGGAATGCGCCATCGACACCCCTCGCCATTATCAGGGTGAACCTCTTACAATTAGTTCAGTAAGCGTGATCGGACCCCTCCTAGTGTTGGGTCATAGTTTTGATACCAGAAAAGGGTTACTGACTAATATGGGTTCCACACAACAGGTGACACAAGTAATTACCCCGCCTAACCTTGTGTCCCCAGACTAAGAGATTTCAAATTAACTTGCTTACAGATTTCAGATGTACAAAGTTCAGATTTACTAGTTCTCAGATCAGACATACAGGCTTACAAGTTTTCAGACTAATGGATCAGATATACAGATTAACAGACTTACAGATTGTTTCACCTAACCGTATATTGGGCCTACAAATCTCCAAAACGGGTTTATTGGACTTCTCCCCCTAGTTGATTTAGCCTTATCCATCCATCACGTTTTAGGCATCATATTTATCCTAGATTTTCATTAATTAGTTACTAATGCACAGATCTCTCACATTAGGTCGGTAGCTTGTGGTCGCTGGATGTGCCGGGCGGTTCCGGGTAGGCTTCTGCCGCAAGCCAGACCTAACCTCGTGTCTAAGCATCTTTTTATGCCTACGACCTCTCACATTATACTGACAGTTTGCGGTTGCTGGTTAAGCCGGTTGGGTCCGGGCAGGCTTCTACTGCAAACAAAGTTTAACCTCGTGTCTCAGCATTCTTATTTTTAGCTAAAGTATTCATTCACAAATTATGCCAATATCAGACTAATTATGCCAATTCAACAAATTAAACTTCTTTACAAGTTACACCAGATTATTCAAAGTTCTATTAACTTGTTTTGCTCAATTTTAGATCGAGCCTACAGATTTCATACCCCAAATTTACCGTATTCAGTTTCAACAGATTTAGCAGATTCGGAAATTTAACATATTTAATCATAAAATTAAGCCTAATTTTACATGCCCAAATTATGGCCGTAATTCACGATATAACATATATCCCAAATTTTAGTTAAATTTACACAGTACAGAATATTCTCCAAAAACTCCAAATCATGATATACAATACAAATTATTCAAATTATAGCCTTTGATTTCAGCGTATGCCTAATATCCAAAATCCCCATTTAGGCGTACTCACATTTAATAGTTATCCTATTATAATATAGATCTTTGCGCCTAAGTCATATACACAATAATTCTCCTTCTTCCAAATCACAGACTATCATATATAGTATGCCCAGATCTAGATCTTAAATTACAGCATATGTTCTTTTCTCAAATTAGTCATAAATCATTCATGTCTAATTATGCATCATTCACTATTTTCCCCAAATTTAGCGTTCATGCGTCAATTTTTTATGAGATTTGGCTCAGGCTCGTGGTAGCCTTGCTATAGAACAAAAGGAAGGAAGAGATACATAATAGTTACTATAATATTAATAAGATAGATCTACACAGAAAAACAAATCTGATAAACAAGAATATGCATAATCTCAAATTCAGATTTATAACCATGTCAAGATCATAATTAAATTTCATATCTGAAAATAACTGTACTCACCTTGGTTGGATTCTAAAAGAAAAAGGGTTGTAGTTGTTCTCTTTTAATCCTATTCAGATTGGAAGAAGAAGAAGCACTAGTTCTAGCTTAGGTTTCAGCAGAGTAGAGATGCCAATGATTTATTTTAACTAGAATCGAGGCAACATAGCGTTACAATGGTTTGGTGTAGAGAGAAAGTGGGGTTTAGGGTTGTTTAAATAGCATAGGGATCAACGAATCTGGTCCGAACGGGTGTCCAAGTGCAGAAAAACGAACCAGTCCTTGGATCTGGAAATAGGGGGGAGGTCGACCCCCTGGTCAACCAATGTGACCCAGGTCGACCCCACGGTCGACCTGGGTCCTAGGCGAGAAATTTCCCGCCCAGCCCGGTTGTGTGATTTGAATTTCGAACTTAAATCTGAGTTGTTTTAATTTATTTAAATTCCTGAAACTTCTGAGGGCCATAACTTCCTCATACAAAGTCCGATTTACGAAAACTTGGACTTTATTCCAAGCAGAATTTCGAGACGAACGCAATGTGTAACCATTTACCTTAATTCTTCTTTTAAAAATTAAGTATACTTTGTTTTGTTACTTTTATGTTCATAGAAAATATGGGGTGTTACAAAGCCCATATCCCATTTCTGGATTAGGTTTATGGGAGGGTTGATAGGGTTTGGAAAGTAAGTTTTATTCATTTTTCTAGCCATCATTTACCTTCGTCTAACCCTAGCAATGGCCTCCAACTCCCAAATCACCTTCTAATCACATATTAGCCAAATCTACATCAAATCAAGGCAAATTAACATCAAATTTGCGGTAGAGCTCTGCATTGGGATTCGAACCAAATAAGATATATTCTTAGATCTGAAATTTATTTGTGGCAAAGGTGAGTGATTAGCATGTTTTTACACTAATTATGGCTAATTACTGGTGATTAGTGATAATTAGCGAAATTATGACTCAAAAAAATATGGAAAAATATGTGAAAATTCTAGAAAAATATTTTATGTCATTGATATTGTTAGCCCTCTTTTTGGCAAAAGCAGCAACGGGTCGGATCGAAGCCCAAAATATGCAGCCAGCCAAATTAGACAGATCGCACTCCAGGAAGTCCAGCAGAAGCTTGGTACAAGGAAATCACGTATTGGGCCGAGCCGCTTCTCATACAAACCAATATCTCACTCCGGAAGACTCGCTCTCCCAGTCGACCGAGAGAACCGCTCTCATATAGGGCATATCGACCAAATATTTCCGACCTACATGAAAATATGCTGAGCTGTTCAAATGCTTAGCCCGACTTCCGAGGAAGAAAAGGCGGTCAACCACATCCAGACAAAGCTCTACTTTTGATACACCTTACTATGGATGCCACGTAAGCCGCAACTTCCGAGGATACTATTTATGAATAGTGGAACCAGTCTTCCAGCTGTTATTATATCCAAGGAATGGACTCCATGCGTCCAGGACTTTCCAGAAAGGCCGGACCACGTCACAACAGCCCAAGTCGCCACCTCCACCTATAAATACCTCAAATCTTAAAGAGGAAAGATCGACCCTTTTTTTACTTCAACTTCTTCTTCTTCCTAGAGAGACTTTATCTGAAAGAGAAATATAGTCGACTTCTCTCTTTTCTTCAAATAGAAAAAGCATTGTACTTGTAATCTAAAGCAGAAATAATATATAAAGTGGACGTAGGCATAGTCTTTGCCGAACCACTATAAAAGTCTATGTGTTTTCCCTGTTTTCTTTACTTTTTCTGTATTTTCTAATCAGTATTCGTGTGCTTTTCACACGATTGGGGGTTGAACGTCACTAGTGACCAACTTTTGACGTCAACAGATATAAATTTGGGTTAATTTGGATTAAGTTTGCTAGTCCTATAGTTAAATCATGGTTAAGGGGATTAAGGTGAAAACATGGGTTTTGGGTGTGTTTGATCCATATTAACATGTGAAATTGTTGTTTTGGTGTTTGTTATTGATTATACATGTTATTACTACCATTTGGAATGCTTCATGATTGTTTAGAAAAGTTAGAATGGTCGAAAACACCGTCGTGTGGTGTAAATAACTTGCTAGAAAGTTGTAGAAATAGCACAAGACCCCGACTCATGCTCACCCTCACGACTCTTTCGTGACCCTGACCCGGCTTGTGAACAAGCATCGCGACCCGAAGAGAGCAACCGAACCGATGTTCTAGAGGAAGCATCACGAACTGACACCGGCCCGAGGAACCCAAACTAAACCGATGCCACAAACCGACCCAAATGGAGAAGCCTGATCCGATCCGGTGGGGTAACCATGACCCGAACCCATATGATGATCACGAACCAACCTGGATGGAGCATCACGAACCGTTCTGGATTGGAGCTATGTGATGGCAATCGTGAACTCTTCGGAAGACCAACTCCAATTCAACCAAAACCCAAGATGCAAAGGAAGTACAAGTGGGAAGTTATTACTCAGGATCCAGATGGGAACCAACGAGTTAACTTCATGAGTTGGGCTTTGCTGTGGAACGTGTGCAAAGGGGTTATCGATATCTATAGCTTTAGTTCACCACTGAGAGACGGATTAGTGGCTATGGATCAATGCAATGAGATCATTAAGACTCTCAAGGGCAAGTGATCGTAGCATGGCTATGGGTTAGTGCTATGGGGCCACTAGGAATCCCAAGGGCAAGATGATCATAGCAATGGATTAGTGGCTATGGACCAGAGCAATAGGGACATTAAGACCCAAGGGCAAAGTGGTCGTAACAAAGGATTTGGTTATCAAAGTAGTGTTTATCGTATACTTTACGCACTGAGTGAGAGATGTGAGGTTGATTGCTATGTTTGATGTTTGCTATCACCATGACATGCACACTTCCACTTTACACCATATGTTAGTGTTACCTCAGAGTAATGTACATCTTTTTGTGCTAACTCTTTGGTTGCAAGTCCAGGTTCAGGTATGATTATTTATACATGTTATTGTTCTGTTTCGCTGTTATCGCTCATACCAGACTTTCATCTAACCCATAGTTTTATGTCTCTTCTTATTACTCTGGGTGCTCCTAAACGAGCAAACTAGAGACAAGTTAGGTGGTATCCACGAGTAGTTGTCCGGAGACGAGTAGGAGGCTTCCACGTACTATTTACATATATTCTCCCTGTGTTGTTGTTGGTCACTACTTTAGGCATTAGTAGTGTACCTTTCTATTTTTCTTTAGAGAGGGTATTTTGAAGTTGCAATAATGATGGTGTGAATCATAAGCTGTATTTTGGATTTCGCTGCTATGATGGTTTAGTTTTCAGCATATGCGTTGTCTCACCTATTTTATGTCAAGTTATATTATTATTATATTTTATTCCATGCGCTATGAGATATACTACAGGTTCTTTGGTGATTCATAGTTTCAAATCCTTTCCTTGATGACTGCCCCGTGCTAGTTGGGCATTGGTATAGCACAATTCTGGGAAATGTCGACTGGTGCGGGGCGGGCCGTCACACTTGGTATCAGAGCCTAGGTTGCTTAGTTAACCTGGGGAAAGACATCAGGGAGAGATAGTATATGTACATGAGAGCATATTTGTGGGATTTTGGTTTTCAAAAGCTTTACATATGTATACTATTAGTATATATAAGGATGAAGTCGCACTGCACTGGCACCACTATGGAGATGGTTAATCGTTTTCTCTTTATAGATTGAACGATGAGCCAATATACGAGGAGTACGGGTTTAAGAGCCAACAATAGGAATGTCCCTGATATGAGGATGATGTTTACTACCTTCATGCGAGAGATGCTTAGGGATGTTCGGGGAGAAGTTCCTAATGCTGCTAGCGGTGGTGGTGCAGCAGTGCAGGCGCCTAGGGCCGATTTCGCCAAACTTAACAAGAATTATACTAGTCTTGTTGGGAAGTCATTCCATGGAACGGAATCAGCTACGGATGTTCAAGATTGGCTTGATAGTTCTGAGCGCATCTTCGAAGATTTGGGAATCGAGGATGCAATGAAGAGAAAGCTAGCATCGCGACAACTTCAAGGACGAGCGATGAATTGGTGGAATGCTATTAAAGTAGCTACTCCTGAAGATCAAGTTACTTAGAATCAATTTAAGACCCGATTCAATGATAAGTTCATCCCAGCTGCTCAGAAATCAGAATTATTTAGGAAATTCTTGGAGCTTAAGCAGAATGATAGGGCAGTCTTGGAATATGTTGCTGAGTTTGATACTTTATCGAATATGGATTATCTCTTATTGATACTGCCGAGAAGAGGAACGAGAAGCTCATAACTGGCTTATATGAGTAATTGGGGGAAAGACTTATAAACCACATCGATGAGACCTTCGAATCTATAGTGGGAAAGGCATTGAGGTCGGAGAGCGTTTACCCTAAGTCAATGCCCGAGGTTGCTATTACATCTGCAGGGGAGCCAAAGCCACAAGCAAGCAGTGGAGGCAAGAATAATTCGCAGAATAAAAGGAAACAAACCAAGCTAAGGATGGTCATAAGAATAATAAGAAAGATGTTGAGTGTTATAGCTGTGGCAAGAAGGGCCACTATGCCAAAGATTGTCGACCAAAGCCAGCGGATAGGAAGTGCTTCAATTGCGGCCAAGTGGGACATCACAAGGATAAATGTCCACAACCTCCTAAAGAGAAGAAGATTGTGAAAGCATACGCTATCAACGTTGTTCCTTTTTCGTCGAATGCCCCAACTGAGGTGCAGAAGGGAAAGGATGTCATTTTTCAAGGTATGCTTTCTATTTATGATGTTCCTGTTCAAGTGTTGTTTGATACCGGGGCTTCCCATTCCTTCATATCTAGTGACTTGGTAGATAGGTTGGAATTGGAACCCGAGATAGTCGATAGACCTTTAGTTGTGATGATTCTGATTGGCGGTTCGACTAGCCTTTGCATGATTTGTTGTAATTTGGTCTTATCGAGCCATGGATGCATGTTTGTGATTGCTTTGTTTTGGGCTTTACTGGGTTTGGCATTATTTTGGGAGTCAATTGGCTCCAAAGGTATAGGGTGGTGGTATATTGTGAGGGGTCTTCGGTGACCATTAAAGCGGATGATGGGTGGAGGGTACTGTCTGGTTGCCTGGGGTGATGGCTAGTTTTCTAAATTCTCTCGACATCCTGCATGATGAGTTGACAAATGTGCTTATTGCTGGCGAGTACCCGGACATCTTCGGGGAAGTGACCGGACTTCCACCACTCCGAGAGATCGAATTTCGGATTGATTTACTGAAAGATGCCAGACCGATAGTAATGCCACTTCGTCGTATGGCGCCAAGGGACCAGCGAGAGCTTGAGGTGAAAGTGAACAATCTTTGGAAGAAGGGATTTATCTGAAGAAGTATTTCCGAGTGGGGAGCATCAGTTGTATTCGCTACTAAGGCCGATGGTTACTCTCGCTTATGTGTAGACTACCGCGAGTTGAACAAGGTGACGAGGAAGAATAAGTACCCTCTTTCGCGGATAGACGATTAAATCGGTTGAATGAAGTGAGATAGTTCTCCCAGTTAGATCTCGCGACAAGTTTTCATCAGTTCCGAGTAGTAGCTAAGAGTATACCTAAAACGGCATTTTGGACGCCGTCTGGATTCTATAAGTGGTTGGTCATGTCATTCGGGTTGACCAATGCACCAGCATATTTTGTCGATCTTATGAATAGGGTTTCAGAGATCAATTAAATAAGTTTGTTCTTGTGTTCGTGGACGATATCTTGGTTTACTCGAGTACAGAGGAAGAACACAAGGAACATTTAAAGATAGTGATGGAGGTGTTGAGAAACACCAATTAAAAGAAAAAAATTCTAAGTGTCACTTCTGGAGGATGGAAGTGAGGTTTTTAGGCCATGTTGTCTCAGAGAATGGTATTGCCATGGACCCTGCGAAAGTGACTACGGTGCAAGATTGGTCTACGCCCAAGAATGCAATAGACGTGAGAAGTTTCTTGGGATTATCTAGATATTATCGTAAGTTTATCTAAGACTTCTCCAAAATAGCAACACCGTTAACTCAGTTGACCAAGAAGAATCAAGCCTTCATCTGGGACGTAAGGTGTGAGTATGCATTTAAGAGTCTAAAGGAAAAGTTAACGTGTGCACCAGTGTTAGTTATTCCTAAAGGGAACGAAGAGATGACGGTATGCACAGATGCTTGTGGTACCAGACTAGGTGTTGTACTGATGCAAGGAGGTAGGATTGTGGCTTATGATAGTTGGTAACTGAAACCGCATGAGAAGAGATATCCTACCCATGATTTGGAATTAGCAGCAATCATGTTCATGTTGAAGATGTGGAGACATTACCTCTTGGGATAAAGATTCGAGTTGTTTACCGATCATAAGTCATTAAAGTATCTTTTCTCTCAAAAGGATTTAAATCTTCGTCAACAGAGATGGTTAGAGTTCTTGGCTTCATATGATTTCAATATCGCATACACACCTGAGAAGGGAAATGTGGTAGCTGATGCACTGAGTAGAAGACATTCCATCTTGGAGGCTATGTTTCTGGAATGGAAGCAACTAGAGTATGTCGCAGGATATGATTTCAAACCTAAGTGTGGATTGGATTCAAAAATGTTAGCAAGTTTGACGATTAGACTGACTTTGATTGATCGGATCGGCCCCAGCCAGAGGGGCTATCCTAATATATTGGAAATCATCTCCTAGGTAGAGATGGGTATATACATTGAGGAAATGAACAAGTATGGTCTCGATCGAGATGGATGGCTTCGAAAGAATGGGAGACTAGTTGTACGCAATGTTAATGGATTGAGAGATGAAGTACTTAGAGAGTGTCATCACTCGAAACTGACTATACACCCCAGTGGTAACAAAATGCATCGAGACATGAAGCAAACCTACTACTAGGAAGGGATGAAGAAAGAAGTTCGGAAGTTTATATCCAAGTGCATGAATTGCAAGTTAGTTAAAGCCGAGCAAAAGAAGCCAAGTGGTTTTTTACAACCGTCAGAAATTCTCGAATGGAAATGGAAACAAGTTTCTATGGATTTCATTAACGGTTTACCAAGGACTAGATCAGGTCATGATAGTGTTTGGGTGATTGTGGATTGATTGACCAAAAGTGCAATGTTTATACTAGTCAAGTCAAAGAGAACGGAAGCTAAGTTAGCAGAACTGTATATGAAGTGGGTAGTAAGGTTTAATGGAGTACCTAAAGGTATTGTGAGTAACCGAGATCCATTACTTACTAATGGGTTTTGGAAGAGCTTACAAGAGGTTTTAGGGTCAGAATTACATCTCAATACTGCGTACCATCCTCAAACCGACGGTCAAACGGAGTGGGTGAATCGTGTATTAGAGGTCTCTTAAGAGCCTGTATATTGTACTTTGGAGGATCATGGGAAGACCATTTACAATTGGTTGAGTTCGCATATAATAATAGTTATCAATCCAGTATTGGTATGGCTCCATTTGAAGCTTTGTACGGAAGACCATGCAGCTCACCATCATGTTGCTTAGAAACTAGTGAGAAATTTGTGCTTGGGCCAGATGTAATAGAGAACTTTCAGATAAGATCAAGGTTATTCAACAGCGAATGAAGGCTGCCCAAGATAGGAAGAAGAGTTATGCTGATAAAAGACGAAGAGAATTGAAATTCTCCATTGGCGACTTGGTATTTGTCAAGATTTCTCCGCTAAAACATGTAATTCGTTCTGGCAGGAGAGGTAAGTTGGCACCAAGGTTTGTTGGTCCATTCCAGTTCTCGAACAAGTTGGGAATTTAGGGTATAAAGTTGGATTACCGAACAAGATGGCGGGAGTGCACAACGTATTTCATGTTTGCCAGTTAAGTAAGTTCGTGCATGATTCTGATATGACTATTTCACCAGATCAGTTGGATGATATCGAAGTGGAATCTAAGGTAGTTGGGAGCCGCAGGACGATTCGTATTGTCAAACATGATACGAAACAACTTCGAAGAAAGACGGTGTAACTAGTCAAGGTCCAGTGGGGAGATAATGAGAATGACTGTACTTGGAAAACAGAGGAGAACATAAGGAAGTCGCATCCAGATCTCTTTGCCTGGTAAGGTTTTTAATAGCAATATAGTTATTACGCATGCTAAGATAGGTTTGTTGTGTTTGTCATGTATGTTTGATTGTTGTAAATGGTTGATAGGCATGTGGGACCTTTTGGTTGTTTTCTTTACTAAGGAATTTCGGGGGTGAAATTTCTTAAGGGGGGAGAGTGTAACGACCCGCATTCTACATATTAGAGGATTGTAGAATATTTATTTTATTCTCATACGAAGCTGTATGGTCGTGTAACTTGGGGGAACGACCATTGGGGTCATTTCCCATGTTCACGATTTTTGCCAAATTTTAAATGATGGTTTTGCCCCTGGCAAATCTTGTTTCGCCTTTAACTTTTGATTGGTAAGAAATTTTAACCTGAAACCACTTCCAGATTGGAATGATGGTTTACCTTTCCGTAGAGTGGCCATATTAATCAAACAGACTTACCGTTTGGGAGATATGGCTGAAATAAGGTTTCAAAGGTGAAAAACAGCATAAGTGGGCTTAACCAGGTGATTAGCAGCTAAGCCCATAACCCATTTCGGGATTAGGGTTATGGGAGGACTGAATGGGTTTGGGAAATCAGTTTTATTCATTTTTCTAGCCTTCATTTACCGTCCTCTAACCCTAGTTGAAACGACCCGAAAATCGCCCTTGCGGGAAATCGCCGGATACACTTAATTTGGGCTACAACACATCAGAATAACAACAGCAGACTTTTATAACATCATAGTAAATGTTACATCAGAGTACAGAATATATATCAGAGTACATTAAATAAATTTACAGCGGAAGATAATTTTACATTACTTTAATACAGTGCAGCGGAAATAAAATAACTAAGACAGCGGAAGACTTTTCTATGCTCTGGACACAACTTTGAGCTTCAATCCAGGATCCTGCTAAAGAGATAAATATCTGCAAAAAGCTACTCGACTGTCCGTGTGGAAAAGGGGGCACCCGAGTTTGCAAAAGTGGAAACAAACAACGGGTCAGTCGTGGGACTGGTGTGAGAATTCTTAACTAATATAACTAATAGTAATAAGGAAAATCCAAGGACCACGCCACTAAAGCGGAACGGGTTTTATTCCAATGGATTGCCGTGCATAATTTAAGTAAATCGTCAAAACAACGCAATGCTTTGTAGAAAAATGAAACCATCATAAGACCCAATTCCCATCACACAATGCAACGCAAACCGGAGGATAGGGTTTTACCTTATAATGGTCAAACATGCTTGATACGATAAAAACGATATTATTATTAGTGTGTATATGTTTTAAAACATTTCAAAGTAAATGTATCGATCCTAGGAAGCATAGGTACCATATGCTATGCCTCCGTACTAGTAATACAATCAAATCTGTAGGGTCGTATTTGGAATTTGGATTTCCATCTGAGTCAAGGCTAGGGAGGAGCTCCTACCGATTCGAGACACTCTAGCTAATGTCTCAGGATTCCCCGCAGTGAACCCTTGGATCCTGCAGGGCCGGTCCACCATACGAGTTGCGGATTAGTTATTCCTGAACACACGTTTCCCAGTCCTATAGGACCTATCATCCGAGGCGCCTCATTCCATCATCCACATAAGTAAAATGTCAGGGCTGGTAGGTCACTGACACCACTCTAGCTAGAAAGAAACGTACTGCTCTCCCTGCGTTCCCTTCTCCCGTTTTAGACTCTGCTGGTGTGTGAGGCTCGTGAAGTCACGCTATACACAAAGCTATGCCTAAATAGGCTATGCTATGATCATCCCACAAGGCCTGCTTTTCAACAAAGCCTTGATCATATGCATCTTAGCATGCCACATTGTCAATCCATACCATACTATTGATACCAACATATAACCTCTGAGCTCATACGTCTCAGAGAAGGGTGTAAAACACCAAACAGATATATGTTTAGCAGAGATCAACGAATACAGTATAAAGGAATACAATGTCAGACATACAATCCATTTACGCGCTTATGCTCTGGGTTTGAGCGAAAGCCAAAACCGTGCAATCAACACTACGTCCGGACGGCTACTACTGTCGCCCCTTCAAGGTAGCTACTCCCATCATGGGTCTCAATAGCAACACACCCATTCGATGTGAAGATCGTCGGCCTTCAATCACCGTCTTCAACTCTTCGAACGTCGTATCATTATTTGGAATGAGAGTAAACTCGGACTTTCCAAATAATTCTCGCATATATAAATTTGAAAACAATTTCATATCGTTAATATTAATTTATAACGATCAATCTTTTTTTTATTTATATATAAATAATTAAATTCTATTTAACGACGTCTCATGTCAACAGGCGACTTCGGCGCTGTTTTCACCCAAATTTGTTTTACATGCTTCTCTAAATCTAACCGTTGGATTTTAATATACTTCATATCATTAGAAAGATCTTCCTAAGGCGAACCTACCGATCTTAGTTTTGGGAAAATCCGTCGGTCGGATCATACGGTATAATCAATTAAAAGTACGATTCTAAAATGTGAACTACCACGCTCGATTCAAGTACTTTTAATTTTTATATATATATAATTTATGTAAATATAATTCCTCGTCCATTTCATTTTACTATATTTTGCTAACAACAAATCTTCTTATTTATATCCAATATTGATATATATATATATATATATATATATATATATATATATCATCACATGCAATAATGTTTTCTTTTATTTTTCAATTCCCATAAATATACTATACACAAAATGTATGTTTTGTGTGTCATTCCAATTACAACCAAAAATAAGTATTTTTGTGTTTCATTTCCATTACAACAAACATGCACATTTTGGTGTCCACTTCATTTCTATACAAATGAATATATTTTTGTTTGTTTAATTTCAATATGACAAAAGTAATAATTCTACTATTCTTTTAAATGCCAAACAAAAATAATAATTTTTCTTATCTCTTTCAATGTAAAACCAAGATGATCTTGACTATTTAGAATGGCAATGTAAATTCCGTTCTTAAGTTACACCATAAAAATGAAATTTTAATTTACAGTGTAATATCATACCTTAACTACATAATAAAAATGTAATTTTAATTTACAGTGCAATTTCTCATTCATAGTTACATAATAAAATGTAAATTTTGTTCGCTTGCCAAATTTCATACCATAGTTACAAATAGAAATATAATTTTTATTTTCAATGCCAATTCCTCATCATAGTTAAAAATGTAATTTTTTATTTGCAAAGCAAATATCATAATTTTAGTTCAAATAAAAATGTAATTTTTATTTGCAATGCAAGTTCTCATTCTAAGTTACATAATAAAAATGTAATCTTTATTATCAATGCACATTTCTACTTTTGTTTACATATAAAAATGCAAATTTTATTTACGATGCAAGTTCATACTTTTGTTTTACATAATAAAAAATGTAAATTTCATCGCTACCATTTTTCATTGACAAAAATATGATCTTAACCATGCATTTCATTTCATATGCAGTATATAACAAATAAATATATTTCCTTCATATGCAATACATGACATTACCAAATAAATATATCTTCTTTATATGCAGCATAATAATGAACTTTTTATTAACAAAAAGAAATGCAGCAAAAATGCAGTTTTGAAATGTATTCATTTTATCGTAACTCAAATGACGATAAGAATGAAATGTTAACATCGTTGTTTTTATCGCACCAGAAATATCGATAAAAATGTGATATCAACATTTCTCTTTTACCGCATCAAAATATTGATAAAAATATAAACATTCCAATTTATACTTTTATTTAGATCTGACATGTAAATAAAAATATGACTCTTCAAAACATGCTTTTACTTACATCTAAAAGGTAAGTAAAAATGCTACTGCTAAATTCATTTTTTTTTTTTTTAAATGTAAGTAAACAATGCAACTCTTTAATTCATAAATTTTGACACTAAAAAGGTGTCTACTTTTATCTAAACTATCATGACACAAAAAGGATTTTTTTTTTTATTTATTTATTTTACATTGAAAAGAAATAACAATAAAAATGATTCTTTTTTAATGTTAAAAAAAAAGAATCAGCGACAAAAATGTTCCTTTTACCATTAAGAAGAAATAGCGACAAAATGTTTCTTTTTATCGACAAAAGGAATATGATAAAACATGTTCTTCTTTAACAACAAAAGATAATATGAACAAATGTTCTTTTTAATAACAAGTAAAAAATAATAATGAACAAATGTTCTTTTTATCTAATTACATCATAAATGTAAATTTTCCTTTTTCCTAATTACATCATAAATGTAACTTTCCTTCTTTTAATCTTAATCACATAAAATATAATATTTTACCCTCTTTTTTTTATTTCATAAAATGAAGGTTTTATTTCATTCTTTGCATTTGTCCTTCTTTTACATTTGATAAAAATGAATATTTTTATCATTCTTTTACATTTGATAGAGAAGTATAATTTTAGTTCACTCTTTTTAATAATTCACATTACAATAAAAATATAATTTTAATTGTCTATTATCTCATTTTACATAAAATGTACTTTTCTATCTAATGCTATAATTTACATAAGATGTAAATTCTATTTCTCATATAACATATTACATAAAGTGTAACTTCTATTGTCTTTCTATTTTCTTTTCTTGTTAACATAAAAAAAAATATGTTAAATCTTCCCAAACATTTCTTCCTAACATAAAAAAATATATTTTATGTTAAATCTCTCTTACCAAATTCTTTTAACACAAATAATTTATGCTAAATCCTTCTTAACATTCTTATTTGTTCATTTACATAAAATGTAAATTTTCTTCCTTCTATTTGTTCTATTTACATAAAATGTAAATCAATAGTTTATTTACATAAAATGTAAATTTTCCTTTTCAATTATCTTATTTACATAAATGTAAATTTCTTTTCTAACTATTCAATTTACATAAAATGTAAATTTTCTCTTTTTAATTCTATTTACATAGAAAATGTAAATTCTGTCTTACATACCTAATTAACAAAAATTGTTAATTTTGTCTTGTCGTCAATTCTAACACAACAAAATATAGTTTGATTTCGTCGCCAATTCCAACACAACAAAATATAATTTGACTTCGTCGTCAATTCCAACAAAACAAAATATAAGGTGTTATATTTATCAGTTTAATGTCCATAAGGTAAACATGATAAAATATGACATTTAATTTGGATTAAAGATTCTAACCTGATCTAATTCCCAAACAAGATAGTATATTTAATTGGATTAAAAAAAAATCTAGTTTAATCCACTTTGCAAAACATAATGATTTTATTGTATTCATCAGATCAAAATAACACAACAACAGATCTAAACAACACAATACAATCCAATTCATCAGAATCACAATTCATCATAGTGCAAATCTAATTAAATAAGATAAAAACAATTATCTAACAGCGATAAAATAATTAATTTAATTAATTAAAATTAGAAATTCTCACATTGATTTTTGCTGAAAATTTGACTGTCTCAGATTCAGCTCTGGTCTGCGCCATCGCGAAGCTCTCGGAAAGACGAGTCCAACGCAACAAACGGTTCGTAAAACGGACCTAGTATGAGAGATATGTATTTTTAAAGATTGGAAATTTAAAATATTAAAATAATATTAAATTAAAAAGTAACGTGTTCTTCTTCCTCACCTATACCCGTCGACCGAACCCATATGCCGCCTTCAACCCTCCAAAACGCACCCCAATCCGAGCACCCTGGCACCGATCAACCACCTCCATTCGAACCGCCTTGCCACGAGCCACTCACGCCACCAACCACCTGAAGCTCGGCCCCACCTAGGACCCGCAATTCACCAAAAACCGCAGCCCCTTCTCGGTCAGAATTCGCAAAATCCGTGAATCAAAACCCGATCTTGACCGTATAGATTTGAAGCTCTCGAAATTCTCTTCGATTTGGTATATCATACGTTAAATTTCGTTGAACGGATTGAGAGATCTAAGCATTTGAAAATCGGATGATTTCAGCCATTAAAATCTGGGCGGCGGCTGCTCCATTAGGGTTTCAGCCCGAAATTAAATATTATTTTATTAATAAATCTCGAAATTTGTGCTAAAAAGGTGGATTTTTGGACTTTGTCCGATTTGGGCCTGCTTACTGTCGATCTTAACGTTTTGAGGCCTTCTGAACGCGATGGGCTATGTCCCGGGCTCCAATTCTGATGTCTGTAACGTTTTTTTTCGGTTTTAATTTAAAAATGCAATATTAAATAAATAATTTAATTTCTACCGTACATTTAAATATGCCGGGGCCACATACGAGCTCAGAAAATTCTAAAAAAAATATTTTTAGCTTTCTTTTGACGATACGAATCTAACAAAATTATTTTCGTCGAATTCTGAGACTGTTTGAAAAATGGCTATTTTTAAGGCGTTTAAATTTAACTGAAATAGTCAAAACACATTTTCTTTTGCCATGCTCACATATTAATTCGAAAAATTTTGAAAATTGAAATCTAGCTATAATTTGACATTCCGGTTCCAAAAAAATGGGTTTCGTCGAAAACAGAGGTCGTTTGAAAAATGACTATTTTTAAGGCCAATATATTTAATATTAAAAATACATTTTTAAACAAATACTTCTGAAACTCGAAATTTATAAGTGTTTACTGTTTTTCAATGCAGAAACGTCATTCTGAACTCAATGGAAGTGGTTTCGAGTCCAAATTCCTTCGTATGTGAGAAGTAGCATTTTTGAGCTTTATATATTTCATAGCGACCTTTCTAAATTTTAAACTGGGCATAACTTTTGATTCCCGCTATGAAATTTCGATTTTTCGGATTCGTTAGAAATATATTTTTAAATAGATTCTAATATTTTTGGTTTCACTAAAATCCGTTAAATTTTGCATCCTGTACGGTCAGTCAAAGTTCAAGTTTGACTTTTCAAACTACAGCGCTATTTCTAACTCCTTTTATAATTAAAATTAAATTATTCATTCTAACTTCAATTCTTAATCATTATTATTTTAAATAAATCATATTAAATCTCAAAAACTCATTAAAATTACTCAAAATAAATTTTAAATTTACCCCCAAAATTCCGGTTTGTTACAGTCTCCCCCACTTAAAAACTTTCCGTCCTCGAAAAGGAACGAAGCTAAAAGTGTTTAATTATCCTACCCCATTTTCCACTCTTATTGGTTTAAATAATTTATAGTTGATTAACTTTCAAATATATAATCTTTTATCCATTCAAAATCATATTTTCTAAAATAGATTATAATTACAAATACGTATATTGTAGTCTTGTTACTCTCAACTCATTCTAGGGCATTACTAATCCCATCTATAATGAGTTTTCTCATTCTAGGATACTGCTGATCCTATCTCTAATGAGTATTCTTATTGGATATTTCTAATCCAATCTCTGATGAGTCTTTTGTTCAGTTCTAACGAGTTGTACCCCAAAGATTTGAGCTAACCAGAGCTCTGATACCAAAATGAAAAGACTCGAAAATCGCCCTTGCGGGAAATCGCCGGATACGCTTACTTTGGGCTACAACACATCAGAATAACAACAGAAGACTTTTATAACATCATAGTAAATGTTACATTAGAGTACAGAATATATATCAGAGTACATTAAATAAATTTACAGCTGAAGATAATTTTACATTACTTTAATACGGTGCAGCGGAAATAAAATAACTAAGACAGCGGAAGACTTTTCTATGCTCTGGACACAGCTTTGAGCTTCAATCCAGGATCTTGCTAAAGAGATAAATATCTGCAAAAAGCTACTCGACTGCCCGTGTGGAAAAGGAGGCACCCGAGTTTGCAAAAGTGGAAACAAACAACGGGTCAGTCGTGGGACTGGTGTGAGAATTCTTAACTAATATAACTAATAGTAATAAGGCAAATCCAAGGACCACGCCACTAAAGCGGAACGGGTTTTATTCCAATGGGTTGCCGTGCATAATTTAAGTAAATCGTCAAAACAACGCAATGCTTTGTAGAAAAATGAAACCATCATAAGACCCAAGTCCCATCACACAGTGCAACGCAAACCGGAGGATAGGGTTTTACCTTATAATGGTCAAACATGCTTGATACGATAAAAACGATATTATTATTAGTGTGTATATGTTTTAAAACATTTCAAAGTAAATGTATCAATCCTAGGAAGCATAGGTACCATATGCTATGCCTCCGTACTAGTAATACAATCAAATCCGTAGGGTCGTATTTGGAATTTGGATTTCCATCTGAGTCAAGGCTAGGGAGGAGCTCCTACCGATTCGAGACACTCTAGCTAATGTCTCAGGATTCCCCGCAGTGAACCCTTGGATCCTGCAAGGCCGGTCCACCATACGAGTTGCGGATTAGTCATTCCTGAACACACGTTTCCCAGTCCTATAGGACCTATCATCTGAGGCGCCTCATTCCATCATCCACATAAGTAAAATGTCAGGGCTGGTAGGTCACTGACACCACTCTAGCTAGAAAGAAACGTGCTTCTCTCCCTGCGTTCCCTTCTCCCGTTTTAGACTCCGCCGGTGTGTGAGGCTCGTGAAGTCACGCTATACACAAAGCTATGCCTAAACAGGCTATGCTTTGATCATCCCACAAGGCCTGCTTTTCAACAAAGCCTTGATCATATGCATCTTAGCATGCCACATCGTCAATCCATACCATACCATTGATTTCTACCAACATATAACCTCTGAGCTCATACGTCTCAGAGAAGGGTGTAAAACACCAAACAGATATATGTTTAGCAGAGATCAACGAATACAGTATAAAGGAATACAATGTCAGACATACAATCCATTTACGCGCTTATGCTCTGGGTTTGAGCGAAAGCCAAAACTGTGCAATCAACACTACGTCCGGACGGCTACTACTGTCGCCCCTTCAAGGTAGCTACTCTCATCATGGGTCTCAATAGCAACACACCCATTCGATGTGAAGATCGTCGGTCTTCAATCACCGTCTTCAACTCTTCGAACGTCGTATCATTATTTGGAATGAGAGTAAACTCGGACTTTCCAAATAATTCTCGCATATATAAATTTGAAAACAATTTCATATCGTTAATATTAATTTATAACGATCAATCTTTATTTTTTTTATTTATATAAAAATAATTAAATTCTATTTAGCGACGTCTCATGTCAACAGGCGACTTCGGCGCTGTTTTCACCCAAATTTGTTTTACACGCTTCTCTAAATCTAACCGTTGGATTTTAATATACTTCATATCATTAGAAAGATCTTCCCAAGGCGAACCTACCGATCTTAGTTTTGGGAAAATCCGTCGGTCGGATCATACGGTATAATCAATTAAAAGTACGATTCTAAAATGTGAACTACCACGCTCGATTCAAGTACTTTTAATTTATATATATATATATATATATATATATATATATATAATTTATATAAATATAATTCCTCGTCCATTTCATTTTACTATATTTTGCTAACAACAAATCTTCTTATTTATATCCAATATTGATATATATATAAATATATATATATATATATATATATATATATATCATCACATGCAACAATGTTTTCTTTTATTTTTCAATTCCCATAAATATACTATACACAAAATGTATGTTTTGTGTGTCATTCCAATTACAACCAAAAATAAGTATTTTTGTGTTTCATTTCCATTACAACAAACATGCACATTTTGGTGTCCACTTCATTTCTATACAAATGAATATATTTTTGTTTGTTTAATTTCAATATGACAAAAGTAATAATTCTACTATTCTTTTAAATGCCAAACAAAAATAATAATTTTTCTTATCTCTTTCAATGTAAAACCAAGATGATCTTGACTATTTAGAATGGCAATGTAAATTCCGTTCTTAAGTTACACCATAAAAATGAAATTTTAATTTACAGTGTAATATCATACCTTAACTACATAATAAAAATGTAATTTTAATTTACAGTGCAATTTCTCATTCATAGTTACATAATAAAATGTAAATTTTGTTCGCTTGCCAAATTTCATACCATAGTTACAAATAGAAATATAATTTTTATTTTCAATGCCAATTCCTCATCATAGTTAAAAATGTAATTTTTTATTTGCAAAGCAAATATCATAATTTTAGTTCAAATAAAAATGTAATTTTTATTTGCAATGCAAGTTCTCATTCTAAGTTACATAATAAAAATGTAATCTTTATTATCAATGCACATTCCTACTTTTGTTTACATATAAAAATACAAATTTTATTTACGATTCAAGTTCATACTTTTGTTTTACATAATAAAAAATGTAAATTTCATCGCAACCATTTTTCATTGACAAAAATATGATCTTAACCATGCATTTCATTTCATATGCAATATATAATAAATAAATATATTTCCTTCATATGCAATACATGACATTACCAAATAAATATATCTTCTTTATATGCAGCATAACAATGAACTTTTTATTAACAAAAAGAAATGCAGCAAAAATGCAGTTTTGAAATGTATTCATTTTATCGTAACTCAAATGACGATAAGAATGAAATGTTAACATCGCTATTTTTATCGCACCAGAAATATCGATAAAAATGTGATATCAACATTTCTCTTTTACCGCATCAAAATATTGATAAAAATATAAACATTCCAATTTATACTTTTATTTACATCTGACATGTAAATAAAAATATGACTCTTCAAAACATGCTTTTACTTACATCTAAAAGGTAAGTAAAAATGCTACTGCTAAATTCATTTTTTTTTAAATGTAAGTAAACAATGCAACTCTTTAATTCATAAATTTTGACACTAAAAAGGTGTCTACTTTTATATAAACTATCATGACACAAAAAGGATTTTTTTTTTATATTTTACATTGAAAAGAAATAACAATAAAAATGATTCTTTTTTAATGTAAAAAAAAAAAAAGAATCAGCGACAAAAATGTTCCTTTTACCATTAAGAAGAAATAGCGACAAAATGTTTCTTTTTATCGACAAAAGGAATATGATCAAACATGTTCTTCTTTAACAACTAAAGAGAATATGAACAAATGTTCTTTTTAATAACAAGTAAAAAATAATAATGAACAAATGTTCTTTTTATCTAATTACATCATAAATGTAAATTTTCCTTTTTCCTAATTACATCATAAATGTAACTTTCCTTCTTTAAATCTTAATCACATAAAATATAATATTTTTCCCTCTTTTTTTTTATTTCATAAAATGAAGGTTTTATTTCATTCTTTGTATTTGTCCTTCTTTTACATTTGATAAAAATGAATATTTTTATCATTCTTTTACATTTGATAGAGATGTATAATTTTAGTTCACTCTTTTTAATAATTCACATTACAATAAAAATATAATTTGAATTGTCTATTATCTCATTTTACATAAAATGTACTTTTCTATCTAATGCTATAATTTACATAAGATGTAAATTCTATTTCTCATATAACATATTACATAAAGTGTAACTTCTATTGTCTTTCTATTTTATTTTCTTGTTAACATAAAAAAAAATCTATGTTAAATCTTCCCAAACATTTCTTCCTAACATAAAAAAATATATTTTATGTTAAATCTCTCTTACCAATTTCTTTTAACACAAATAATTTATGCTAAATCCTTCTTAACATTCTTATTTGTTCATTTACATAAAATGTAAATTTTCTTCCTTTTATTTGTTCTATTTACATAAAATGTAAATCAGTAGTTTATTTACATAAAATGTAAATTTTCCTTTTCAATTATCTTATTTACATAAATGTAAATTTCTTTTCTAATTATTCAATTTACATTAAATGTAAATTTTCTCTTTTTAATTCTATTTACATAGAAAATGTAAATTCTGTCTTACATACCTAATTAACAAAAATTGTTAATTTTGTCTTGTCGTCAATTCTAACACAACAAAATATAGTTTGATTTCGTCGTCAATTCCAACACAACAAAATATAATTTGACTTCGTTGTCAATTCCAACACAACAAAATATAACGTGTTATATTTATCAGTTTAATGTCCATAAGGTAAACATGACAAAATATGACATTTTATTTGGATTAAAGATTCTAACCTGATATAATTCCCAAACAAGATAGTATATTTAATTGGATTAAAAAAAATCTAGTTTAATCCACTTTGCAAAACATAATGATTTTATTGTATTCATCAGATCAAAATAACACAACAACAGATCTAAACAACACAATACAATCCAATTCATCAGAACCCCAATCACAATTCATCACAGTGCAAATCTAATTAAATAAGATACAAACAATTATCTAACAGCGATAAAATAATTAATTTAATTAATTAAAATTAGAAATTCTCACATTGATTTTTGCTGAAAATTTGACTGTCTCAGATTCAGCTCTAGTCTACGCCATCGCGAAGCTCTCGGAAAGACGAGTCCAACGCAACAAACGGTTCGTAAAACGGACCTCGTATGAGAGAGTTATGTATTTTTAAAGATTGGAAAATTAAAATATTAAAATAATATTAAATTAAAAAGTAACGTGTTCTTCTTCCTCACCTATACCCGTCGGCCGAACCCATATGCCGCCTTCAACCCTCCAAAACGCACCCCAATCCGAGCACCCTGGCACCGATCAACCACCTCCATTCGAACCGCCTTGCCACGAGCCACTCACGCCACCAACCGCCTGAAGCTCGGCCCCACCTAGGACCCGCAATTCACCAAAAACCGCAGCCCCTTCTCGGTCAGAATTCGCAAAATCCGTGAATCAAAACCCGATCTTGACCGTATAGATTTGAAGCTCTCGAAATTCTCTTCGATTTGGTATATCATACGTTAAATTTCGTTGAACGGATTGAGAGATCTAAGCATTTGAAAATCGGATGATTTCAGCCATTAAAATCTGGGCGGCGGCTGCTCCATTAGGGTTTCAGCCCGAAATTAAATATTATTTTACTAATAAATCTCGAAATTTGTGCTAAAAAGGTGGATTTTTGGACTTTGTCCGATTTGGGCCTGCTTACTGTCGATCTTAACGTTTTGAGGCCTTCTGAACGCGATGGGCTATGTCCCGGGCTCCAATTCTGATGTCTGTAACGTTTTTTTTCGGTTTTAATTTAAAAATGCAATATTAAATAAATAATTTAATTTCTACCGTACATTTAAATATGCCGGGGCCACATACGACCTCAGAAAATTCTAAAAAAAATATTTTTAGCTTTCTTATGACGATACGAATCCAACAAAATTATTTTCGTCGAATTCTGAGACTGTTTGAAAAATGGCTATTTTTAAGGCGTTTAAATTTAGTGAATATTAGGCTCACATCCCTATTTCGAAACTTAACTAGGCTCACATCCGGTCATAAACTTATTATAAATTAGGTCCCTATTTTTCAAAACTTTATAAAATAATAATTAAAAAAAATAAAAAAATCGTAAATTAATAATAAAATAAATTATGCATTATACAAAAAAAACAACAAAAATCACAACAGAAAGACGAAAACAGCAAAAAAAACAAGAAAAAACTGCAGTTAAATGCATAATATTATGCACATATTTGATTTTATTGCATGCATATGTGCATGTATTCCAGTTCTTACAGACGCTTTGATTTATTTTGCATATTTCCGTGCATGTATGCACATTTATTGCATAGAAGGATGCTACAATTCATAACAGCAAAATTCAGTTCATTTTTATTTGCATCCAACTGTGTGAATAACTCAGAAAACATGCACACATGTGTGCAACATATTTATAGGCTAACACGTTAGCTGAATCCCCTGTATGCAATAGTTGCATACATGTATGCAATTATAGTCAATAGTTGCATACATGTATGCAACTTTTTTTTTGATTTGCGTGGACTTCTGGGATTTTTTTATGATTTTAGAATATATATTTTTATGCACTGGTGCATTTTTTTGTTTTTTTTGCTGGAAATGGAGTAGGCGAAGGGAAGAAGGAGGCGGAAGTTTCATTTTTGAGGAGGCGGCTGGTAAAAGTAGGGACCGGATTTGGATTTAAAACATAGGAGGGACGTGGAGTTTATTTCAAAACTTAATAGGGACCTCTAAAAAACGCACCCTTAAATTTAACTGAAATAGTCAAAACACATTTTCTTTTGCCATGCTCACATATTAATTCGAAAAAAATTTAAAATTGAAATCTAGCTATAATTTGACATTCCGGTTCCAACAAAAGTGGTTTCGTCGAAAACAGAGGTCGTTTGAAAAATGACTATTTTTAAGGCCAATATATTTAATATTAAAAATACATTTTTAAACAAATACTTCTGAAACTTGAAATATATAAGTGTTTACTGTTTTTCAATGCAGAAACGTCATTCTGAACTCAATGGAAGTGGTTTCGAGTCCAAATTCCTTCGTATGTGAAAAGTAGCATTTTTGAGCTTTATATATTTCATAGCGACCTTTCTAAATTTTAAACTGGGCATAACTTTTGATTCCCGCTATGAAATTTCGATTTTTCGGATTCGTTAGAAAGATATTTTTAAATAGATTCTAATATTTTTGGTTTCACTAAAATCCGTTAAATTTTGCATCCTGTACGGTCAGTCAAAGTTCAAGTTTGACTTTTCAAACTACAGCGCTATTTCTAACTCCTTTTATAATTAAAATTAAATTATTCATTCTAACTTCAATTCTTAATCATTATTATTTTAAATAAATCATATTAAATCTCAAAAACTCATTAAAATTACTCAAAATAAATTTTAAATTTACCCCCAAAATTCCGGGTTGTTACACTAGTAATGGCCTCCAACTCCTAAATCACCTTCTAATCTCATTCTAATCGTATTAGCCAAATCTACATCAAATCAAGGCAAATTAACTTCAAATTGGAGGTAGAGTTGCTATGTTGCATTGGAATTCGAACCAAATAAGTGATTTTCTCAGATCTGAAATTTATTTGTGGTTAAGGTGAGTGATTAGCATGTTTTTACACTAATTACGGCTAATTATGTATGATTAGTGATAATTAGTGAAATTATGACTCAGAAAAATATGTAAAAATTCTAGAATATTATTTTATGTCACTGATATAAATTTGGGTTAATTTGGATTAAGTTTGCTAGTCCTATAGTTAAATCATGGTTAAGGGGATTAAGGGGAAAACATGGGTTTTGGATGTGTTTGATCCATATTAGCATGTGAAATTGTTGTTTTGGTGTTTGTGATTGATTATACATGTTATTACTACTGTTTGGAATGCTTCATGATTGTTTAGAAAAGTTAGAATGGTCAAAAACGCCGTCGTGTGGCGTAAATAGCTTGCTAGAAAGTTGTAGAAAATAGCATAAGACCCCGAATCCTGCTCACCGTCATGACCCGTTCGTGACCCCGACCCGGCTCATGAACAAGCATCACGACCTGAAGAGAGCAACCGACCCGATGTTCTGGAGGAAGCATCACAAACTGACTCCGAACCGAGGAACACGACCCGAACCGATGCCACAAACCGACCCAAATAGAGAAGCCCAATCTGATCCGGTGGGGTAACCACGACCCGAACCCATATGATGATCACGAACCGACCCGGATGGAGCACCACGAACCGAACTGGATTGGAGCTATATGATGAAAATCATGAACTCTTCTGAAGACCGACTCCAATTCAACCAAAACCGGAGATGCAAAGGAAGTCCAAGTGGGAAGTTATTACTCAGGATCCAAATGGGAACCAATGAGTTGACTTCATGAGTTGGGCTTTGCTGCGGGACGTGTGCAAAGGGGCTATCGATATCTATAGCTTTAGTTCACCACTAAGAGATGGACTAGTGGCTATGGATCAGCGCAATAGGAACATTAAGAATCCCGAGGGTAAGTGATCGTAGCACGGCTATGAATCAGTGCAATGGTCCACTAGGACTCCTAAGGGCAAGGCGATCGTAGTAAGGGATTAGTAGCTATGGACCAGAGCAATAGGGACATTAAGACCCCAAGGTCAATGTGGTCGTAGCAAAGGATTTGGTGATCAAAGTGGTGGATATCGTATACTTTACGCACTGAGTGATAGATGTGAGGTTGACTGCTATGTTTGATGTTTGCTATCACCATGACATGCGCACTTCCACTTTACACCATATATTAGTGTCACCTCAGAGTACTGTCCATCTTTTTGTGCTAACTCTTTGGTTGCAGGTCCAGGTTCAGGTATGATTATTTATACCTGTTATTGTTTTGTTTTGCTGCTATCGCTCATACCAGACTTTCGTCTGAACCAGAGTTTTATGTCTCTTCTTATTACTCTGGGTGCTCCTAAACGAGCAGACTAAAGATAGGTTTAGTGGTATGCACGAGTAGCTGTCCGGAGATGAGCAGGAGGCTTCCACATACTATTTACATATATTCTCGCTAAGTTGTTGCCTTTCACTGCTTTGGGCATTAGTAGTGTACCTTTCTATTTTGCTTTAGAGACAATATTTTGAAGTTGTAATAATTATGGTTTGGATCATAAGCTTTATTTTGGATTCCACTGCTATAACGGTTTAGTTTTCAGCTTATACACCGTCTCGCATGTTTTATACCAAGTTATGGTATTATTGTATTTTAGTCCATGCGCTGTGAGATATACTACAGGTTCTTTGGTGATTCATAGTTTCAAATTATTTTCCTTGACGATCGCCCCGTGCTAGTCGGGCATTGGTACAGCGCATTTCTGGGAAATGGCGACTAGTGCGGGGAGGGCCATCACAATGCCTCTAGCAAACTCTTTCAAAATGCATTAGTAAAAAAAAGGATCTTGATCACTTACAATACTCATAGTTATTTCGTGGAATCGAACTATCCATTTAATACATAACTCAGCCAAATTGAATGTTGTCATGGTAGATTTGACCAGAGTAGATTTTGCACTTTTTGTCAAGCGATCCACTATAACCCATATTCCGTCATATCCCTCCTTGATCCTCAGAAATCCATCTATAAAATCCATCGACGCTTGCTCTCGCTTCAATGTAGGAACCTTTAGCGGTTGCAATAACCCACCTGGATTCTTCTGGTCAGCTTTAACCCATTGACTATTCATATACTGAGAGAAAAATCTCCCAATATCCTCTTTCTTGTGTTCCCAGTATTAAACTCTCCTTATATCAAGATACATCTTCTTACCACCAGAATGAGTAGTAAATCTAGAGTAAAGACGTTCTCTCATAACTTCATATCTCAATCTATCTATATTTGGTATAACTAATTTTCCATTCTTACGAATCTAACCATCTCTATCAACTTTGTAACTCTTCATTTCTTAGACTCAACTCTTATTTCCAATATCTAAATGATCTCAACTAGCTTCATATCTCAATTTTGGCTTTTTCCAATACATTCAATAAGAGTAGGTATAATATATTAGCTTGCCAACATCTCAAGCTTTAACTCGTATTAAGGCATAAAATCAAATCCAAACAATTACTCAATGTGATCCATTCAGTAAACCTAGCTCCAAAACTTGCATGTCTCCCATTAATCATCAGCCACTGCATTACCAATCCATGGAGTATAGGCAATACAAAAATCATAAGAAGCAAGAAACTCTAACCATCGTTTCTGCCGAAGAATCAAATCCTTTTGGGAGAAAAGATACTTCAATGGCTCATGACTTGCGAATAACCCGAATCTAACTCCCAATAGATAATGCTTCCCCATCTTTAGAGTAAATACTATCGCTACTAACAAGAAATCATGAGTCAGATAATTCCTTTCATGCAGCTTTATTTGTCGACTCGCGTAAGCCACAACCTTTTCTTTCTACATTAGCAATGGTTCCAGTCTAGTACCACGTGCACAGGTATACACAATCATCCCTTCATTCCCACTTGGAATAACCAATATAGGAGCACTCATTAATCTCTCTTTCAAGACCACAAAATCAAGTTCACATTTCGCATCCCATGCGAAGATCTGATTTTTCTTTGTCAAACCCGTCAATGGTGTCTATCTTTGAAAATTCCTTGGTAAAACATCAATAATATCTAGCTAAGCCAAGGAAACTTCTAATGTCTGTAGGATTCTTAGGTCAATCCCAATCCATGATTGTTGCTACCTTAGCTGGATCCACTACTATTCCCTATCCTGATACGACATGACCTAAGAATCTCACTTCTTCCTTTTGTAAGTGGCACTTTAAAAACTTAGCTCTCAGCTGATGCTTCCACAAGATTCCCAAAATAATCCTCAATTGCATATTATGTTCTTCCTCAATTATTGGGTAAACAGATATATCATCCACGAATTTATTCAACCGATCTCTTAAAACTTGAATCATAAGATTCACAAAATATGTTGGTGCATTAGTCAATCCAAACGACATTATCAGCCACTTGTATAATCCGAATAGTGTCCTAAAAGCAGTCTTCAACACGCTATCCTTATCTACTTTATTGGTGAAATCTCGTTGCCAATTTCATTTGGAAAAACATCGTAGCTTCATGAAGCTGATCAAGCAAGTTATCGATTCTTAGCAGTGGATACTTGTTTTTCTTAGTCATCTTATTCAACTCATAATAATCCACACACAATCTCAACAATCCTTCAGTCTTGGTCATAAACACACTTGGAGCACCCTTCTCGGATACGCTTCTCCAAATGAAACCTTTACTCGAAAGATCGTTCACCTACACCTCAAATTTTTTTATACCCTAGGCATCATCCGCCTAAGAGGCATAATAATATATCTGGCTCCATCCACTTTATCAATACGAAATTCATTTTCCTTTTGTTGCGGCTGTCCTTTGACCTCGTCAAAAACATCAGAAAACCCCCAAAATCCCGGATTGGTCAAAGACATCAGTCCTTTGACCTCGTATAAGACTCAGGCATTCAATGACTAAGAGGTGTACGGCTCGGGTCAAGTATGACCATGTACTAGTAAGATTAAGAAAATGTCAAACTCCCGGATTGACTTACCTCGGATCGGTGAAGCCGGATATGGTAAAGCTCAGAAACGGAAAGGCTTCGGATCGATGTGACCCTAGATTAGTAAAGATATACTACCTAGAAATTGGATCTCGGATCGAAGTACTCCCGGATAGACAATACCAACCCAAGACATGTTGACCCGGAGGAATATCTTCCCTGCAGCCCTATTCCTACTCTGAGAATCCTATACCACTGGCTGAGATATTAGCAAAGGACTTATTCCATTGCTACCATGTACTCACTCCACCATCTTCCAAAAATGAATAAGGTGCCACGTGTCCAGTATCGGGGCCAACCATGCCGACCTGACCCAGTATCCACCCGAAGACAGGCTCAAACAGTCAAAGGAACACTTCCACTTAGCCCCTACATTCTCGGATCAATCACCATGTGTATGGGCCGACCCAGTTCATAATCAGCCTAAAAATAGACCCTTTAGAGCTGCATGAAGAGGAATTTTAACTATATCAATCACTCTCGTACAATTTACAGCAACATCTCTTCTAAGTCTTCTTAAACTCCATAGTTGTATTTCGCGAATTTCTTAGTTTTATTTCGAGATTTCAACAGTTGTAAGCATTATATTCCAAATTTCATATATATTCAAGAGATTATAAAGTTAGGTTCACAAATGCTGAACCACTATATATTTGTGTGTGTATTTCTTTTTCCTCATTTTAATTTACTTTTCTTCATTTTATTCTTCACACGTTCCCTACTTTGTGTGTTGTACCACTTTTTGGTGTCGACACTTTGGTGTTTTCACTGAGAAATTTTCAAGTGCTAAGCAGTTAAGGGTTTTAGCATCTACTTTCTGAATCATCAAGTTCGAATTAGAACTGACTTGGGTGGTGACGAACTGTACCCAGAGTGCTCTTCCACTTCCATTGCACCAGAGTCTGGGTCGATAGCGAACTGATCCTAGGTCACCACCACTTTTGTTGTCCCAATAGACCAAGTTCCAACTTTGACCTTTGCAGCCCAAGCTGACCTCATATTGCTAGTGAACCATCTCAGGGCGACCATCGCGGTGTTGAACGCTCAGTCGTGCGAGAACTCTACAATAAGGCAGAAAAGGAACCGAATGGCAAGACAATGGGAATAGTTCCAGAGGCATAGAATTCCTTCCCTACCAAGTCTCCAAGCAACTGAAGGCTCATCTTCATCTAGAAGGAGTGAGAGACAGCCAAGGCAGCGACGACCACTCGAGTGGCCAGAAAATATTCAACAACTTAGGTTTAGCAATTAGCTACTCGAGCAGAAGCAACATTTCGGCAAGGCCATACCAACCCGGGTCTCACCAAGATGAACCTACGTGATCCCACTTTTAGGATGATCTGAAATCCTCCCCCTCCAAGGAATGATGACACTTCTAGAGCCAGTCGCGCTCCGGCACTTCCTCCTCTACGTTTTGTGAATGATCAGGGCAAAAAGGGTCAAAGAAGTACCGCCTGGACGGTGGCCTAAGCAACATTGCATGATGTGTGGCAAGTGTAACTCAACGGGATGAAAGTGTGGAAACTGAACGTTTAGTGACCAATTCCGAGGTTGCAGCCATGGTATGCTAGATTATGAACGATGGTAAGGGCTACACCAACGAGGACTGGCGGTTTGAGCGTAGACATACCTCATTCACTGATGACATCTTGGAAGATGAGTTACCGATAATGTTCAACCTACTGGAAAAACCGATCCAGGTCAGCACTTGGTCAGATACGCCTGGTTTGTGAATGCAAGTGCAGCCTCTAATGCCATAAAATGTAAGGCCTTCCTTATCTAACTTGATGGGGGTAGCGCTTATGTGGTTTACCAGGCTGCCATTGAGGTCGATGCTGAAGTTTCAAAGTATGGTCAGATGTTTATGAACCAATTCCGTTTGCATGCCGCTAAGTCAAAGAAAACAATGTCCCTCTCCCGAATAACTCAGGCCCCGGGAAGAAAAGATCTGAAGTTACCTCAACCATTTCAATATGGCTGTAATGGAATTCACCTACCCCAATACAAAGTCGGTGTCAATGGCATTGGTGGATGGAGTTGATGCCGAGGCTAAATTAGGAAAATATATGACTGGAAAGCCTCCCGCCGGCTATGATGTGTTTTATGAAAAGGCAAACATACACATGAGTATTGAAGAGGAAAGGGCAATTGAAAGAGAAGGGCAGATGACACGGTCAACGACGAGGGAATACAAATTAATGTGGCAGTGAAGCAATTACAAAGACAATTCTGGTAAGGTAGAAATGAACATTGGAAACCGTAATAGACAAAGCAAAAACCTGTAAAGGAATGGTAGTGGAGGAAACATGAATAAGAAAGGCGATGCTAAGAAGCAACCCGGATTCCAGACATTCGACACCTATACTCCATTGAATGACACCTTAGAAAGCATTTATCTTGACGCATGTCAGATCATGCAGTTTAAGAAGCCACCTCCTTGTGAATCAATTGAGAAGGAGGAGCAAACAAGAAAGTTTTGTTTATTTCATGAGATTTATGGCCACATGACAAATGAGTATTGTCATCTTAGAGATATATTGAAGAAATTGCTGAAAGAAGAGAAATTAAATGAATATAAGCTTTCCCCAAGGGAGAGGGACATGGATCTTCAGCTTTCAAACAATGTCAGGTGACTCCTAGATCCGCTGCCCAGCCTGGAAACCGTGATAAAGGAAAAGGCATACTCACAACACCTTCATCAGAGGACCACATCTGGCTGGTTTCAGTGCAAAGACCATAGAGTGGTATGAAAACGTTGTGAAGCATTTAGAAGTTGGGGAATGTAGTACACCTACGGAGAATGTTCCTGTAAAGCAGTGGAGGATAATGACCGATGACATCATCTTTCACGATAGAGAGTCTGAGATGGTTGAATCCCCAAGAATTGATCCATTGGTAATTACAGTCATCATCGGCCTAGCCACTGTACGGAAAGTCCTTTTGGATTGCGGGAGTTCCGTAAATATTTTATTCAAAAGAGCCTACGATCAGATGAATCTTGAAGAAAGAGATTTGAAATCATGAAAAGGATGGATATGTGGTTTCGATGGCTCGACCAATGAGCCTGTACGAATTATCGAGTTGCATGTAGAACTAAGTGAGGGGGACTAAAGGAGAGTGCATATCCTCCCATTCCTTGTGATGGACATAAATCTCCATATAATGCCTTTTTGGGCCGACCGTCCTTTGCTGAATTTAGAGCTTGCATTGCTCCTTGGGGCTTGCTCTTGAAATTTTCGACAGAGGTGGGGTCGAAGTAGTACGAGGAGATCAAGTAGCATGACGATCATGCTATTTAGCTAAGTGGAAAGAAGTCTACATCAAAGCGGGTGGAGATCCCAAAGACCACCCTCCTTCTGCTAAGGAGGCAAGAACTAGAAAATAAAGACAACATCCTGGACAGGATCGTTTAGTCGTCAACTGGAGGACATTGATCCAAAAGAGGACGAGGAACTCGGATGCCATAAGGTGACGCCTAATGAAACAATAGTGAAGAAACTGATCGATAATGATGACCCGACCAAGGTCTTGAAGATTGGATCCCACCTAGGCCTCTCTGGACGAGGGAGTTGACTGATTTTCTCCGTGCGAACCTTGACATGTTCGCATGGACCTATGATGACATGTTGGGATATCTCTATCAATCATGAGCCATGTGCTCAACATCCACCCAAAATATGCCACCAACAAGCAGAAGAGGTGTATGCTTCGCCTAGAGAGATCGGTTGAGCTAAAGGAAGAGGTTGAAAGGCTAAAGAACAATAATTATATTCGAGACTTGATGTACCCCAAGCGGGTTTACCCAGTTTCTGTAAAGAAGACAAATGGGAAGTGATAGAAATTGTGACAGCTGGAAAATGTCTAAAGAAATGTTTTCTAACCCTAATCAGCCCCTATATACCCCTAAACCCGAAATTCCCCTCTGCGCCTAGCTGCTAACCACCCGGTTAAGCCCAATTAGCTGAAATTAACCCTCTAAATCTTAATTCGGCCATATCTCCCAAACGGTGAGTCCGTTTGGCTATTGTGACCACTCTAAGGAAAGAGAAACCATCATCCGGAGCCAATGGAAGTGGTTTCAGGTCAAAATTCCTTTCCAGTCAAAAGTTATGGCCAAAACAGTGCCAACTAGGGGTAAAATGGTCATTTAAAAATCAGGAAAAATCATGAACATGGGAAATGACCCCAATAGTCGTCTCCCAAAGTTACATGACCATACGACTTCGTATGTGAAAGAAATAAATATCCTACGATCCTATGATGCGTAGAATGCGGGTCGTTACAGAAATGGACTGATTTCTCATACTTGAACAAGGCATGCCCCAAAGACAGTTTTAAACTTCCTCAAATTGATCAACTTGTCGACTCAACGGTTGCGCACGAGCTTCTTACTTTAATGGATGATTACTCCAGATATAACCAAATTGCAATGCATTTTTTGGACTAGGAGAACACTAGTTTCATAATGGATCTTAGATTGTATTACTATGTGGTTATGCCATTTGGATTAAAGAACGTCGGGGCGACATATCAACGATTAGTCAACCGCATACCCATAAATCAAATTGAGAGATCGATGGAGGTGTATGTGGATGACATGCATGTGAAATTAAAGCAGTCAGCTAACCACGTCAGGAACTTTGCTAAAACGTTTTGCATCCTTGGCCAGTACGGGATGAAACTCAACTCTTTGAAAAGCTCTTTCGGTGCTGCATAAGGGAAATCCTTGGGTTTTATCATCACTTTGCACATGATCTAAATTAATCCTAAAAAATTGAAGTCATAAGGGGTATCCTGGGACCCCGAAAGATCAAGTGCGTGCAAAGTCTGGCTGGGAAAGTAGCAGCATTAGGCAAATTCATATCCAATGCTAATGATAAGTGCCTTCTCTTCTTTGAATTAAATAATCAAGGAAAACACAATTTTTCTTGAATACCTGACTGTGTCGAAGCGTTTCAAAATTTGTTGGATCATTTGTAGAAGCCTTCCATTTTGTCAAAGCCAGTGGATCATGAGGACTTGTTTGTCTACTTAATGGTATCTCCACATGGCATCAACTCGGCACTAGTCCGCGAAGACAATCGGGTTCAGCGACCTATGTACTATGTAATCAAAAAGTTAACGTAGGAAGAGAGAAACTGCCTAAGATTGAGAAGCTTGTTTACAGTCTGTTGATAACCTCAAGGAAGCTCCATCGTTACTTCCAGGACCATCCTATTAAAGTGTATATTGACTAGCCGCTACGAAAGGTTCTTCAGCGACCTGAGGCATCTAGGAGGTTACTCAAGTGGAATATTGAACTCATTGAGTTTGATATCACATATATTCCTAGACGAGCTATTTAAGGACAAGCATCATAGGAATTCATAGAGTAGTTCACTGCTTTGGAAGACGACAGAATTGGCCCACCAACTACTACATGTAAAATGTATATTGACAGGACCAAAACGATCGACGTTCTGGCATCGAAGTTATTTATTAACTCCTGAGGTACGATCAATCTGTTATAAATTAACGCTAGAATTCCTAACCATAAACAATGAAGCCGATTATGAATCCCTAATTGTCGGGCTGTGACTCGCAAAGAAATTGGGAATAAAAGCTACCAACATTTTCTATGACTCACGGATTGTTATATTCCAGGTCAGAAGGGAGTTCCAGATTAAAGCGGCATGACTAACTAGTTACTTCAGTTTAGTGGAAGAACTGTTGGACGAGTTTGTTTATTGCAGCATCTCTCATATCCTAAGGAAGCAGAATCAAAGAGCTGAACAATTGGCTAAATTAGCTAGTTCCAATGTTCTAGAACAAACAGAGATGGTCTTGATAGAAGTGTTGGATGCGCCAAGTATAGATCATCTGTAAATCGATCAAGTCTTGGATACCGAGCCAGAAAGAGAGTCATGGATGAACTTGTAACACCCCACACCCGCTATGGTCACTCGCTAAGGGAATGCCATAACATCGGTGGAGTATTTTTAAGTGAATATAGAACAGAAAAAATTACAACAAGACAGATATAAGTAATACTTGAAATTTTTAAAACATCATTTCATTGCAGCGGAAAGTAAAACATGTTTGGTTACATCACAAAACCATAATAAGAGTCAAGTACAAAATATCCATCCTGATAAATAAAAGTACATAATCCCAATACATGAACTGATAGCCATAAAACAAAGGGTAAGCTAAGCTCTACATCTATGGTCCAAGCTCCAAAAGAGAATAAAGCAGCCTGATCTAAGCCCACTCGTACTGGGCCCACTCTGATAACCTGAGGGTTGGGAAAAAAGATAAAAACAACGGGGTCAGACATAAGTCTGAGTGAGTCCTATAACCCTAACAATACAATCATTAAAGTAATTAGGGTATGACATAAACAAGGTACGGTACCTCTGGGGATAATGACTACACTAAGTAGCCAACTAAACACAGGATGTACTAAGATAACCGAAAAGACGCATTTATCCACCCAAGGATAATTACTGGATTACACCACCCCAGATCTACCCACCCAAGGGTAATTCCTACACTGCACCACACTAGTCATTCCTAACTTAAAGGTTGATCCCACCCATGGACTTATATAAAAATTAACTTAATAGTTCTCGCGTACCCCTAGGTGACTAAGTAGACGCCACGGGGCCCTACAATCCACTAGGTGTACACACTACTCCCCATTCGATCGGCTCCCTAACGTAGATACCCGTGCTGGCCCCACCGTGGGGTGTACCATTCCCCAGCGTGGCAACCTGATAAAACTAACGGTGCACGGCTTATATCTACACGATGCAACAACGTCTTATTTACCAGCCCGGGTCCACACACGCATATGAAACCCGTTGGTCATGCGTTGCCACCGCTAACCCATTTTGGCCTCTTATAGTCAAGCCCAATATGCGTGTCCCGTCACTCGACTAGAGTCGAGCCCACTAAGATACGTTTGGGATATTGGTTGAAATGGGCCCCCACAAGCTACCACCTAAGCTTGTTATTTTATCTAGTGTATCCCACTTAACCCCTGTTATAATCATGCCCACCTACATGTTAAGGTTTGGTTAAGTCATCTAATCATATATCAATTGCCACTTAAGGCACCCACTAGATTTCCACATGCCACCCAAAGCACTTACTTAACCCTTTACCCATGTTTAATTATATGTTCCTCTTTGGTTAAGTATTCTAATCGTATTTTATATTGCCATCCAAGGCAACCCACTAGATTCCTCATGCCACCCAAGGCACCCACTTAACCCCTCATGTCCCTCTACATGCTAATATGGTTAAGTGTTTCTTAATTAATTAATTAAGATCATGACCTCATAAAGACCTCTCACATTAGACCGTCTTTTATGACTGCTGGATATGCCGGTTGGGTCCGGGCAGCCTTACGTCATAAAAAGGGTCTAACCTCGTGTCTTTACTTTAATCACGTATTTAATTTGTGCCTAAGACCTCTCACATTGGGCTAACATTTGTAGCAACTGGTTAAGCCGGTTGGGTCCGGGCAGTTTTACGCTACAACTGAGTCCAACCTCGTGTCTTAGTTGATTAATTACACCTAATTAATCACCATCATAATTTATATTAATTATCATGTTTATTTTAGGAATATGGGTACACCTAACTTAATAGGCAAATTCCCAACTCCAAAATGTGGGTACACCTAACTTAATAGGCAAATTCCCAACATATAGTATGGGTACACCTAACTTAATAGGCAAATTCCCATACTATGTTCATTTATTTTATGTTATGCATAATTATATTAATTTCACACAATCTTATTAACATATGCATTTAATTAACCCCATCGTTCCCACGTAATTTCGTTCTCATGACATAACACATATAAAAGGTGTCAACTTGCATATGTATGAACATGTTTCAAAGGGGCCATCTTGCATATTAACAAACACATGACTTGCATATGAACTTGCATAACATGTCACATAACTTGCATATAATCTTGTATAACATGTCACATAACTTGCATATAATCTTGTATAACATGTCACATAACTTGCATATAATCTTGTATAACATGTCACATAACTTGCATATAATCTTGTATAACATGTCACATAACTTGCATATTAACTTGCATAACATGTTACATAAACTTACATATTAACAAATACATGACTTGCATATAATATGTCACATAACTTGCATATGAACTTGCATAACATATTACATGACTTGCATATGAACTCATAAACTTGCATATGATCTCATAAACTTGCATATGAACTTATAAACTTGCATATGATCTCATAAACTTGCATATGAACTTATAAACTTGCATATGATCTCATAAACTTGCATCATAACTTGCATATGAACTTGCATCATAACTTGCATATGAACTTATAAACTTGCATCATAACTTACATATGAACTTGCATCATAACTTGCATATGAATATGTATCATAACTTGCATAAAACCAAACACTTAGCATGCATAAAACCAAATACTTAGCATGCATAAAACCACATACATAGCATGCATAAAACCAAATACTTAGCATGCATAAAACCAAATACATAGCATGCATAAAACCAAATACTTAGCATGCATAAAACCAAATACTTAGCATGCATAAAACCAAATGCTTAGCATGCATAAAACCAAATACATAACTTGCATAACATGTTACATATAGACTTGCATATAATCTCCCATATAGCTTGCATAACATGTTACATATGAATAAATGTTCAACATAGTGTTTTGCATCATAAAACATGGCATTCAACTTGCATATAGCATAAAACTTGCAAAACACATATCATACAAACTTGCATAAACACATTTATCCACAAACATAGCCATGTCTTATCACATCCTACCATAATCAATTTAACAATTGATTATTAAAGCTATAGGAACTCACCAAAACCAAGATTAGCAAACTTATGTAGTAGAACTAGTTGCTATACAAGAAGAAGATGATGTTTAGAGGTTGATTAGCTTGCAACCTTCTTCATAAACTAGTGGAGGTTCCTCTCAAGTTTGATTTTGGCGGCATGGTGGCATCATTTCTATTTTTAGTATGAATTAGGGTAGTATTAGGGTGTATTTATAGATTAGGTGAGTGTTTTAGGCCCTTAGATTAACCCTAAATTAGATTAGGACCCTTAGATTTCGGCACCTTCCAGAAACCAGCCCTAAGACCAAGCCCAAACCCCAAACTGGTGCACCCAACCACAGAACTCTCTAGAAACTGTGCAGGTTTCCTGGCTCGGCACGGGCGCACTTCCCAAGTGCGCCAGTGTATTTTTGTACTGGCGCACTTCACAAGTGCGCCAGTGCATTTTTGTGCTGGCGCACTTCACAAGTGCGCCAGTGCATTTCTGGCCTGTTTCGGGTTTTTCTGCCTAACTTCGTTCGTCCATATCTCTTTCATACGGTACCTGTTTTACGCAAACTCGGACTCTATTTCGCATATTTTTCCGAGACAAACGCAATGACGCAGCCCGTTTCCCCTGATTCTCACATCTGAGATTAATTATACTTTAATTTGTGAATTTTAGCATTAACCGAAATTCGGGGTGTTACATTCTCCCCTCCTTAAAGGATTTCGTCCCCGAAATCTCTAAGCTAAGGAGAATGCATATCCTACCATCGAAACAACCATCTACTCAATCCATCAAACACGTGCATCCATTGTCCTTAAAACAGTTTCTAATGATGTATGAGCATATGCAAAAAGTGTGTGTATATGTTCCCTATCTAATGTATGAACATATGCAAACCATGATAGTGCCATGCATCCATTATGTATGCGAGAGAACCCTATCGACACATACAATATCTACATGAGTGCACAATCATTCACCAAAATGCATCATCCATATGATAACACAATCATTATACATCCATAAATATAGCTTCCTACACACAATTTTATGCAATATGCAATATGAAGTGATTGAGCCGATCTAGTGCCTAGAGTGTGTATACATGCATCCACGAGCAACCACTAGCAACCACTTGCATCCACATGCATCCATCAAACATAACATGTCTCAAACACATGTTTCAACCATAGGTTTACCCTATCTAAAGGTCAAAGGTACTAATGAGAGGACATACTAAAGATAAGATAAGTACTAGACAAACGATAAAGGAGAAGTTAAAAGACATACTCTCAAAAAGAAATGGGTACAAAGAACGCATCTTCGCTTCCGTCTCCCAAGTAGCATTGCCCTCGTCTTCTCCCCATTGCACTTTAACTAGCTGAACTTCTCTGTTCCTCAACTTCCTAGTTTCTGACCCAAGGATGCGAGTAGGAGCTCGTCGAATCGTCGCATCACGCTCTACCTCTACATCTCTAAGCAAGCTCGGCTCTACGACCTCTGCGGTCTCATGTAAGCACTTCCTCAAATGTGATACATGGAATACATCATGAATACCACTAAGTCTGTCGGGCAACTCCACCCTATATGCCATCCGTCCAATCCTTTCCTTAATAGGAAACGGCCCAACAAACCTCGGTGTTAACTTCCCAACGGACCCAAAGCGAACAACATTTCTCAACGGAGATACTTTGACAAAAACCATGTTCCCCACCTCAAACTCAAGATCCGTCCTTCTCCGATCCGCATAAGATTTCTGTCTAACTTGCGCTACCTTCATCCTTCTTCGAATCAAATCAATCTTCTCTGAAGTCTCTCTAACCATATCTGGCCCAAGCAAGATCTTATCCGTAGATTCCCACCAACATGTAGGAGATCGACAAGGCCTTCCATAAAGAGCTTCGAAAGGTGCCATGCCAATACTAGACCGAAAGCTATTATTGTATGCGAACTCCACCAAAGGAAGATGTTCTTCCCATGTACCTCCAAAATCCAAGATACAAAGCCTCAAGAGATCTTCTAAGATACGGTTCACCCTCTCGGTCTGACCGTCCGTCTGAGGATGATATGTGGTGCTCACACACAACTGAGTCCCTACCGCCTTTTGCAAACTTCTCCAAAACTCACTAGTGAAGATAGGATCTCGATCACTCACAATGCTGGATGGTACGCCATGCAATCTAACAATCTCTCTAACATAGACTGAAGCAAGCCATGGAGCGGTCCTCTTACTCTTCACGGGTATAAAATGGGCACTCTTGGTAAGTCTGTCTACCACAACACAAATTCCCGTATTGCCCTTCCTCGATCTCGGTAATCCATCGAGACACTATCCCACTTCCATAGCGGAACTTCCAAATGGGTGAAGCAACCCATCGGGTTTCTTCTGCTCTGCTTTCATTTGCTAGCACATCAAGCATCTAGCGACATACTCGGCCACATCTTTCTCCATACCGGCCCAAAAAGAAAACTCGCTTCATGTCTTGGTACATCTTGTCCCTACCAGGATGAATGGTCATCTTTGACCGATGTGCATCATCAAGTATAGCCTTCCTCCGACCCTCGTCTTGCGGTACACAAAGTCTACCGTCTCTACGCAACCACCCCTTACCATCTAGGGTGTACCTACTCAAATGGCTGGACGACTCCCCCCCCCCCCATTTATGAGCTTCTCTACTAACTCAACCAACTGTGGGTCGTCTCGCTGTGCCTCGCCAATCCGCCCCAAAAAGAGTAGGCCTAACCTCCAAGGAGGCTAGCAAACCGGGTACAAAGTCAACGGAAGGTCTAAAGTCTAACATAGAATTAAACTCCAAGCTTCGCCATTCCACGAACAATGGACTCAAAGACAGCCTTTTTCTGCTTAAGGCGTCTGCCACCACGTTACCCTTGCCAGGGGTATACGCTATCTCAAACTCATAGGATGCTAAGAATTCCATCCACTTTTGTTGTCTTAAGACAATGCGCTCAAAGAGTCTCCAACACTTCCCTAAGATGTAGGGCATGCTTTTCTCCACTTCTAGAGAAAATCAGGATATTCTCCCATGCAAAATCGTCACAACTATCCATCTCTCACGCAGACCACCCTAGTCGAACTCGACATCCCCCAAATGCAAGCCCCAAAGGCCTAAACCAATATCAGACAAACACCCAAGGGATACCTCCTTCGAATTCAGACGACCTACGTGAGATGATACTAGTAAAAACGGCTAAATAATTAAGTCCTTGTCCAACTCTGGATGTCCTTGCCAGTCTCGCTCCAAAACCACCGTTTATCCCATAACGGGCTTTGCTCAACCTATTGAGCACATACGAAAACTTTTTTTTTTCTTTTCGCTCCTAGAAAATACCAAGATGTCATCCACCAAGATCATCACGAACTTATTTAGGTACTCCCTGAACACCCTTCTTATCAAATCAACAAAGTATGCGGAGGCGTTCGTCTAACCAAATGGCATCACCAGCTACTCATAAAACCATCCGGAGTCCTAAAGGCAATCTTCTCTATACTATCCTCAGCCACCTTCAACTGACGAAACCCCGTGGCTGAGTCCAACTTGCGAAAATACTGAGGCGCCAACCAACTGATCAAAGAGATCATCAATCCTCGGCAATGGGTGTCTATTCTTCTTTGTGAGTTTATTTAGTTCTCTTTAGCCTACAAAGTCTGAGGGACCCATCCGCCTTCGTAGCAAAAACTACTAGAGCACCCCACTCCGATATACTTTGTCTTATGGACCCCTTCTCAAGCAACTCCCCTACTTGCTTATGGAGTTCCCTCCTCTCGCGAGGAGCCATGTGGCGCACTGGTAAAGATACAGGTTTAGCATTGTCTACCAGATATATATTCGGAAGTCAATCTCCCGCTCCGGAGGTAAGCCCTTCACCTCCTCAAACACATCCGAGTATTCCCGGACCACTCTAACAGATCGCAAACTCCCGACCGACGTGTCAAGCGATTCTAGATAACTTAGCATAACAGATTCCATGGGATTACAAGAGATCTCGAGAGTGTTACCCAAGCGGGTCATAAGCCTAACAACTCTCTCTTCAAAATCAAGAACGGCACCCCTACTGGATAACCAGTCCATGCCCAAACTAACCCATAGCTCGTGAAGCCCAAAAAGCATCACATCTACTCTCAACGCTAAGTATAGCAACTTTCAAACCCAAACACTTCACGGAGCCCCAATTGGGTTTGAAACAACTAAGGGATCATCTACTAACTGGTGTCTAAGTGCAGTGACTCAACTAACAATGATGAGATAAACGAACTCGATGTGTCAGAATTAAATAAAGTTCGAACCGTAAAATAAAGAAATCCTAATTCCAACCTAGACGGTCCTATCCCCATCTGGTACACTAGCCGCGGGGGAATACAACTACCCTCCAGGAGATTCCATACCTTGCCCATGCCCCTTTGGACAATCCTAATACGGTGTCCCATTCCTCCAAAAGGATAACTACTTGCCTTCTTCATCCCATTCTCCACTCGTAACCTCCCACCAATGAGGTTTCATCCTTCATTAACCAAACAACTATTTGAGCCTTCCTCCCATCGTCTATCCAATAGATACCTACCAGTCCTCCTCCTCCTTGAACCAACTTCTAATCTGACTAACGTCTAAGTCCCTTAAAGTGGTTTTCCGTTCTTATCTATCTTAGAAAGGTCATCTATACGCGGAGGGGAAACTCAAAACGAGAGAGGAAGAGATCCAAAACGGAGAATTCGAAAGATATAGATATGGCTATTGGGGATTATGCTTTTCTTTCAAAAACTTTTCTCTTAAAAGACATGTTTTTGAAAATACTCCTTTCAAAAATATTCTTAGAAAATAGTTTTTCTAAAAAATTTATCTGTTCTGGTAACCTTAAGCTCTGATACCACGTGTAACACCCCACACCCGCTATGGTCACTCGCTAAGGGAATGCCATAACATCGGTGGAGTATTTTTAAGTGAATATAGAACAGAAAAAATTACAACAAGACAGATATAAGTAATACTTGAAAATTTTAAAACATCATTTCATTGCAGTGGAAAGTAAAACATGTTTGGTTACATCACAAAACCATAATAAGAGTCAAGTACAAAATATCCATCCTGATAAATAAAAGTACATAATCCCAATACATGAACTGATAGCCATAAAAGAAAGGGTAAGCTGAGCTCTACATCTATGGTCCAAGCTCCAAAAGAGAATAAAGCAGCCTGATCTAAGCCCACTCGTACTGGGCCCACTCTGATAACCTGAGGGTTGGGAAAAAAAAGATAAAAACAACGGGGTCAGACATAAGTCTGAGTGAGTCCTATAACCTTAACAATACAATCATTAAAGTAATTAGGGTATGACATAAACAAGGTACGGTACCTCTGGGGATAATGACTACACTAAGTAGCCAACTAAACACAGGATGTACTAAGATAACCGAAAAGACGCATTTATCCACCCAAGGATAATTACTGGATTACACCACCCCAGATCTACCCACCCAAGGGTAATTCCTACACTGCACCACACTAGTCATTCCTAACTTAAAGGTTGATCCCACCCATGGACTTATATAAAAATTAACTTAATAGTTCTCGCGTACCCCTAGGTGACTAAGTAGACGCCACGGGTCCCTACAATCCACTAGGTGTACACACTACTCCCCATTCGATCGGCTCCCTAACGTAGATACCCGTGCTGACCCCACCGTGGGGTGTACCATTCCCCAGCGTGGCAACCTGATAAAACTAACGGTGCACGGCTTATATCTACACGATGCAACGTCTTATTTACCAGCCCGGGTCCACACACGCATATGAAACCCGTTGGTCATGCGTTGCCACCGCTAACCCATTTTGGCCTCTTATAGTCAAGCCCAATATGCGTGTCCCGTCACTCGACTAGAGTCGAGCCCACTAAGATACGTTTGGGATATTGGTTGAAATGGGCCCCCACAAGCTACCACCTAAGCTTGTTATTTTATCTAGTGTATCCCACTTAACCCCTGTTATAATCATGCCCACCTACATGTTAAGGTTTGGTTAAGTCATCTAATAATATATCAATTTCCACTTAAGGCACCCACTAGATTTCCACATGCCACCCAAAGCACTTACTTAACCCTTTACCCATGTTTAATTATATGTTCCTCTTTGGTTAAGTATTCTAATCGTATTTTCTATTGCCACCCAAGGCAACCCACTAGATTCCTCATGCCACCCAAGGCACCCACTTAACCCCTCATGTCCCTCTACATGATAATATGGTTAAGTGTTTCTTAATTAATTAATTAAGATCATGACCTCATAAAGACCTCTCACATTAGACCGTCTTTTATGACTGCTGGATATGCCGGTTGGGTCCGGGCAGCCTTACGTCATAAAAAGGGTCTAACCTCGTGTCTTTACTTTAATCACGTATTTAATTTGTGCCTAAGACCTCTCACATTGGGCTAACATTTGTAGCAACTGGTTAAGCCGGTTGGGTCCGGGCAGTTTTACGCTACAACTGAGTCCAACCTCGTGTCTTAGTCGATTAATTACACCTAATTAATCACCCTCATAATTTATATTAATTATCATGTTTATTTTAGGAATATGGGTACACCTAACTTAATAGGCAAATTCCCAACTCCAAAATGTGGGTACACCTAACTTAATAGGCAAATTCCCAACACATAGTATGGGTACACCTAACTTAATAGGCAAATTCCCATACTATGTTCATTTATTTTATGTTATGCATAATTATATTAATTTCACACAATCTTATTAACATATGCATTTAATTAACCCCATCGTTCCCACGTAATTTCGTTCTCATGACATAACACATATAAAAGGTGTCAACTTGCATATGTATGAACATGTTTCAAAGGGGCCATCTTGCATATTAACAAACACATGACTTGCATATGAACTTGCATAACATGTCACATAACTTGCATATAATCTTGTATAACATGTCACATAACTTGCATATAATCTTGTATAACATGTCACATAACTTGCATATAATCTTGTATAACATGTCACATAACTTGCATATAATCTTGTATAACATGTAACATAACTTGCATATAATCTTGTATAACATGTCACATAACTTGCATATTAACTTGCATAACATGTTACATAAACTTACATATTAACAAATACATGACTTGCATATAATATGTCACATAACTTGCATATGAACTTGCATAACATATTACATGACTTGCATATGAACTCATAAACTTGCATATGATCTCATAAACTTGCATATGAACTTATAAACTTGCATATGATCTCATAAACTTGCATATGAACTTATAAACTTGCATATGATCTCATAAACTTGCATCATAACTTGCATATGAACTTGCATCATAACTTGCATATGAACTTATAAACTTGCATCATAACTTACATATGAACTTGCATCATAACTTGCATATGAATATGTATCATAACTTGCATAAAACCAAACACTTAGCATGCATAAAACCAAATACTTAGCATGCATAAAACCACATACATAGCATGCATAAAACCAAATACTTAGCATGCATAAAACCAAATACTTAGCATGCATAAAACCACATACATAGCATGCATAAAACCAAATACTTAGCATGCATAAAACCAAATACTTAGCATGCATAAAACCAAATACTTAGCATGCATAAAACCAAATACATAACTTGCATAACATGTTACATATAGACTTGCATATAATCTCCCATATAGCTTGCATAACATGTTACATATGAATAAATGTTCAACATAGTGTTTTGCATCATAAAACATGGCATTCAACTTGCATATAGCATAAAACTTGCAAAACACATATCATACAAACTTGCATAAACACATTTATCCACAAACATAGCCATGTCTTATCACATCCTACCATAATCAATTTAACAATTGATTATTAAAGCTATAGGAACTCACCAAAACCAAGATTAGCAAACTTATGTAGTAGAACTAGTTGCTATACAAGAAGAAGATGATGTTTAGAGGTTGATTAGCTTGCAACCTTCTTCATAAACTAGTGGAGGTTCCTCTCAAGTTTGATTTTGGCGGCATGGTGGCATCATTTCTATTTTTAGTATGAATTAGGGTAGTATTAGGGTGTATTTATAGATTAGGTGAGTGTTTTAGGCCCTTAGATTAACCCTAAATTAGATTAGGACTCTTAGATTTCGGCACCTTCCAGAAACCAGCCCTAAGACCAAGCCCAAACCCCAAACTGGTGCACCCAACCACAGAACTCTCTAGAAACTGTGCAGGTTTCCTGGCTCGGCACGGGCGCACTTCCCAAGTGCGCCAGTGTATTTTTGTACTGGCGCACTTCACAAGTGCGCCAGTGCATTTTTGTGCTGGCGCACTTCACAAGTGCGCCAGTGCATTTCTGGCCTGTTTCGGGTTTTTCTGCCTAACTTCGTTCGTCCATATCTCTTTCATACGGTACCCGTTTTACGCAAACTCGGACTCTATTTCGCATATTTTTCCGAGACAAACGCAATGACGCAGCCCGTTTCCCCTGATTCTCACATCTGAGATTAATTATACTTTAATTTGTGAATTTTAGCATTAACCGAAATTCGGGGTGTTACAGAACCCTATCAAAGACTTCCTCTTACTGGGAACCCTTCCCAAGTGAAAGAATAAAAGGTGTGCGCTTGTACGTAAAGCTTCTAGATACATCTTTTAGGAAGACACTCTATATCAGAAGAGCTTATTAGTTTCTTTACTCTGATGCATTGCCAACGACCACGAAAAATGCGTATAGCAGGAAGTACACAGGTGAGTGTTGTGATCACACCGGGGGGAATTTTGGAAAAAAGATAGCTAGGTATGGCTACTACTTATGGCATACCGTGAACTGGGATGTGGCTGATTAATCACAATGCCAAGATAAATGCTAGAGGTTTGCGAAGATTCCTAGAAATCCGCCAACTCAACTCACCCAAATGGTCAGTCCTTGGCCATTTGCAGCCTTTGGGATAGACATCATCTGTAATCTTTCGATCTCGAAAGGTGGAGTGAAGTATGCCATCGTGGCAGTTGACTATATCACGAAATGGGTCGAAGTTGAACCACTGGCCACGATATCAACAAAGCGGGTGATCAACTTCATCATCAGAAACATTATATGTTGGTTTGGACTTCCCAAGGCTATCATCACTGATAACTATACCCAATTCAACAGCTCCGAATTTGGAGATTTCTGTCGGTGACATCACACTAAAAAGATATACACTACATTCGTGCACCCATAATCAAACGGAAAGATCAAAGCAGTAAACAAGATCATCAGCTCCATCCTAAAGAAGCGATTGGAGCGGGTTAAAGGCAAATGGGTCAACAAGTTACCATTATCCCTTTGGTTTTATCACACTACCATAAGTCCGCAACTGGCTACACTCCGTTCACCTTGTCTTATGTCTTTGAGGCAGTGATAACTGTGGAGCTTGAAGTCCCCTCTCATCGAACGATGTACTACGATCCTTTGACTAATAAGGACCTTCTCATAGAATCATTGGACATGATTGAGGAGAAGAGAGAGGAGGCTAATGTATGTGCTTCGGCATATAGACATCGCGTTGCTTGTTACTACAACAAGAGGGTTCAATCTAGAACCTTCGATCCTGGCAACCTTATGCTAAAGCGTGTCTTCTTGACTGCAGCTCTATGTGGACGATATAGGAAGGACCATACGTCGTTCGACGGAAGCTTAATGATGGAACTTTTAGGATAACGACCATCGCTAGCGATGATCTTCAAAGATTATGGAACGCTAAAAGCTTGCAACTGTATTTAACTTATGCCTTTTATTCTTTCACTTTTGTATTTATCATTTCATTTCTTCGACTATGTAATAAGGCGTGACTCGCCAATTGTTTATGAATAATGGATCTTTTCCATGCTCCACGACTGTGATTATTACTCTGGCTATGTGTTGTGATTCGATCAACAAGTGCCAAGAATTGAACAAAGGGCATGTCTAAATCCCCAATGACGTTAATTGGCTCATATTTCGATGAGCTAACCCAACTCCACGACTAGTCAGACTTAGGTTGACTAAATTTGAGATTGACTTCGATGCTTGACGCGGCGATCCCCTACTTTATGAACCAAAGTGTTTAAATGATGCTAAGGGGAATGTGATATGACAATTCGCGTGACTAACTCCAACTCTCACGACTCAAGATAGAGTATAAAATTGGGGTAGTGTGAATGATGTACCACGACTTACGACCGCTAATCTCATAACTCTAACCCAGATCAACTTAGGGAGAGTATAAAGGATGATTTCTACAACGCCTACGCTAACTCCATCACATATCGACTGAGGACAGGAGTATAAAGACTTAAGGAAACAATGTTCAAATGACATAAACATGTCCCTACCAACGCTGGGAGCATAGGCATGCACTTACAGATTAACCACGAAAACATCTCGCACGCGACTTGTGATTCAAAGTTGATTGGGGACATATACACTATACCTCCAAGCCACAATAGTTAGCAATTATGACTTGAAAATTTAAGCAAAATTTGCTTAACACTTCTTTATGACTTACTTACTGTAACCTATTACTTATGACTTGACTTAGTAATATTTGAATTATGAGTACACTAAATGGAAAGAAGTATAGAATTTGCAAACAAATAACATTATTACGTTTAACAAAAGCATCACTTAATTTATAAATGCAGGTTCTATTCAAGGTTACAGTAAAAACGCTAGGGTCGCACTCACAACAACACCAAATGGCCTAAAAACGAGACAAAAGATTAATCAACTAAGCCTTCGACGGCTTACCATTGGTTTTATTCTTCTTCTTCTCCTCCTTCTCCTCGGCCAGCTTAGCCAGCTCCTCCACGGTAAGGTTGTGCCTCATCTTATACTTATCTGTTAGGGTACCCTTAACTCTAGAAGCAGGCGTGTCGTGTTTTTTCTTATGGCGCTTAGCTGAGGTAGGTGGCAAAGTTTCTTTGATTGGAAGATCTGTGCTGGAAGGAGGAATAGCTTTAAGCGGCTTCCCATAAGGAGTCCATAATTTGAATCATATGAGGTAGAGAAGCTTTCCCTCGTCTCTGTAAGGGTCAGAGGTTCCATCTTCCTGGACTACCCAGTATCAACCACATCCCCTTCCTACTGCTGAGAGTCCCTGTTCTCTAACCCCTTCAATGCATCAATTATCACTTCATCTTTGTCTGGGTCTTCGACAGGGGGTGCTTGTTGCTCTTTAGACACTTTCACATCAAACCTCAGAAGCAGTCTTCTCCATAGGTATACCTAAAGCAGGAAGAGCAATAATCAATCCAGGTGGAATAATGGGTCTTCCAACTGGAATCTCGACTGCCAGGAAATATGACATGATTACTTTTTGAAATTGTGGAGAGAAAAGAGTTATACCCTTGGCTGAGGTAACTTTAGGAGTGGCAAGAGTCGCAACTTCTTAGATAAGAGTAAGAGGATTTCTCGAGGCCAAACCTGGCTAATATAGATTGTATCCTTGCAATGTTTCTGATGATTGGCCTTGTTTCTTTTATAGAAGGATCCATGGCAGGTTGTAGGTTGACCAGTAGATTTCGTAGAAGCTGCATTGCCCTTAAGTATGCCAGTTTCCCCTTCCATAGCTGTTTTTCCTTTCATCCTTTATCGCTCAGCATCCTCCTCCTCTTTCAATAACCATCTTCCCTCGATCAAAATCTCTGGCTCGTCGCCCCTTAGAAGTTGGGCCATTAGCGCCTCTTCATTTACGGTACCCTCGATAGAAACTCTTCACTACTCTTCCATAAACATCTTCCAGGTGTCGGCTAGTGTTTGCGGGTGATCAACACCCCATGATATGTCCCAATTGCAATTGACTTGGGCATAAAACATAAGCACGTTGTTACCGAAATACATCTGCATCTTTTATATATTTCCCGTAGGACTTGCCTTGAGCCTTTGGATTTCTATGTCATGTTGAAGATGAGAGTTAGAAGCATTTTGCAGTGCAGTATGAGCATTTTCCTCCACTTTCTTTCTGGCTTCCTCTAAGACCGCGAGTTGGACTTTAGGATTTGCAACCTCTATGTTCAGCTGCCTCTTCTCACTCCTCAGTTATTCATTCTCCACGTTTAAAGACTTATTCTACTCCCCCACTATCTTCGCATCATCCTGAGCTACCTTGGTTAGAATCAACCAGTGGTTAATCTCATTTTTGAATCAATCGCACACACCGTCAAGCTCAGTTTGGCTCTTGTCATATTGTACCTTAAGGGTAAGTTCTTTTTGAGTTGCCAACAGAATACATTTATCGCAATCCCACTGCTCATTCGTATTGGCGATGCCTAAATCCAAGCCTTTAATAATGTTGGAAAATCGCCTTGCAAAAGTGGACATGTACTGAGAGAAAATAAAGCTGACATCCATCCTAACCCAATTGCTAAAAGAATCTGGAATCGGTTGCAAGTTTAGGACGAACATCAATCGAGAGAAATGATACTAGGGAAATGTCTTCTCCAATTCTTTGATTCTATTTATAGGGTCTTCTACTGCCTGTAAGAACGTGATAGGTGAGGGCTTTTATTTTTGTGCTTAGCAGGGGCAGGAGGCTCTCAGACTCGAGAAACAATTGACTGTGATAATAAAAGATGATCGATAGGAAGTCTGTGGTGAGAGGTCTTTGTTTGGGAGCGCTCACTAATAATTTTTCCATCACCTCGGGAGGACTTGTGGTGATAACGGGAAGCGAAAAGGTGTTTTACCTTTTCACACTCTTTCTCTTGGGCTCATTACCTCTCATTCTCTTTCCTCTCCCAATCCTCTTTCCCTTGTCTCTTCTGCTCACGCTCTTTTTGTTCCCTTTCACGAGCATGCCTCTCATTATATTCCTATTCTCGTTTTTCCTAGGAAGAAGTTGGACCACTGGGACCGCCACTATGCAGACTAGCATTGAATCGATCATGGTATTTTGCTCCTCTCGTCATGGGACTTGTAATTCAAGAAAAAACTCAAGTTAGCATATAGACGAAAAAATTACTATGACGAGCAATGCTTTTGTGTGTGTGTGTCTTAGCATCCCCACAATGGACCAGAGCCCGAAATTAGGCTTTATCGTCGTTGCCTCCTTGGCATTATACGAGTCTCTCTTCCCAAACTTTGGGAACAAAGAAGCTAGATCCAGATTCTGAGAAGAATACATAATGTCTGACAAATCCAAATCTTCTAGGCCCTAGTATGGAAACTCGATATCCTCTGACCGACCACCCTGGACAGGAGACTTCCCATTTTCTATAGTAGTATCCTTCGATTGAGGACTTTGTGATTTTTCCTTGACTACCTTCTTGGGAGATGGCTCTTTATCCCCTTCTATGGGCCATCGACTAGACCCGGGGGCATCCGTATCTTTCATGCCTTTTCTCTTTTTCACTATCTTCTTGGCTTGGACTTGAGGTTGGGATGCGATGACCGTACACCCTCCGATTGGTAGCATGACAACTTGCCCTCTAACTTGGGGCACGATGACTTTTTAGAGCAGCTGTTAGAGTTCAGTACCCGATAGAATGATTAGCATCAAGGAGATGATATCGATGTAAGAGCTCGTCAAAGATGCATCTCTTGACATTATGGTTATGGTTATTTGCATAAGTACCTAGTAAAGTGTCCATGCGATCGCAAAATTCTTGATCGACGGGCTTTGCCGGAATGCCACCTACAAAGTTGGTAAGTATTAGAGGCTTTCCCATAAATCGAAAGAAACCAAGTTAAATCCAGATGCTTACTACACTTGATTCATCCCCTAACACAGCCTTCTTATAAAGGAACATAAAACCATTCAATTCTTATGTCTCCAATCTTGTTGAACCCCTCTATAATGACTTTCTTTCCTGGAGTAGAATCAAAATAAAGAAAAAAAAGGAGTCTCAGTATGACGATGCTTGAAGTTGTAAAGGTAGACAATGTCATCAAATGTTAGCTTCTGCCCTAGATGCTCCAAAAATACAACGAATAAAGATAAGAGTATGTCGTAGGATGGAGCTGCATTGGCGTTAGTTGCATGCATTGAAGGAAATTAATGATGAATGGTTTGAAGGGAGGAATGACTCCAACTGTGCAGATTTGACGACAAATCGACATGAAGCTTAATGGAGTGTGACGATCTAGAAATTTAAACTAGTTAAGTAATTAATTTACAACTTGGAAAAAATATATTTTTTACAAACTAAATGGATGATAACATGTATAGGTAGCATTTTTGGTTAAGTGTTGTATATAGTTTTCATAACATTTAAGAGAAAATGCTACTAAAAGTACATCCCTCCTTCCTAAGACAAGTGTTAGGACACATGTGTACATGCATGCAACTTTTCATGCATGAATGACACATATCCTATGTGTTGTCCATCCCTTAAGCCTTCTCTCCAACTATATAAGGACCTCATCCCCTCTCATTTTTCTCATTCCACTCCATTCTCTCTTTTCTGCATCTTCTTTCTTCTTCTTCCACCATTGCTCTCTCCCTCTCTTCCTCTTCCTTCCCTCCTATTCCCAACCTAAATGCCCTTCTTCCTCCTCCTCTTCCTAACCCGTGAGCTCCCCTCTTCCACCACCCCAAACCCGAGCCTCCACCACTTCCTTCCCTCCCCCTTTGTTCGGCCTAAACCCCACCACCTCCTCCTTTTCCAATCTGTCACCTACCTCCCCACTTGCGCCCCTCCTTCTCGACCATCCAACACCAAACCATGGCCCCTAAACTCCCACCAACTCGTCCCCACCAAGAGCCACCCAAGCACCACCTAACACCACCCTTTACACCCCCTTGTGCTACATATCCAAGCCATCCCCACGCCGCCACCTACCCCCTAGCCATACCCTCCTCCTCCTAATATTTTATAATATATGTAGTAATAATGTTAAAGAAGATGGTGATGATCGATAGTCGGTTCAGAGTAGTCTGGGTTAGCTAGGAAGTCCTACCGTAAAGTCAGGTGGAGTGAGACCCCAAGGTGAGAAAATCTTCACTTGTATTTGTTAATATGGATGTTATGTTGATTGCTGTGAATTTATAGTTAATTGGTTGTTAACGAAGTGTAAGCGTTATTTACCAAAACGCTTACACATACTCACACATACATATATATATATATAATGTGATATGGTTGAATGGATTTTATGGTTGTTTTTATAATTGATAGTAGTAATACTATGTCATACTGCACAAGTTACACAAACCTATGTGGAATTATATGGGTTTTGGTTAAGTCTCATGCTTAACGGATAATATAAATGAATATTATATTCATTTAAAATTAGTGTAAAAATAAAAGTTGGAATTTAAGATCCAAAACCAGATAGATATGAAATTAGAGTGATTACGATTTTTTTTGTAAATGTGGAAGTTTGTTTAAACAAGGTTTTGATATTAAACAGCGTGCTCAAGTTAAATCAATTTTTGTTTCTGAAATTTAGTTCAGGTTAACTATATAGATGATGTTTTAAACTCAAACCAAATATTCCACTTAACTTATATGATATTTAATTTTAGTTCTGAAAAGTTTGGGTTTCAAAAAATTAATTTTTGAAAAATAATAATATTTTATTAATTAAATAGTAATATGATATTCTATAAAATTCAATAATTGAATTTAAAGTTAAATTTTTGGAATATAGTTTTGAAACTATCTTATATATATTTTAAAGGATTTTTTAAATATTTTGAAGTAAAACGGATTAGTTTTAGTATGAAGTTAAAATGCGGTCAAAATAGAGATTGTCATGCTACGATAGTTGCAAATTTCGACCATAGACTTTAGATTGATATAACAATTCAATTTAAATCAAATTTTTATGAAATGAAAAACGTTTTCTTTCTAATTATTATAATTTTCAAATGAAAAAGGAATTTTAAAATTTCAATATATAGTTTTCAAGTTATGTTCAAAATAATTTTTAATAAAAATCGCGCTAGTGCATTTTAATGACCAAATTCGGAAATCGATTAAAATGGCTATTTAAAAATTATTAAAAATATGGATTTTTTTATAAATCCTACCAAATAGTTTAAAAGTGACTTGGATTGAAATAATGAAGTTTGGAAGTTATTTACATCAAACCAGTTAAATACGCCGATTAACAACGCTTTTTATTTAAATGAAATTTGAAGGGTTTTGATATAATAATCTTTATCCGAACTTTGGTATACATTTTTAAATGAATAATGAAGTATTTTTGGAAGATATATAGGAATTTTAAATCTGTGTTAATATTGAGACTTAATTGAAATCCTATATATTCATATCTTTTGAAATAATGCTTATTATTCAGGAAGTCCGGGATCAGAACTTATGTCTGAAAAACCATTTCGAATAATAATACAATGTAATGGAGCAAATAAATATGTTAAAGAAACGGTGTTTGAAGACTGGGACCCTTTACATCAGAAGGACCGCTCGCTGATGGTATCAATGGAAAGCTTCCATCTTGAGATTTATTGTTTATATTATAGCAGTGGTCTGAACATATTTGGAGATTTTCCGAATTCGTAAGGTCTTCTCCCCTTTATTGGATGAGGAATAAAGCACTTTCGGTTTTGTTCAGTCCTAGAACAATCTTGTATGGATGTGTGTATGACATTGTATTTTGTAATGTATTGATTGATCTTTACTAAAAATATTTCTGTTGGTGGTGGAGAAATTTGTTCTCTTAGCTTAACACCCTTCTTTTAGACATATTAGCTCAAAGGTGATATGGTTAGTGATTATCAATTATATGTTATGAAAGATAGTGGCAAACAATTGCCACTAAGAGCAAGTGTAACTGAATTTATAACTAAATGTAAGAGCTCTTCATTTTTCTAACATCCCTGGTCCCTTGAGGGAATGCCTACGTCAAGCGAAGGTGCGTAGCGAAAGAGAGCCTTACGGCTCTACGCCTTGGTCTTCATGGCTGTGTGGCTATCTTTCCTTGACAGTATGGCATGCCAAGTGATTGGGCTGCAGATGATCAAAGCATGGCTTTAGGGTCTAGCGTAGCTTTGTGTACCGAGACTTCGTGAAGCCTTACACCCCAGGAAATGGCCAAAACAAGATTAAACGTAGCAAGGTTTAATGGGTCGCGCCCATAAGGGTTTGTTCATTTCCTTCTAGATAAAAGTAGTATCATGGTATAAAGCCCATGTGTTTTACTTATGTGGAAAACTCTACTTTATGTGGATGTTGGAGCCCGCTCAGAATGGTCGGTTACGACCAGGAATGACATACTAAGGAGTATGTGGAAGATGGAATGGATTTGAGGAGTGTAACGACCCGCATTCTACGCATCAGGGGACCATAGAATATTTATTTATTTCTCATGCAAAGTCGATAGCCATGTAACTTTGGGAGACGACTATTGGGGTCATTTCCCATGTTCATGATTTTTGCCGATTTTTAAATGACCATTTTGCCCCTAGCTGATCTTGTTTCGGCCATAACTTTTGATTGATAAGGATTTTTGACTTGAAACCACTTTCATTAAATCCGAATGATGGTCTACCTTTCCGTAGAGTGGTCATAATGGCCAAACGGACTCACCGTTTGGGAGATATGGCTAAAACAAGGTTTAGAAGGTGAAAAACAGCATAACTGGGCCTAATTAGGGTGATTAGCAAGAGGGCCCATAACCCATTTCGGGATTAGGGTTATGGGGAGGCTGAGAACAGTAGGAAAACGATCTATTTTCATTTTCTCAGCTGCCTCAAACATTTCCCTAACCCTAACAATGGCCTCCAACACCCAAATCACCTTCTAGTCACCATTTAATCAAGTTTTAGCCTAATCTAGATCTAATCAAGGAAAATTAGCATCAAATTGGGAATAGAACTGATGTGTTGCATAGATATTCAACCCAAATCAGAGATATTTTCAAATCTAAGTTTTATTTGTGGCTAAGGTGAGTGATTAGCATTGTTTTTACACTAATTATAGTTAATTAGGGTGATTAGTGTTAATTAACGAAATTATGCATGTTAAAATTCTGGAAAAATATTCAGAAATTCTTAAATATTATTTTAAGCCCCTGTTAGAAGTTTGGGTTAGTTTGGTTAAGTTTTGCTAATCCTATCATTAGATTTGCTTAAACATACTTAAGGGGAAAATATGGGTTTTGGATATGTTTGATCCGTTTTGACATATCAAATTGTTGTTTTCGTGTTTATGGTCAATTCTATATGTTGCTTTGACTATATGGTATGCTTTATGATTGATTAGAACAGTTAAAATTGTCGAAAACACCATTGTGTGGCGTAAAACAGTCGCTGGAAAAGTGGTAGGAAATGTGCAGGGTTTCAGATTGGATCGGGTCGGATATGGGGCTCGGAATCAGATAAGAGAACTGGGCATGGGGGATTCGATTCGGATCGTAACTTGGCACTAAAGGAGGCTTGGCAAGAGGGAAGGCCATTTGCATAAGAATCGGAGTTGGGTTCGGATAGGGAGCAAGGAAGGGGATGCGGATCGGATCGGAGAAGAGGAGCTGGAGCAACGGATGGGATCGGTTCGTCGTAACCAAAATGAACCGGATGGAGCTGACCACCGACCCGAACCAAGTATGTGTGTCTGGACCGAACCAAGGAGGAATGGAGCACTGTGCATGCCTAAACCGAATCAAGGCGTGGGCTAGAACCACCGAACCGGGTTAGGAGTACCGAACCGAACAAGATGTATACTCTTACTTCTACGTGACGACTCTTTTGAAGACCAACTCCAATTCGACCAAAACCCGAGATGCAAAGGAAGTCCAAATAGGAAGTAGAACTCGGGATCCAGATGGGAACCAACGGGTTAACTCCATATATTTGACTTTGCTACAAGATGTGTGCTAAGGGGTTATCGACGTCCATAACTTTGATTCACCACCAAGACGGATGTTAGGCTACGTATCAGTGCAGTGGGGTAGTTATTACTCCATGGGGCAGAGTGATCGTAGCATGGCTATGAGACAGCGCTGTGGAGTCTTCATGAATTCATGGGGCAGAGTGGGCATAGCAAGGACTAATGGCTATGGATCAGTCCCCATGGGGCAAAGTGATCATAGCAAGGATTTGGGTGATCAAAGCGGTGGATATCGTATGCTTACGCATCGAGTGAGAGATGTGAGGGTGGTTGCTATGCTTGATTGTTTGCCATCATTATGACATGCACACCCCCACCCCCTATCTTTACACCATATGTTAGTGTCACCTTAGACTATTGTACATCTTGTTGTGCTAACTCTTTGGTTGCAGGTCCACGTTCAGGTATGGTTTAGTATACCTGTTATTGTTCTGTTTTTGCTGCTTATCGCATATACCAGATTTTTGTTTAATCCAGAGTTTTATGTCTCTTCTTATCACTCTGGATGCTCTTAAACGGGCAGACTAGAGATAGGTTAGGTGGTATGCACGAGTAGCTATACCGGAGACGAGTAGGAGGCTTCCACGTATGGTATATATATATAGATATTCACCCTGTGTCACTGCTGGTCACTACTTTGGGCATTAGTAGTGTACCTTTCTTATTTTGCTTTTTAGACAGTTTGAAAAGTTGTAATAACAATGATGTGGAACATAAGCTGTATTTTGAATTTTCCGCTGCTATCATGGTTTAGTTTCCAGCTTATGCACTGTCTCGCCTATTTTATGTCAAGTATGTTATTAATATATTTTATTCCATGCGATGTGAGACATTCTACAGGTTCCTTGCTAGTTCAAATTCCCTTCTTTTCCTTTCTTTGGCGACCGTCCTGTGCTGGTTGGACATCGGCATAGCGCACTTTCATTTGAAATGTCGGCTGGTGAGAGGCGTGCCGTCACATTTGGTATTAGAGCTCTAGGTTGCGTAGTTAACCTAGGGAAGACATCAGAGAGAGATAGTACGTATATGAGAGCCCGTATTTGTGATATTTTGGTTTTCAAAAGCTATATATATAGTATTATATATTTATGGATGAAGTCGCACTGCACTGGCACTACTGAAGAGATGGTTAATCGTTTTCTCCTTACGGATTGAACGATGAGCCGATATGCTTGGGGTACTGGTAGAGGAGCTAATAATGGGAATGCTCCTGATATGAGGACGATGTTCACTAACTTCATGAGGGAGATGCTTAGAAATGTGCAAGGAGCAGTTCCCAATGCTGCAAATGGTGGTGGTGCAGCGGTGCAGGCACCTAGAGACGATTTCGCCAAACTTTGCAAGGATTACACTAGTTTTGGTGGGAAGCCATTCCACGGAACGGAATCAGCTACAGAAGTTCGGGATTGGTTGGATAGCTGTGAGCGTATCTTCGAAGACTTGGGTATCGAGGATGTAATGAAGAGAAAGCTAGCATCCCGTCAGTTGCAAGGACGGACGATGAATTGGTGGAATGGTATTAAGGCAGCTACACCTGAGGATCAAGTTACTTGGGATCAGTTTAAGGCCCGATTCAGTGATAAGTTTATCCCAGCTGCTCAGAAATCAGAGTTGTTTAGGAAGTTCTTGGAGGTTAAGCAGAATGGTAGGGCAGTCTCGGAGTATATTGCTGAATTCGATACTTTATCGAAGTATGGATTATCTTTTATCGACACTCCCGAGAAGAAGAATGAGAAGTTCATAACAGGATTAGATCAGTACTTGGGGAAAAGGCTTATAAACCATATCGATGAGACGTTTGAATCGATTGTGGGGAAAGCTTTGAGATCAAAGAGTCTATACCCTAAGTCGAAGACTGAGGTTGCATCTGTAGAGGAGCCAAAACCGCAAGCAAGCGGTGGAGGCAAGAATGGTTCTCAAAATAAGAGAAAGCAGAATCAGACCAAGGATGGCCAAAAGAAAAAGAATAAGAAAGATGTTGAGTGCTTTAGCTGTGGAAAGAAGGGCCATTATGCTAAAGAATGTCGAGCAAAGCCAGCGGACAGGAAGTGCTTCAACTGTGGCCAAGTGGGATATCACAAGGATAAATGTCTGCAACCCCCTAAAGAGAAGCAGATTGTGAAAGCATATGCTCTTAATGTTGTTCCTTCTTCGTCAAATGCCCCAACTGCGGCGGAGAAAAGAAAGAATGTCGTTATCCAAGGTATGCTTTCTATTTATGATGTTCCTGTTCGAGTACTATTTGATACTGGGGCTTCCCGTTCCTTCATATATAGTGACCTGGTAGATAAGTTGGGATTGGAACCCGAGATAGTCGATAGACCTTTAGCGGTGACGAACCCGATTGGTGGTTCAACTAGCCTTAGCATGATTTGTCGTAATGTGGTCTTATCGATTTATGGACACATGTTTGTTTGTGATTGCTTTGTTTTGGGCTTTACTGGGTTTGGCATTTTTTGGGAGTCGATTGGCTCCAAAGGTACAGGGTGGTGGTAGACTGTGAAGGCTTTTTGGTGACAGTCAGAGCGAATGATGGGCGGAGGGTAGTGTTAGGTGGTCTACCTAGTAATGGGGTAATGGCTAGTTATCTAAATTCCCTCGACATCCCGCATGATGAGTTGTCAGATGTGCCCGTGGCTGGCCAGTATCCGGACGTCTTCGAGGAAGTGACCGGACTTCCACCACACCGAGAGATTGAGTTTCATATTGATTTAGTGAAAGATGCTAGGCCTATAGTGATTCCACTTCGTCGTATGGCGCCAAGAGAGCAGCGAGAGCTCGAAGTGCAAGTGAGCGATCTTTTGAAGAAGGGATTTAATCGAAGAAGTGTTTCCGAGTGGGGATCACTAGTTGTGTTTGCTACCAAGGAAGATGGTTCCTTTCGATTGTGTGTAGACTACCGCGAGTTGAATAAGGTGACGAGGAAGAATAAGTATCCTTTACCGCGGATAGATGATTTGTTTGATCAGTTGAGTGGCGCGAGAGTGTTCTCCCAGTTGGATCTCGCGACAGGTTTTCATCAGCTTAGGGTGGAAGCTGAGAGTATAGCTAAAACGGCCTTTCGGACGTCGTCTGGATTTTATAAGTGGTTGGTCATCCATTTGGGTTGACTAATGCACCAGCATATTTTGTGGATCTTATTAATAAATTATTCCAAGATCAATTGAATAAGTTTGTTCTTGTGTTTGTGGATGTCATACTTGTCTACTCGAGAACAGAGGAAGAAAACGAGGAACATTTGAAGATAGATATGGAGGTGTTGAGAAAACACCAATTGAAAGAAAAGTTTTCTAAGTGTCAATTCTGGAGGAGGGAAGTGAGATTCTTGGGCCATGTTGTTTCAGAAAATGGTATTGTTGTGGACCCTGCAAAGGTGGCTACGGTACAAGATTGGTCTACGCCCAAGAATGCAACAGACGTAAGAAATTTCTTGGGATTGGCTGGATATTATCGTAAGTTTATCCAAGACTTCTCCAAGATAGCGACACCGTTGACTCAGTTGACCAAGAAAAATCAAACTTTTGTTTGGGACGAAAAGTGCGAGAATGCATTTAAGAGTCTAAAGGAAAATTTGACATGTGCACCAGCGTTAGTCATTCCTAAAGGGAATGAAGAGATGATGGTATACACAGATGCCTGTGGTACCGGACTAGGTGTTGTATTGATGCAAGAGGTAGGGTTGTAGCTTATGCTAGTCGGCACCGCATGAGAAAAGATATCCTACCCATGATTTAGAATTGGCAGCGATCGTATTCGCATTGAAGATGTGGAGACATTATCTCTTGGGAGAAAGATTCGAGTTGTTTACCGATCATAAATCATTAAAGTATCTTTTCTCTCAGAAGGATCTAAATCTCCGACAGCAAAGATGGTTAGAATTCTTGGCTTCCTACAATTTCGATATCGCATATATACCAGGAAAGGTCAATGCGGTAGCTGATGCATTAAGTAGAAGACATGCCAGTTTAGGGGCTATGTTTCTAGAATGGAAGCAACTAGAGTACATCGTTGGGTATGATTTCATACCAAAGTGCGAATTGGATCTAGAAGTATTAGCAAGTTTGACGATCAGACCCACTTTGATTAAGCGGATTGGTTCCAGTCAGAGAGACGATACTAACCTATTGGAAATCATCTCCAATTTAGAGATGGTTATCGACGAGGAGATGAACAAGTATGGGCTTGATCGAGATGGATGGCTTAGAAAGAATGGAAGACTAGTTGTGCCCAATGTCAATGGATTGAGAGATGAAGTGCTTAGAGAATGTCATCACTCAAACTGACCATACATCCCGGTGGTAACAAAATGTATCAAGATATGAGGCAGACCTACTACTGGGAAGAGATGAAAAGAAACGTTGGGAAGTTTATATCCAAATGCATGAATTGCCAGCTAGTTAAAGCTGAGCAAAAGAAGGCTAGTGGCTTGTTGCAACCATTAGAAATTCTAGAATGGAAATGGGAACAAGTCTCAATGGATTTCATTGATGGGTTACCAAGAACTAGATCGGGCCATGATAGTATTTGGGTGATTGTGGACCGATTGACTAAGAGTGCAAGGTTTATACCCGTTAAGTCGAATAGAACGGCAGCTAAGTTAGTGGAACTATATATGAAGTGGGTAGTGAGATTTCATGGAGTACCTAAAAGCATTGTGAGTGACCGGGACCCGTTGTTTACTAGTGGGTTTTGGAAGAGCTTATAAGAGGCTCTAGAGTCAGAATTATATCTCAGTATTGCATACCATCCTCAAACCGATGGTCAGACAGAGAGGGTGAATCGAGTATTAGAAGATCTCTTGAGAGCTTGCATATTGAATTTTGGTGGATCATGGGATGACCATTTGCATCTAGTAGAGTTTGCATATAATAATAATTATCAGTCCAGTATTGGTATAGCTCCATATGCAGCTTTGTACAGAAGACCATGCAACTCACCGTCATGTTGGTTAGAAACCGGTGAGAAATTTGTGTTTGGGCTAGATGTGATAAGAGAAACCTCAGATAAGATCAAGGTTATCCGGCAACGAATGAAGGCTGCCCAAGATAGGCAGAAGAGTTATGCTGATAAGAGGAGAAGAGATTTAAAATTCTCCATTGGCGACTTGGTGTTTGTCAAGATTTCTCCATTAAAGAATGTTATTCGATTTGGAAGGAGAGGAAAACTGGCGCCAAGATTTGTTGGTCCATTCCCAATCCTCGAGCAAGTTGGGAATTTGGCATATAAAGTTGAATTACCAGAGAAGATGGCAGGAGTTCATAACGTATTTCATGTTTCCCAGTTAAGGAAATTCGTGCACGACCCTGATATGACTATTTCACCTGATCAGTTGGATGATATGGAAGTAGAACCCAAGGCGGTTGGGAACCACAAGCCGATTCGTATTATCGAGCACGATACGAAACAACTTCGAAGGAAAGCGGTGGATCGAGTCAAAGTTCAGTGGGGCGAGAATGAGAATAACTACAATTGGGAGATAGAGGTGAGCATTAGGAAGACGTATCTAGAACTCTTTGCCTGGCAAAATTTTAATTGCAATTTAGTTTTCCACATGCTAGGAAAGACCTGTTTGTTGTTTTGTATGTTTGATTGTTGTGAATGGTTGGTAGGCATGCGGGATCCGTTACTTATTTCTTAGTTAAGGAATTTCGGGGGTGAAATTTCTTAAGGGGGGAAGAATGTAACGACCCACATTCTACGCATCAGGGGATCATAGAATATTTATTTCTTTCTCATGCAAAGTCGTATAGCCACGTAACTTTGGGAGACGACTATTGGGGACATTTCTCATGTTCATGATTTTTGCCAATTTTTAAATGACCGTTTTGCCCCTAGTTGATCTTGTTTCGGTCATAACTTTGGATTGATAAGGAGTTTTGACCTAAAACCACTTCCATTTGATTTGGATGATGGTCTACATTTCCGTAGAGTGGTCATATTAGCCAAACGGACTCACCGTTTGGGAGATATAGTTAAACAAGGTTTAGAAGGTTAAAAACACCTTAACCGGGCCTAATTAGGGTGATTAGCAAGAGGACACCCATTTCGGGATTAGGATTATGGGGAGGCTGAGAACAGTAGGAAAACGATCTATTTTCATTTTCTCAGCCGCCTCAAACATTTCCCTAACCCTAACAATTGCCTCCAACACCCAAATCACCTTCTAATCACCATTTAATCAAGTTTTGGCTTAATCTACATCTAATCAAGGCAAATTAGCATCAAATTGGGAATAGAACTGCTGTGTTGCATAGAGATTCAACCCAAATCAGAGATATTTTTAGATCTAAGTTTTATTTGTGGCTAAGGTGAGTGATTAGCATTGTTTTTACACTAATTATAGTTAATTAGGGTGATTAGTGTTAATTAACGAAATTATGCATGTTAAAAATCTGGAAAAATGTTTAGAAATTCTCAAATATTATTTTAAGCCTCTTTTAGAAGTTTGGGTTAATTTGGTTAAGTTTTGCTAATCCTATCATTAGATTTGCTTAAACATGCTTAAGGGAAAAATATGGGTCTTTGGTATGTTTGATCCGTTTTGACATATCAAATTGTTGTTTTGGTGTTTATGGTCAATTCTATATGTTGCTATGACTATATGGTATGCTTTGTGATTGATTAGAACCGTTAGAATGGTCGAAAATACCGTCATGTGGCGTAAAACAGTCGCTGGAAAAGTGGCAGGAAATGTGCAAGGTTACGGATTGGATCGGATCGGGTTGGATATGGGGCTCGGATCGGATAAGAGAACTGGGCAAGGGGGATTCGATTCAGATCGGAACTTGGCACTAAAGGAGGGTTGGCAAGAAGGAAGGCCATTTGCATAAGAATTGGAGTTGGGTTCGGATAGGGAGCAAGGAAGGGGCTGCGGATCGGATCGGAGAAGAGGAGCTGGAGCAACGGATGGGATCGGTTCGTCGTAACCAAATCGAAACGGATGGAGGTGACCACCGACCCGAACTAAGTAAGTGTGACTGGACCGAACCAAGGAGGAATAGAGCACTGCGCATGCCTAAACCAAATCAAGGCGTGGGCTAGGACCACAGAACCGGGTTAGGAGTATCGAACCAAAACAGATGCATACTCTTACTTCTACGCGATGACTCTTTTGAAGACCAACTCCAATTCGACCTAAACCCGAGATGCAAAGGAAGTCCAAATACGAAGTAGAACTCAGGATTCAGATGGGAACCAACGGGTTATCTTCATGAATTGTTCTTTGCTGCATGACGTGTGCTAAGGGGTTATCGACGTCCATAACTTTAATTCACCACCAAGATGGATGTTAGGCTACGGATCAGTGCAGTAGGGTAGTTATTACTCCATGGGGTAGAGTGATTGTAGCATGGCTATGAGCCAGGGCAGTGTAGTCTTCATGACTTCATGGGGCAGAGTGGACATAGCAAGGACTAGTGGCTATAGATCAGTGCAGTGAAGTCGCCATGACTCCATGGGGCAAAGTGATCATAGCAAGGATTTGGGTGATCAAAGCGGTGGATATCGTATGCTTTACGCACTGAGTGAGAGATGTGAGGATGTTTGCTATGCATGATTATTTGCCATCATTATGACATGCACACCCCCACCCCGTATCTTTACACCATATGTGTAACACCCCGAATTTCAGTTAATGCTAAAATTCACTAATTGCAGAATAAATAATCTCAGATGTGAGAATTGGGGGAAAAGAGCTGCGTTATTGCGTTCGTCTCGGAAAAATACGTGAAATAGAGTCCGAAATTTTGTAAATTGGAGTCCGTTTGGCCCAGTTATGGCCCAATGAAGTTTACAGAAAATTCAAAGTTCAAAACAGATTTAAAATTCAGGTTCAAATTTCGAAATTGGGGCCATTGGGCGCAGGTGGGAAATTTCCCGCCTAGCTACCCAAGTCGACAGCCCTGTCGACTGGGCAGTCGACTTGGCTAGGACCAAGTCGACAGCCCTGTTGACTTGGGTGTCGACAGGGGGTGCTCGGCCAGTTTGGCCTGGTGCACCATTTTAGGGTTTGGCTGTGTTTTGGGGCTGTTTTCTGGAAGCTTCCGAGATCTTATGGTCCTAATCTAATTTAGGGTTAATCTAATGGCCTAAAACACTTGCCTAATCTATAAATACACCCTAAGACTACCCTAATTCATACTAAAAATAGATTCAAGGGCCTCATGCCGTCAAATTAAAACTAGAAGGAGCCTCCACCAAAGTTGAGAGGAATCAACTCTAATCAAGTTCTAATCCACTCTAGCAACTTAATCTTCCTCATTGGAGTGCTAATTAGTTATTTGTGAGTTCCTATGCCTTTAGCAAGCAATTGCTAAACTAATTAGGATAGGATATTATGAGGCTATGGTTGTAAATGTGGATCTATGCAAGTTGTGGTTGTCATATGTTATAAGTTCATATGAAAGTTTGTCTCTTTTTATGATATGCATAACATATGCAAGTTTGCCTCTATGTATGACATGTTATGCAAGTTCATATGCAAGTTTGTCTCTTTTTATGATATGCATAACATATGCAAGTTTGCCTCTATGTATGACATGTTATGCAAGTTCATATGCAAGTTTATATGCAAGTTCATATGCAAGTTTGTCTCTTTTTATGATATGCATAACATATGCAAGTTTGCCTCTATGTATGACATGTTATGCAAGTTCATATGCAAGTTTATATGCAAGTTCATATGCAAGTTTGTCTCTTTTTATGATATGCATAACATATGCAAGTTTGCCTCTATGTATGACATGTTATGCAAGTTCATATGCAAGTTTATATGCAAGTTCATATGCAAGTTTGGGTTAATGATTTATGCTAGTTGGGTTTAATGTTATGATGCAAGTTGACACCTTTTAAACCCATGTAAATGCCAATGTTGTGCTAAGTTGAACCCATTACATTTATGATGAATCTTCCCATTTATATGTCATGTCATGAGAACGAATTACGTGGGAAACGATGGGGTTAATATGCATGTTAATAGAAATGTGTAAAGTTGGTATGCTTAAGCATAACATAAAATGAATGGACATAATTGGGAATTTACCTATTAAGTTAGGTCTACCCATATTATGGAGTTGGGAATTTACCTATTAAGTTAGGTCTACCCATACTATGGAATTGGGAATTTACCTATTGAGTTAGGTCTACCCATATTCTTAAAAATGTGTAATTAATTAGGGATAATTAATACAAATTATGGGGGTGATTAATTAGGTGTAATTAATCAACTAAGACACGAGGTTGGACCCTTTTGTAGCGGAAGTCTGCCCGGAACCGACCGGCAAATCCAGCAGCTACGAATGAATGGCCCAATGTGAGAGGTCTTAGTCATAAATTAAATACGTGATTAAAGTAAAGACACGAGGTTAGACCCTTTTTATGACGGAAGTCTTCCCGGACCCAACCGGCATATCCAGCAGTCATAAAAGGTGGTCTAATGTGAGAGGTCTTTATGAGGTCATGATCTTAATTAATTAATTAAGAAACACTTAACTATATTAGCATGTAGAGGGACATGAGGGGTTAAGTGGGTGCCTTGGGTGGCATGTGGAAATCTAGTGGTTGCCTTGGGTGGCAATAGAAAATACGATTAGAATACTTAACCAAAGTGGAACATGTAATTAAAACATGATTAAAGGGTTAAGTGGTATACACTAGAAATGACAAGCTTAGGTGGGTAGCTTGTGGGGGCCCATCTCAACCAATATCCCAAACGTATCTTAGTGGGCTCGACCCAAGTCGAGGACGGGACACGCATATTGGGCTTGACTATAAGAGGCCAAAACGGGGTAGCGGTGGCAATGCGAGTCCAACGGGTTTCATAGGCGTGTGTGGACCCGGGCTGGTAGGTAAGACGTTGTTGCATCGTGTAGATATAATCCGTGCACCATTTGTTGTATCGGGTTGCCACTTTGGGGAGTGATACACCCCATTGTGGGGCCAGCACGGGTATCTACGGTAGGGAGCCGATCGCTTGGGAGTAGTGGGTACACCTAGTGGAGAAAGGGGAAGACGGCACCTATGTAGTCAGCTAGAGGTACACGAAACTACTGGGGGAATTTTCTAAGTCCTTGGGAGGGATCAATCTTTAAGTAGGAATGACTGGTGTGGTGCAGTGTAGTAATTATCCTTGGGTGGGTAAATGTGTCTTATCGTTATCTTAGTTCATTCTAAGTCTGATTGGCTACTGAGTGTTGTCACTTATCCCCAGTCGCACCGTACCAAGTTATATCATACCCTAATTACTTTAATGATTGTATTGTTAAAGTTATAGGACTCGCTCAGACTTATGTCTGACCCCGTTGTTTTTATCTTTTTCCCAACCCTCAGGTTCTCAGAGTGGGCCCAGCACGAGTGGGCTTTGATCAGGCTGCTTTTATTACTCTCTTGGAGCTTGGACCCTAGATGTAGAGCTCAGCTTACCCTTTTCTTTTATGGCTATTAGTTCATGTATTGGGATTATGTATTTTTATTTATCAGGACGGATATTTTGTACTTGACTCTTATTATGGGTTTGTGATGTAACCAAACATGTTTTACTTTCCGCTGCAATGAAATGATGTTTTAAATTTTCAAGTATTACTTATATCTGTCTTGCTGTAATTTTTCTGTTCTATATTCATTTAAAATACTCCACCGATGTTATGGCATTCCCTTAGCGAGTGATCATAGCGGGAGTGGGGTGTTACACGTGGTATCAGAGCAAAGGTTACCGGAACAGATAAATTTTTTAGAAAACTATTTTTCTAAAAACATTTTTGGAAGAGATATTTTCAAAAACATGTCTTTAAAGAGAAAAGTTTTTGAAAGAAAAGCATAATCCCCAATAGCCATATCTTTATCTTTCGAATTCTCTGTTTTGAATCTTTCCTTTTTCGTTTCAGCATGGCTGAGGATCTTAACTTTCCGGAGGGTGTGACGATACCAGTATGGTATAGGAGATTGATGGAGGCTAGGGCCGCCACTGTGGGTCCAGCAAATGTTCCTCCACCAACCGTAGCACCCGATCTTCCTCCTCCCCCTCCTCCTCCTCGCACGGATACTTTTGCTAAGACTTGCAAGGAATTTAAAGCTATGGGAGGGAAACCTTTTCAAGGATCTGAAACTTTTGTGGAGGCTAGAGATTGGCTTAAGGAGGTGGAAGAGTTGATAGATATCTTTGAGATGGAAGAAGGAAAGAAAGTCAAGTTAGCTGCTTGGTTAATGAAGGGAGAGGCCTCATTATGGTGGGAGGTCACTAATGGAGAATGCCCCGTTGACTCTTGGGCGGATTTTAGGCAAAGATTTGTGGCAAAGTTTCTCTCAAGGGCGGAGGAAAACTTGTATATGGAAAGATTCTTGACTCTAAAGCAAGGAAATCTCTCAGTGAAGGAATATGTCAACAAGTTTAATCAATTGGCAAGGTTTGGCATAGACATGGTGAATACACCGGAGAAGAAGGCTTTGAGGTTCGTGAAAGGCTTGAATGAACCGATGCATGGATTGGCTATGACTCATATCCCTATGGGGGCCACCTTTGAGAAGCTAGTTGACATGGCACTCATGCATGAAGAAGAGAAGGGTCCCAATGCTAATAAGGCACTCGAGAAGAAGGGAGATCAAAAGAGACCTCAGCAACAACAGAAAAACAAAGGTGGGAAAGGCAACGGTGGCAAGGGGAAGAAGAAGTGCTTCAATTGCGGGATACCAGGCCACATAAGCAAAGATTTTCGAAAGAAGAAGAAGACTGGCTGCTATCACTGTGGCGAAGCAGGGCATCTAGTGAAGGATTGCCCTAAGAAGGGGCAAAGGACGGGATCTACCTCAGGAGGACAGGTGCAAGCTCTTATGGCACCGGGTCAGGCTAGGGGGCAAGTACAGGCTCTCGCGGTTCCACCGTTTCAGGAAAGAGGTAGAACTATTTCCGTTGAAAGTCTGGTTTTTCTATTTGATCATCCTGTCCGTACATTGTTTGATTCTGGCGCATCGCATTTGTTTATCTCATCATCATTAGTTGAGTCACTGCACTTAGACACCAGTCTAGTAGATGATCCCTTGGTTGTTTCAAACCCAATTGGGGGCTCCACTTATTTGTCCATGATATGTTTGGGTTTGAAGATTTCTATACTTAGCATTGAGTTTAGATGTGATGCTTTTGTTTTGGGCTTCACGGGTTATGGGTTGATTTTGGGCATGGACTGGTTATCCAGTAATGGTGCCGTTCTTGATTGCGAAAGGAGAGTTGTTAGGCTCATGACCCGCTTGGGTAACACTCTCGAGATCTCTTGTAATCCCATGGATTCTGTTATGTTAAGTTATCTTGAATCGCTTGACGCTTTGGTCGAGAGTTTGCAATCTGTTAGAGTGGTCCGGGAATACTCGGATGTGTTTGAGGAGGTGAAGGGCTTACCTCCGAAGCGGGAGATTGACTTCCGAATATATCTGGTGGATAATGCTAAACCTGTATCTTTACCAGTGCGCCACATGGCTCCTCGTGAGAGGAGGGAACTCCATAAGCAAGTAGGGGAGTTGCTTGAGAAGGGGTTCATAAGACGAAGTATATCGGAGTGGGGTGCTCCAGTAGTTTTTGCTACAAAGGCGGATGGGTCCCTCAGACTTTGTGTAGACTATAGAGAACTCAACAAGCTCACAAAGAAGAATAGACACCCATTGCCGAGGATTGATGATCTTTTCGATCAGTTGGTTGGCGCTTCAGTATTTTCTCAGTTGGACTTAGCCACGGGGTTTCATCAGTTGAGGGTGGCTGAGGATAGCATAGACAAGACTGCCTTTAGGACTCCGGATGGTTTCTATGAGTGGCTAGTGATGCAATTTGGGTTGACGAATGCCCCTGCATACTTTGTTGATTTGATGAGTAGGGTGTTCAGGGAGTTCCTTAATAAGTTCGTGGTGGTCTTTGTGGATGATATCTTAGTATTTTCTAAGAGTGAAGAAGAGCATGCCCTACATCTTAGGGAAGTGTTGGAGACTCTTCGAGCACATAGCCTTAAGGCTAAATTCTCTAAATGTCACTTCTGGAGGAAGGAAGTGCGGTTCTTGGGGCACGTGGTCTCCAAGGAAGGGATAGCTGTGGATCCCGCGAAGGTAGTATCAATTCAAGATTGGAAGGTTCCGAAGAATGCTACCGAAGTAAGAAGTTTCTTAGGGTTGGCGGGCTATTATAGGAAGTTTATCAAAGACTTCGCGAAGATATCAGCTCCATTAACCCGCTTGACGAAGAAGAATCTTGTTTTCACATGGGACGTAGATTGTTAGGATGCGTTCCGACGGTTAAAGAGAGCTTTAACCACCGCTCCAGTTTTAGTGCTGCCAGATGGGAGTAAGCCATTTTTTGTTTACACCGATGCTTGTGGAACAGGACTAGGCGCAGTCTTAATGCAAGAGGGAAGGGTAATAGCCTATGGTGGAAGGCAGTTGAGAGTGCATGAGAAAAATTACCCTACCCATGATCTAGAGTTGGCCGCTATTGTTTTTGCGCTTAAGTCATGGCGCCATTATCTTCTTGGCGAGAGGTTCGAATTGTTCACATACCACAAATCTTTGAAGTACTTATTCTCTCAGAAGGATTTGAATTTGAGGCAGCAAAGGTTGATGGAATTCTTAGCGTCCTATGATTTTGATATAGCATATACCCCTGGCAAGGGTAACGTGGTGGCAGACGCCTTAAGCAGAAAAAGGTTGACCTTGAGTCCATTATTCGTGGAATGGAAAAGCTTGGAATTCATCTCGATGTTTGATTTTAGACCTTCCGTTGACTTTGTACCCGGTCTGCTAGCTTCCTTGGAAGTTAGACCTACTCTTTTGGGACGGATTGGTGAGGCACAGCGAGACGACCCACAGTTGGTTGAGTTAGTAGAGAAGCTCATAAGGGGGGAGTCGTCCAGCCATTTGAGTAGGTACACCCTAGATGATAAGGGGTGGTTGCGTAGAGACGGTAGACTTTTTGTACCGCAAGACGAAGGTTTGAGGAAGGCTATTTTGGATGATGCACATCGTTCAAAGATGACCATTCATCCCGGTGGGGACAAGATGTACCAAGACATGAAGCGAGTTTTCTTTTGGGCCGGTATGAAGAAAGGCGTGGCTGAGTATGTCGCTAGATGCTTGGTGTGCCAACAAGTGAAAGCGGAGCAAAAGAAACCCGGAGGGTTGCTTCACCCATTGGAAGTTCCGCTATGGAAGTGGGATAGTGTCTCGATGGATTTTGTCGATGGATTACCAAGATCGAGGAAGGGTAATACGGGAATTTGGGTTGTGGTAGACAGACTTACTAAGAGCGCCCATTTCATACCCGTGAAGAGTAAGAGGACTGCTCTATGGCTAGCTTCAGTTTACATTCGAGAGATTATTAGATTGCATGGTGTACCTTCCAGTATTGTGAGCGATCGAGATCCTATCTTCACTAGCGAGTTTTGGAAGAGTTTGCAAGAGGCGGTAGGGACTCAGTTGTGTTAGAGCACCACATATCATCCTCAGACGGACGGCCAGACTGAGAGGGTGAATCGTATTTTAGAAGACCTTTTGAGGCTATGTATCTTAGATTTTGGAGGTACATGGGAAGAGCATCTTCCATTGGTGGAGTTCGCATATAATAACAGCTTTCAGTCTAGTATTGGCATGGCTCCTTTCGAAGCTCTTTATGGAAGGCCTTGTCGATCACCTACATGTTGGTGGGAATCTACGGATAAGATCTTTCTTGGGCCCGATATGGTTAGAGAGACTTCGGAAAAGATTGATTTGATTAGAAGAAGGATGAAAGCGGCGCAAGACAGACAGAAATCTTATGCGGACAAGAGGAGGACGGATCTTGAGTTTGATGTTGGGGACATGGTCTTTGTCAAAGTGTCTCCGTTACGGAATGTGGTTCGCTTTGGATCTGTTGGGAAGTTAGCACCAAGGTTTGTTGGACCGTTTCCTATTAAGGAAAGGATTAGACAGATGGCCTATAGAGTGGAGTTGCCCGACAGACTTAGTGGTGTACATGATGTATTCCATGTGTCACATTTGAGGAAGTGCCTACATGAGACCGCAGAGGTGGTAGAGCCGAGCTTGCTTAGAGAAGTGGAAGTAGAACGTGATGCGACTATTCGACGAGCTCCTACTCGCATCCTTGGGTCAGAGACTAGGAAATTGAGGAAGCGAGAGGTTCAACTAGTCAAAGTACAATGGGGAGAAGATGAGAGCAACGCTACTTGTGAGACGGAAGCGAAGATGCGTTCATTGTACCCATTCCTTTTTGAGGGTATGTCTTTTAACTTCTCCTTTATCGTTTGTCTAGTACTTATCTTATCTTTAGTATGTCCTCTCGTTAGTACTTTTGACCTTTAGATAGGTTAAACCTATGGTTGAAACATGTGTTTGAGACATGTTATGGTTGATGGATGCATGTGGATGCAAGTGTTTGCTAGTGGTTGCTCGTGGATGCATATACACACACTCCAGACACTAGATCGGCTCAGTCACTTCATGTTGCATATTGCATATAATTGTGTGTTGGTAGCTATATTTATGGATGTATAATGATTGTGTTATTATATGGATGATGCATTTTGGTGAATGATTGTGCACTCATGTAGATATTGTATGTGTCGATAGGGTTCTCTCGCATACATAATGGATGCATGGCACTATCATGGTTTGCATATGTTCATACATTAGATAGGGAACATATACACACACTTTTTGCATATGCTCATACATCATTAGAAATTGTTTTAAGGACAACGGATGCCCGTGTTTGATGGATTGAGTAGATGGTTGTTTGGATGGTAGGATATGCATTCTCCTTAGCTTAGAGATTTCGGGGACGAAATCCTTTAAGGAGGGGAGAATGTAACATCCCGAATTTTAGTTAATGCTAAAATTCACTAATTGCAGAATAAATAATCTCAGATGTGAGAATTGGGGGAAACGGGCTGCGTCATTGCATTCGTCTCGGAAAAATACGCGAAATAGAGTCCGAAATTTTGTAAATCGGAGTCCGTTTGGCCCAGTTATGGCCCAATGAAGTTTACAGAAAATTCAAAGTTCAAAACAGATTTAAAATTCAGGTTCAAATTTCGAAATTGGGGTCATTGGGCGCAGGTGGGAAAATTCCCGCCTAGCTACCCAAGTCGACAGCCCTATCGACTGGGCAGTCGACTTGGCTTGGACCAAGTCGACATCCCTGTCGACAGGGGGTGCTCGGCCAGTTTGGCCTGGTGCACCATTTTAGGGTTTGGCTGTGTTTTGGGGCTGTTTTCTGGAAGCTTCCGAGATCTGATGGTCCTAATCTAATTTAGGGTTAATCTAATGGCCTAAAACACTTGCCTAATCTATAAATACACCCTAAGACTACCCTAATTCATACTAAAAATAGATTCAAGGGCCTCATGCCGTCAAATTAAAACTAGAAGGAGCCTCCACCAAAGTTGAGAGGAATCAACTCTAATCAAGTTCTAATCCACTCTAGCAACTTAATCTTCCTCATTGGAGTGCTAATTAGTTATTTGTGAGTTCCTATGCCTTTAGCAAGCAATTGCTAAACTAATTAGGATAGGATATTATGAGGCTATGGTTGTAAATGTGGATCTATGCAAGTTGTGGTTGTCATATGTTATAAGTTCATATGCAAGTTTGTCTCTTTTTATGATATGCATAACATATGCAAGTTTGCCTCTATGTATGACATGTTATGCAAGTTCATATGCAAGTTTGTCTCTTTTTATGATATGCATAACATATGCAAGTTTGCCTCTATGTATGACATGTTATGCAAGTTCATATGCAAGTTTATATGCAAGTTCATATGCAAGTTTGTCTCTTTTTATGATATGCATAACATATGCAAGTTTGCCTCTATGTATGACATGTTATGCAAGTTCATATGCAAGTTTATATGCAAGTTCATATGCAAGTTTGTCTCTTTTTATGATATGCATAACATATGCAAGTTTGCCTCTATGTATGACATGTTATGCAAGTTCATATGCAAGTTCATATGCAAGTTTGGGTTAATGATTTATGCTAGTTGGGTTTAATGTTATGATGCAAGTTGACACCTTTTAAACCCATGTAAATGCCAATGTTGTGCTAAGTTGAACCCATTACATTTATGATGAATCTTCCCATTTATATGTCATGTCATGAGAACGAATTACGTGGGAAACGATGGGGTTAATATGCATGTTAATAGAAATGTGTAAAGTTGGTATGCTTAAGCATAACATAAAATGAATGGACATAATTGGGAATTTACCTATTAAGTTAGGACTACCCATATTATGGAGTTGGGAATTTACCTATTAAGTTAGGTCTACCCATACTATGGAATTGGGAATTTACCTATTGAGTTAGGTCTACCCATATTCTTAAAAATGTGTAATTAATTAGGGATAATTAATACAAATTATGGGGATGATTAATTAGGTGTAATTAATCAACTGAGACACGAGGTTGGACCCTTTTGTAGCGGAAGTCTGCCCGGAACCGACCGACAAATCCAGCAGCTACGAATGATTGGCCCAATGTGAGAGGTCTTAGTCATAAATTAAATACGTGATTAAAGTAAAGACACGAGGTTAGACCCTTTTTATGACAAAAGTCTGCCCGGACACAACCGGCATATCCAGCAGTCATAAAAGGTGGTCTAATGTGAGAGGTCTTTATGAGGTCATGATCTTAATTAATTAATTAAGAAACACTTAACCATATTAGCATGTAGAGGGACATGAGGGGTTAAGTGGATGCCTTGGGTGGCATGTGGAAATCTAGTGGTTGCCTTGGGTGGTAATAGAAAATACGATTAGAATACTTAACCAAAGTGGAACATGTAATTAAAACATGATTAAAGGGTTAAGTGGTATACACTAGAAATGACAAGCTTAGGTGGGTAGCTTGTGGGGGCCCATCTCAACCAATATCCCAAACGTATCTTAGTGGGCTCGACCCAAGTCGAGGACGGGACACGCATATTGGGCTTGACTATAAGAGGCCAAAACGGGGTAATGGTGGCAACGCGAGTCCAACGGGTTTCATAGGCGTGTGTGGACCCGGGCTGGTAGGTAAGACGTTGTTGCATTGTGTACATATAAGCCGTGCACCATTTGTTGTATCGGGTTGCCACTTTGGGGAGTGATACACCCCATTGTGGGGCCAGCACGGGTATCTACGGTAGGGAGCCGATCGCTTGGGAGTAGTGGGTACACCTAGTGGAGAAAGGGGCAGACGGCACCTATGTAGTCAGCTAGGGGTACACGAAACTACTGGGGGAATTTTCTAAGTCCTTGGGAGGGATCAATCTTTAAGTAGGAATGACTAGTGTGGTGCAGTGTAGTAATTATCCTTGGGTGGGTAAATGCGTCTTATCGTTATCTTAGTTCATTCTAAGTCTGATTGGCTACTGAGTGTAGTCATTTATCCCCAGTCGCACCGTACCAAGTTATATCATACCCTAATTACTTTAATGATTGTATTGTTAAAGTTATAGGACTCGCTCAGACTTATGTCTGACCCCGTTGTTTTTATCTTTTTCCCAACCCTCAGGTTCTCAGAGTGGGCCCAGCACGAGTGGGCTTTGATCAGGCTGCTTTTATTACTCTCTTGGAGCTTGGACCCTAGATGTAGAGCTCAGCTTACCCTTTTCTTTTATGGCTATCAGTTCATGTATTGGGATTATGTATTTTTATTTATCAGGACGGATATTTTGTACTTGACTCTTATTATGGGTTTGTGATTTAACCAAACATGTTTTACTTTCCGCTGCAAGAAATGATGTTTTAAATTTTCAAGTATTACTTATATCTGTCTTGCTGTAATTTTTCTGTTCTATATTCACTTAAAATACTCCACCGATGTTATGGCATTCCCTTAGCGAGTGATCATAGCGGGAGTGGGGTGTTACAATATGTTAGTATCACCTTAGACTGTTGTACATCTTGTTGTGCTAACTCTTTGGTTGCAGGTCCAGGTTCAGGTATGGTTTAGTATACCTGTTATTGTTCTGTTTTTGCTGCATATTGCTCATACCAGACTTTTGTCTGACCCAGAGTTTTATGTCTCTTCTTATCACTCTAGGTGCTCTTAAACGGGCAGACTAGAGATAGGTTAGGTGGTATGCCCGAGTAGCTGTACCGGAGACGAGCAGGAGGCTTCCACGTATGATATATATATAATATTCTCCCTGTGTCGCCGCTGGCACTAATTTGGGCATTAGTAGTGTACCTTTTTTTTTAGGTACAGTTTGAAAAGTTGTAATAATGATGATGTGGAACATAAGCTGTATTTTGAATTTTTCGCTGCTATCATGGTTTAGTTTTCAGCTTATGCACTGTCTCGCCTATTTTATATCAAGTATGTTATTATTATATTTTATTCCATGCGTTGTGAAACATTCTACAGGTTCCTTGCTAGTTCAAATTCCCTTCTTTTCCTTTCTTTGGCGACTGTCCCGTGCTGGTTGGACATCGGCACAATGCACTTTCATTGGAAATGTCGGCTGGTGCGGGGCGGACCGTCACAAGGAAGGTGGTGAAGGCTCACGGCCTAAGGGGGTGGGAAGAGAGGAGGGAAGTAAGGCTGAGAATATAAGGAAGAAAGGAGGGAGAGAGGGAGAAGATAATGGCTAGGAAGACATTGTTAGAGAAGGAAGGAGGTAGGGAAGAAGATAGAGTAGATTGGATTGAAGAAACTGAGAGGGTGTGTGGCTTTTTATAAGGGAAGAGGAGGCTTACGGGGTGGACAACACATAGGACACTTGGCCTTTCCCTAATGCATGTGTACATGCGTTAAGACACCTAATGAAACCACTTTTAAAACCATGGATGCTTAGACGTGGTTTTTCTTGTAACATATTTGAAACGCTTTATGTTGTTACAAATTTGTCTCACTTATTTATGTTGCTAAATATCAATATGTAGGTTATCGATTTTACAAAAGCTGGTATATTTTGTTGATACATTTTACAGTTATATGATATAATTTTAAACAACTATTTTATTAATCAAATAAATTTTAAAATTTAACTTAAAATTGTCAAACTAGAATTTCAAACGATCAAACCCAATCAAATTCATCAAGTTATGAAATTCTACTTCGATTTGACAAAACTTGTTTAATACTTCCCTTTGACTAGGATGAACAATGGTCATGCATTAGGGACTATGTCAATTCTAACTTAATTTCCTTATGTGGAGTAGGCTTTTAATTTCTTCAAATACATTAGCAATTCCTCTGACAACGGGTATGGTTTCTATGTCGATACTGGGATAATTTAAGGCATCATCAGTTTATCCCTCTTCGGACTTGGGTTTTCACAAGTTGTCTTAATGAAATCCCCTAACTTTGTTTTAACAATATACTTCTTTTTACACAATCTAAATTCGCTTCGTATTACCTAATCGATTTATTCTAAGTCGTATTTCAAACTCATTTAAAATCTAGAACAAAGACTGAAAGGAATTTTATGATGAGAAACAGGAACTTTCTTATAATACAGACATAAATTAATGGGACCTCCTACTAGATTCCTTATGCAAAATGGTTTATCTACAAATTATGGTTCAGTTGTTACCATCCAAAACTCACCAAATGTCATTTTTGGGAAAGAGAGTGTAACACCCCATAATTTTATAACATTGAAATTCACAAATTAAAGTATACTTAATTTTTAGAAGAAGAATTAAGTGAAATGGGTTGCGCTATTATGTTCATCTCAAAATTTTGGGTCAAGATAGACATTTGGTTTGCATAAAACGGATAACTTATGAAGAAGTTCTTAAGCCTTGAAGTTTGTATGCATATGAGATATATATATATATATATAATATTCAAAAAAAGTTCAAAACAGCAAATCGGGAGGGGGAATAGCCGAACCGCACCATTTTTGGAGTCGATATGAGCCCCGCTGGTTCGACTAGGGGTCGATCCAGGGAGTTTGGATGTCAACCCGTGGCCCGATTCGCCCTAAGGGTTAATGTGGCATCTGAGTGGTCCTGATGGTTTTGGTTATACCTAGGTTAATCTGACGGCTCTTATTAAATTAAACTTCTATATAAACACTCCTAAACCCCTAACCCTGATCACATTAATTCATAACAAGAGCCGCCATGCCGTCAATGGAGAACATAGAGTAGCCTCCATACACTTTCAACCCTAAAGCAAGATAGAAGCTTGAATCAAAATCAAATCTAAATAACGATTAGTCTACATCAAAGGCGAGCAATTCAATTTCAGAATACAAATCCCAGAAAGACAAGACTATTCTTTTTAATTGTGAGTATGATAGCTTTCACAAATTAATTAATTAATTTAATTATGATAAGATATAATTGGGATTATGAGAATATGATTTTGAATCATGTGAAGTAAATTATATGTATGTTTGTGGTGTTGAATCATATGTTAGTCTTATGCAAGTTGGATCATATGTTAGTTCTTATGTGAATCTTATGCAAGTTGAATCATATATCTTATGCAAGTTTGTGATGATTGGATCATATATTCATGTATGAATCTTATGCAAATTTGGGTTGTTAAAATATATGTGAGACATGTATATGCATATGCTAGTTTATGTGACATTAACCTTTATGTCTATATCCATATGCAAGTTTACATCTTTATATTTAGACCTATATGCAAGTTTACATCTTTATGTTTAGATCTATATGCAAGTTTACATCTTTATGTTTAGATCTATATGAAAGTTTACATCTTTATGTTTAGATCCATATGCAAGTTCACACCTTTATGTTTGGATCTATAGCAGTACATAAGTTATGCAAGTTTATGCCCATTACCTATGCTAGTTTTGTATCATATGCTAGTTTGAATGAAATTCATATGCAAGTTATTGGTTATGTAATCTTATGTCATGATCCTTAGAACTATTTTATGTGTTATGTGATGTTGTTTTTCTTTTTATAAGTTAGACTATTTGCGAGTCTAACATATGTCATATGAAAACGTACGAATAGCGTGGGGATGATGGGATAATATTGAATATACATAAATTGTGAATTGGCATAAAATGGCCTTAAAAGGCATATAATTAATTTGAGACATTAATTGGCATAATTGGTATTTATGGACGTAATTTTAAGAGACAATTATGGACATAAATAAATCTGGAATTTATTGACAAATTTGAATAGGGATATTAATCCAATTTGGGGTTAAATAAAGATGTGTAATAATTAACCGCCTAAGACACGATGTTAGACTATTTTGTGGTGTAAGACTGCCCGGACCCGCCCGGCAAATCCAGCAGCCACAAATGCCAGTCTAATGTGAGAGGTCAAAGGCACAAATTAAAAGCTTAACAATTGTAAAGACACGAGGTTAGGCTCGTTTGCGGTATAAGACTACCCGGACCCGCCCGGCAAATCCAGCAACCACAAATGCCAGCCTAATGTGGGAGGTTTTTACAAGGTTATGGTTCTAATGAATTAAGTAACACTTAACCAGATAAACATGTGGTGGGACATGGGGTTAAGTGGGTGCCTTGGGTGGCATGTGAAATTAAGTGGGTGCCTTGGGTGGCATGTGAAATATGATTAGATGCACTTAACCAAGATTGAAACATGTAAGAAGACATGAATATGAATGGGGTTAAGTGGGGAAACCTTAGTGGGGACCAAGCATAGGTGGAAGGCTTGTGTCAAGCATGGGGGCCCTTTTCAAACCAGTAACCCATTAAGTATCTTTGTGAGCTCGACCAGAGTCGAGGACGGGACACGCTTACTGGATTTGATTGTAAGAGGTCAAAACGGGTTAGCGGTGGCAACGCAAGTCCAACGGGGTCATGTGCGTGCGTGGGCCCAGGCTGGTAGGTAAGACGTTGTTGCATCATGTAGATATAAGTCGTGCATCTTTGGTGGTATCGGGTTGCCACTTTGGGGAGTGATACACCCCACCGTGGTACCAGCACGGGTATCTATGAGTTAGGGAGCCGATCGAATGGGGGTAGTGGGTACAACTAGTGGAGATAGGGACAGACGACACCTATGAAGGTGGCTAGGGGTACACGAAACTACCATTATCATTATTAAGTTCTGCAGGCGGGATCAACTTTTAGGGTGACTAGTGGTGGTGCAGTATAGTATTGAGATTAACGCCAGAATATTCCTCTTATTTGTTTTGTTATGCCCACTTGTTTCATGGTCATATCTTATTTTACCAGCTTATGCCTTATCCTAGTTACTTTAATAATTATATTGTCAAAGTTATTATACTCGCCATACTTTATGTATGACCCCCTTGTTTTCGCCTCTTTTCTTCCTTTTCCCCCCAGGTTCTCAGGGTGGGACTAGTACTAGTGGAGCTTGATCTCGGTTCTCTTTCTCTCTCTTTTGGAAGTGCTTGGATTACTGAAAGTAAAGTTCAGCTCATCTCTTTTATGGCTACTTGTGTTGGGGTTTATGGCTTTTATTTTATGTACTCTGAAACAATTTATCAAGATGGATATTAAGTGTACTTGGTTTATGAAGTTTTTGTAATCAAACTATTTCTCCGCTGCAATAAAAGTTGTTTTAAAATTTTCAAGTACCATTATTTATATCTATCTTGTTATATTCTATTCTATACACTAAATACGCTCCATGGAAGTTAATGCATTCCCTTTGTGAGTGACATTAATGTACGTGGGGTGTTACACGTGGTATCAGAGCTGAAGGTTACCAGACCAGATATGAATTTTGAAAAACTATTTTTCAAAAAGCATTTTATAAAGAAAAACTTTCAAAAGTATGTTTTAAGGAAAAAAAATTCAAGAGAAAAATTTGTTTTAAAAACATAACCCCCAAGAGCCATATATCTTTCTTTCGAATTCTCCGTTTTGAATCTCTTCATTTTCTTTTCAGCATGTCAGAAATTTCCGAGATACCCAAGGGGATACCGATACCAGGATGGTTTAGACGGTATCTGGAAGCTAGGGCCAATGTCGCAGGCCCAACAAATGCTCCTCCTCCCCCTCCTCCTTATCCTCCCCATGTTGATACTTTTGCAAAGATATGCAAAGATTTTAGGGCAATGGACGGGAATCCTTTTAACGGATCAGAGACGTTTGTTGAAGCTCGAAATTGGCTTAAGAGGTGGAAGATCTATTTGGTATTTTCGAAGCAGAAGATGGAATGAAGATCCAATTGTCTGCTTTGTTAATGAAAGACGAAGCCTCGTTTTGGTGGGAGGCCACGAACGGAGAGCGTCCGGTGGAGACATGGATGGATTTCAAGCGTAGGTTCGAAATGAAGTTTCTCTCACGAGCAGAAGAGAATTTATATATGGAAAGATTCTTGGTGTTGAAGCAAATAGATTTATCAATAAAGGAGTACGTCAAAAAGTTCAATCAGTTGGCGAGATTTGGCTTGGAATTGGTAAACACACCTGAGAAGAAGGCCCTGAGGTTCGTTAAAGGTTTGAATGAGCCGCTACATGGGTTGGCGATGACCCACATTCCGATGGGGGCTACCTTTGAGAAACTGGTTGACATGGCGCTTATGCATGAGGAAGAGAAAGGTGCGAATGCTAATAAGGCACCGGAGAAGAAAGGAGACCAGAAGAAGCCACAACAGCAAAACAAGAAAAGCGGGAAGAACAATAATGGCAAAGGAAAGAAGAAGTGCTTTAATTGTGGGACACCAGGCCATCTGAGCAAAGACTGTAGGAAAAAGAAGAAGACTGGTTGTTTCCACTGTGGAGAGGCAGGTCATCTAGTTAAGGACTGCCCAAGGAAACAGTGGCAAGGGCAAAGAACTTATGGAGGGCAGCTTCAAGCTCTCATGGCACCAGGGCAGGCGAGAGGGCAGATTCAGGCTCTCATGGCACCAGGATAGGAGAGAGATATAAACATTTCCGTTGAAAGTTTAGTTTTTCTGTTTGATCATCCTGTTCGTACTTTGTTTGACTCTGGCGCTTCACACTCGTTTGTATCTGGTTCGTTAGTTGAAACACTGCACCTAAATACTGGTCTAGTTACAGATCCCATAGTAGTCTCAAATCCTATTGGAGGTTCGGCTCATCTTTCTATGATTTGTTGGGATTTTAGAGTTTCTATCTTGGGCGTTGGGTTTGAATGCAACGCCTTTGTTCTTGGCTTCATGGTCTACGGCTTGATTCTAGGTATGGATTGGCTAACTAGGTACGGTGCCATCCTAGATTGTGAAAGGATGGTAGTTAGATTGTTGACTCGTTGTGGAAAGACCCTTGATATTTCTTGTGACCCTAGAGGTCCGGTAATGCTTAGCTACCTAGAATCCCTAGACGCATCCAATGATGATTTGAAATCTGTTCGTGTGGTCCGTGAATATAGTGACGTCTTCGATGAAGTTCGAGGTTTACCCCCGAGGCGTGAGATAGACTTTCAAATATATCTAGTAGATAATGCAAAGCCAGTTGCATTACCAGTGCGCCACATGGCTCTGAGAGAGAGAAGAGAACTCAGTAAGCAAGTGAAAGAATTGCTTGAGAAGGGGTTCATAAGAAGAAGTATTTCGGAGTAGGGTGCTCCAGTCGTTTTTGCTACAAAAGCTGATGGTTCACTTAGATTGTGCGTGGGCTATAGAGACCTGAATAAGCTAACAAAGAAGAACAGGCACCCATTGCCGAGGATAGACGATTTATTCGATCAGTTGGTGGGTGCTTCAGTTTTCTCACAACTGCATTTAGCTACAGGGTTTCATCAGCTAAGGGTGGCTGAAGACAACATCGATAAGACTGCCTTTAGAACTCCTGATGGTTTCTTTGAGTGGCTCTTCATGCCTCTTGGTTTGACGAATGCACCCACATACTTTGTTGACTTAATGAGTAGGGTGTTTAGGGAGTTTCTGAACAAATTTATGGTAGTCTTTGTAGACAATATTCTGGTTTTCTCTAAAAATGAAGAAGAGAATGCCCTACATCTTAGCTAAGAGCCTACGAGCGCATCAGCTAAAAGCTAAGTTCTCCAAGTGCCATTTTTGGAGAAAAGAAGTGAGGTTCTTAGGACACGTGGTCTCTAAGGAAGGGATAACTGTGGATCCCGCCAAGGTGGTAGCAATTCATGATTGGAAAACTCCTAAGAACGTAACAGAAGTAAGAAGCTTTTTAGGGCTGGCTGGCTATTATAGGAAGTTCATTAAGGACTTCGCGAAGATATCAGCCCCTCTCACTCGATTAACAAAGAAGAATTTGACTTTTACTTGGGACGTTGACTGTGACGATGCTTTCCAACGTCTGAAGAGGGCTTTAACGACAACTCCATTTTTATTTTGCCAGACGGGAGTAAGACATTCACTGTATATACCGATGCTTACGGGACAGGGCTTGACGCAGTTTTAATGCAAGACGGAAGGGTGATATACTATGGTGGAAGACAGTTGAAAGCCCACGAGAAAAATTACCCTACCCACGACTTAGAGTTGGCGGCCATAGTTTTTGCGCTTAATTCATGGCATCATTATTTGCTTGGCGAGAGGTTTGAGTTGTATACAGACCATAAGTCTAAAGTACTTATTCTCTCAGAAGGACCTAAACTTGAGGCAACAGAGATGGATGGAGTTTTTGGCATCCTACGATTTTGAGATCGCATATACCCCTGGCAAGGGTAACGTTGTAGCCGACGCCTTAAGTAGAACGAAGTTAACTTTAAGTCCTTTGTTCGTAGAGCGGCAGAATTTGGAGTATATATCTTCCTTTGACTTCAGACCCTCTGTCGATTATGTACCCGGATTATTGGCAACGTTAGAGGTGCAACCAACACTTTTGGGTAGAGTTGGAGAGGCACAGCGAAATGACCCACAGTTGGTTGAGATAGTGGGCAAGCTTATAGGAGGGGAGTCCTCGAGTCATCTTTATAGATATGTTATAGATAAGAGAGGTTGGCTACGTAGAGATGGAAGACTTTGCGTACCACAAGACGAGAGTTTGAAGAAGGCAATTCTTGAAGACTCACATCGATCTAAGATGACCATACATCCCGGTGGTGATAAGATGTGTATGGATATGAAGCGAGATTTCTTTTGGGTCGGAATGAAGAAGGACGTGGCCGAGTTCGTTGCTAGATGCATAGTGTGCCAACAAGTCAAGGCAGAGCAAAAGAAGCCTGGAGGTTTGCTCCATCCCTTAGAGATTCCACTTTGGAAATGGGAAAGCGTTTCCATGGATTTTGTAGATGGGTTACCAAGTTCAAGGAAGGGTAATACGGGGATTTGGGTAATTATAGACAGACTTACCAAAAGTGCCCATTTTATTCCCGTTAAAAGTAGAGGACCGCCGCATGGTTAGCATCTGTTTACCTTCGATAGATAGTTCGTTTGCACGGCATACCCTCTAGCATTGTGAGCGATAGAGATCCCATTTTCACAAGTGAATTTTGAAAAAGCTTACAAGAGGCGGTTGGAAAGCAATTATGCTTAAGTACTGCTTATCACCCTCAAACGGACGGCCAGACCGAGAGAGTAAATCGGATTCTAGAAGACCTTCTGAGACTATGCATCCTAGACTTTGGAAAAACATGGGAAGAACACCTTCCACTAGTGGAGTTCGCCTATAATAATAGTTTTCAGGCTAGCAATGGCATGGCACCTTCTGAGGCTCTTTATGGACGACCGTGTCGATCACCTACATGTTGATGGGAATCCACTGATAAGGTTTTTCTTGGACCCGACATGATTAGGGAGACTTCGAAGATGATAGACCTGATTCGACGACGAATGAAGACGACGCAGGACCGACAGAAGTCATATGCTGATAGGAGACGAACCGATCTTGAATTCAATATTGGGGACATGGTTTTTGTTAAGGTGTCACCGTTAAGAAACGTAGTCCGTTTTGGATCAGTAGGGAAGTTGACACCGAGGTTCGTAGGACCCTTTCCAATTACGGAGAGGATTGGACAGATGACGTATAGAGTAAAGTTACCAGAGAAGCTCCGCGGAGTTCATGACGTGTTTCACGTTTCGCATTTGCGTAAGTGTTTACACAATACGGCGGAAGTGGTAGAGCCAAGCACGCTTGAAGAAGTGGAAGTAGAGCGCAATGCCACGATCAGACGAGCTCCTACACGCATTCTCAGATCGGTGGTCAAAAAGCTTCGCAATAAAGAGGTCAAGTTGGTCAAAGTGCAATAGGGAGATGATCAAAGAGACGCGACTTGGGAGACGGAAGACAAAATGTGTACGTTGTACCCTTTCCTTTTTGAGGGTATGTTTTAATTTCTCCTTTTTCTACCGCTTTGTTGACACTTATCCTATCTTTTAGTATTATCTTAGCGATGACATCTTCGATCTTTAGTTAGGAAGAACCCTATGGTTGCAAACATGTGTTTGAGACATGTTATGTTTGGTGGATGCAAATGGATGCAAGTGGTTGCTCGTGGATGCATGTACACACACATTAGGCACTAGATCGACTCAATCACCTTCATGTTGCATATAAATGCGTGTGCATATCTAAATTAATGGATGTATAATGGTTGTGTTATCATATGGATGCTGCATTTTGATGAATGGTTGTGCACACATGTAGAAATAATATGTATCGATAGGATTCTTTCGCATACATAATGGATGCATGGCACTATCATGATTTGCATTAAGGAGGTCAACTGAATCAGTGGATCGCCTGATCTTTGCATTAGATAAGGAACATATACACACATTTTTGCATAAGTTCATCTAGCATTAGAAATTTCTTTAAGGACAATGGATGCTTGTGGATGATGGTTGAGTAGATGGATGATTGGTTGGTAGGATACATTCTTCTTAACTTAGAGATTTCGGGGACGAAATCCTTTAAGGAGGGGAGAATGTAACACCCTGTAATTTTATAACATTAAAATTCACAAATTAAAGTATACTTAATTTTTAGAAGAAGAATTAAGTGAAATGGGTTGCGCTATTATGTTCGTCTCAAAATTTTGGGTCAAGATAGAAATTTGGTTTGCATAAAACGGATAACTTATGAAGAAGTTATTAAGCCTTGAAGTTTGTATGCATATGAGTGATATAATATATATATATAACAAAAATATTCAAAAAAAGTTCAAAACAGCGAATCGGGAGGGGGGATAGCCGAACCGCACCATTTTTGGAGTCAACCCGAGCCTCCCTGGGTCGACTAGGGGTCGATCCAGGGTGTTTGGCTGTCAACCCGTGGCCCAATTCACCCTAAGGGCTGATGTGGCATCTGAGTGATCCTGATGGTTCTGGTTATCCCTAGGTTAATCCGACGGTTCTTATTAAATTAAACTTCTATAAAAACACTCCTAAACCCCTAACCCTAATCACATTAATTCATAACAAGAGCCGCCATGCCATTAATGGAGAACCTAGAGTAGCCGCCATACACTTTCAACCCTAAAGCAAGATAGAAGCTTGAATCAAAATCAAATCAAATCTAAATAACGATTAGTCTACATCAAAGGCGAGCTATTCAGTTTCAGTATACAGATCCCAGAAAAACAAGGCTATTCTTTTTAATTGTGAGTATGATAGCTTTCACAAAATAATTAATTAATTTAATTATGATAAGATATAATTGGGATTATGAGAATATGATTTTGAATCGTGTGATGTAAGTTATATGTATGTTTGTGGTGTTGAATCATATGTTAGTCTTTTGCAAGTTGGATCATATGTTAGTTCTTATGTGAATCTTATGCAAGTTGAATCATATATCTTATGCAAGTTTGTGATGATTGGATCATATATTCATGTATGAATCTTATGCAAGTTTGGGTTGTTAAAATATATGTGAGACATGTATATGCATATGCTAGTTTATGTGACATTAACCTTTATGTCTAGATCCATATGCAAGTTTAAATCTTTATGTTTAGACCCAAATGCAAGTTTACATCTTTATGTTTCAATCTATATGCAAGTTTACATCTTTATGTTTAGATCTATATGCAAGTTTACATCTTTATGCTTAGATCTATATGCAAGTTTACATCTTTATGTTTAGATCCATATGCAAGTTCACACCTTTATGTTTGGGTCTATAGCAGTACATAGGTTATGCAAGTTTATGCCCATTACCTATGCTAGTTTTGTATCATATGCTAGTTTGAATGAAATTCATATGCAAGTTATTGGCTATGTAATCATATGTCATGATCCTTAGATCTATTTTATGTGTTATGTGATGTTGTTTTTCTTTTTATAAGTTAGACTATTTGTGAGTCTAACATATGTCATATGAAAACGTACGAATAGCGTGGGGATGATGGGATAATATTGAATGTACATAAATTGTGAATTGGCATAAAATGGCCTTAAAAGGCATATAATTAATTTGAGACATTAATTGGCATAACAGATATTTATGGACATGATTTTAAGAGAAAATTATGGACATAAATAAGTTTAGAATTTATTGATAAATTTGAATAGGGATATTAATCCAATTTGGGGTTAAATAAAGATGTGTAATAATTAACTGCCTAAGACACGAAGTTAGACCCTTTTGTGGTGTAAGACTGCCCGGACCCGCCCGGCAAATCCAGCAGCCACAAATTCCAGTCTAATGTGAGAGTTCAAAGGCACGAATTAAATGCGTAACAATTGTAAAGACACGAGGTTAGGCTCGTTTGCGGTATAAGACTGCCCGGACCCGCCCGGTAAATCCAGCAACCGCAAATGTCAGCCTAATGTGGGAGTTCTTTACGAGGTTACGGTTCTAATGAATTAAGTAGCACTTAACCAAATAAACATGTGGTGGGACATGGGGGGGTTAAGTGGGTGCCTTGGGTGGCATGTGAAATTAAGTGGGTGCATTGGTGGCATGTGAAATACGATTAGATGCACTTAACCAAGATTGAAACATGTAAGAATACATGAATAAGAATGGGGTTAAGTGGGGAAACCTTATTGGGGACCAAGCATAGGTGGAAGGCTTGTGTCAAGCATGAGGACCCTTTCCAAACCAATAACCCATTATGTATCTTTGTGAGCTCGGCCCAAGTCGAGGACGGGACACGCTTACTGGATTTGATTGTAAAAGGTCAAAACGGGTTAGCGGTGGCAACGCAAGTCCAACGGGGTCATGTGCGTGCGTGGGCCCGGGCTGGTAGGTAAGACGTTGTTGCAACGTGTAGATATAAGCCGTGCATTTTTGGTGGTATCGGGTTGCCACTTTGGGGAGTGATACACCCCACTGTGGGACCAGCATGGGAATCTACGAGTTAGGGAGCCGATCGATTAGGGGTAGTGGGTACAACTAATGGAGATAGGGGAAGACAGCACCTATAAAGGTAGCTAGGGGTACACGAAACTACCATTATCATTATTTAGTTCTGTAGGCAGGATCAACTTTTAGGGTGACTAGTGGTGGTGCAGTATAGTAATTATCCTATAGTGATTAGGAACAAGATTAACGCCAGAATATTCCTCTTATTTGCTTTGTCATGCGCACTTGTTTCATGGTCATATCTTATCTTACCAGTTTATGCCTTATCCTAGTTACTTTAATAATTATATTGTTAAAGTTATTATACTCGCCAGACTTTATGACTGACCCCCTTGTTTTCGCCTCTTTTCTTTTCTTCCCCCCTCCCCTCCCGGTTCTCAGGGTGGGACTAGTACTAGTGGAGCTTGATCTCGGATCTCTTTCTCTCTCTTTTGGAAGTGCTTGGATTGCTGAAAGTAAAGTTCAGCTCATCTCTTTTATGGCTACTTGTGTTGGGGTTTATGGGTTTTATTTTATGTACTCTGAAACAATTTATCAAGATGGATATTAAGTGTACTTGGTTTATGAAGTTGTTGTAATCAAACTATTTCTCCACTGCAATAAAAGTTGTTTTAAAATTTTCAAGTACCATTATTTATATATGTCTTGTTATATTCTATTCTATACACTAAATACGCTCCATGGAAGTTAATGCATTCCCTTTGTGAGTGACATTAATGGATGTGGGGTGTTACAGAGAGGTAAAGTTTCTTGGACATATCATATTCGAGAAAGGAATCTCAATAGACCTAGGGAAGATTTCCGCTATTTTGGATTGGAAACATCCCACAACCCCAAAGAAGTTCGAAGTTTCTTAGGACTAGTCGGGTACTACAGGAAGTTCGTTCAGGATTTTTCTAATATAGCTTTACCCTTAATGAAGTTAACAATAAAGAATATGAAAATTATTTGGTCCCCCAAGTGTGAAGAAGCCTTTCAGGAGTTGAAGAAAAGGCTAACCACTACTCCAATTGTAGCTATTATAAATGGAAATAAAGGGCTATCTGTTTATATGGATGCTTGTAAGAAAGGAGTAGGTGCAGTCTTGATGCAATAAGGTAGAGTAATTACCTACGCAAGTGGACAATTAAGACCATACGAGAAGAATTATCTGACCCATGACCTAGAGCTACTAGTTGTGATTTTCGCTTTAAAGATCTAGAGGCACTATGTGCTAACAGGAGAAAAATTCGAATTGTTCATCGACTATAAATCCCTGAGTTATCCGTTCGCACAAAAAGAATAAAGTTTGAGATAGCAACGTTGGTTGGAATTTCTAGCTTCTTACGATCTAGATATTCTATACACACCTGGAAAAGCTAATATGGTTGCAGATGCCTTAAGCAGAGAGCATGTTTTCATTGCCTATTTAGTCATATCACCCTAACCCTTATGGAAAATATTTCCAGCAAGAAAAGAGAAGATACATTTCTACAAAGAATTGCTAAGAATATACAACAAGGCGAGAATTGAGGCTTTGAAATTGATGACTAGGGCATTTTAAGATTGAAGGGAAGAATTTGTGTTCCAAACATCAAAGATCTCAAGCAAGAATTATTGAATGAGTGCCACAAGTCTAAATTCAGCATCCACCATGGAGTCAAAAAGATGTACAATGATATCAAATGTACATTTTCGTTGAGGTCGATAAAGAGGGATATATCCTTTTGTGTTCGCCGATGTACAATGTGTCAACAAATTAAGAGTGATCAACAAAATACCACGGGTTTGCTTTAGCCTTTGCAAGTACCAAAGTGTAAATGACATCAAGTCTCTATGGATTTCATCGACTGACTACCAGGAACCCGCAAAGGTAATGAATAAATTTGGGTAATTGTGGATCGACTAACCAAAAGTGTTCATTTTATCCTAGTGAAATCTACTAGAACTACCGCGAGCCTGGCAGAGTTATATATAAAAGATATTGTTCGATTACATGGATACGAAGTAGCACATTGAGTGATAGAGATGCGATCTTCACTAGCCGATTTTGGAAAGCATTTCAAGCCACATTGAAAAAAATGAATTTTAGCACCGCCTACCACCCAAAAATGGATGGTCAAACGGAAAGGGTAAACCAGATCTTGGAGGATCTTTTATGAGCATGCTTCCTTGACTTTGGAGGATATTGGGAATGTCACTTACCTTTGATCGAGTTCTCTTATAGTAATAGTTATAAAGCTAGTATCAAGATGGCACCTTTTGAAGCTAATGGTCATCTATGTAAATCACCAGCTTGTTGGATAAAATCTAGAGATAAACTTGTTCTTAGACCAGATATGATTAAAGAAGCTACTGAGAAAGTCAATTTAATTAATAAGAAAATAAAAATAGCACATGATCGACAAAAGTGTTACATGGATTGTAGAAGACGAGCTTTAGAATTTTCTATTGGAGACTCGGTATTTTTGAAGGTTTCCCTGATGCAGGGAGTCATAAGATTCGGGAAAACATGGAAGCAAGCACCACGATATATTGGACCTTTACCCATTCTTGAAAGAGTTGGACCATTGGCTTATCGAGTTCAGTTACCCGAATGGTTATCAGGTGTGCATGATGTTTTCCATATTTCTAATATATGGAAGTATGTGCATGATCCAAATGAGATTGTAGAGGAGGTTGCTCAGCAAGACTTAGAGATTACACCAAACTTAGCAGTCAAAAGGGAACCTATAAATATTATCGATCAAGATGAAAAAAGATTGAGAAACACGACTGTGAAACTTGTCAAAGTACAGTGGAGATCCCAAAGACTGTACATGGGAAAATGAGGAGAATATGCATAAATTATATCCCAGATGTCAAGTAGATATTCAAGCCTAACCTAACTCCTCGGTAAGCTCATTTCCTTTTTCTATTTCCTTTCAGTTATACCCTTCTTATTCAATTTCGAGGAAAAAAATTTATAAGAGAAGGAGAATGTGACGCTCTAGAATTTTCGACTAGTTAAGTAATTAATTTACAACTTGGGAAAAGTATATTTTTTACAAACTAAATGGATCATAACATTTTAGGTAGCATTTTTGGTTAAGTGTTGTATATAGTCTTCATAGCATTTAAGAGAAAATGCTCTAAAAGTATCTCCCTTCTTCCTAAGACAAGTGTTAGGACACATGTCTACATGCATACACGCTTTCATGCATGAATGACACATGTCCTATGTGTTGACCATCCCTTAAGCCTCCTCTCCGACTATATAGGGACCTCCTCCCCTCTCATTTTTCTCATTCCACTCCTCTCTTTTCTATATCTTCTTTCTTTTTGCACCATTGCTCTCTTCTTCTCTCCCTTTTCCTTCCCTCTTATTATCGGCCTAAGTGCCCTTCCTCCTCTCCCTAAGCCATGAGCTCCCCTCTTCCACCATCCCAAACCCAAGCCTCCACCGCCTTCTTCCCACCCTTTGTTCAGCCTAAACCCCACCACCACCTCCTCCTCCAGTCCGTCACCTACCTCCTCACTTGCGCCCCTCCTCCTCAAGCATCTACCCACCAACCCACGACCCTAAACCTCCCTCCACCTCGGCCACACCAAGTGCCACCCAAGCACCACCTAGCTCGGACTAGCACCACCACACACACTCCTTGCACCACCTATCCAATCCCATCCCCACGCCACAACCTACGCCCTAGCCGTACCCTCCTACTCCTATTTTATGATATATATATATATAGTAGTAAGAATAATAATATTGTTAAAGAAGACGATGAGGATCGATAGTCGGGTTGGAGCAGTCTGGGTTAGCTAGGAAGTCCTACCGTATACAACACCAAACATGCCATTTTGTAACACTTTTCTCGATTCAACTTGTAACAGTTAAAATTGTGATAAAATTGTAATAATTATTTTCGTTATAACATAATATAATGGTTATTTCTGTTATAACATAATATAACCTAGCTTCATTTCCAATCAAATTGTCACGCTGGTCTTTCTTTGCCTCGTTCACACTTCCACCTAATCCAACCTTCCGCCTCGAAGTCAAGTGATTTTTCTATGAGTGTCGAGATTTCTTTATCTTTGTGGTGATTTTATGTTGTTTTATACTTTTTTTGTGGATTTTTAAATGTGGATTTGATGCTTTTTAAGATAGAAGACACAGGTTTCGATCTAGGGTTTGTAATTTAGAACCGATGTAGTTTTGGAAACTGTTAATCTTTGCCACAATAATTTTACATTAATTACGTTTTGCGTTTAAGTGTTTGAATTTGGTTAAACCTGGAATTTTCTTTTGGAAAAACATTAATTTCATCATTTTTAATTGGATTGAATATTCCCTGATTAAAACGACAAAATTCCATACCGTTATAGATGTAATCTTCAAAAAAAGGATAATACGATTTTGATTCGAAGACGTAAAGCACCACAAATGTTTCCATTTATTTTGAACAGCCATGACCGCATGTGAACTCGTATGAGCACACCTCTGGTTATTAATTATACAGGGAGGATAATGCACATTTAAATTTCCAGTTGTGGTATTCTTTTTTGCATATCCGGAACATACATTTTCAAGCTATTTTAGAGCAAGTTGGTTTTTCAATTCTCATTCAATTCATCCAAAAAATATATATTATCTATGTGCTTATACATATAACTTACACGTATATTTTTCAACTTTAGAACTGAGCTCCATTAAATCTGCCATAGTAATTAACCTAAAAAGTATGTTGAATGTTGTAAATCAAAACAGGCGCTATATATCACGACTTATCAACTTCCTGCACCCATATACAATCAAAGAGGCAATCATTTAAGGTGAGGATACTTATTTTTAGAGAATGACAAGTCATCTTCCTCTAATTTGGAGAATGACAAGTCATCAATTACAAGTGCAACTGGAAGGAAACATATTTTTGGAAGGAAGCAGCCTGTTCATGCTGTTTTTGGAGGAGGAAAAAGTATGATTTACTTTGCATTTTAATTTTTTTACATCAGCAATATGTTTTATTTATATATGTCCTATTTCCTAATACTAGTAATATGATTAAGTTATTCTAAATATGTATGTGTTATATAGTATAATGAACACTGCCTTCGATGTTAAAGTGCTCAATGGTTTCACAAGGGCTATAAATCAATAGCACTAGACATGTCAAATGCTATAGTGGGATTCATCTTAGATAACATTTGGATATTAGGACAAATGACAATTTTACTTTAATAAAATTTAAAGTAAAATAAAACATAAGGCATATGGGACTAATTGCTAACAAAAGCATCCGTGCGTTTATGACCACATGTGAATCTGTGATTTAGCTAGACGGTTAATTGCTTCCACATGACAATTATTCTCTCCATTCCAATAACTTAATTGAGTGCAAATTTCAAATATTGAAGGCAATAAATAAAAATCGGAAGCAAAATCCAACGATCAAGATAAATTTTTGATTGGTCTTACATTATTAGTGTAGGAAAAATAAATATTGTTTAGTATTGTTTAACAAATAAAAGAATACCCCCACTATGCAGTTCTGATTTTAGGACTAACAAAGATGCTCTAACTTATATTGGATGCCCGAGCCATGATATATGGTCTACGGGTTTTGTTTTTTAGGTTTAAAAGAGAACTGAACAAGTCAATTTTTTATGTTATAAATGTAACAGTAGGTGCAAAAACAACAATAAAAGTAAACCACTTGACTTAAGGGGTTTAGTGGTAAATAGTGTTGCTACAAGCGAATCTGCTACTTTTGAGTGTTTATTTGGGAAGGCATAATTTTGAAGGGTTATAGGTATTTTATTCTCGCTTTAGCAAGACTTTTGCAAGGTTCTACTACATGATGAGCATTTTTTTTCTTTTCTTTTTGTTTCCCATTTTTTCATTTGCAAGAGCAGAGCATGTATGGTTTATGCATATAATGAGCAGTGCATGAATGAATTAATGTAGTCTAATTGGCCGGAGTATAGAGTGTGTGCAGTAGTTAATATGAACTGAAGTTGTTAAAAGCTTAGAATGCTAGATGTGCAAGTGATAGCTAGTATAATTGGCCAAATATCATTCAGTATTTTTATTCATATCACCTATATCCCTAGACAAAGTGACCTTGAAAGTTAATTTCATCTGCTTCTAAAAAATTACATAAAAGACATCGAATTTTGATGATTATGTTTGAAATCATATAGACTATTCATGGACAACTCTAGACTGTCTAGTTTGACTTCTTTTCTTTCTTTTGTACCGTGTTTTGATTTTGTAATCCGACTTCTCATGTTTTGACAACTAAACCATCAACAACCTTTTGTATTGTGTTGCAGTCGCTGATGCAATATTATGGAGAAACAAGCAGGTGTCTGAAAGAATTTTAGCTGCTGTAACTGTTGTTTGGCTTTTATTCGAATGGATGGGATATTATCTTCTTACTTTTGTATGCCATTCTCTTATATTTGTGATCGTTGCATTGTTTGTTTGGTCCAATGCTGCATCATTTGTCAACCGGTATGAACTAATTTTTGATCATTTTAATATATCCTTTTCGTTTATCCCAGCCATATCTCTGTTAGTTGGAGGATGTATGTATCTACTAATCCTAGTTTGCAGTTTTGTCCAATTGCAAAGTGGGTGCTTGCTAAGTTCTTTAGTTTAACTTCTTACACACAAGTTGTGCAAGTAATCAGAGTTGGTTATTGTTAGCTGCGTGATTATAGCATAGGTATGATGTTACAAAAATAGACCTCTGCCATTATGTCTTTTAATCAAACCGACTTTGTCGGTTTTTCTTAATTCTACCGAGTTTTCGAAAATTTGTGTTCGTCTGAAGCTTTTTTACAATACCCATTTTGTCCTCCTTTGAATGATGCATTAATTACAATGTCTATTGAATAATCATTACAAGCCATATATATCAGTTCTTTGTATTTTCTTTCTTTATGTGCATTTATGACCAGATTTAACGTTAATGTTAATTAAATGCAGTTTATACAATCAACCGATATACAAGACTTATACAATTTGATTCATTAATGCTCATTGAAAAACCTGCAACAATAACTATATAATCCAGTTTTTGCTGTCTTTTTTACCATATATATATATTATTTCATATAAATTATGAATCATAAAAAATAATAATTATTGATTATTATTTATTATTCATCAATTGTTAATCAAACCGACTTTGTCGGTTTTTCTTAATTCTACTGAGCAAATGATTGGTGCTTATTTATTGTATACGATATGTTTTGTAGAATTCTATTTATTTTGCATCTTAATTTGCTTATAACAAGATTGCCATTCTGTGTTAACATTAATAAACGAAATCAGTCATAAGTTATTCATTGTTCTCATAAACCGCCTTTAATTATATGCTACAAATGCATGTTTGTCAACAGTAACTAATGGACATTTATTAAAGCATTTAATGTTAAGTTACTAATTTTTAATTAGTAATTGATTCATTTAAAATCAATCACATTCATCCATTTGTCCCATATATAGTAAACTTATTCGAATCCCAATCTCATTTATTACCTTATTTTGCATAAAACGAGATTGCCATTCTATGTAGATACCATGTACATCCTACCTATAACTAGGAATTACTGCAATAATGCCTTCCCTTCTACTACAATTTCAATTCCCTCCCAAATATATGCTTTAAATTTAATATGAAAAAGAAAATTTATTGTTACAAAGTAAATTTAATTTAAAAATCATGACTATAGCATATGATTGGTGCTTATTTATTGTATACGATATATTTTGTAGAAATCTATTTATTTTGCTTTACAGATCATTATAAGAAGATGATATTAATTACTAGGTTGACAATTTACAGTAAATATTCATTGCCTATTTCATGTTTTTCTTTCCTTTTGCAATAGAAGAGAATTAATTGCTGTCATTTATTATGCATTAGCGTATAATGTACCTATTATAATGAATTCTTCATTTAATGCAGATATTTAATATTTCTGCGTATTGATTTGACATTGGATAAACACTACCTTATATTTGGATTTATAGAGATTTATTTCTTAGTTATTACATCATAAGAATTATATATTGTCGTTGTTGATAAAAATAAAAAATAAAGATTATGTTAAACGTAATGGATAATCCTTTTTTGGAAATGAATGAAATTTCTGCACAAATCAAGCAAGCCGCTTTCAAAATAGATACAAGCTGGTATAAAAGTTGTTTACAAAAATAAATATTGCATTAATTTACAATTAAAATTCTCACAAATTGCATTAATTTACAATTATAATTCTCTATTCCCTATTAATTATTTGGTACCTACCGATTACAGGCTTGATCGACCCATTAATTTCTAATGATAAGTTCACTAATTCTTAATATTAATTTACTTCTTAAATTTGCGTTCTTAATTAACCACATTAATTATTGCCTAATTTATTTATTCTTCTTAATCAACTAATTTGTTAAATTTAATCTTCTTACTTTTGACTTATGATCCCTATTACAAAGTCGATTTTCCCACCGTTATGCGGTTATACTAGTAATAGCTAAAATGTATCTATTAGCGGAATGTTTAGCAACTTTGCCGACCGTTTCTTGCCGACGAAATATTTCAGTATAAACAGTAGATACTGATTTGGGGGCTAAAATATAACATTTTGTCTACACATGATATATAATAATAATGTCCTATATCAGTCTTCATAAGATCCGGCGAATCCAATAGTTAAATTAGTACTGCTAATAACTGTAACTTCAGTTGAATGCTAAGATAGGTCTGAAAAGTAAACGTAGATGTTTTAAAATTGAGCCAATTGGCTATGCCTGTTTGTGAAGCTTGTTTTCCAAAAGTTTTTTGCATGGTTCAACAGGGTTGATGATTGCTTCTCATCTACTTTAGCTATTGTTGGTAGCGTTGAATCTGTCCATCTTTCAAGATGGATCTGTAGTGAATTCGAAGGCGTTTTCTCATTGTTTGCTGATTGGAGGATTGGTTCTGCTAGACGGTTGGTTTGTTTTGAACAACGACATACATAGTTTGGATTTTATGGTGTGATGACGTTCATTTACCTATTCGAGATGGTGCTTTTCATGTGGCAGTTTGCAACATGTCTTTTGATGTTCGTGATAAACGGTTTTCATGTACGAATACTGATTGAGCCAATTGGCTCAATTAAAACCGAGCCATCATGGCTCAGTTAAAACCGAGCGAGCCAATTGCCCCAGTTAATACTAACTGAGTCAATTGGCTCCGTAATGTATTAACTGAGCCAATTGGCTTGCTCAGTATTAACTGAGCCTTTTTTTATAATGAACAAGAAATATGTTGAGTTATATATACATTTAGATAATCTTTTAAAAGAAGATGATGCTTAGGCCTAAGCTTAAATTTACAAAATCATGAAACTGTTATCTTCCGGCAATCTAATTAGACTAGTACAACAAAATAAGGAAAAGAAAATAGCTAGCTATTCGCCTAATACACTTTACAAACTAAGATCCAGTGCCAAAATAGTCATTGCGGCACAAAGCTTCTTTCTCAAAAGCTTTGACCTCCAAAGTTTTGTCAGCTTCTTTAATATTTTGGAAAGCTAATAACAAGCCATGACATATAGGTGATCTGGACCAAATCTTTTCAGCATCATTCATATTTTGTTTTGTATTATGTAGAGAGAGATAAGCCCATGCATATGAGGATGAAGAAAACACTTGCAGGATGACGCATACTAAACATCAGGAGTGATTGAAGACTGAGCCTAAAACCCATGTGCTAACAACTGATACAACATCTTCTGAGGCAATTTTTTTGGAAAAGACTCTTAAGTTTGTAGCTGACATAAAGTAGTTCAACATGTCCTCAATAGTTACATCCTTTGGTGATTCAGTTTTCCTAGTATGAACATATGTCTTTGGACGATACTTTGAAAAGTATTGCAATATCACCTCCAATTTCCCTTTAGGCTCAGAGAAAAACTCGAGAAAAAGGGACAAATGGTCTTTAACATAAGTTAGATCATCTAATATTATGTCCATGATAGGAGACCTCAAACCATCAGCTCTAGAAGTTGTTTAGATCCGCTTCATTTTTTAACTCGTCAAGCTCCATAATAAGGGTAAATAATTTCTGCATCGCAGTATACAATTGCCTTTTTTGTTAGGAAACTACATATGCCAATGCAATAGTGCATTCCTGAGCAGCTTTTGTTAAACCAGACATGCTATAGATGTATATTTCAGATCCCTTAAATCGATGCCAATGTGCTGGTTACACCTCTCATGTATAACTAATAAGCAATCTCTGACAAAAAACTTGATGTTCAGCTTTCTTGACTCCAAAAGCTTTGAAAGCAATGATTCCCGAATAAGAGACCAGTCCAAGATATAATGTGTGACGAAGTAAGAAATCGATCTCAATTACATCGACAATATATTGAAATATTTTCGCGCTCACTATAGGCTCATAAAGAATTATCAATTGCCAGTAGTTACACTTGCCTTGATTTGTAATTGAGTGTCTCTTATTTTGACATATTAACCAATTTCCTCCACAATGGTACAGTAGCCAAAAAGTCTGCATGAGATGGATTTCTAAACCTCCCTTCTTTGTACTGGAATTTCTCGAGATTCATAGAATATGGTATCCACGCCTCTTTAACCATGACGAAGCATATGTAAGTTCACGCCTTCAGCTTCACAGACAAAGCATATGTAAGTGGATTTCATGAAGCTATGTGTAACACCCCGTATTTCTGTTAACACTAAAGTAACAAATTAAAGAATAATTAATCTCAGATGTGAGAATTAAGGGAAACGGGTTGCGCCATTGTGTTCGTCTCGGAATTCTGGTTGACATAGAGTCCGAGTTTGCGTGAATTGGACTTCGTACGAAGAAGTTATGGCCATTGGAAGTTTCAGAAAATTCAAAACAGATTTCGAAAATTCAAAATTCAGAGTCAGATGGGCTAGGCGGGAAAATTCCCGCCAGGGCCAGGTCAACCTACCCCAACCAGGTCGACCATAGGGTCGACCTGCCCCCCCCCCCCCCCCCCCCACCCCCTCCCCCCGGGAAGATTTGAGTGATGACCTATTTATGACTGTATGCTGACTCATTAGGGTTTCTGATCTGCTCTGATTAGCTGGGATTAATTCTGGGTTGATCGGACGGCCTAAACTAATCCTAAACTCTATAAAAAGACATGTACACTCAAACCCTAAAATCAAATCAAAATTAGATCAATGGTCGTCGTGTTGTCACTCCAAACCCTAGAGTAGCCGCCACCAACTAGAAGCAAATTAAAGACAACAATTCAATTCATATCAAGCCTAAAACTACAACAACGAAATTGTCTACAACAAGGGAATACTAATCAATTACAGAATTCAGATCCCAGAACTCAAGACCCCTTTTTCGGTGAGTTCTAGTCACTTTTAGGTTTAAATAAATAAAAGTGAATCGTGGTAGACTATAATTTGGGTATATGTTGTTTGTAGTTATGAAAGTCTATTATTGTTGTGGATCATGAAATTATGCACGTTTATTGTTATTATTGATCATGAAATTATGTAAGTTATTGTGTGATGAATTTATGAATCTATGCAAGTCGTTATCATGAATCTATGCAAGTTGTTATTATGAATCTACGCAAGTTGTTATCATGAATCTATGCAAATTGTTATGAGATCATGCAAGTCACCTATAAAAGTTATTATTCATTAACCTATGCAAGTTATTATTCATGAAACTATGCAAGTTGTTATGTTATGCAAGTTGTTAAATATGTTGTAAATCATGAATCTATGTGAGTTGTTAATTATGTTGTTAATTCATGAACCTATGCAAGTCACCTATGCAAGTTGTTATGTTGTGAATCATGAACCTATGTTAGTGTTAATTATGTTGTTAATTCATGAACCTATGCAAGTTGTTAGGTTGCAAAATCATGAATCTATGCAAGTTGTTAATTATGTAGTGAATCATAATTATATGCAAAGTTATCATGTCATTTTCCCTAGTTGTCATGCTTATGCCAAAATTGTACTGAAAATAATCACCTTGTCATTCCCTTTATTTTATTGTTATGGCGAGGCATCTTGTAGCCTCGATAATGCCAAAAACGCAAACGGTTACGCTAGTTAAGAAACGGGGAAAAAGGGGAATTTGTAATAGGCATAGTGATTATGTAAATTGGATACATGATTCTAGTAGGGAAACATATAAATAATTACCTATTATGACATAGGTAAAATTGGGTAAAAATGGTATAATTTGAATATGACCATTTATGGATAGGAAATTCAAATTGTTAATAAGATAGGTATTTGACACCTACAAAAAGGAAAGGATTAATTAATTAACTTAATTAATCAAAAGAGGAATGTTTAAGCAATCGAAGTCTGAAGATTTAATATTGAGAATTGGCATAAATGCCTTAAATGGCATAAAATAAATTTGTAATGAAATTGGTATGATTTTACATACCATAAATAGATGGACATAATTGAGTCAATTATGGCCATAGTTAAATTTGGAATTGATTGATAATTTGAATAGGAAGATTAATTCAAATTGGCGAATAATTAATTTTGTGTAATTAATCGTCTAAGACACGAGGTTAGGCTCTTTTGTGGTGTAAGACTGCCCGGACCCGCCCGGCAAATCCAGCTGCCACAAATGCCAGTCTAATGTGGGAGGTCTTAGGCATAAATTAAATGTGTGACAGTTGTAAAGACACGAGGTTAGGCTCTTTTGTGGTGTAAGACTGCCCGGACCCGCCCGGCAAATCCAGCTGCCACAAATGCCGGTCTAATGTGGGAGGTCTTTATAAGGTTACGGTCCTAATGAATTAAGAAACACTTAACCAGATAAGCATGTAGTGGGACATGAGGGGTTAAGTGGGTGCCTTGGGTGGCATGTGGAATTAAGTGGGTGCCTTGGGTGGCATGTGAAATACGATTAGGTGTCTCAATAATTAATTAATGCTGATTAAATACTACTTAACCTAACTTAATACATATGGACTGTATGATGATAGACATAAGTTAGGGTTAAGTAAAACGAATTGGATTGTGGGTGGGTTAAGTACAACTGATGGGTAGGTGGGTAATATTAATATATATAGGCCCACAAACTTAACTATTAAATAAATAGGATTAAATCAGTGGGAGGGTTAAGTACAACTGAAGGGTAGGTGGGTAATATTAATACATATAGGCCCACAAACTTAACCGAAAAAAAGGGTTATGTAATTAAAGACACCTAATGGTATACATAACCGGGGCAAAATAGTAAAGTTATGTATTAAAGACACCCTTAGGGGTACACATAACTAATGGGAATAGATAGAGTTATGTATTAAAGACACCTATAGGTACGCATAACCGATAGGTAGAATAGAGGTTATGTTTTAATGACACCTATAGGTACGCATAACTGATTGAGGGCTATGTAATTAAAGACACCTTAGGGTATACATAGTCAGTAGAAAACCTAGTGGGGATACAAGACATAGGGGAGAGATTGTATCATGTTGTGTGGGACCCATTTCATTCAGTAACTCGGAGGGGTATCAAAGTAAAGAACTCCGTACTAGGCGGGGAAGGGGCACGCTTACTGATTGATTGTAAGAGAACCAAAACAAGACGGATGGTGTGGGCGGCGCAAACCGACCGGGGACATGTGCGTGCATGGGCCGGGCAGAGGGGGACAAGACGACCGTGACATCAGTAGGTATAACTGTGCACACCTTAGGTTGCCACTTTAGGGAAGTGATACCCCCTAGTTGTGGGACCAGCACAGGGTATCTATAGAGTAGGGAGCCGATCGATTAGGGTAGTGGTTAGGGTATACCCGGACATATGCCCTAAGTCTACCAATTTATAGTAGGAGGGTAGTGGATACGACTAGTTAAGATAGGAGCAGGCGGCACCTATGACAGCAGCTTGGAATACACGAAACTACCCCCATCGTTATCATTAGCGGAAGGGATCATCCCATCTTGATTTAACTAGTAATAGTATAGAGTAGTTAGTAGTGAAGCATGCATACACCTTACTTTATTTGTCCTGTCATACCTGTCATCTGTACCGTGAATCCTCTTGTCCACTTTGTATGCCTGTCATGTTTATCTTTATTTATTTACTGGCTAAAAGTTACTAGACTCACCAGACGTATGTCTGACCTAGTTTGTTTCGCCTCTTTTCTTCCGTTTCCCCCCAGGTTCTCAGGGAGGAAACACCCAGGTCTAGTCAGGATTTGGATATCATCTTCTAGGAGCTACTTCTGAAGTATGGCTCGAGTCTCTGTCTCTTATGTGGCTTGCTCTTTAATATGGGGAATGATGATTTTCTTTTAAATACCTATGTACTCTGGTGATGTAAGACAGAAGTGTTTTAATGGTTTTATGACTCATGGTATTATGTAACAAAGTGTTTTGGTGATTTAATAAAGTTATTTATTTTCCGCTGCAAATTTTTTATATCTGTCTTGTGATATTCTATGTCTGTTTACCAAAAACGCTCCACTGAAGCTAAGGCATTCCCTTTGTGAGTGACCTTAATGGAGGTAGGGTGTTACACTTGGTATCAGAGCTGATGGTTACCAGATTAGATAAAAGTTTTGAAAATATTTTTCAAAAAGGTTTTAAAAGAAAGTATTTTCAAAAAATAAGGAAAGCCTGTTTTGAAAAAACATTCCCCGAAAAGCCATATGTAGTACCTTTCAATCCTTTTTCTAAAATATCTCCCTTATTCTTCTTAGCATGTCTGAGGATCTTAAACTTCCAGAGGGTGTACCGATACCAGGATGGTTTAGGAGGTATTTGGAAGCTACGGCCACCGCCGTAGGTCCAACAAATGTTCCTCCTCCCCCAGCTGCTCCCGTTCCTCCTCCTCCCCCTCCTCGTGTTGATACTTTTGCAAAGATATGTAAGGACTTTCGGGCAATGGGCGGGAAACCTTTTCACGGGTCAGAGACGTTTGTTGAAGCTCGAAATTGGTTAAAGGAGGTGGAAGAAATATTTGGAATCTTTGAGGTAGAAGATGGAAGAATGGTCCAGTTAGCTGCCTGGTTAATGAAGGATGAGGCCTCGTTTTGGTGGGAGGTCACTAATGGAGAGCATCCAGTTGATACATGGTCGTATTTCAGGCATAGGTTTGAGGCGAAATTTCTCTCATGAGCAGAAGAAAATATATACATGGAAAGGTTCTTGGCATTGAAGCAGGGGGGTCTGTCAGTAAAAGAGTACGTCAACAAGTTCAATCAGTTGGCGAGGTTTGGCTTAGACTTGGTGAACACACCTGAGAAGAAGGCTCTGAGATTTGTTAAAGGCTTGAATGAGCCACTACACGGATTGGCTATGACCCACGTTCCCATGGGGGTCACTTTTGAAAAGTTGGTTGATATGGCCCTAATGCATGAAGAGGACAAAGAAGCAAAGAAAGAGGAAAAAGTTGAAGGGACATTGAAAAATGAGAAGTCGGGACCCAAGAAGGTACAGCAACAGCAGAAGAAAGGCGAGAAGGATGATAAGGGAAAGGATAAGAGGAAATGTCACTATTGTGGGAAAGAAGGCCACCTAGTCAAAGAATGTAAAAGGAGGAAGTTCTATTGCTTTAAGTGCGGAGAGGTCGGACGCTTCTCCAAGGAATGCCCGAAGGCGCAGGGATCGCAAGGGACTTCTGGAGGGCAGGCGAATGCTCTCGTGGCAGATGGATAGGATAGAGATAGGAAAAATTTATGTAAAAGGTATAATTTCCTTATGAAGTTAAGACTCTTTTGGATTCTGGCATTTTGACTTTGTAATTGAGACTCTGCACTTTAATACTAGTCTTGTTTCTGATCCCGTAGTTGTTTCAAACCCCTTTGGTGGTTCGGCTCATTTATTGGTGATTTGTAAGGGGTTGAAATTATCTGTGTTAGGCGTCAAAAATTTGAATGTGATATTGGTGTGCTCAAGTTCATGGGCTATGGGTTGGTTCTAAACGGACCAGCTTTCTAAGTAGAGGGTCGTTCAAGATTTTGAGAGGAGGGTCGTTAAGTTTCTAACCTATCATGGGAAGACCCCCAAAAATTTCTTGTGACCCGCAAGGGCCTGTTATGATTAGCTTTCTGAGAATCATTCTGTAATCTGATCTGTACCAGTAGTTTGTGAGTATCAGGATATTTCTGAAGGATAGGTGTTTCTACTCGAAGCATGAAGTAGATCTCCAGTTTTGACATTGTTTAATGGGGGTAATTCTTTGGGTGTCAATCTGATGTGGATTTCGATCTTCGGGGCTGAGACTTAGGGAATTATTCTCTTAACTGATGTCAAATGGGAACAGAGCTTTTGTTTTAGTTATATCATTTGTTTATGTCCCATCGACCGGATCTTCGACCTTTAGATAGGAAATCCATGGATGTAAACATGTGCTTGGGATATGTTATGTTTGATGGTTGCAAGTGGATGCAAGTGTTTGCTAGTGGTTGCTCGTGGATGCATTTACACACACATTAGGCACTAGATCGGCTCAAATCACTTTCATATTGCTTATAAAGGTGTGTGCATATTTAGGTTAATGGATGAACAATGGTTATGTTATCATATGGATGCTGCATTTTGATGAATGGTTGTGCACACATGTAGAAATAACATGTAATGTTAGGATTCCTTCGCATACATAATGGACGCATGACACTATCATGATTTGCATTAAGGAGGTCAACTGAATCAGTAGACCGCCTGATTTTACATTAGATAGAGAGCATATACACACACTTCTTGCATATGTTCATACAGCATTAGGAATTTTATAAGGACAATGGATGCATGTGTTTGATGGCTGAGTCGATGGTTGTTTGGATGTTAGGATATGCATTCTCCTTAACTTAGAGATTTCGGGGACGAAATCCTTTAAGGAGGGGAGAATGTAACACCCCATATTTCTGTTAACACTAAAGTAAAAAATTAAAGAATAATTAATCTCAGATGTGAGAATTAAGGGAAATGGGTTGTGCCATTGTGTTCGTATCGGAATTATGGTTGAGATAGAGTCCGAGTTTGCGTGAATTGGACTTCGTATGAAGAAGTTATGGCCATCAGAAGTTTTAGAAAATTCAAAACAGATTTCGAAAATTCAGAGTCAGATGGGCTAGGCGGGAAAATTCCCGCCAAGGCCAGGTCGACCATAGGGTCGACCTGGGGGTCAACCTACCCCAACAAGGTCGACCATAGGGTCGACATGGGGGTCGACAAGCCCCCCGGATAGATTTGAGTGATGACCCGTTTTTGACTGTATGCCGACTCATTAGGGTTTCTGATCTGCTCTGATTGGCTGGGATGAATTATGGGTTGATCGGACGACCTAAACTAATCCTAAACTCTATAAAAAGACATGTACACGCAAAACCTAAAATCAAATCAAAATTAGATCAATGGTCGTCATGTTGTCACTCCAAACCCTAGAGTAGCCGCCACCAACTAGAAGCAAATTAAAGACAACAATTCAATTCAAATCAAGCCTAAAACTACAACAACGAAATTGTCTATAACAAGGGAACGCTAATCAATTACAGAACTCAGATCCCAGAACTCAAGACCCCTTTTTTGGTGAGTTCTAGTCACTTTTAGGTTAAAATAAATAAAAGTGAATCGTGGTAGACTATGATGTGGGTATATGTTGTTTGTAGTTATGCAAGTCTATTATTGTTGTGGATCATGAAATTATGCAAGTTTATTGTTATTGTTGATCATGAAATTATGTAAGTTATTGTGTGATGAATTCATGAATCTATGCAAGTCGTTATCATGAATCTATGCAAGTTGTTATTATGAATCTATGCAAGTTGTTATCATGAATCTATGCAGGTTGTTATCATGAATCTATGCAAATTGTTATGAGATCATGCAAGTCACCTATACAAGTGATTATTCATGAACCTATGCAAGTTATTATTCATGAAACTATGCAAGTTGTTATGTTATTCAAGTTGTTAAATATATTGTAAATCATGAATCTATGTGAGTTGTTAATTATGTTATTAATTCATGAACCTATGCAAGTCACCTATGCAAGTTGTTATGTTGTGAATCATGAACCTATGTTAGTGTTAATTATGTTGTTAATTCATGAACCTATGCAAGTTGTTATGTTGCAAAATCATGAATCTATGCAAATTGTTAATTATGTAGTGAATCATAATTATATGCAAAGTTATCATGTCATTTTCCCTAGTTGTCATGCTTATGCCAAAATTGTACTGAAAACAATCACCTTGTCATTCCCTTTATTTTATTGTTATGGCGAGGCTACCTTGTAGCCTCGATGACGCCAAAAACGCAAACGGTTACGCTAGTTAAGAAACGGGGAAAAAGGGGAATTTGTAATAGGCATAGTGATTATGTAAATTGGACACATGATTCTAGTGGATAAACATATAAATAATTACCTATTATGACATAGGTAAAATTGGGTAAAAATGGTATAATTTGAATATGACCATTTATGGATGGGAAATTCAAATTGTTAATAAGATAGGTATTGACACCTATAAAAAGGAAAGGATTAATTAATTAACTTAATTAATCAAAAGAGGAATGTTTAAGCAATCGAAGTCTGAAGATTTAATATTGAGAATTGGCAAAAATGCCTTAAATGGCATAAAATAAATTTGTGATGAAATTGGTATGATTTTGCATACCATAAATAGATGGACATAATTGAGTCAATTATGGTCATAGTTAAATTTGGAATTGATAGATAATTTGAATAGGGAGATTAATTCAAATTGGGGAATAATTAATTTTGTGTAATTAATCGTCTAAGACACGAGGTTAGGCTCTTTTGTGGTGTATGACTGCCCGGACCCGGCCGACAAATCCAGCTGCCACAAATGCCAATCTAATGTGGGAGGTCTTAGGCATAAATTAAATGCATGACAGTTGTAAAGACACGAGGTTAGGCTCTTTTGTGGTGTAAGACTGCCCGGATCCGCCCGGCAAATCCAGCTGCCACAAATGCCAGTCTAATGTGGGAGGTCTTTATAAGGTTACGGTCCTAATGAATTAAGATACACTTAACCATATAAACATGTAGTGGGACATGAGGGGTTAAGTGGGTGCCTTGGGTGGCATGTGGAATTAGTGGGTGCCTTGGGTGGCATGTGAAATACGATTAGGTGTCTCAATAATTAATTAATGCTGATTAAAGACTACTTAGCCTAACTTAATACATATGGACTGTATGATGATAGACATAAGTTAGGGTTAAGTAAAACGAATTGGATTGTGGGTGGGCTAAGTACAACTGATGGGTAGGTGGGTAATATTAATATATATAAGCCCACAAACTTAACCATTAAATAAATAGGATTAAATCAGTGGGAGGGTTAAGTACAACTGAAGGGTAGGTGGGTAATATTAATACATATAGGCCCACAAACTTAACCGAAAAAAAGGGTTATGTAATTAAAGACACCTAATGGTATACATAACCGGGGCAAAATAGTAAAGTTATGTATTAAAGACACCCTTAGGGGTACGCATAACAAATGGGAATAGATAGAGTTATGTATTAAAGACACCTATAGGTATGCCTAACCGATAGGTAAAATAGGGGATATGTATTAAAGACACCTATAGGTACGCATAACTGATTGAGGGCTATGTAATTAAAGACACCTTAGGGTATACATAGTCAGTATAAAACCTAGTGGGGGTACAAGACATAGGGGAGAGCTTGTATCATGTTGTGTAGGACCCATTTCGGTCAGTAACCTGGAGGGGTATCAAAGTAAAGAACTCCGTACTAGGCGGAGAAGGGGCACGTTTACTGATTGATTGTAAGAGATCCAAAGACAAATGGTGTGGGCGGCGCAAACCGACCGGGGACATGTGCATGCATGGGCCGGGCAGAGGGGGACAAGACGACCGTGACACCAGTAGGTATAACTGTGCACACCTTAGGTTGCCACTTTAGGGAAGTGATACCCCCTAGTTGTGGGACCAGCACAGGGTATCTACAGAGTAGGGAGCCGATCGATTAGGGTAGTGGTTAGGGTATATCCGAAATATGCCCTAAGTCTACCAATTTATAGTAGGAGGATAGTGGATACGACTAGTCTAGGTAGGAGCAGGCGACACCTATGACAACAGCTAGGAATACACGAAACTACCACCATCATTATCATTAGCAGAAGGGATCATCCCATCTTGATTTGACTAGTAATAGTACAGAGTAGTTTGTAGTGAAGCATGCATACACCTTACCTTATTCGTCCTGTCATACCTGTCATCTGTACCATGAATCCTCTTATCCACTTTGTATGCCTGTCATGTTTACCTTTAATTATTTACTAGATAAAAGTTACTGGACTCACCAGACGTATGTCTGACCTAGTTTGTTTCGCCTCTTTTCATCCGTTTCCCCCCAGGTTCTCAGGGAGGAAACACCCAGGTCTAGTCAGGATTTGGATATCATCTTCTAGGAGCTACTTCTAAAGTATGGCTCGAGTCTCTATCTCTTATATGGCTTGCTCTTTAATTTGGGGAATGATGTTTTTCTTTTAAATACCTATGTACTCTGATGATGTAAGACATAAGTGTTTTAATTGTTTTATGACTCATGGTATTATGTAACAAAGTATTTTGGTGATTCAATAAAGTTGTTTATTTTCTGCTGCAAAATTTTTATATCTGTCTTGTGATATTCTGTGTCTGTTTACCAAAAACGCTCCACTGAAGTTAAGGCATTCCCTTTGTGAGTGACCTTAATGGAGGTGGGTGTTACACTATGTATTAACTGAGCCATGATGGCTCAATATTAACTGAGCCTATGGCTCAGTTTTAACTAAGCCAATAGCTTCAGTAAAAAATGAGCCATTAGACTCAGTAAAAACTGAGCCATTAGGCTCAGTTTTAAATGAGAGCCTAATGGCTCAGTAAAGCCGAGTCGTGGCTCAATTTAAACTGAGCTTATTGGCTTGGTTTTTACTGAGCCTACATGCTCAGTTTACCTGGGTCGAGTTTAAAACTGAGCCGAGTGATGTTTAATTCCTATAGATATCTTCATCTCGTATAATTGGTCATCATGTTATTTTATGCTTGTTACTAACTATGAAATATTATTTTAGTTATAAAAATATGTGTTAAAAGGGGTCATATGCATTGTTTTCATGTCTTGACTCATATTATTATATTTGTTGACCATCGCAGGCTTTGGTTGATGGAGCGGAAGCAAGATAAAGAGCAGAAGATGGCGATGAAACTTTTGATCCGGATGCATCAATTTTTGATGCACGTCAAAATGGTATGCATATACTGTCTGATCTTGTCGATGGTGGTTTCGTAATTTGGTCCACTTATCGTTTGTGTTTTGTGTAACTGTTTCATGTTAAATTATGATATTTAGATGTTATTTGTTTTGGATGGTGAATGGTTGTATGTTAAATTGTGATAATTTGATGTTTGTCGAAATGGAATTTTCTTTAGGATACAAATTGTAATATGTTGTTGTATTTGCTTTGAGATATTGTTATTATATGTTGTATATGCTTATTGATATATGCTTTATGAAATTAGTTGGAGCATATTATGATTGTTAGTTGTTTAAAGGAATTACCTGCTGTAAGGCTGGTATAATATTCATGTTTGTAATAGTTATAACTGTTATTATATTTATTGTATGAAATAGTCAACATTATATACTAACAGTAATAACTGCTACATGTTTCATACTTGTAACAATAATTACTGTTATAAAAATAAATCTTATAACGGTTATAAGTGTTATAAATTTTTCATTACCAATGGTTATAAGTGTTACAAAATAATAATTTTATAATGGTAATAACCGTTACAATGTACGCACATTGTAACGGGTATAACCTTTACAATATTCGTGACAACAGTTTGTCACGTATGTCGTAGTAACGGTTATTACTATTACAAAGTTAACTAGTAACAGTAATAACTATTATTAAAACCCTTTTTTCGTGTTGTGGTAAAGTTAGGTGGAATGAAACCCTAAGGTGAGAAACTCTTCACTTGTTCTTGTTTAATATGGATGTTATGTTAATTGTTGTGAATTTATAGTTAACAAGTGCGAACTCGTGCTTCGCACACGGCTGTTGCAAAATGCGAAAATAAATACATTGTGCGGTTACTCATATAATAATCATAATATTTTACACTGATCTTTGAAATTAAAGTTAAAAACAAAATTTGAGATGTAACTTCCCATTATTTTATGCAAGACATAACACCTTATGAAAGTGTTACCTTGCATTAAAAAGTCAACTTACATGAAACGCTTTTATGAAAATTGTTAAAGATTGACTTATAACGAATTTCAGTTAAATAATTTGCTTTCATATTGTGGAAATAATCGTTTATGATGATCAATAAATAAGAACAATTACAAAAAAAAAATTGCATCATACATATAACACATAATGTAAAAGTTAACCTTTTATGCTATATAGGTTTTTCCACTAGTATATTACGGAGGTACCAAGAGGAAAATATTGCTTCATGTATTTCAATTTGAGTCACTTAAGGAATTATTATCTATTAAATTGGATGAGTATGTTCATATAATAATAGTAGCTGATCATACCTCCAACTTAAGTAGCGTGGTGAAATTAACATTTTATCTATACAAAATTACCTGTAACCATCAAGATCAAATAATAACAATTTTAGTGGAAATGTGCTACATTTATTGGCAAAATGCAAGTAAGTCAAATTTATGGCCAACTTCTTTAGAATATAAATTGAACAGAGTAACAGAAATATAATAAAATAGAAACACTATAAGTATGGTATAAAATTTTCACAAAAAGCTTGCTTTTGAATATTGGAATGCGAACAACTAACAAAGAGTCCATCAAATAAATTTACATTTACGCGGTTCTTGGGACACAACATTAAACGAAGAAATAGAGGCACAAACTCTGAACCGTAGGTTTTGTTTGTCTTTATGTGGAAAGTGGAATTCAAGAGAGATCTACTGATTGAGATTGTTTGTGTCTAAATTTGTCTCACCATTTTGGGTTTGAAAAGAATTTTCCTTTATTTTATATTACTTTTACAGTTTCATGAGTGTGTATCAACAAAATGAGTAGCCAACATTTAAAATTTTATATACTACAATAAAATTGAAACAAAGTTTAGAAGAAATTTTATAAATAGTTCAACATTAATTTTCATTGTAACCAAGAAAATGTTTTGGCTAAGTCTTGGATCCCACTTCAATTATCATACCGGTTAGATTTAATACATTTGAGTAGGTAGATAAAAAAAAAGGAAGTACTTACTTCTAATTCAAGGTTTAATTAGAAATATATTCTTTAGCAAAAATATACAAAGCAGTATACATATAAATTGGCGAACTATATATTAATGCATATGTTATGCTATATTGAATCTTTCGCTGCGCATCAACTATTTTGTCATCTCAATAAATATTGTGCAAAGAAAAGCGTTGGACAACATAAAACCAAAACACAAGGTTGATGAATCAAAAAAACAATTAAGCAATGACCATATATTACATACAAAAATTATGTGCCTATCACCGTTTACATCTCCTTATTTTTAAATAAGATTCCTTTCAGTTCATATATATCTTAACAATAACCATCATAAAAGTAGTCCGATACAAAAGGATACAAAAGATTAAAGTATAGCATATCAAAATTTGTTAATAAATAGCAATAACGTGCAAGCATTAAAAAAAACACTTATAAGATTTAAATAAGTACATTAAAATCAATATAAAAACTTATGCTACACTTGTCCTTTCTCCAGCCAACTCAATGTTTTTTTACCTCATCACATGATTTTTAGAATATATTGACAATGTTATTTTTTCTATGAGGGGCACTTAGTGGAGATAACCATGTGGTTCAAGTCTTTAGCCTTTCTGCATTTACATGATACGTAAACCAATAGCTGTCGTCATTCTAAGATCATTTTCAATATTGATATCTAGTCCCAAAGCCAAAAACTTTACTCTGCCCTATCACTATCGTCTATGATGTAGACACATGTGAAGGATATGTATTTGTTCTTCGCAAACCCAGATGGCGAACCTACAATTCTACTGTCGTAAACAGAAGTGAATGGTTTGAGCTTGAAACAATTATATTGAATGATATACATATAGAGGTCAAGTCAATTGGTTACTCACATAGCTTTGGAAAAATATTCAGCAATTTCCATTTACATTTTTTTTTGTGACAGTTTAATTATGGAGAATAAATAGTATATTAAGTAAATTCATAAACAAATACTACAGTAGCATCTAATGAGTATACATGGGCTTCATAATCTATCATTAGCCTAAACGGCAACAGTTGTACGCCCATCTTTTTACATATAGTTTATCAATAAATGCAAAGACCTCCATGCTTTAGCCCCAGGTTTTTACCTAATGTAAACAACATGTTAATCCATAAACATGCAGTCTAGTTAAGGTGCATTTGTCTTTTCCCAAGAACCATGATCCACTGCTATATTAGTATCAGGTTAGCGAACCATCACAAAGGAAGATATAACAATAACACTCCCCAAAGTTTAAACATCAACTTATTAAATATGATCTCATACACTTCAGACTAACCATATTTCTACTTAACAACAGGAGAAATAAACAATCCACGGTTAGAATATAAAAAATAACTAAATTGAATAAAGGTTCAAAAGGTCAAATTATTGGAGACTTAACTTTGTATATAGGTCTAAAATGGATTTTATAGCTCACTCATCATATAATCAAAGTGTATTCATCATTTAGCATGAAATGTAGCTAAGTACACATTTGAATTAATTTATCAGAAAAAACACACATACCTACTTAGATGAGGTATGCAACCCATATTATTTTTGTCACGGCATATATTTGGACTAACATGCTCTTAATTATTCCCTAGCTGAATTCAGAAAATAAAAATCCAGCAGCCTTTTTAGAGTAGTTCTATTACAGCATTGATAACTCTTTAGTGATGGTACGTATACCTTTATTTGATATGTAGTGAATTCCTAGTTAATTCTGGCTTTTACTATAGTAAAAATTCTTTAATTTAATCATACAAAAGCATTATGGCATGCATTAGCGATTAAATTAAAAAATAAGCTGTGATTTTATGTAACTCGCATGCACACAATTCTAACCATTGTTTATATAGAATTTATTATTTGTAGCTCATACTTAATATGGTATACAGCTTAGACACATTCGTAACTGATAGTAAGGAAATATTACAAGATAGAACATATAAAACAGCGGAAGAAAAACCAAATTTCATTACCTCATAAAATTACAAGGTCTAAAGCCTTTTACATCAAAATGCCTTTAAAAGCCATTACATTGGAAACCTGTCTTGCAATAGTTAAAGAAGCATAAAACCACAGCCACAAAATATTCCCCAAGTAAAACGGTAAAGCAGCCATAGCCAAGAACAATCCAAGCCATACATGATGACCTAGAAGCAGAAGAAGTCCGAGCTAAATAACAGTACTTCCCCCCTGGAAACCTGGGGGGGAAACGGAAGACAAGAAGGCGAAAGAAAACGGGGTCAGTCATAAAGACTGGCAAGTCCTATCTACTTCCAGCATAAAAACAGGTAAAGGTAACATGACATGCATAAACTGAAAGTAAACATAAGGATGATGACAAGATAGACCAGCTAAACCAAGGTAACAGAATGAACTACTATATCAAGATAAACTACAGTCACTATGAATCAAGTATAACATCCTAAGGTTCTATCGAGTATAACATCCTAGGGTTCTATCGAGTGTAACATCCCAAGGTTCTATCGAGTATAACATCCCAAGGTTCTATCGAGCATAACCCCCAAGGTTCTATCAAGTATATTTTCCCTGCACCTTCCGTACTAGTATCCCAACCCGTGTCATGTGTTAGCTACAAAATGTCCCTTGCCCAATGTCATGAAATGGTCCATGCCAACCAAATGTAGGTTTTCCCAACTCGTATGTTTCTTTCCATGTATATGTTTAGTCCTTTGTCGTAAATCCTACGGGCTTCCTCACGTAGTTCTATACGACTTCAACGTAGTTCCATTATCCTTGAAATCGTTTTGGACTGTCACCCTTGATCTAACTGTATTTTCTTACCATGAATTCTCGAATGTTCGGCTAGGATTTATGCCACCTAGGACCACTAGGGATTACGCTACCTACTAAACGTTTTCGTCACTCGGTTTGGGTTCAAGCCACCTAGGACCGCTAGGGATTACGCTACCCGTCAACCACGCCCTTTTTCCCACGTATGTATCGTGAATCATTTTTCCATGTCTAGATGCACATGTATCTCAATGTGCCATCCGAGTCCCGTGCCAGGGCTAATCAAGAAATACAGGACTCGGTCGGGAGCCTTAGGTTATCTGCCGATGCAGATATCAAGGTCTATTTTTCTACCGGTGGTTATGGTCCCACGTGACCCCTCCCTCAACTACTGAAAGGAAATCCAAGAAAATCATGCACGAGAACTATACTCTGGCCATCTATGCCCCACTTTCCTACTGGCCAACCTCACCCATAACTAGATAGCAAGTATATGGTCTGTTGGGAGTTCTCTGCCTTTCCGCATACGTACACGATTGACTAAAGATGGTAGGTAGTCGACGACGTGCTATCACAGGGCTGAACTAGGTATCGCCGACTCCACGCTAATCCACCCCAGTCTTTAGGTTGCTCGCAAAGCAACCAAGGCATACCCTTGATTCTTCTACCGCAGACCTTAACCTCTGTGAGCCCAGGAGAATCATCTTTAACCTCACATAGGGATACCAAGATTACCCTCACGTCCCCTGAAGCTACCGCTTCGTCACCCAGTTCGCTGGAGCCTTTATCTAAGTCAGATAAACATTCGCTCCTCCTCGTGTGTTCGTTTTAAACGATAACCTACCGTATCAGGTTACTCATCTATTTGTGAACTGATCCAATTCTCTTGACTAAGAATTATTACTTAGTTATCCTTAACTAAGGTTTATCACTTAGTTTCCCTTCCCGTTATCCTTACCAAATACGATTTTCCACTTAGTCCCCTGAACTAGGGTTTTGTCTAATGGGTTAAGTGTTGTCATTCGAGTTCATGACTTACCCCGCCTACGAATCATGTCCAAAATTGGCTAAGTATTCAAGTTCAAGGCATAGCCCTACAAACCATGTATCAAGTTGGTTAAGTATATCAAGAAGTTCATGACTTAACCCTAGGTTACCGTGTCAGATTGGTTAAGTATAGGTTAACTTACCCCTTTCAAATTACCGTGTCAGATTGGTTAAGTATAGGTTATCTTAACCTCATCAAGCTACCGCGTCAGATTGGTTAAGTATAGGTTGTCTTAACCTCATCAAATCATCGAGTAAAATTGGTTAAGTGTAGGTTAACTTAACCCCATTAAATTATCGAGTCGGATTTGGTTAAGCATATTTAAGAGGTTTGTGACTTAACCCTATCAAATTACCGAGTCGGATTGGTTAAGTGTAGGTTAACTTAACCCCATCCACTAGTCGTATTTTTAATGGTTAAGTATCATTCTTGTGGGTTTACTTAACTCTATCACGCATCGCGTTATCCCAGTCGGGTGTTGTCAACCCATTTAGGTTAAACTAACACATCCGCTAATCATGTTATATGGTTAAGTGTCTTTAAGTAATCAAGTCCGGTCTTACTTAACCTACCCATTCATGTCATATCGGTTAAGTGCCATTAGTCAAACTAACTTAACCTTATCATGTGGCATTAAGTAAATTAATGCACCCCAACCTCTCGCATTAGACTTTGTTGTGGTTACTGGTTACGCCAGGCGGGTCCGGGCAGTTTTACACCACAACCTAGTCTAACCTCTGGTTTTGAGCGCGATATGACCAACTTCTCACATTGGATCTTATTGTCTGTAGCTACTGGATTCGCCGGGCGGTTCCGGGCAGATTTATGCTACAAACTCAACCAAACCTCGAGTTGGCCACTTTCATGTTTTCCTACTTGTCATGTTCATGTCAAATTTAGGCTACGACAAAGTCCACGTCTTCCACTTATGCCCATTGTCCCATTACTTAATTCATGTTAAGTTTCATAGTCCATCTCACGTTTGCCTAAACTACCCAAGGCGCATTCCCAACGCAAGTGAAAGCGAGTCAACATAGTAGGAATAATATGACAACATATTGGCCCAAACATATATGATAGCATAAAGGGATTGGCCTCAAACATGTATGATAGCATAACACTAGGTTCATTATCATAGGCATGTAAATGGTCATGAGGGGTTTAGGTTCTTTTACATGCATAAGCCCCAAGTCAAGTTCATATGAATGTTCCACAAGTCAAATTGTTTTAAGGGTTCATGCCAACATTCCATAAGTCAAGATTCAATCTTGCATGATAAACTAGGTTAAATACAACATGAGTGGCATGATTTAATCACTAAGAAATAACCCAAAAGTCAAAGGTTCAAAAGAGGGGCAAGACTAGATTCACATAGACTAACATACTTAGATTTTGTCTCATTTTATTCCATGTCAACATCAGAACTACCGTTTAGATCTAAAAGTAGCTAGAACTTACAAAGCGTGGCTAGAGAATTATGAGCAAGCATTTGTCGTAGAACGGTGTAGGAAGGATGCTCTACTCCCTTGATTTGATGTAGAAAGCTTGCTCCTTTGACATGGATCTAGTTTGAATGCTCAAGCCTTTGAAGTTGGAGATGGAGGCCATGATCAAGAAATATTGGGGCAGCACTTTGTTGTTAGAGTGAATTGTAGTGAATTAGGCTAGGTCTTAGGGTGTTTTTATAGAAGTAGGAACAAGTTTAGGCCATAGGATCAACCTAGAACAGATCTGAGCCATCAAAAATCGTCATAGGCCAACAAACCAGACCACAAGACCCTGCAGGTGCACACAGGCCGACCTGGTCCGACCAGGGAAGTCGACACCCAGGTCGACACCCAGGTCGACTGGGCAGTCGACCTGGTCCCTGGGGGGTCGACTCCCCAGTCGACCTGGGGCTGGGCGGGAAATTTCCCGCCCAGTCCATTTGGGGCTAAATTAGAAATTCGAAAATCTGTTTTCGTTTTCTGATTTTTCGTGAAACTTTTAGAGGCCATATCTCAGTCATACAGACTCCGATTTACGAAATTTCGGACTCGTTTCCAACCGGAATTCCGAGACGAACGCAACGGCGCAACCCGTTCCTCTTGATTCTTATTTTAAAATTTAATTATGCCTCGATTCTTGTCTTAACACGTTATTAAAATTCGGGTTGTTACAGAAATATGGCAAAGGGCCAACAATCTAAGCCTATTTCTATTCCGCTTTCACATAATAAATAATATAGTTATGTTGCAAATAAACATATGTGATAAAAATGAAAAGCATATTAAAATAGTCGGGTTGACATATAACAATAAAAAGCAATCCCCAAAACTAATACAATTTTATTTTGAATGTATAAGATTGTAAATAGAGCTTACTTAAAAACAAACATAAGTCACATGGAATAAATGAAATTTCATTTGATCATAAATAAGCCATACAATTGGTCATACCTTCTCTTTCTGAAAAGTAGAAGCACCAACATTTTCAAATCATATTTTACAATTCTTCATTAGAACTCCTAATACTCACTTATCCTGTAACATAGCATCAACCAAACTGGTTGGAGTTAATAATCAAACAAACATAATCAAGGTAAAATTATTAGTCAGTGACTAATTAAATAATATGAATTCTTTTTCAAGTTCCAAACATCTAGAAATACCAGTGCTTAATGGTTAATGCAGATCCCTATATTGTATTACCAATGGAACCTAATGTTTCTCAATGATATAGTTGAAAATTAAGGGAAAAGAAGTCATAGTTTAAAAAAAACATAGTGGCTGCATTTGGGCATCAGGAAAATTAAATTACACATGTCAAATCATTGTAGTTCTGACATTATTCCAAAAATGTTTTAAATGGTGAAATATTATTAGTTATACTAGAAAAATACATTTTTAATTTCAAGTGCACATATAGTATGACAAAATCTAGTTGGCTTCATAAATATTACTCATGCCTTAACTTAGCATGCTTGAAAATGCGAACATATTGTGTATAAATCTTTTGATCTTCGTGTTTATAAACATCCACGGTGCTAAGCAAGTTTATGTAATAAATAGGGGAAACAACTAAAGGCCAAGGTTGCATATGCTAAAACATACAGTCAAAATAAACTAAACATGCATATAGCTTAAACAATATCTCAACATTATAGCTTCATATGACGCACAGAAACAACTATACTACAATTGAAATTAAAAATGTATGTTTCCCATTCACATAATTAAGCACCCTATTTGCATAGTTAGTAGAGGTGCTTAACTATATTCAGAACACAATAAATTTAAACCAAGCGCCATTTAATATAAAATCTTCTTTTGCATAATCAATGTAAAAATCACGTTGATGACCTGTACCCCCATTGCCTTTTTTAGCATTTAATATACGCTTTAGGTGCAAGCAAGTCTTTAATTGTAGAGTTATTATTGTATGCCTCAACTATTGTTTTAATGCCATTGAATAAAAAGAAAGAAACGGAAGAATATGAATTAATCCAAGCTACATATTGTACTTAACCAATAGCAAAGTCCATGAAGAATATATCCATCTGTAGGTATATAGGTTAAATTGAGAAAACCAATTGGGTGAATTTAGCGGTTTGAGCAATGTTTTTAAGTGGAATTCCAGAATAGTTGTCTAAATAATACAGTAGAGAACATAGTTCAAATCACATCAACTACTTATAAATATATAGCATAAGCAAAAAAATAATCTTGCAACGAAATGTCATGCATATGTACCCTGCTTCTATAAAATTTCATGATTTCACAATATGTATACAGAAACAGGGAATCATTTTCATTTATCAAATTTATGACACCTAATTGATGTCTAAGAAAATGTAAAAATGTACAACTGGCGTTATTTGTAACTTCACTTTAACATATCCTTCATGAACATGTTGCGAACTATGCACCATTCATATAGCTACATACATTCGAGAAAACAACCTAATTCTTTCATGTTATTGATAAAGTTGAACTTTTCAAATACCATTCATAATACTTAATAATTATTCATATTTCTTTAGGTAATAATTCTACTCCCTAGCTATTAGAGGTGATAGTGCTGATATCAAGATGATTACATGAATGCAAATATGATCAGTACCTTAAATATAAAATGAGAGATGACCTTGACTATTTTTTTCTTAGCTGAGTAATGCGATTACATAAATATATTATAAGATCAATGCATAGTAAAGGTTATCAGTAAATAATTTAGCTACGTTTGCTTTTATCTGTTTTAAGTTTCTTATCTTCAATTAGATGAAGATATTATTCATTAAATCTCTAAAAAAATGCTGCATCGAATAGCCTCTAAATATTTAACATTGAGGTTACCTAACTATGTTTTTGCTTATTCCTGATTGTTTGGCATTCAATCACTTCAAATGAATAGTTTTTTTTTCTGAATTAAATATGAAAAAATGGAAGTAAAAAAAGGGTAAGTGTAACAGTAAAACAACCCATACATAAAAACTATACCACCTCATTCCAAAATAGAGGAATATATATGAAAAGATGGAAGATGCAAGCAAGATGCAGAAATAACGTGCAGTGGCTTAAGTGGGCGTATATGTACAGTTTTATCCAAAAATTCCTGAAACTATTCGAGTCGAGAATAAAGTGTAGAACATATGAATAATTTTATATTATTTGTTTCACATATAACAGAACATAAATGGCTTGATATACACTATAGTTAAAAGAGAGGGGACTGTTTGATGTTATTCTCAGACCTAACAATGCTTTTCAGTTGCTATGAAAATCGATTGTTTTTCCATGGATATGAAGTGGTAAAAACTATCATTTGTAGGTGTTAGAAAATGACCCCAACATTTCCGTGAAACTCCTACAATAAAAAAGCTAATAACAGTCATCTCACTTTTATGGTGATATCAAAAACTAAAGAAGAACTGATCATGTTACTAAGCGCCAGTGTTGTGTTAATATGTCACTTGAAGGACTATGGGAAAGATAATTATACTATTAGCTCTTTATTTGTACTTGAGTATTTAAAGCAAAAAATAAGTGTTGTTACTAACCAACACTCGATATCAGGTATCACATGATTTTCTTTAGACGTTATGTTGCCAGATGAAATTGAATTCTCACAATCGCTAAGCTCAGTCCTCTATTATAGCAAGCTTATCGTGTTTCTTCTGCAATTTCATTCACAGTGATTCTCCAAACTGATTTTGAGATGCTAGTAGTAACCATGTATATATTTATACCATAAGCAAGTTGTTAAACTATGAACAATGTAAATTATCAGGTGCAGTGCCTTAATCCGAATGAAATTGTTACACTCACAGACCTATTTCCTATATCCTTAGGACAATAAATTGAGAAATCATTATCTTTAGTCTAAACATTTTTGTATACAGTTCTTTCACAAAATATGAGATCATTATAAATAAAGATCAAGGGCTACCCTAGTATATAATGGTTAGCTATTCACTTTAGAAATTTTAGCTATTTCCTTTGATAACCAAACCTATTTTACACTTCTTTAGTGCCTACTATTCTATGAGCCATTGAAAAAGGTTTTTGCAGAAACTAAAAATATTAGTGTTCAAATGTTATATAATGTGGACACTGGAAATTTGTGCAAGGAAAAAAATGAAAAAAGGCCAAATGCCATTAAGCATGGGTAATTCAAGTAAATATTTCACTTGGATGTCAGTGTTTACACATTCACTGGTAGTAAGATATAAGAAATATTAAGATTGTACATGCATATAAATGTGTTGATTTCCAAAATAATCTCCTTCTAATCAAGGAACTGCATGCTTGTGAAAAATGAAGGGTTATACTTGGTATCTTTCTTATATTGACCAAGAACAAAAATTGAGTTCATCTAACTGAAAATATAAAGCGTGCAAAAACCCATTAAGTATCAAAAATGAGAAATTGCAAAATCTACTATTTGTAAAGTCATAAACATAATTATTAATAATAAATTGCATTTCTATAACATAAAATAAGTGTTGAACTAATTCTTCATTAATATTATTCGAAAGTTTGATATTATAATAAAATTAATTATTACTTGAGATCATTAACAAATTGTTATATAAAGTTCAGTAAACATAATAGAAATTTTTTCCTTGTCTTATGTTATGCCTTGCTTATAATGTAATGGGAAAAAAGTTACAAATATAATATCTGTTATATAAAAAGGTAAAGTTACAAATATAAGTTTTTAAATCCTTTACTTTCAAATTTAAGGTAGCAGCAACTATAATCAAGCATTTCCAACGAATGGCGCCAACAAATTGTCAAGGATAAAAGCCAAAACATGTAATATTACATCATATATTTTCAAAAATGCAAGGATTTAATAATTTTCTTATGTAGCATTAGCAGATTAAGACACTAATCAAATTGCACAAATTTAATTTAGTTAAAATACTAAAACAATGTGCTTACCATTTGCATACATGCCTACGTTTTCTCCCCTAACCATTTCTTTGCAATGTTGACCCTTAACACCAAATAGAGAGCTTAACTGCAATAAAAATACAAAGCAAGGACGCAAAGTGTAATGACCCAGTTTTTGGACTAATTTTATAATCTAAAATTTATAAATTTCACTGGTAATTAATTTCAAATAGATAAATTTGATTTAAAATATTATAGAAAATTCAGGATAAACTATTATTATATAATTATTTAACTGTGTATTTATATTTATGGTCTTCATCAGTGTACATATTCGTATGTAAGCAAGTAAATTGGGATTCATTTCATATGAAAGGTAAGCACGATAAAATCAAGGAATTTATTATAACACCCATAAGAATGAATATTTATTTATATATATAAGAAGAAATTATAATTCTTGAATTTCCCTTCTTAAAATATTGGTTATTATAGAATTGTATTTACAAATCAAAGTTAACAAACAAGCATAGAATTTCAAGAATGTATGTGCCTCTGTATACACGTATAAAAATGAAATGAACATGGAAATCTAAATAAGATTTTAATCTAGGAAATTTAGAATTATGTATGCATTGAACATATATGAGAATTTGAAGTTGTTTGTATATATATAACATAGTATAATTCTGTCTATATATCATATAGCAGGGTACATAGGTAAATTAATATAGGATATGCAAGTTTGGATAGCGTGCAAAGAATTCATGGATGGACATATAAAATTAAGGTAATAAAGAGGCACATGAACACTTTATTTTAGCCAATCAAACATTAATCACAAATGAAAGAAAAAGGGACAATGCTGCTTGTATACAAATCAAATAAAGGGGAAGATCGTGAATAGGAGCAGCTGAACATTTGAGTTGGAAAAGAAAATATGAAAAGAAACAATAGCTACAAGTATAGGAATGTGACAAGGTAGCCTATGCTATTAGCTTTAGAAAAAGAAGAAGCAAACAGATAGAATGAGAAGAATAGACCTGCATAGGTGACACTTTATAAATTTAGGCGATCTTGTCATATGCAAAGACCAGTATTTGCTCACCTAAGCATACTCAGCCTACCTGAGTTTTGAATAAGAAGTAAAAGCTATGCACATGCAGAATGTACATAAAAATCAAATCAGTATGTTGGCTTGAAGACTAAGGAAGAATTCTATGCATACATAGGACATGTACACGTGCTTGTGGCATGTGATAGCTGGATACTTAAAGGAAAAGTAAAAGATTTAGTTCGAATTGTTCAATCGAGACAACATCACCACATCAACTTTTAAATATTGCAGTATGGCACCCTATGAGCCTAGAGTCCTAGCAGACCACAACACAAAAATCCATCTATAAATACACTTCAAAACCCCCACCAACACATACATAAATAAACTGGAAACAAATACAAACAAAGAAGGAGCGATGATAGAAAAACAATGGGGAACAAAGAGTGCAAAACTTTGAACAAAAACGGTGCACAAGAAACTGAAATAATGAAGTAAAGCAACTAGAATGTGAAGTATGGAAACCTGGAAATGGAATAGAAAACAAAAATGAGAGCAAACCTGGAAGCTGTGTACATAGTGAGTAAAAACTTTAAATACTTATTGCTGTTAAAATTAGTCATGTGTGCTAAAGTATGCATCTCCTTTGATTTAAACTTGGATGTTGGTGTTGTTTAAGGATGATTCCTGAGCTAATCAGATTTAGGCTGAGTATTTGAGCAACACGGAAACAAAATACTATGGCACTTAACACAGTATTAAGACAATAACATGGATTTGGGAAATAACACTCTTAAACTTTTTATTTTGTTTATGTTAAATCCCGGTGGTTTTCAACCATTTAGGTGCTGCTATTTGATAAGTTATTCATAAGATAAATCTCAGAAACTTGTTAGATTTGTACTTGTGAGTTGATGAAAAACCTAATGAAAACAAAGACGAAAACTATGACAGTAAGCTATATTTATGAGTAAACGTTGTAAATTTCCTGTACTTTCTTTATATGTGTGTGGCATTTTGTTCCCATCATATGCAATGAAACTAGTGAAGTGTTAAAGGTAGTTAGCTCAATATTTTAAGGAATTTGAACAATTTTGAGAAACAGAATATAAAGAGTAGTAATATATGGTGAGTAAACCTCTAAACATCTTTACTGTATTATAAAAATATTTAAAATGGATGCAAACCATATGAATGCCAATATGTAACCCTATAGTGTATTCAAATACTGATGTTAACTAGAAAGATTAGATTCCTGGAACTAGTATCTTAAAATTTTGAAACAACCTAAAAGAAGACAAAATACAGTAATATATGTATAGGTGAGTAAACTATTTTAATTCCTTTTCTAATCAAACCTATGAATGTTCCACTGTGACTCAATTATATCTATAGACATGTATGTACAACAGATTAGTGCTTTCAAACTATGTTGAATATCATGGAAAACTTCTGGAAACAGTCTGATTTGCAAATGAAAAGCTAACTACATGTTTAACCTATGTGCAAAATACCCTACTGTTAAATTTATATAAAAAAATAGTAACTTGAATTACAGTTTGTTATAAGAATTAGAATCAACATCAAAGTTACTTGTTTATGCATCGCAAACAATCTAAAAGCGGTTTCAAGGAAAATAGTTGGATATAGCATCAGAAATCATTGAATACAGTAAAAAGGAAATAAAATCTTAAATTCTTGAACATCACTATAAATTGAATTAAGTATATAAATGGATTCACATTGAAAAATCGTGAACTTAAACATCGAATTAAAGATTTTTAATAGATTAGATTGTGAGAATTTCTGGGTTCATCTGAATTGGGTATTTGATAAAATTCAGGCGATGTAATCGATCGTGGTCGATAGTGGTGGAGACGGGGGGCGTGAGATGTCAATAATCACAAGAAAAATATAGCAAGAATTTTTAAACGACTATATTTGGAGGATTTGATTTAAAGAGGGACCGAGTATTGTTTTTGGATAGGTTGAGTGAACTGGTAAACTGCACCTCTGTTGCAACGTTGTAGGCGATCGGTGGGAGGGAGACACGTCCGGTGGGTCGTCACCACTTTAGGGGTGAAGTACGGAGGTGGCTAATGGCTCTGGGTGGAAGCGCGAAGTGGTTTAGTGGAGAGGGTTTAATTTCTGAGCTTCTGCTGAGGCTCCAAAATCTTTTTTAAATGACGCGATAGAATTTAGGGTGGTGGAGCTGATTCGGCTGTGGAAGTGACACTTGGGGCGATGGAATTGAAGGCAAGATCATCACTCTGGCGGTTGTGCATGTGCAGGATAAAGTAGTGCACAGAAATAGTGAAGGACTAAAAACAAAGAAGAAGAAAGGAAAGAATGGGCAAAAGTAAAGGAGAGGGATTAGCATGGTTTGATCCATGGTTTACTGGAGATTGGGTAGCCAAATCAAATGTTGCGTAACAATGGGAGATATGTTTGTGTTTAACCATGATTCTTGGATTTCACTTGTCAGCTGGAATTAAAAGAAGATACAGGGGATTAAGGGATCGGACCTGGATTGATGCATAAAGTAGTTGGGCCGAGTGGGCCTGCCTAAAGGATGTTTTTGTTTACAAAATTCAAAGTTTTTCTTTCCAATATTCAAATGGTTTAATTATATAAAAATAAAAATATAAAAGATGGGTTGTTCTACTTGGAGACTTGGACCGAGCTGATTATACTAGCGTGCTATTGGGCCTATGGGCTAAGAATATATATATATAAACATATATTTATATATAAATCGTTTGGTTTAAATTCAATTCAAGAATTGGTATAATATAATCTAAAATGTAGAAGTCCACTTGGATAATTTATGGGAAATGATAAAGTAAAGGTACATGTATGAAATTGTGTGCTGAAATGGGATAGGAAATCCATGTTGTTTTAATAAATTTTTAAATAAAATTGATTCCAACAGAAGTAAGGAGGGATACATATATATATATATACATATACGTATAAATATAAGTAAATATGACAGGGGAACAGGATATCATAATTTCAACTAGGCATCATCGTCTAAAATTTAGTTTGAATCTCTCATATTCATGTATATTATATACATACACTATTGTAAACGAGATAAATGAATTTATAAATCGATGAATTTATTTCAAATGAATTTGGGTTAATTAAATGATGAAAAATTAGTTGTTAACCGAGATCTATAATTCAAACTGTTAGTTGGTTTGAAATTAAACGTCAAACCATCATTGATTGTTATGAATGATTGTTGTTAATCATCTGGTATGCTATAAAGTGATTAATCTAGATTGTTGAAATAAAATGTTAACACATTTTATTTTATTTTAATTGTCTGATATTAATTAATTTTCTAAAATTAGAATTTTGACTTGCACGAGTTATTAATGTGAATGAGCATGCCATGAAAATTATATTAATTATAATATAATTTGTATAACAATTTTATTTATCTACACTGTTTAAATTTAATAGTTAAAACACCGACTATCAAATAAATATTCCCTACGCGTTAGTTCGAAGAGACCGGGATGGGAACTAGACCCAAAACCACTTCGAACTAACTTTACAATTCTTAAACTAACTTGCAGGGACGATTATACGAATTAAAGAATTCGAAGACCGTAGATCTTCATGACCGGAAGGATTACTTGTTTAAAATTTCTCTGGTTTGGCCATTGGAGTTATTATGACTTGTGATCCTATCGTAATTGAAATTTTCGGACTTGCAAGGACTATTCGCTACTAATCTATAGGGTGATTCCTATGATGTGGTAGGAGGGTACCTTCGGTTCATCCTGTTCCTGGATGGCTTGTATGGACGAATGTCTGACAGAGTATCTCTTAAGAATCACGTACATTGATTTTTACAAACGTACTTCTGTCAGCTGCAGAGTATTTTTGTGGGTGTCAATTAGTGTTTTGATGGATCTGACGATGTGGCATTCAAAGTAAATGAAGGCCAGATGTTCTAAAGGTGAATTCAAACCTCAAGCCTCACAACTGGGAAATGACAAAAATCGGGCAGGCAGCATGGCTATGCGGGTCGCTCCCATTAGGGTGTATAATCACCTATCTAGAGAAATTCCTTTTGCTTCTTTAATCTTTCGATGCTTTCCCTTTTCGGGAAACGGTTGCTGATCCCAACCGTTGGTGATATACATTCGATACACTCAAGCGAAATGAGTGGTCGGTCATGTATGGGCCGGGTTGCAAGACGTTCTTGTTGAACCCAGTGTATTCCCCTCTAGAGATACACTATCGGCAGGTGGTTCCAAACCTTGTCATAATCAGAATCCACTCTCCAATAAACGCCCGCGGTTTTGATTGTATACTATATCTGTGGAGCATGAGATGCGAGCGTTCCGCTAGATTGATATTTATTTGTATTTAGACACTATCATAATACCATATGATATATATATATATATATGATTTCAAAACTGGTTTGGGTTATTGTAAGGTAAAAACCGTCCGTATTTATGTGTGGATTTGGTCTTACGATTATCCTTTCTTTCGAAAAGATTTTCGAACTTTAAAATCAAGCTATTTAAAATCGTTTACTCACACCAGTCCCATGACTGACCCAGAGTTTATTTTTCTGTGTTTTCCCTAAACTCTTGGGTGCCCAAATTTGTATGGGCAGTCAAGTGGTTTCAGGATTTTACAGATTCACATGAAGGAGCTTGGAGCAAGGTCTTCAACATTAGATATATCAAGTTTATTTCCGTTGTGTTATGTATGAGTTGTACTCTGATGATGTATGTAAGTAAATACAGTTTTGTATTTCAAGATGTTATATAATATATTTTATTTAGTTCCGCTGTAAGATTTGTTATACTCTGATTCTGTTGTGTTCAGTTCTACTTTTCTTCTACTCTAACTTTCTTTCTATTTATCACCTTCTAACTTCTTTCTAATAACGATCTGTTAATTTCTGATGTTTTATTATTCGATATGTGATACAAGATACGTATTAGTATCGATAATCAAGGTCGAAATTTTCGGGTCGTTACAGTAGGTATCAGAGCAATGGTTTTGTAATAACCTTGGCTCTGTGGCGTAACTCAATAGAGATGGACTTAGTAATACCCTAGATTGAGTTTGAGTGTATATATATGAGCGTGTATTTGTTAATCAATATAAGAACTGTTTTATATTGTGTTGATGGGTTTGTCGAGTGGTTTATGGATTCTGGTCGATACGGTAGTATAAACTGTATTGATAGGTGTTTCTAAACTCTTGAACAGAGTAATTCGACCCAGTATTATTTTAAAAGTTGGCTAAGTGAAATAGTTTTACTCAAAATTATGTTTTATTATAAAAAGAATAATTTTCCGAAATGATTGGCCGTGTTGGTTGCTATTATAATCTGGAACCAGATTATAACATTGAATGGTTATATAGTGAACCAAATTGAATTGGTATAATGAATGAGATATACAAACAAGAAAACAGGAAAGGAGTTCGAGAAAAACACAGTGATTTGGGAAATTCAAAGGGTTTGAATTTATAATGGAATAGAGTTATTTGATTTCAAACTATTTTAAAATAAAACTAGGGGTTAAGATTCTGGAATTGGAAAATTCAACTGGAACAAGATGGAAACAGTAAAGTTGAGTTGTGAACTGAATTAAAAAGTGAATGTGGAGCAGATAAAAATATTTGAACATGATTGATTCGAATTAATGGAATAAGTAAGATTTGGAATTTATTTTCCAGATGTAATAAGGGATATTTTATGAATGGAAATGGGGTAATATTTGGGTTGATGAGAATTAAGATATGGAGTTAAGAAATTAGAACCTGACTGGAGATTGGCTGAGTTGAATGATCTTCTGTGTGTTGATTTGATGTTGATTTTGGTCTTCGGGGTTAATAATTAGAGGATTATTTGTCTTACCGATTAACGGTCAGGGACTGATGGATAATGAAGAATTGTAATGTGTAAATAATGAATGGAAATGTTTTCCGACTATAATAACATATATTTCTGATTATGAAATGACTGTGATAAGTTGCTAATTACTTATCAATGGTATATTTGGTTTGTCGTAGATGTTTGGTAGATAGCTTGAGTGTCTTGAACATGGTGTTTGTTGTGATCGTTGGTATATAACTTATATGTGTATATAAGTTTATTGTATTAGTTATAACTGGAATCTTCTCGTACACTTTAATTTCGGGGACGAAATTCTTTTAAGGGGGGTAGATTGTAATGACCCGGTTTTTGGACTAATTTTATAATCTAAAATTTATAAATTTTACTGGTAATTGATTTCAAATAGATAAATTTGATTTAAAATATTATAGAAAATTCAGGATAAACTATTATTATATAATTGTTTAACTGTATATTAATATTTATGGTCTTCATCAGTGTATGTATTCGTATGTAAGCAAGTAAACGGGGATTCATTTCATATGAAAGGTAAACACGATAAAATCCAAGAATTTATTATAACAACCATAAGAATGAATATTTATTTTTATATATATAAGAAGAAATTATAATTCTTGAATGTCCCTTCTTAAAATATTGGTTATTGTAGAATTGTGTTTACAAATCAAAGTTAACAAACAAGCATAGAATTTCAAGAATGTATGTGCCTCCGTATACAAGTATAAAAATGAAATGAACATGGAAATCTAAATAAGATTTTAATCTAGGAAATTTAGAATTATGTATGCATTGAACATATATGAGAATTTGAAGTTGTTTGTATATATATAAAATAGTATAACTCTGTGTATATATATCATATAGTAGGGTACATAGGTAAATTAATATAGGACATGCAAGTTTGGATAGCGTGCAAAGAATTCATGGATGGACATATAAAATTAAGGTAATAAAGAGGCACATGAACACTTTATTTTGGCCAGTCAAACATTAAATCTCAAATGAAAGAAAAAGGGACAAGGCTGCTTGTATACAAATCAAATAAAGGGGCAGATCGTGGATAGGAGCAGCTGAACATTTGAGTTGGAAAAGAAAATCTGAAAAGAAACAATAGCTACAAGTATATGAAAGTGACAAGGCAGCCTATGCTATTAGCATTAGAAAAAGAAGAAGCAAACAGCTAGAATGAGAAGAGTAGACCTGCATAGGTGACACTTTATACATTTAGACGATCTTGTCATATGCAAAGACCAGTATTTGCTCACCTAAGCATACTCGGCCTACCTGAGTTTTAAACAAGAGGTAAAAGCTATACACATGCAGAATGTACATAAAAATCAAATCAGTATGTTGCCTTGAAGACTAAGGAAGAATTCTATGCATACATAGGACATGTACACGTGCTTGTGGCATGTGATAGCTAGATACTTAAAGGAAAAGTAAAAAAAATTGTTCGAACTATTCAATTAAGACAACATCACCACATCAACTTTTAAATATTGCAGTATGGCACCCTATGAGCCTAGAGTCCTAGCAGACCACAACACAAAAATCTATCTATAAATACACTTCAAAACCCCCACCAACACATACATAAATAAACTGGAAACAATACAAACAAAGAAGGAGAGATGATAGAAAAACAATGGGGAACAAAGAGTGCAAAACTTTGAACAAAAACGGTGCACAAGAAACTAAAATAATGAAGTAAAAGCAACTAGAATGTGAAGTATGGAAACCTGGAAATGGAATAGAAAACAAAAATGAGAGCAAACCTGGAAGCTGTGTACATAGTGAGTAAACACTTTAAATACTTATTGCTGTTAAAATTAGTCATGTGTGCTAAAGTATGCATCTCCTTTGATTTAAACTTGGATGTTGGTGTTGTTTAAGGATGATTCCTGAGCTAATCAGATTTAGGCTGAGTATTTGAGCAACACGGAAACAAAATACTATGGCACTTAACACAGTATTAAGACAGTAACATAGATTTGGGAAATAACACTCTTAAACTTTTTATTTTGTTTATGTTAAATCCCGGTGGTTTTCAACCATTTAGGTGCTGCTATTTGATAAGTTATTCATAAGATAAATCTCAGAAACTTGTTAGATTTGTACTTGTGAGTTGATGAAAAACCTGATGAAAACAGAGACGAAAACTATGACAGTAAGCTATATTTATGAGTAAACGTTTTAAATTTCCTATACTTTCTTTATATGTGTGTGGCATTTTGTTCCCATCATTTGTAATGAAACTAGTGAAGTGTTAAAGGTAGTTAGCTCAATATTTTAAGGAATTTGAACAATTTTGAGAAACAGAATATAAACAGTAGTAATATATGGTGAGTAAACCTCTAAACATCTTTACTGTATTATAAAAATATTTAAAAGGGATGCAAACCATATGAATGCCAATATGTAACCCTATAGTGTATTCAAATACTGATGTTAACTAGAAGGATTAGATTCCTGGAACTAGTATCTTAAAATTTTGAAACAACCTAAAAGAAGACAAAATACAGTAATATATGTATGGGTGAGTAAACTATTTTAATTCCTATTCTAATCAAACCTATGAATGTTCCACTGTGACTTATATATATATATATATAGACATGTATATACAACAGATTGGTGCTTTCATACTATGTTGAATGTAACGACCCAGATTTTTTGAACAGTTTATTTTAAATATTTAGTATGGTTTTAAATATTGATTCGATTATAAAGGGATTTTTATTATGGAATTTATCGGGTTAATAATCGATATACGATTTAATATCGAATATATTGAATTGCCGTAATATTAGAACGATAAATATTAATTTATTTTCAATAAAATTAACTGCTTGGAATTGAATTATATTTTTAAATCAAATTTAGTTTAAACCATTAATTTAAATTAAATATCTCCTGCAGACAATAAAATTCTAGATACTACTCCATTTAGACCAGGATAGCGTTATAATCTGGAAACACCGGTCGTTAAGTTAGAATAGCGGTTCACCGGTCGTTAAGTTAGAATAGCGGTTCAGAATAAAGGACTGTGAGATATTTTAGTTTTTAATTAAAATAAAATTTAATCAACAGCCACCCTACCCTATGTTTTCATTTCAGCCGACCTTATTCTTTATTAGGCAGACCTACTTCCCTCGAGCACAAAATCCTGTCTTCCTCCTTCGCTGTGAAGGAAAACACCGATTTAATGGGTCTCGTACGGGGTGTCTCCTTTGCGTCTATAAATTTAGCTTGCCCTTCTTTATCTCCTTATACGAAACGAATTCGTTTTTTCCTTTTGCTTAAAACCAAATCAATTCGATCAGAAAAAAAATGGAAATCAGAAATCGCGATTTCCACAAAGCTCGATTCGAGCTAGGCGCTCGCGAAATAATGCGATGGTGGGTTCAAGGGAGGATCGAAGGCACGATTTTTGGGGTGCGCGAAGTCGTCAGAAGGAGGTTCGAACTGGAGCACGCCAAGTTAGGACAGTTTGATTTCGTGCTAGGGATTTGAAGGCGTTCGAACTCGAGGTTAGGATCCAAAGCCACGAAGTTCTCTGATGATCGAATACATTATGGAGCCCTAGTAGATTTCAGGGGTGTCGCGATGTGATGTCTGGGGGGTTCCGTTCGTGCTCAGCTCGGTGGCGGATTCCGAGGCATAGGGCATTGAAATGGAAAAACGATGGATGTTGAGAAGAAAGTGATTTCAGAGAATTAAGGTAATTAAATTCTTAATTTAAGTTAACTGTATTTGTTCAAATAAAGTAGATTATTCACTTTATTTAGCTGTAGTGTGAATAAACGTTCGATTGTTAAATTTAACTATAGGTATAAGGTTATCAAAATTTTTAAGTTAAATTATATTGTTAAGGTATGAATTTATTCAAGATATGAAATTAACTTAAGTATTTATGTGAAATAATTTTGGATTTTTATAATTAGAAGCTAGTTTATATAATTGGAAATTTAGTTTTTTTTTTTATATAAAAGAAATCTGTTGCTAAAAAGATAAATTTTAGATTTATCATATTAAGTAATGTTAAGAGTTAATTTGAAATTACTTTATACATGGAAAATTAATTAAATTAAATTAGTCTAATTCGATAACTGAAACCTGATTAATTATTGTTTTACATTGGAAAACAGAAATGGGGGAATCGCTGTATAGTATGCTTCAGTGAATATTCAGCACAGTTAGAAATCACAGTGAGTAAATCTCACTCACCTTTAGAATTATTTTTATTTCATTAAAAATAATTGTCTGTTGCTTGTGTGAATATTTTCTGGTTGTTTTATATATATTAGTTATTTAGGCTATATATATATATATATATATATATATTGGGTTGATTGATTGGTTGGATTCCCGCAGTCTCATTAGCGGATGCCCGCAGTTTCATAGCGGATGATTACCCTATACGCCCCACGCTATGATTAGTGGATGACCTTCTATACCGCGATATTCTGCCACGAAGCAGAATGGGTATTATTTATGTGCTAACATCTGTGGATGCAGGAAAACAGGATTCCTCAAAAATATATTATCTGTTTGTTTGTTGCTTGATTTCATATATATTCATATATGACGTGCTATAAATCAAATGATTGAAATTTGAATGGTTTGATTGTTTTAAATATCACTGGGCTAAATGTTAATTTATTTAAATATCGTGGAAGGATATTGAGATTTAAAAAGGGGAAATTCTATATTTTAAATAGAATTTGAATTTTTAAATGGAATAAAATTATAAAACTTGTTTTGAAAATAAAACAAGTAGTTCTTTATAAACGAAGTTTATAAATAGTTCTTTTATAACGAAGTTATAAATGAAGTGAAAAGAATTATCGTTTGATAATTCAGAAATAGAAATACAAGTGTTTGAAAATATGATTCAAAAGGAAATTTAAATATAGAATTTGAATAATAGAAAAGGAAATGGAAATTTGAATTCAAAAAAGAAAAGGAAATAGAAAATTTGAATTTAGAATTCAAATAGAAAATCCAAGGTGGATTTGAATATAGAACTTTCAAATGGTGTTTGAATATAGAGAATTTGAAATAGAATTTGAAATAGAATTTCAAAATAGAATTTTCAAAAGAGAATTTGAAATAGAATTTGAAATATAGAATTTCAAAGAAGAATTGAATAGAATTTGAAATATGGTATTTCAAAGAAGAATTCAAATGTGAAATTTGAGTAGAGATTTGAATGGAATTTAAATAGGAAATTTGAATTGAGAATTGAATAGAAATTCAAGTATTGAATTTGAACATGGAATTGAATACAGAAATTCAAGTAGAAATTTGAGTATGAGATTTCAAAATAGAATTTGAAATAAACTTTGAAAATAGAATTTCAAAGTAGAATGGGAAATGGAATTTCAAATAGGATTTCAAAATAGGAAATCCAAAAGGATTTTTGAAATGGAATTTGAATTCAAGGGAATTCAAATGAATTTGAATATTAGAAATTCAAATGGTGTTGAAATGAATTTGAATATTAGAAATTCAAATGGTGTTGAAAATGAATTTGAATATTAGAAATTCAAATGGTGTTGAAAATAAATTTGAATATTGAAAATTCAAATGGGGTCGGAAATGGAAAATGGAATTTGAATATAAGAAGTTCAAATTGAATTCAAATAGGATTTGATCTATGGGGTTTGAATATGAAATTCAAATGAGTTTTAACTATGGAAATTTTGAATAAAGAATTTAAAAAGAAGTTTGAATATTTGAATTCCAATAGAAATTGGAATGTAGAAGTTAAAATGGAATTTAAAAATAGAGTTTGAATAAGAGAATTCAAATGAATTCAAACATAGAATTTGAATATAGGAAATTCAAATGGAAATTTAAGTATTGAATTTGAATATCCAATAGAAAAGGAATTGGGATTTGAAATATAGAATTCAAATAAAAGGTGAGATTGGAATTTGAATCAAGGGAATTCAAAAAGAATTTGAAATGGTATTCGAATAAAGAATTGGAAACGGTATTCGAATAAAGAATTTGAAATGGAATTCGAATAAGGAATTTGAAATGGAATTCGAATAAAGGGTTTCAAATGGGATTTGAATACAGAATTTAAACTATGAAATTTGAAATGTAAAAATTCAAATGGAATTTAAAATATATATGAATATATATATAAAAGTGGAGTTGAATTCATTTTAGAGAAGTTTAAAGTTTATATATATATATATATATAATTAAAACGAACTCGCCGCAGCGCTGCAGTTCGTAAAATAGCGATTCGAACTTCAATCGAGTATACAGGACTCAATTGAAGTCGAAATTCTTTGAAACAAGAAACGTCAGGACCGGTTTGATAATAGTTTTCTAATGAAAGAGAAAAATCTGAATTTCGTCGTATAGATTTTGAGTTATGTCAAAATCAAATTTTCAGAAAAGCAGCGCCAGAACCATTATAAAACCATAACGGTTTATTTAATGATATTAAAGGATTTTAAGCAAATAAAAATCGAAATTTCTATTTAGAAAAATCCAGATGTGAGTTATAAAATATATGTGAATTCCAGTGGAATAATGAGCTGATTTCTGAAATAGAAATCAGATTTTTGATTTATTGAATAGATTTAACTAATTCGAATAGAAATTAGTTAATGAGATTTCGAATTAATATTGGTCTTTAAATAAGTGAATTCGATTTGAAAATTTATATTCGAAATCAAACAGGAAACTAGGATTGAAATTGAAATTCGATTTGGTTATGAACGAGTTAAATATTTTGTTCGAACATGTTATGTTCAAACAAAGAAGTGAAATAGGCAAAAAGGCTAAGTAAAGAATAATTAAGCGAAACTGAATTCAAACGATTCAAAATTGAATTCAAACGAATGGATTGAGTTGAATTGAATTGAAAACAGGTGAACAGGTGTTAAACAGATATGGGATGAAGTATATGAAGATTTAAATTTATGTGCTCGACAAAAGGTACATGTTTAATTCATATATGGGTTTTATGCGCCGTATCGGCAAGCCGCTTGGCTTTTCCTTTTTCTTTTTGATTGGAGAAGATACCGGGAAGCTATTTGAAATTTCCCGATGCTCCCGATACAGGGGAGGTTATGGCGAAATTTTCCGGAAATTTAAGAAGTTAGAATATTTTTAAGATATTTTGATAATTTGAAATCATTGTATCGACGTATTGAATTCGATAGATAAGTAAATATAAAAATCGAATGTTGTAAACAAAAAGGGATAGAGATAAGGGATTAAAATTGTTTCAATTGCAAATAGAGAGATTTTCTAATATATAGAAATAAAAGAAGTTAATATTTGGAAACGTTTTCCAAATGGCATAAGAGCCAAGAATGATTATTGAAAATATTTGGCTAACAAATATTGATTGAGAAAATAGAGAAGTGGTTTAATTAATGAATATTAATTAAAGAGCCCGGTGATTTGTTTGATATGTTGGATGAACACTGGTTTTTATTCGATAGTTAAATCACAGACTATCGAAGTTTTGACCATCGTTGTCAATATGGAGAGACCGGTTGGATAATTATCCGAAGAACCACTCCGTATCGGCATAAGCGTTGCGAACCAAGTATGCTGAATATATTGAAGACGGAGTAAAGTGCAAGGGCTTTTTCTATTTATAGAAATAGTGCCTTCGGTTTCGTTCAATCCCAGAACGAACGTAAATGGACGAATGTCTGACAGAGTATTTCCAATGATCAAATGGGTTGGTCTGTATGAATATATATGGTTGCAACGGATTTATCCCTTAGCATAATATCCAGAATATTTGTGCAAACTTAACTAGTGATTAACGGATCTGACGATGTGGCATTCAAAGTGATTGTGCTATCAATGGATGGTAAGTATTCGTAGCCTCAGGCCTCAACAACCGGGAAAGGACAAAAATCGGGCAGGCAGCATGGCTATGTGGGTCGCACCCATTAGGGTGTATAATCACCTATCTAGAGAAATTCCTTTTGTTTCTAAATCTATCGATTCTGCCCATTCGGGAAACGGTGGTTTGAGTCCAACCGTTGGTGATATACATTCGATACACTCAAGCGAAATGAGTGGTCGGTCATGTGTGGGCCGGGTTGCAAGATGTTCTTGTTGAACCCAGGTGTATTCGCCTCTAGAGATGCACTGTCGGAAGGTGGTTCCATACCTTGTCATGTTGGAAATCCAATCTCCAGTAAGCGCCATGCGGTTTTTGATTTTATACTATATATGTGGAGCGTGAGATGCAAGCGTTCTGCTATTTGGTTATTTACTTGATGTAGACATTATTATAATATCACTAGATTTTATATCAAAGTGTTTTGGGTTATAGTAAGGTAAAAACCGTCCGTGTTTATGTGTGGGCTGGTCTTACTATTATCTTTTCTTCCGAAAAGAGTTTTGAAAGTTAAACAAGTGATTGGAGTTTACTCACACCAGTCCCATGACTGACCCAGAGTTTGTTTTGTTTTGTTTTTCCTAAACTCTTGGGTGCCCAAATTTGTACGGGCAGTCAAGTGTTTCAGGCTTTTACAGATACACTTGAAGGAGCTTGAAGCAGGAGGCTTCAACGTTAGTTATTTAAAATTACTTCCGCTGGATCAAATGTTATGTGTACTCTGATGATGGTATGTATATATGTACAAAACAGATTTGTATTTCAAAGCTTATGTTATATAATATATTTTATTCGTTCCGCTGTGAGTTTGTGATCTTCGTTTTTCTTCTATTCTAAGTTTTCTATCTTATCTATTCTCACCTTCTAACTTCTTTCTAATAATGAGTCGTATTTCTGTGTTATTTGGGTTGGACGTGTGGTGTATTTAGTCAACTCAGATAGCTCGGATTTGCGGGCCTTTACAGTTGGTATCAGAGCCAGGTTGAGCGAACACCTAGGCTTGTGTGGCATGTGCTCATTAGAGATAGGGTCAGTAGTACCCTAGAATGAGTTGAGGGTATGTATATACGAGAGAGCGTATTTGTAAGTTGATATAAAAGTTGTTTTATATTGTGTTGGCTAATCTGTTGAGTGGTTTATGAATTCTGGTCGAATCGTGGGACGCCACGAAGTCGATAGGGATTTCTAAACGCTTGAACAGAAGATTGAACACGATATTGTTTTAAAGTGGGTAAATGAAATAACTTTACCCAAAACTATATTTTGATATAGAAAGAATAATTTTCTAGAATTATTATATGGATGTGTTGGATGTTGATTTTATAATCGAATGAGATTATAAATTTAGAATGGTTATTTATAACCAAATAGAATTTGTATAGGAAATTAAATATAAAAATGAGATGAATTAGAATTTAATTCAAACCAGAATTAAGAATTTTAATCCTGGGAAGTTGAATAATATTTTTCAAAGTAATTAAAATAATATAGTTTTACTTTGAAAAGGTTTTGAAAGAAAATCATTTTGAATTGATTTTTAAAAATGATAAAGCACTGAACTCACTTCAGTCGCTGGGAAATAATTCTGATGATAACTGCAGCCTCATCAGGGTTCATTTCCGAGTTTCTAAGTGATGAGTTGCTACCTTAGAAAATTTTGATGGAAATTTGTTTGAAGTAGTTTGAAAATTCAAATGTTTTGAAAATAAATATATGTATATATTTATGGGATTTCAAAAGAATGTGAAAAGAAAAACCCAAGGATTTGAATTCTGGAATTGAAATTTAACTTAAACAAGTTAAATGGGTTGAAGTGAGTGAATTGATTAGAATCAATTTGAATAGGTTTATTGGAATATAGATTGGATATAAATGAATTGATCATAGATCATTCAAATGTGTGAAGACCAAAAGTTTTGGTTGGAGTTAATTTATTGAAATATGAGGAGTTGAGTTTCAATATAAAGAAGTTTTGAAAAGCAATAGGTTTGTACCATTTTCCTATCTTAGCAATTTCGAGGACGAAATTATTTTAAGGGGGGAAGAATGTAACCACCCAGATTTTTTGAACAGTTTATTTTAAATATTTAGTATGGTTTTAAATATTGATTCGATTATAAAGGGATTTTTATTATGGAATTTATCGGGTTAATAATCGATATACGATTTAATATCGAATATATTGAATTGCCGTAATATTAGAATGATAAATATTAATTTATTTTCAATAAAATTAACTGCTTGGAATTGAATTATATTTTTAAATCAAATTTAGTTTAAACCATTACTTTAAATTAAATATCTCCTGCAGACAATAAAATTCTAGATACTACTCCATTTAGACCAGGATAGCGTTATAATCTGGAAACACCGGTCGTTAAGTTAGAATAGCGGTTCACCGGTCGTTAAGTTAGAATAGCGGTTCAGAATAAAGGACTGTGAGATATTTTAGTTTTTAATTAAAATAAAATTTAATCAACAGCCACCCTACCCTATGTTTTCATTTCAGCCGACCTTATTCTTTATTAGGCAGACCTACTTCCCTCGAGCACAAAATCCTGTCTTCCTCCTTCGCTGTGAAGGAAAACACCGATTTAATGGGTCTCGTACGGGGTGTCTCCTTTGCGTCTATAAATTTAGCTTGCCCTTCTTTATCTCCTTATACGAAACGAATTCGTTTTTTCCTTTTGCTTAAAACCAAATCAATTCGATCAGAAAAAAAATGGAAATCAGAAATCGCGATTTCCACAAAGCTCGATTCGAGCTAGGCGCTCGCGAAATAATGCGATGGTGGGTTCAAGGGAGGATCGAAGGCACGATTTTTGGGGTGCGCGAAGTCGTCAGAAGGAGGTTCGAACTGGAGCACGCCAAGTTAGGACAGTTTGATTTCGTGCTAGGGATTTGAAGGCGTTCGAACTCGAGGTTAGGATCCAAAGCCACGAAGTTCTCTGATGATCGAATACATTATGGAGCCCTAGTAGATTTCAGGGGTGTCGCGATGTGATGTCTGGGGGGTTCCGTTCGTGCTCAGCTCGGTGGCGGATTCCGAGGCATAGGGCATTGAAATGGAAAAACGATGGATGTTGAGAAGAAAGTGATTTCAGAGAATTAAGGTAATTAAATTCTTAATTTAAGTTAACTGTATTTGTTCAAATAAAGTAGATTATTCACTTTATTTAGCTGTAGTGTGAATAAACGTTCGATTGTTAAATTTAACTATAGGTATAAGGTTATCAAAATTTTTAAGTTAAATTATATTGTTAAGGTATGAATTTATTCAAGATATGAAATTAACTTAAGTATTTATGTGAAATAATTTTGGATTTTTATAATTAGAAGCTAGTTTATATAATTGGAAATTTAGTTTTTTTTTTATATAAAAGAAATCTGTTGCTAAAAAGAGAAATTTTAGATTTATCATATTAAGTAATGTTAAGAGTTAATTTGAAATTACTTTATACATGGAAAATTAATTAAATTAAATTAGTCTAATTCGATAACTGAAACCTGATTAATTATTGTTTTACATTGGAAAACAGAAATGGGGGAATCGCTGTATAGTATGCTTCAGTGAATATTCAGCACAGTTAGAAATCACAGTGAGTAAATCTCACTCACCTTTAGAATTATTTTTATTTCATTAAAAATAATTGTCTGTTGCTTGTGTGAATATTTTCTGGTTGTTTTATATATATTAGTTATTTAGGCTATATATATATATATATATATATATTGGGTTGATTGATTGGTTGGATTCCCGCAGTCTCATTAGCGGATGCCCGCAGTTTCATAGCGGATGATTACCCTATACGCCCCACGCTATGATTAGTGGATGACCTTCTATACCGCGATATTCTGCCACGAAGCAGAATGGGTATTATTTATGTGCTAACATCTGTGGATGCAGGAAAACAGGATTCCTCAAAAATATATTATCTGTTTGTTTGTTGCTTGATTTCATATATATTCATATATGACGTGCTATAAATCAAATGATTGAAATTTGAATGGTTTGATTGTTTTAAATATCACTGGGCTAAATGTTAATTTATTTAAATATCGTGGAAGGATATTGAGATTTAAAAAGGGGAAATTCTATATTTTAAATAGAATTTGAATTTTTAAATGGAATAAAATTATAAAACTTGTTTTGAAAATAAAACAAGTAGTTCTTTATAAACGAAGTTTATAAATAGTTCTTTTATAACGAAGTTATAAATGAAGTGAAAAGAATTATCGTTTGATAATTCAGAAATAGAAATACAAGTGTTTGAAAATATGATTCAAAAGGAAATTTAAATATAGAATTTGAATAATAGAAAAGGAAATGGAAATTTGAATTCAAAAAAGAAAAGGAAATAGAAAATTTGAATTTAGAATTCAAATAGAAAATCCAAGGTGGATTTGAATATAGAACTTTCAAATGGTGTTTGAATATAGAGAATTTGAAATAGAATTTGAAATAGAATTTCAAAATAGAATTTTCAAAAGAGAATTTGAAATAGAATTTGAAATATAGAATTTCAAAGAAGAATTGAATAGAATTTGAAATATGGTATTTCAAAGAAGAATTCAAATGTGAAATTTGAGTAGAGATTTGAATGGAATTTAAATAGGAAATTTGAATTGAGAATTGAATAGAAATTCAAGTATTGAATTTGAACATGGAATTGAATACAGAAATTCAAGTAGAAATTTGAGTATGAGATTTCAAAATAGAATTTGAAATAAACTTTGAAAATAGAATTTCAAAGTAGAATGGGAAATGGAATTTCAAATAGGATTTCAAAATAGGAAATCCAAAAGGATTTTTGAAATGGAATTTGAATTCAAGGGAATTCAAATGAATTTGAATATTAGAAATTCAAATGGTGTTGAAATGAATTTGAATATTAGAAATTCAAATGGTGTTGAAAATGAATTTGAATATTAGAAATTCAAATGGTGTTGAAAATAAATTTGAATATTGAAAATTCAAATGGGGTCGGAAATGGAAAATGGAATTTGAATATAAGAAGTTCAAATTGAATTCAAATAGGATTTGATCTATGGGGTTTGAATATGAAATTCAAATGAGTTTTAACTATGGAAATTTTGAATAAAGAATTTAAAAAGAAGTTTGAATATTTGAATTCCAATAGAAATTGGAATGTAGAAGTTAAAATGGAATTTAAAAATAGAGTTTGAATAAGAGAATTCAAATGAATTCAAACATAGAATTTGAATATAGGAAATTCAAATGGAAATTTAAGTATTGAATTTGAATATCCAATAGAAAAGGAATTGGGATTTGAAATATAGAATTCAAATAAAAGGTGAGATTGGAATTTGAATCAAGGGAATTCAAAAAGAATTTGAAATGGTATTCGAATAAAGAATTGGAAACGGTATTCGAATAAAGAATTTGAAATGGAATTCGAATAAGGAATTTGAAATGGAATTCGAATAAAGGGTTTCAAATGGGATTTGAATACAGAATTTAAACTATGAAATTTGAAATGTAAAAATTCAAATGGAATTTAAAATATATATGAATATATATATAAAAGTGGAGTTGAATTCATTTTAGAGAAGTTTAAAGTTTATATATATATATATATATAATTAAAACGAACTCGCCGCAGCGCTGCAGTTCGTAAAATAGCGATTCGAACTTCAATCGAGTATACAGGACTCAATTGAAGTCGAAATTCTTTGAAACAAGAAACGTCAGGACCGGTTTGATAATAGTTTTCTAATGAAAGAGAAAAATCTGAATTTCGTCGTATAGATTTTGAGTTATGTCAAAATCAAATTTTCAGAAAAGCAGCGCCAGAACCATTATAAAACCATAACGGTTTATTTAATGATATTAAAGGATTTTAAGCAAATAAAAATCGAAATTTCTATTTAGAAAAATCCAGATGTGAGTTATAAAATATATGTGAATTCCAGTGGAATAATGAGCTGATTTCTGAAATAGAAATCAGATTTTTGATTTATTGAATAGATTTAACTAATTCGAATAGAAATTAGTTAATGAGATTTCGAATTAATATTGGTCTTTAAATAAGTGAATTCGATTTGAAAATTTATATTCGAAATCAAACAGGAAACTAGGATTGAAATTGAAATTCGATTTGGTTATGAACGAGTTAAATATTTTGTTCGAACATGTTATGTTCAAACAAAGAAGTGAAATAGGCAAAAAGGCTAAGTAAAGAATAATTAAGCGAAACTGAATTCAAACGATTCAAAATTGAATTCAAACGAATGGATTGAGTTGAATTGAATTGAAAACAGGTGAACAGGTGTTAAACAGATATGGGATGAAGTATATGAAGATTTAAATTTATGTGCTCGACAAAAGGTACATGTTTAATTCATATATGGGTTTTATGCGCCGTATCGGCAAGCCGCTTGGCTTTTCCTTTTTCTTTTTGATTGGAGAAGATACCGGGAAGCTATTTGAAATTTCCCGATGCTCCCGATACAGGGGAGGTTATGGCGAAATTTTCCGGAAATTTAAGAAGTTAGAATATTTTTAAGATATTTTGATAATTTGAAATCATTGTATCGACGTATTGAATTCGATAGATAAGTAAATATAAAAATCGAATGTTGTAAACAAAAAGGGATAGAGATAAGGGATTAAAATTGTTTCAATTGCAAATAGAGAGATTTTCTAATATATAGAAATAAAAGAAGTTAATATTTGGAAACGTTTTCCAAATGGCATAAGAGCCAAGAATGATTATTGAAAATATTTGGCTAACAAATATTGATTGAGAAAATAGAGAAGTGGTTTAATTAATGAATATTAATTAAAGAGCCCGGTGATTTGTTTGATATGTTGGATGAACACTGGTTTTTATTCGATAGTTAAATCACAGACTATCGAAGTTTTGACCATCATTGTCAATATGGAGAGACCGGTTGGATTATTATCCGAAGAACCACTCCGTATCGGCATAAGCGTTGCGAACCAAGTATGCTGAATATATTGAAGACGGAGTAAAGTGCAAGGGCTTTTTCTATTTATAGAAATAGTGCCTTCGGTTTCGTTCAATCCCAGAACGAACGTAAATGGACGAATGTCTGACAGAGTATTTCCAATGATCAAATGGGTTGGTCTGTATGAATATATATGGTTGCAACGGATTTATCCCTTAGCATAATATCCAGAATATTTGTGCAAACTTAACTAGTGATTAACGGATCTGACGATGTGGCATTCAAAGTGATTGTGCTATCAATGGATGGTAAGTATTCGTAGCCTCAGGCCTCAACAACCGGGAAAGGACAAAAATCGGGCAGGCAGCATGGCTATGTGGGTCGCACCCATTAGGGTGTATAATCACCTATCTAGAGAAATTCCTTTTGTTTCTAAATCTATCGATTCTGCCCATTCGGGAAACGGTGGTTTGAGTCCAACCGTTGGTGATATACATTCGATACACTCAAGCGAAATGAGTGGTCGGTCATGTGTGGGCCGGGTTGCAAGATGTTCTTGTTGAACCCAGGTGTATTCGCCTCTAGAGATGCACTGTCGGAAGGTGGTTCCATACCTTGTCATGTTGGAAATCCAATCTCCAGTAAGCGCCATGCGGTTTTTGATTTTATACTATATATGTGGAGCGTGAGATGCAAGCGTTCTGCTATTTGGTTATTTACTTGATGTAGACATTATTATAATATCACTAGATTTTATATCAAAGTGTTTTGGGTTATAGTAAGGTAAAAACCGTCCGTGTTTATGTGTGGGCTGGTCTTACTATTATCTTTTCTTCCGAAAAGAGTTTTGAAAGTTAAACAAGTGATTGGAGTTTACTCACACCAGTCCCATGACTGACCCAGAGTTTGTTTTGTTTTGTTTTTCCTAAACTCTTGGGTGCCCAAATTTGTACGGGCAGTCAAGTGTTTCAGGCTTTTACAGATACACTTGAAGGAGCTTGAAGCAGGAGGCTTCAACGTTAGTTATTTAAAGTTACTTCCGCTGGATCAAATGTTATGTGTACTCTGATGATGGTATGTATATATGTACAAAACAGATTTGTATTTCAAAGCTTATGTTATATAATATATTTTATTCGTTCCGCTGTGAGTTTGTGATCTTCGTTTTTCTTCTATTCTAAGTTTTCTATCTTATCTATTCTCACCTTCTAACTTCTTTCTAATAATGAGTCGTATTTCTGTGTTATTTGGGTTGGACGTGTGGTGTATTTAGTCAACTCAGATAGCTCGGATTTGCGGGCCTTTACATTGAATATCATGGAAAACTTCTGGAAATAGTCTGATTTGTAAATGAAAAGCTAACTAAATGTTTAACCTATGTGCAAAATACCATACTGTTAAGTTTATATAAAAAAAATAGTAACTTGAATTACAGTTTGTTATAAGAATTGGAATCAACATCAAAGTTACTTGTTTATGCATCGCAAACAATCTAAAAGTGGTTTCAAGGAAAATAGTTGGATATAGCATCAAAAATCATTGAATACAGTAAAAAGGAAATAAAATCTTAAATTCTCGAATATCATATAAATGGAATTAAGTATATAAATGGATTCGCATTGAAAAATCGTGAATTTAAACATCAAAATCAAGATTTTTAAAAGATTAGATTGTGAGAATTTATGGGTTCATCTGAATTGGGTATTTGATCAAATTCAGGCGATGTAATCGATCGTGGACTATGGCGGTAGAGCCAGGGGGAGTGGGATGTCAATAATCATAGGAAAAATATAACAAGAATTTTTAAACGACTATATTTGGAGGATTTGATTTAAAGAGGGACCGAGTACTATTTTTGGATAGGTTGAGTGAACTGGTAAACTGCACCTCCGTGGCAACGTTGCAGGCGATCGGTGGGAGGGAGACACGTCCGGTGGGTCGTCACTACTTTAGGGATGAAGTACGGAGGTGGCTGATGGCTCTGGGTGGAAGCGCGAAGTGGTTTAGTGGAGAGGGTTTAATTTCTGAGCTTCTGCTGAGGCTCCAAAATCTTTTTTAAATGACGCGATAGAATTTAGGGTGGTGGAGCTGATTCGGCGATGGAAGTGACACTTGGGGCGATGGAGTTGAAGGCAAGATCATCACTCTAGCGGTTGTGCATGTGCACGGATCAAGTAGTGCACAGAAATAGTGAAGGACTAAAAACTAAGAAGAAGAAAGGAAAGAATGGGCAAAAGTAAAGGAGAGGGATTAGCATGGTTCGATCCATGGTTTACTGGAGATTGGGTAGCCAAATCAAATGTTGCGTAACTATGGGAGATATGTTTGTGTTTAACCATGATTCTTGGATTTCACTTGTCTGCTGGAATTAAAAGAAGATACAGGGGATTAAGGGATCGGATCTGGATTGATGCATAAAGCAATTGGGCCGAGTGGGCTTGCCTAAAGGATATTTTTGTTTACAAAATTCAAAGTTTTTCTTTCCAACATTCAAACGGCTTAATTATATAAAAATAAAAATATAAAAGATGGGATGTTCTATTTGGAGACTTGGACCGAGCTGATTATACTAGTGTGCTATTGGGCCTATGGGCCTTGAATATATATATTTATATATAAATATTTTGGTTTAAATTCAGTTTAAGCATTGGTATAATATAATCTAAAAAGTAGAAGTCCACTTGGATAATTTATGGGAAATGATAAAGTAAAGGTACATGTATGAAATTGTGTGCTGAAATGGGATAGGAAATCCATGTTGTTTTAATAAATTTTTAAATAAAATTGATTCCAACAGAAGTAAGGAGGGATATATATATACACATATATACATATGAATATAAGTAAATATGATAGGGGAACGGAATATCATAGTTTCAACTAGGCATCATCGTATAAAATTTAGTTTGAATCTCTAATATTTATATATATTATAATATTATATACATACACTATTGTAAAAGAGATAAATTAAATTATAAATCGGTGAATTTATTTCAAATGAATTTGGGTTAATTAAATGATGAAAAATTAGTTGTTAACCGAGATCTATAATTCAAACTGTTAGTTGGTTTGAAATTAAACGTCAAACCATCATTGATTGTTATGAATGATTGTTGTTAATCATCTGGTATGCTATAAAGTGATCAATCTAGATTGTTGAAATAAAACGTTAACACGTTTTATTTTATTTTAATTGTCTGATATTAATTAATGTTCTAAAATTAGAATTTTAACTTGTACGAGTTAATTAATGTGAATGGGCATGCCATGAAAATTATATTAATTATAATATAATTTGTATAACAATTTTATTTATCTACACTATTTAAATTTGATAGTTAAAACACCGACTATCAAATAAATATTCCCTACGTGTTAGTTCGAAGAGACCGGGATGGGAACTAGACCCAAAAACCACTTTGAACTAACTTTACGATTCTTAAACTAACTTGCAGGGACGATTATATGAATTAAAGAATTCGAAGACCGTAGATCTTCATGACCGGAAGGATTACTTGTTTAAAATTTCTCTGGTTTGGCCACTGGAGTTATTATGACTTGTGATCCTATCGTAATTGAAATTTTCGGACTTGCAAGGACTATTCGCTACTAATCTATAGGGTGATTCCTATGATGTGGTAGGAGGGTACCTTCGGTTCATCCTATTCCTGGATGACTTGTATCGACGAATGGGCAGTCAAGTGGTTTCAGGATTTTATAGATTCACTTGAAGGAGCTTGGAGCAGGGTCTTCAACATTAGATATATCAAGTTTATTTCCGTTGTGTTATGCATGAGTTGTACTCTGATGATGTATATAAGTAAATATAGTTTTGTATTTCAAGATGTTATATAATATATTTTATTTAGTTCCGCTGTGAGATTCGTTATACTCTGATTTTGTTGTGTTCAGTTCTACTTTTTCTTCTACTCTAACTTTCTTTCTATTTCTCACCTTCTAACTTCTTTCTAATAACGATCTGTTAATTTCTGATGTTTGATTATTCGATATGTGATACAAGATACGTATTAGTATTGATAATCAAGGTCGAAATTTTTGGGTCGTTACACAAAGCATAGGTAAAAGTGCTAACTTTCCAATGTATTGCATAATTTAAATTAATGTAAACAACCATAAATATAAGTAAATATCCTTCATAAAAATCGAATCTTGATAGTAACAAACTATAAATAGAATAACCTCAATCTGCATACATAATAAAATATGATAGATTGGAAAACTGAATGCCAGTGAGACGACAACTTAAATTGATTAAGGAATATAGCTTGAGTTGTACACATTTTGCAAGGTTGAAATATTAAATAGAAGGACGCATTAGAAATTTCAAACTTACATTTTAAAATTTGATTGAAGGCAAGATTTTAAAACCTTCATTTACAAATTTAAGATAGGGACGACTATCCAATTCGCATAGCTATAATAATTTGGTGGAAAATAAATTCAATAAATGTCCTCAAAATGTACACAACATCCAAGCTGTAGGTATTCTCCAGTCAAAAAACACTCATTCATAAATCCTAAAAAATTCCCTTCGAAAATAATAAACCTTAGAGGTAATGAACTATTATTGCAATCATCCGCCTTGTAATCTTCTTAAAAGGTAAACTAAACATTACATAACATACGACTTGAGATTTGATCTGGAAAGCTTTTGCACCGTGCAAATTGTTCAAGGGCGAAACTCCAACCAGAACAACTCAGAATCTGTTATTTTTTTAAATAAAAAACAAAAGCAGAAAACTTGCACCATCAAATTGAATGAAAAACTCAATAAAGAAATCATAAGAAATGCGTAAACTTGAAACCTGATCCTTTTAATCGTAAGGAATCTGTTGCCTTTTCACCCGTATATACTAATTAAGAATAAAACTTTTTTGAATAGCTGGGAAAAGAGATTACCTAAACATGTTCCAAAGCTATCCAAAGTAATCTCCAAGGCAAGCCATTGTGGAAATCAAGGACCAAAGCAGCAGACGGTAAAGCAGCACGCGTTGCAGACTGGTAGGAGTATGAAGATGACTATTTAATGCGATTGTGAATTACAAATCGAAGGTTCAAAATAGTTCCGTAGCTTCTGGCGATAGGGAAAGAAAGCAGATTCAAATATACAAAAGGTGATGATGCGGTGGATGAAACGTAGATTGAACCGACTTGATTTTCCGTCGATAAGGCGAGGAAGCGACATAAATTAACGGAAGGCGATGCATGTAAACGTAGATTAAAAACCTGATTTTGCGAGCAACTGAAGGAAAATATGAAAAAAGAATCGTAATATGGTTCTATCTAGAAGAACGAAATAAAAAAGTGAAATTTGGGGGAGCAAATTTGCAGTTCATTTGCGAGATGGTTCAGCTTTAGATTAGGAGAATGGGTGTGAGGCCAGCATTGCTAACTCAACAATTATAATATAGTATAGATTAGTTGATAACGAAGTGTAAGCATTATTTAACAAATGCTTATACATATATATTGTGATATATATTTTGTGATATGGTTGAATGGATGTTATGGATATTGTTATAGTTGATAGTAGTAAAACAATTTTCAATAAATTCGCGATAGTACAGTCTAAAGACCAAATTTGGAAATCGACTGAAATGGCTATTTAAAAATTATTAAAAATATAGATTTTTTTTGATAAATCATATAAAATGGTTTAAAAGTAATTTAGTTTGAAATAATGAAGTTTTGAAGTTATTTACATCAAACTTGGTAAATAAGCTGATTAGCAATGCTTTTAGCAACATTTTTGAACACTTTTTATTTAATAATGAAATTTGAAGGGTTAACATAATAATCTTTATCCAAACTTCGGTAAACCCTTTAAATGGATAATAAATGTTTTTGGAAGATAAACGTAAACTTTTAAATTTGAGTTAAGACTAAAACTTAATCAAAATCCTATAAATCCATATCTTTTTGAATAACGCTTATTATTCGGGAAGTCGAGGATCAGAACTTATGTCCGAAAAATCGTTCAGAATAATAATATGATGCACTGGAGCAAATAAAGATGTTAAAGAAATGGTGTTTGAAGATTGGAAACCTTCATATTAGAAGGACCGCTCGTTGATGGTATTAAGTGGATAGCTTCCATCTTAAGATTTGTTATTTATATTATAGCAGCAGTCCAGACGTATTTGGAGATTTTCTGGATTTGCAAGGGATTATCTACTTTATTGGACGAGGCGTAAAGCGCCTTAGGTTTCGTTCAGTCCCAGAACAAACTTGTATGCATGTGTGTCTGACATTGTATTTTGTAATGTATTGACTGTGTTGAGTATAACCATATGATTTTTGTTTGATGATAACAAACATATATACTATTATATAATGTGTTTGTAATTTTACTATTTTATATTACATCTCACATAGAAATAAATATTTATAAAATAGAATATTATTGCACACAATTCACTATTCAAATAGTATTTTTATTCAAATAAATATTTTATTTTAACATTTGAAATAGTACAATTTTCTAAATCCACTATTGTACAATTCATTATACATATATCCTCACTACATCACTGTAACAACCCGAAAATCTGGGCCAGTTTAAAATTTTTATTTTGGCAATTTTAGCGGATTTTGATTATTTAAAATGAATTATTTTAAATAATATCGACGAGAAATTTATTTTGAATAAAATTCGAACGTATATATTATACGCGTCGTCGTTAGAATATAAATATTTATATATAATTATAAATAGAATTAAAAATGGCGCGGTAGTTCGATAATTCGATTTCAAACTTCAATTGAATGTACCGGGTGCAAAACAATCCGGATTTTAGTGAAACCAAAAATAATGGAATCTAATAGTGAATATCTTTCCAACGAATCCAAAAAATCAAAAGTTCGTAGCGGGAATCAAAAGATATGTCCAGTTGAAAATTCTGAATAGTCGCTATGGAATTCAGGCCCTTAAAAATGGACATTTTGCAAACGACCTCGGATTTCGATGAAACCAGTTTTGTTGGGTCCGGGATGTAAAGTTATTGCTAGGTTTCAAATTTCATAATTTTTCGAATCAATATGTGAGCGTGGCAAAGGAAAACGCGTTTGACCAGTTTCTGTTGAATTTAATCGACTGGAAATTGGCCATTTTGCAAACGGTCTCAGAATTCGATGAAACTAGTTTTGTTAGGACCGTATCGTCAATACGAAGCTAGAAAATATTTTCTGGAATTTTTCTAGTTAGTATGTGGCCCCGGTAATTTGAAATGTACGTTTAAAATTCAATATAGTGATTTAAATGTAAATTCAAAAGGAAACTGATTGTAACAATCGAATCAGCGTGCGATACATATCCCATTGTGTTCGGAATGGGGGTGAAACGCTATGGGCGACAAGCGGTGGGCCTCGTTTCGAGGTCGGATGTTAAAGTCAACCTTTATAAATAAATAAATAAATAAATAAATAAAATAATATTCTTTTCCCCCCCCCCCCTTTCTTCTGCCTGGCCCCCCCCCCCCCCCCGATTTCATAAAATCGAAAATAAAAAAAAAAAAAAAGGGAAGAAGGAAGCGGCAGCAGCCGCCAGCGCCACGACCGCGCCTTCCTCCACCGGCGGTAGCCGCGACCCCCCCCCCTCTCTCCTCAAGCGACGCGACAGCGTCTCTTCCCCCCCCCGCGAAGCGAACCCCACCACGCCCTAACCCCAGACCCAAAACCGCCCCGCCCGCTACCCCACTGACCGGACCCGCGACCACCACCTCCGACGAACCTCCCCGACCCCACTGCGCCGCGCCACCACCCCCACTCAGTCCTCCTCCCCCCTCTGTAAGTCTTCCCTTTTTATTTTAATTAATTTATTTATTTTATATTTGATTTATATAGAAAAAAAAGGAACTGAATTTGAGTTATATATAAAAAAAAATAAAAAATAAAACTGAATTTTATTTTGATGTTAAAACTGGTTTTTTATTTATGTTGCAAAGTTATAAAAATAAAATCTTTTATATTGTCGAACTAAAAATAGGATTTTTATATATTGAACTTTGAACTAAAAATAGGATTTTTATATATTGAACTTTGAACTAAAAATAGGATTTTTATATATTGAACTTTGAACTAAAAATAGGATTTTTATATATTGAACTTTGAACTAAAAATAGGATTTTTATATATTGAACTTTGAACTAAAAATTCGATTTTTATATATTGAACTTTGAAACAAAAATAGGATTTTTATATATTGAACTTTGAACTAAAAATAGGATTTTTATATATTGAACTTTGAAATAAAAATTCGATTTTTATATATTGAACTTTGAAATAAAAATTCGATTTTTATATATTGAACTTTGAAATAAAAATTCGATTTTTATATATTGAACTTTGAAATAAAAATAGGATTTTTATATATTGAACTTTGAACTAAAAATAGGATTTTTATATATTGAACTTTGAAATAAAAATTCGATTTTTATATATAGAACTTTGAAATAAAAATTCGATTTTTATATATTGAACTTTGAAATAAAAATTCGATTTTTATATATTGAACTTTGAAATAAAAATTCGATTTTTATATATTGAACTTTGAAACAAAAATTCGATTTTTATATATTGAACTTTGAAACAAAAATTCGATTTTTATATATTGAACTTTGAAACAAAAATTCGATTTTTATATATTGAACTTTGAAACAAAAATTCGATTTTTATCTATTGAACTTTGAAACAAAAATTCGATTTTTATCTATTGAACTTTGAAACAAAAATTCGATTTTTACATATGTAGTGGCTACAGCGACGAAGATGCGATAGCGATGAAGATTTCCATCAATGAAGTGCCGTGGAGCTGGATAGCTATTTGTGAGAATTTCTCACCTTTCTATTTTATTTCTAGTTATATATATATACTAGGATGCAGACGGTGCTTAGTAGCACCCGACACAATCGTCCACAGACCATGGACTTGTTTGTTTGACTGTTTGGTGATTGATTGCGATATTGGTTTGAATGTGGTTTGTGGTGTGAAAAATCGAATCGATAAATTGGTTAGGATTAGACGTGCGCCGTTATAAGGCGAAGGAGTAAGGCTAGGTTAGATCCTTACTCCAAAGTTTGTGGTTTGCATAACGAATTGATTTGATTGATGTGTGAATGGCGTGGGCCTTCACTAGACCGGGGATAAGGCTAGGCCTTGTCCCGTTTCTAGTATCGTGCCGTTATGCCGCCGAAATTTTCTAAAATGTGTTGGAAAATAAAAATATCATTTTATTGTGTAAATGAATTGAATAGAAATTCATAGGTTGAAATAAAATGTTTTGTCGTTAAAAATAAAATTTTTAACGCGAATGTGAGTAAATAAATATTCATTTACAAACCAGACGGTTTGTTTATGTACACCTATTTGAATGACGTTGATTGGGTCGATAAATTTTACACATCGCCTAACTGCACAAATAAAATATGTGTTTGATTGTTTGAAACCCCACACGGGTGTTAGGATGAAATTTGAAGTTCACTCATCCTGATTGATTAAATATGTCGATCGATTGATTGACAAGCTGCTATAAGCGTTAAATGTCTATATTTGATGCTTATACAGTGTAGTGCACTTTGGTTGATGGTTGATTATTCATAGTTGTTGATATATACATGTGTTGTAGAAAATCCATATAATTAACATTATATGGTAATTGATTGGGCCTCATTCCAGTTTCGAAAAGAAAAAGAAATATTTGAAATAGAAATATTTGAAATGGAATATTTGAAAATAGAAATATGTGAAGCCGTGAGGATTGGATTGACGCCATTTAGACGTGAACGATATTTATATCGATTTTATTCATTTTAAAATGAATATTGAAAGGTGATTTCGAAATGAATTGAATTGAAAGTGATTTCGAAATGAATTGAATTGAAAACGATTTCGAAATGAATTGAATTGAAAACGATTTCGAAATGAATTGAATTGAAAACGATTTCGAAAATGAATTGAATTGAAAACGATTCCGAAATGAATTGAATTGAAAACGAATTCAAAGTGAATTGAATTGAAAACGAATTCGAAGTGAATTGAATTGAAAATGAATTCAAATTGAATTGAAATTTGAATTGAATTGAAATTTGAATTGAATAGAAATGAATTTTAAAACGAATTTATAAGGAAGAATTCAATTTTGCTTTGAATTGAAATGGAAGTTGAAATAGGTTTTGAAACGATTTTAAAACTATTTATATAATTCGTTTTGAATAGAAATCGACGAAATATATATTATATATATTTTATATATAATATAATGGCCTGAATAGAACGCGCCGCGCCGCGGCAGTTCGTGAATTTCGACCATTTATTTCAAACGGACATTACGGGAGATCCGACCGTCGGATTCTCCTAAAACCGGAACCGTTGGGTTCGTATCGAAAAGAGCTTTCTAATGAATGTTAGAAATTTGAAATCTAACGGTTGGATTTGGAGATACGTCCAAATCAAATTCGAAAAAGGTCGCTGTAAGTGCAGTTCGATGGCCATTGATGGAAATCGACTGTACGGGCCTTGATAAAATTATTAAAAATAGTAATAATTTGTGTAAAATCATAAGAAATGATTTGTGAAGATTCGGGATGAAAAACTCCATATTTGAAAAGATAAAAATAGATTTTTATCGAAATGAACTGGTTTTGAACTAGAATTATAATTCTATTTATTTTTAAATAAATAAATTGAATTTGAAAAGGGTTTTGAAAAAAACCAAAATTTCCAATGATTGCATTGGAGTGGATTTGAATCGAAATTGTCTTCGGAATATTTCGATGTTGGAATTTGTGATTATACGGATGTTGTTACGGAAATTTGAAAGATATATATTTATATCGTTATTTCCAATACGACATTTGTTAATCGTAGAATTTGATACTGAATATAAGCCGATATATTTTCTATTCAGAGCCTTATATTGAATATCAAATGGGATTTGGGTTTGTCGTGAATGGTGTCTTCACTAACACTGTTCTTGAACCCAGTTGAGAAGAGATTAAATCTTTTTATTTAGATTTAATGAAGTGTACCAATTAAATAATATTTAATTGGAATTGAATTGATATTGATTTTTGGGTTTATCGTGAACAGTGTTTTAAATAACACTTGTTCTTTAACCCGATAATTAATGAATGTGATTTGGGTTTGTCGTGAATGGTGTCTTCACTAACACTGTTCTTGAACCCAGTCGAGAAAAGATTAAATCTTTTTATTTAGATTTAATGAAGTGTACCAATTAAATGATATTTAATTGGAATTGAATGGATATTGATTTTTGGGTTTATCGTGAACAGTGTTTTAAATAACACTTGTTCTTTAACCCGATAATTAATGGGATGTGACTTTGGGTTTATCGTGAACCGTGTTTTTAAATGACACTGATTCTTTAACCCAGTCACAGATTAAAACTAAGTGGAGTTTTAATGAATCTTTAATTAGATTGAAAAGATCGAGAATGGAGTATCACCAGTTTTGCTCCAGGCGATAGTTAAATCTTTAATTAGATTTGAACGTGAAATTTAGAAACTAACTGTCGGTTAGCTAAGCAGAATGGTTTTCTGGATATTGATCTGATGTTGGTTTCGGCCTTCGGGGTTAATATTTGGGGAATTATTCTCTTGATTAATTTACGGTTAGTGACTAATGAATTGGAATGAGGCGTATGTTGTGTTTGTGTAACACTTATTTAAAATATACGCGAGTTATTCGGAAAGACCGGGTTCGTCCCATTCTGAATAACTGATACGACGATAAGTCGAAGATGAAGACGATGGTCGAAGACCGGAGGTCTTCACGTCGTTTGGGGGATAACTGATGATCTTGATTGGGCTGTACACCCAAGAAGATGGAAACAGTTGGTGATCGTCCAGACGTACTTGGAGATCGATGGATATGCGGGGTACTAGGTGCCTCCGGTTTCGTTCAGCCCCAGAACGGACTTGTAAATGGACTGTGTGTCTGACATCGGATTTCATTCTGTGTGACTGAGATCGGTTGCATAGGATGGTTTGCCTGTGTGGCATGCTAAGATGCAAATGATCGAGGCTTCTGTTGAAAAGCAAAGTCTTGTGGTGATGATCAAAGCACGGCCTTTGTGGCGTAGCTTTGTGTAACGTTTACCTCGCGTGTTTCACACCCGGTATGAACCAAAAACGGGAGACGGACCTCAGGGAGGACTTGCGTTTCTTTCTAGCTAGAAGTGGCGTCAGTGGTTTTTCACGCCCTGACGAGTTTGACTTATGTGGTTGTTGCTGTTGCGAGGCGCCTCGGTTATATCGGTTTCGGCCGATGCTTCTGGTCGGCTGACGGACCAGACTTACACCCCATAGGGTGGGGAAACGTAGTGTTCAGGCATTTTAATCCACATCGGTGGACCGGCCCTGTCGCTCCAAGGGCTCACCTGAGTCTGGGTCCTGTGGCTCGGGCTAGAGAGTCACGAATCGGTTGAGGACTATCTTTTGCCTCGGTTCATAGACGGAAATCCAATTTCCAAATACGTGACATTTGCGGTTTTATTTGTAAACCTATATATGGCGACATGATATATGGTACCCATGCCGCCTATGATTGATACTTATGATTTGAAGTTGTTTTATACACTATGCACTTATAATAGTATCAAATGATTTGTTTTAAACGTATCAAGCATTCTTTGGCTGTTATAAGGGAAAACCCTATCCCCCGGCTTGCGTTGCATTGTGTGATAGGACCTGGGTCTTATAACAGCTTCATTTTTCTTTATATAACATTGCGCTGTTTGTCTTATGCACTGGTATTCTTGGGAGGAAACCCGTTCCGTGTTATACGGCGTGGTCCCTTGATTTACCAAACTTTAAAAATAAAGATTAACTATTTTTAGTTCTCACACCAGTCCCATGACTGACCTGGAGTTTATTGTTTTAACCTAAACTCTGGGTGCCCCTATTTTTGACACGGGCAGCTAGTAGTTTTGGTTTTGCAGATTTATATTCACAGGATCCTGGTTTACAGCTGGAACGATATCCGGAAAGCTTTGTATCCGTATATCTCTTCTAGTTGTGTATTGTATTATTTTCCGCTGCTATGTATTTAAATGTAATTTAAATCTCTGATATTTCTGTGTAATATTCATTTATACTCTGTATATTCTTGTAATCTGGTGCATTGTTGTAATATACAGTGAAATGTTCTTTTATATGCGTTCTGTTGTGGCTTGTTCTCGAACTATCCGACGCTTTCCTTTACGGGGAGGTTGCGGGTCTTCACAGTTGGTATCAGAGCTTTGGTTTACAAAGCTCAGAGAACAAGGCACATTAGAACCGTACGAAAGAATTCATCAGATATTGGATTAGTAATATCCAATGAGAATGACTCGTTAGAGATAGGATCAGTAGTATCCTAGAACGAGTGTGAAGAGTATATTTTTAAAATGAAAGTCAAATTTGTTTTGAAAATTTAAAATCAATTATTCGTATTTGATTATCTATTTATATTGATGTGGACAATCCAGTATATATAGATTTTGCGTATACGTCTGATCCGCGTATATTCGAAGTTTTAATATACCGGGTAGATATAGAACCGCACTCTAGTAGCCCGACAATGTTCTGATGGTGGTTCGAAACATCATCAGCATTTATTTTCGAGTGACGAAGGTGTGATTTCTATATATTTCCATTAGACTGGTGTGAGAACCAAAGATTATATAGATAGAACACATTGTTGTGAATTGGCATCAAAACATGATTTTTGTATAGGTATCAAAATTATGAATTTGAAACGTTAAATTCACTAATTGATTGATGTTTGTGTTGTATGTTTATTTGTTTGATAATTTTTAGCCATTTAGCCTAATTAAATCAAATATTGAACTATATTGAAATTTGGTCGTATTTGCTTGCATATACATGTATATCATTGAACAGGTCATAGCAAGGAGGCTAGAGCAGAGAATAAAATTTGTTTGCCCGACAAATAGGTACATGTTTACTACATAATTTCCTGTTTTGTTTGGGTGATGATGATTTTGTGAGCCTATTGGCTAGCCGCTTGGCTTTTTCTTTTTCTTTTTGAGATCTGAAGGACCGGGGAAGCTATTTGAAATTCCCCGATGCTCCCGGTGCAGGGGAGGTTATGGCGAAATTTTTCAAAAATTTAGGGTGTTAGCCAAATTTTTGAAATTTTGAAAATTCTCAGAAACTAAAGAGTTGGAGAATGAAAGCCAGATCGAACGTAGTGTTGATTAATCAAACCACTTTCGACTTTGTTCCTTTTCGGGGACGAAAAGTTTTAAGTGGGGGAGATTGTAACAACCCGAAAATCTGGGCCAGTTTAAAATTTTTATTTTGGCAATTTTAGCGGATTTTGATTATTTAAAATGAATTATTTTAAATAATATCGACGAGAAATTTATTTTGAATAAAATTCGAACGTATATATTATACGCGTCGTCGTTAGAATATAAATATTTATATATAATTATAAATAGAATTAAAAATGGCGCGGTAGTTCGATAATTCGATTTCAAACTTCAATTGAATGTACCGGGTGCAAAACAATCCGGATTTTAGTGAAACCAAAAATAATGGAATCTAATAGTGAATATCTTTCCAACGAATCCAAAAAATCAAAAGTTCGTAGCGGGAATCAAAAGATATGTCCAGTTGAAAATTCTGAATAGTCGCTATGGAATTCAGGCCCTTAAAAATGGACATTTTGCAAACGACCTCGGATTTCGATGAAACCAGTTTTGTTGGGTCCGGGATGTAAAGTTATTGCTAGGTTTCAAATTTCATAATTTTTCGAATCAATATGTGAGCGTGGCAAAGGAAAACGCGTTTGACCAGTTTCTGTTGAATTTAATCGACTGGAAATTGGCCATTTTGCAAACGGTCTCAGAATTCGATGAAACTAGTTTTGTTAGGACCGTATCGTCAATACGAAGCTAGAAAATATTTTCTGGAATTTTTCTAGTTAGTATGTGGCCCCGGTAATTTGAAATGTACGTTTAAAATTCAATATAGTGATTTAAATGTAAATTCAAAAGGAAACTGATTGTAACAATCGAATCAGCGTGCGATACATATCCCATTGTGTTCGGAATGGGGGTGAAACGCTATGGGCGACAAGCGGTGGGCCTCGTTTCGAGGTCGGATGTTAAAGTCAACCTTTATAAATAAATAAATAAATAAATAAATAAAATAATATTCTTTTCCCCCCCCCCCTTTTCTTCTGCCTGGCCCCCCCCCCCCCCCCGATTTCATAAAATCGAAAATAAAAAAAAAAAAGGGAAGAAGGAAGCGGCAGCAGCCGCCAGCGCCACGACCGCGCCTTCCTCCACCGGCGGTAGCCGCGACCCCCCCCCCCCTCTCTCCTCAAGCGACGCGACAGCGTCTCTTCCCCCCCCCGCGAAGCGAACCCCACCACGCCCTAACCCCAGACCCAAAACCGCCCCGCCCGCTACCCCACTGACCGGACCCGCGACCACCACCTCCGACGAACCTCCCCGACCCCACTGCGCCGCGCCACCACCCCCACTCAGTCCTCCTCCCCCCTCTGTAAGTCTTCCCTTTTTATTTTAATTTATTTATTTATTTTATATTTGATTTATATAGAAAAAAAAGGAACTGAATTTGAGTTATATATAAAAAAAAATAAAAAATAAAACTGAATTTTATTTTGATGTTAAAACTGGTTTTTTATTTATGTTGCAAAGTTATAAAAATAAAATCTTTTATATTGTCGAACTAAAAATAGGATTTTTATATATTGAACTTTGAACTAAAAATAGGATTTTTATATATTGAACTTTGAACTAAAAATAGGATTTTTATATATTGAACTTTGAACTAAAAATAGGATTTTTATATATTGAACTTTGAACTAAAAATAGGATTTTTATATATTGAACTTTGAACTAAAAATTCGATTTTTATATATTGAACTTTGAAACAAAAATAGGATTTTTATATATTGAACTTTGAACTAAAAATAGGATTTTTATATATTGAACTTTGAAATAAAAATTCGATTTTTATATATTGAACTTTGAAATAAAAATTCGATTTTTATATATTGAACTTTGAAATAAAAATAGGATTTTTATATATTGAACTTTGAACTAAAAATAGGATTTTTATATATTGAACTTTGAAATAAAAATTCGATTTTTATATATAGAACTTTGAAATAAAAATTCGATTTTTATATATTGAACTTTGAAATAAAAATTCGATTTTTATATATTGAACTTTGAAATAAAAATTCGATTTTTATATATTGAACTTTGAAACAAAAATTCGATTTTTATATATTGAACTTTGAAACAAAAATTCGATTTTTATATATTGAACTTTGAAACAAAAATTCGATTTTTATATATTGAACTTTGAAACAAAAATTCGATTTTTATCTATTGAACTTTGAAACAAAAATTCGATTTTTATCTATTGAACTTTGAAACAAAAATTCGATTTTTACATATGTAGTGGCTACAGCGACGAAGATGCGATAGCGATGAAGATTTCCATCAATGAAGTGCCGTGGAGCTGGATAGCTATTTGTGAGAATTTCTCACCTTTCTATTTTATTTCTAGTTATATATATATACTAGGATGCAGACGGTGCTTAGTAGCACCCGACACAATCGTCCACAGACCATGGACTTGTTTGTTTGACTGTTTGGTGATTGATTGCGATATTGGTTTGAATGTGGTTTGTGGTGTGAAAAATCGAATCGATAAATTGGTTAGGATTAGACGTGCGCCGTTATAAGGCGAAGGAGTAAGGCTAGGTTAGATCCTTACTCCAAAGTTTGTGGTTTGCATAACGAATTGATTTGATTGATGTGTGAATGGCGTGGGCCTTCACTAGACCGGGGATAAGGCTAGGCCTTGTCCCGTTTCTAGTATCGTGCCGTTATGCCGCCGAAATTTTCTAAAATGTGTTGGAAAATAAAAATATCATTTTATTGTGTAAATGAATTGAATAGAAATTCATAGGTTGAAATAAAATGTTTTGTCGTTAAAAATAAAATTTTTAACGCGAATGTGAGTAAATAAATATTCATTTACAAACCAGACGGTTTGTTTATGTACACCTATTTGAATGACGTTGATTGGGTCGATAAATTTTACACATCGCCTAACTGCACAAATAAAATATGTGTTTGATTGTTTGAAACCCCACACGGGTGTTAGGATGAAATTTGAAGTTCACTCATCCTGATTGATTAAATATGTCGATCGATTGATTGACAAGCTGCTATAAGCGTTAAATGTCTATATTTGATGCTTATACAGTGTAGTGCACTTTGGTTGATGGTTGATTATTCATAGTTGTTGATATATACATGTGTTGTAGAAAATCCATATAATTAACATTATATGGTAATTGATTGGGCCTCATTCCAGTTTCGAAAAGAAAAAGAAATATTTGAAATAGAAATATTTGAAATGGAATATTTGAAAATAGAAATATGTGAAGCCGTGAGGATTGGATTGACGCCATTTAGACGTGAACGATATTTATATCGATTTTATTCATTTTAAAATGAATATTGAAAGGTGATTTCGAAATGAATTGAATTGAAAGTGATTTCGAAATGAATTGAATTGAAAACGATTTCGAAATGAATTGAATTGAAAACGATTTCGAAATGAATTGAATTGAAAACGATTTCGAAAATGAATTGAATTGAAAACGATTCCGAAATGAATTGAATTGAAAACGAATTCAAAGTGAATTGAATTGAAAACGAATTCGAAGTGAATTGAATTGAAAATGAATTCAAATTGAATTGAAATTTGAATTGAATTGAAATTTGAATTGAATAGAAATGAATTTTAAAACGAATTTATAAGGAAGAATTCAATTTTGCTTTGAATTGAAATGGAAGTTGAAATAGGTTTTGAAACGATTTTAAAACTATTTATATAATTCGTTTTGAATAGAAATCGACGAAATATATATTATATATATTTTATATATAATATAATGGCCTGAATAGAACGCGCCGCGCCACGGCAGTTCGTGAATTTCGACCATTTATTTCAAACGGACATTACGGGAGATCCGACCGTCGGATTCTCCTAAAACCGGAACCGTTGGGTTCGTATCGAAAAGAGCTTTCTAATGAATGTTAGAAATTTGAAATCTAACGGTTGGATTTGGAGATACGTCCAAATCAAATTCGAAAAAGGTCGCTGTAAGTGCAGTTCGATGGCCATTGATGGAAATCGACTGTACGGGCCTTGATAAAATTATTAAAAATAGTAATAATTTGTGTAAAATCATAAGAAATGATTTGTGAAGATTCGGGATGAAAAACTCCATATTTGAAAAGATAAAAATAGATTTTTATCGAAATGAACTGGTTTTGAACTAGAATTATAATTCTATTTATTTTTAAATAAATAAATTGAATTTGAAAAGGGTTTTGAAAAAAACCAAAATTTCCAATGATTGCATTGGAGTGGATTTGAATCGAAATTGTCTTCGGAATATTTCGATGTTGGAATTTGTGATTATACGGATGTTGTTACGGAAATTTGAAAGATATATATTTATATCGTTATTTCCAATACGACATTTGTTAATCGTAGAATTTGATACTGAATATAAGCCGATATATTTTCTATTCAGAGCCTTATATTGAATATCAAATGGGATTTGGGTTTGTCGTGAATGGTGTCTTCACTAACACTGTTCTTGAACCCAGTTGAGAAGAGATTAAATCTTTTTATTTAGATTTAATGAAGTGTACCAATTAAATAATATTTAATTGGAATTGAATTGATATTGATTTTTGGGTTTATCGTGAACAGTGTTTTAAATAACACTTGTTCTTTAACCCGATAATTAATGAATGTGATTTGGGTTTGTCGTGAATGGTGTCTTCACTAACACTGTTCTTGAACCCAGTCGAGAAAAGATTAAATCTTTTTATTTAGATTTAATGAAGTGTACCAATTAAATGATATTTAATTGGAATTGAATGGATATTGATTTTTGGGTTTATCGTGAACAGTGTTTTAAATAACACTTGTTCTTTAACCCGATAATTAATGGGATGTGACTTTGGGTTTATCGTGAACCGTGTTTTTAAATGACACTGATTCTTTAACCCAGTCACAGATTAAAACTAAGTGGAGTTTTAATGAATCTTTAATTAGATTGAAAAGATCGAGAATGGAGTATCACCAGTTTTGCTCCAGGCGATAGTTAAATCTTTAATTAGATTTGAATGTGAAATTTAGAAACTAACTGTCGGTTAGCTAAGCAGAATGGTTTTCTGGATATTGATCTGATGTTGGTTTCGGCCTTCGGGGTTAATATTTGGGGAATTATTCTCTTGATTAATTTACGGTTAGTGACTAATGAATTGGAATGAGGCGTATGTTGTGTTTGTGTAACACTTATTTAAAATATACGCGAGTTATTCGGAAAGACCGGGTTCGTCCCATTCTGAATAACTGATACGACGATAAGTCGAAGATGAAGACGATGGTCGAAGACCGGAGGTCTTCACGTCGTTTGGGGGATAACTGATGATCTTGATTGGGCTGTACACCCAAGAAGATGGAAACAGTTGGTGATCGTCCAGACGTACTTGGAGATCGATGGATATGCGGGGTACTAGGTGCCTCCGGTTTCGTTCAGCCCCAGAACGGACTTGTAAATGGACTGTGTGTCTGACATCGGATTTCATTCTGTGTGACTGAGATCGGTTGCATAGGATGGTTTGCCTGTGTGGCATGCTAAGATGCAAATGATCGAGGCTTCTGTTGAAAAGCAAAGTCTTGTGGTGATGATCAAAGCACGGCCTTTGTGGCGTAGCTTTGTGTAACGTTTACCTCGCGTGTTTCACACCCGGTATGAACCAAAAACGGGAGACGGACCTCAGGGAGGACTTGCGTTTCTTTCTAGCTAGAAGTGGCGTCAGTGGTTTTTCACGCCCTGACGAGTTTGACTTATGTGGTTGTTGCTGTTGCGAGGCGCCTCGGTTATATCGGTTTCGGCCGATGCTTCTGGTCGGCTGACGGACCAGACTTACACCCCATAGGGTGGGGAAACGTAGTGTTCAGGCATTTTAATCCACATCGGTGGACCGGCCCTGTCGCTCCAAGGGCTCACCTGAGTCTGGGTCCTGTGGCTCGGGCTAGAGAGTCACGAATCGGTTGAGGACTATCTTTTGCCTCGGTTCATAGACGGAAATCCAATTTCCAAATACGTGACATTTGCGGTTTTATTTGTAAACCTATATATGGCGACATGATATATGGTACCCATGCCGCCTATGATTGATACTTATGATTTGAAGTTGTTTTATACACTATGCACTTATAATAGTATCAAATGATTTGTTTTAAACGTATCAAGCATTCTTTGGCTGTTATAAGGGAAAACCCTATCCCCCGGCTTGCGTTGCATTGTGTGATAGGACCTGGGTCTTATAACAGCTTCATTTTTCTTTATATAACATTGCGCTGTTTGTCTTATGCACTGGTATTCTTGGGAGGAAACCCGTTCCGTGTTATACGGCGTGGTCCCTTGATTTACCAAACTTTAAAAATAAAGATTAACTATTTTTAGTTCTCACACCAGTCCCATGACTGACCTGGAGTTTATTGTTTTAACCTAAACTCTGGGTGCCCCTATTTTTGACACGGGCAGCTAGTAGTTTTGGTTTTGCAGATTTATATTCACAGGATCCTGGTTTACAGCTGGAACGATATCCGGAAAGCTTTGTATCCGTATATCTCTTCTAGTTGTGTATTGTATTATTTTCCGCTGCTATGTATTTAAATGTAATTTAAATCTCTGATATTTCTGTGTAATATTCATTTATACTCTGTATATTCTTGTAATCTGGTGCATTGTTGTAATATACAGTGAAATGTTCTTTTATATGCGTTCTGTTGTGGCTTGTTCTCGAACTATCCGACGCTTTCCTTTACGGGGAGGTTGCGGGTCTTCACAATCACTTAGCTCACTCAGTTAAATACAATTTCAAATACATTCACTGACACGCAATCAGTCTTCAAATTGCTTCAGATCTAGTCCAATCACCTGTATACCTATCACAGAAACACACACGATAAAATAGAACAAAAATAGAGTTAAATGTTGAAGAATATAAATTTACTTTTAAGTTTTATTTACCTCATATTTTTGGTGTGTTTTTCATCACTTTTGTAGACTTGGTCAGATATTTATTTATTTATTTGACTCTAGACTACTTGTGATATTCACATTGATTCGCTATAAATACCACAAGATAGACTAAATACTAGTGCTCGTAGATCAGCTGCAACATAACTATAGTGGTCTGGTGATCAAGACCATCCATGACTCACATATATAGTCTGTTGATCTTAACCAGCCACGACACAACATACAGTGGTATGATGATTTAAATAAAAAAACATATATGCACATGTATGCAGTGATTTTTCAGGTGAATAGGTAAAAAACTAGGCAGCATGCACAAAGTCGATTGTGCCACACCAAGTGATCATGACAACACTACAACAAAACGGTCCTTTTACAACGGGCAAAAACCGTTGTAATATGCATTTCACAACAGGCATATGACCGTCTTGATATGCGTCATCGTAATAGCTCCTGACTATTTGACAATGGGCAATGACTGTTGTAAAGGACCGTTGTAATAACTTTCTCTGTCACGTGCAATGACTCTATGACAATGGTTATTAACCCGTTGTAATACCTAATAAATTACAAGCGGCTTTTGCCCGTTGTAATACAGTATATTACAACGGTCGTCAACCGTTGTAATATACTACTTGGTAAACCTATTTTACAACAGGCCATGGACCATTGTAAAATTATCATATAGCAGCAGTTTTTTCCCCTTGCGAAATAAATGCAAATTTAAATATAACTTGTAACGTCCCGCCTTTTCGACCGCTTTAAACCAGTAATTAAACCAATTTAAAACGTTCAAATAGACGAATCGTTATTTAGCTTACAGAGTTTAAACGCAGAATCAACACATAAAACATAGAATAAAGAATAATACAGTATTGAACAATAAAATAACTTTTATATATGATCAATTTTTATACAAGATTTTCTATACAGCGAAAAAAAACAATTTAAATACAAGTAAAAATCTTTACTGTTTAAATTTCAGAGCGTGCCGTCTCTTGGAATCCCCAGCTTCGTCAATCTTCGAATCATAAGTTGTATCCTTTAAATCTGTACTGCTTAGGTCTTTCTCAGGCGTTCCATGCAAAAACATAAAACACTCGAGTCAGGATTAAATCATAGTTCAAGTAAATTAACTTCAATAGAAACTGAAATGTTGTAGCTAATCCTAACAAATTTTTAACTCCGAGCATAACAGCTTGAGACGATCCAGACAAGATAACATATGTATTTTTATATATACGTATGTCGGTGACATATATATACACATACAGTGGTACGTATATACATGTGTACATCGGCCACCATATATATAAGACGAGCTTCAAGAAATCAAGACATGAGAAAAAGAAATAAGTGACAGGATACACAACTTGCAAGAGCACGACATGTAGTACTAATGGACAAGGACAATGACAGTCAAGTTTATCATGGACATAAAAACATTTCCTAGATTTCATCAAGCAAGAGGACCTGCGCATGCAGACATGGGGTATGCAAACAAGGATGCGGAAAGAAGAGGGAATAAATCTAGGCAAGAGCATTGAACCAAGAATAACATACAGGCCATACATATAGTGCATACATATATATAGAATTTTAATAAGCAGATGGGTGTGGCTATAAGGGATGCCAAAATTTGGTACAACATTTGTGTTAACATAATGAAACTTAAAATATATGTCCAGTCAAATAAACGCATTTGATCAGGAATTAATCGTGGACTCAGTCTTTCACATTTAGAATACTCAGCATTTTCATTGTGCAATGCTGCAAACATAATGTCCAATAAATAAATAAAACTTCATTACAGCAGACTGTCTATTATTATGGGCAAACCATAGGTTTGCAGAAAAGATGAAATAGTAAAAATACTTCATTTTTATATTCTTGCTATAGAGTAAATATGTTTGTTGGAATGAACATCACGGATATGTGATGATACATATGTAACATTAACAGTAGTTAGATCTTGAAAAATCCTAGAATCTACAATTGTGCCACACTTTAACATATATATAAGGAACTAGTGCTTTATCCGAGTTACTACATATTCATGAGTGTGAATGTAGGAACATGCATATAATCAGCATGTTCAAGCTAGCAATATATGGGGCAAATACTTGAAATCCTGATCTTTAAATATGTCAAACAGTGCAAGTACACGACATTTCATATGTGTTTTTTTTCTTTCCCAACACCCATAGCAAAGCCTATTCTTTTTAAATGGAATGAATATTCTAAAGTATGGCCAATACTGTCTTTAAGTACAAAAATAGAGAATGCAGTTTGACTAATAGCAGGATTCTTTTTACATGCTTGATATACACAGAGACACATTTAAGAAAAACCTATGCATTTCTTAAACTTTCTGTATATTCTAAAATTCCAAATACATGTACCTATGTATTCATTTTATATATACAGACTTTGTTTCTATATTTATTCTTTTATGTCTAATTTATCAAAATACTCAAACATATTATTTTGTTGTCTTTAATCTCCCGTAACCCATCAACAATTTGTTATCCATTTTCTTTTTAAAGTGAACAAAGATAACATATATCACACGTATAATATCAATTTCAGTATTTATATATTCATTTCTGTCCCAATTCAACAAGCAATGGTTTCATAAAACAAACATATGTTATGTCATGCAGGCGTCATATATATATATATATATGTGTGTGTGTGTGTGTGTGTGTGTGTGTGTGTGTGTGTGTGTATATATATATATATATGTATATATGTATATATATATGGCGGAAGCAGATCCTATGATTAAGGAAAACGGAACCTCATCGGAAAAAGCAACAGATCCATCGGATCCAGCAAAAGAGAACGCATCCAATAACACTGCAAAGAAAGCAAAGACGACATTGGCTGATAAAGTAAGAGCAGATCCAATCACAACATCATCGCAAGGTTTCAAATTGGGCAGAAACATTAAAAAATACGAAGTCTCAGAGGACTATGTGGTATTACCAGAAACTATCATTGAAAGATCTAAAGAGCGATGGACTAATACTCTGATCTGTAAGGTATATGGACCAGCACCTTCTTTTTTTCAATTTAAAAGCTATATAGATCGAATCTGGAAACCGACAAACCCATATAGATTACAAGTTCAGGCAGAAAATTACATGATACAATTCTCAGATGCCAATGATTTCGAACATGTTATGGAAAATGGACCTTACACCTACCAATCTAGATACATAATAATGCAAAAATGGAAACCTGGCATGGAACTATTTACAAATAATATAACAAAAATGCCTATATGGATCCAACTTTTCAATCTGAAACTGGAACATTGGGATGATGAGGCGTTAAGCAGAATTGCAAGCGCCATTGGAGAGCCACTTAAACTTGATGCTATAACTGCAGAAATGTCAAGGATGAAGTTTGCGAGAATATTGGTTAACATAGTACCTACAAAGGAATACAAGGAGGAAATTACAGTAAAGTCGCAAAATGATGAAATCTCAAAGATAAAAGTAGTGTACGAGTTCAAACCATATATGTGCACAATATGTGGTGTGTTTGGACACAAGACTGAAGTATGTAACCAAAAATCAAAAACAATGTGGCAGAAAAAGCAAATACAAAGGGAAGATGGAGGGCTAGAAAATAATGAACAAGTTAATCAAGCAAATAACATGCAGGAAGAAGGAAACGTCGACAAGGATAATTTACCTCCAAATGAAAAACAGAAAGGAGTGGCTCCAAGAAGACATGAGGACCCCTCAACGTCAAATTCACACGAAATTGTGAACATTGAAGAACCAGATAATCAGCAAAACAAAGAGAATGAAGCTAGCGCACTAGAAATAGTGGATATTGAGGAGTCTGAAAACCTGCAAAACAAAGAAAGTGAATCAGTACATATAAATGAACAAGACAAAGAGGAAGCAGAATTAATTAAACACATAGCCACAAGTATAGAAGACAAAGCACAAACACCAGAAGGAAACAATAAAGGAGCTGACATGGTAGAAGACAACCCTGCATATATCAATGAGAAGATGAAGGAGACACAAACAATAGAAAGCAAAGCTAAGCCCTCTAAAAGAATGCCAAGGGCTTCAGCATCAGGTAAATGACGATTGTCTCATGGAATGTAAGAGGAATTAATACTGATTTCAAAATGAATCAAGTATTAAATTTCCTCAACAAAGAAAAACCAACCAAAGTTGGTTTACTTGAAAATAAGCTCAGTGATGAAATGATTGAAAAATTTAAACAGAAGATGAATATAAATTGGGATTGCTACCATAATAATGATTGTGGCGTAAAAGGGAGAATAATGTATATTTGGGATAAAAGATGCTGGCAAATGATGGTCATAAAGAAAAGTGATCAACACATTACTTGTAAAGCAGCAAACAAAGGTGGCTTTAGCATGTTCTTAACTATTGTGTATGCTAAAAATCTATTTTCAGACAGGGAAGCACTATGGCAACAACTGACAGATATGCATGGGATAATAGATGAAGCATGGATGCTAATAGGAGATTTTAATAATGTTCTTAAACCCAAAGATAAGAAAGGAGGACTGCCAGTGCCTTTCTCTCATATTAGAGGGTTTACTAACTGTCTTACATCGTGTGGATTAGCAGAGACTAAAATAAATGGATATAATTTCACTTGGAGAAGAAAAGGGATCGCAACACATATTGACAAAGTACTGATAAATATGGATATACTTCAAAAATGCCCAAACATATCTGTCAATGCTTCATCAAGTGTTCTAAGTGATCATACCCCAATCATCATTAAACTACATACAGCAAAGGAACAAGACAAAGGAAAGCCATTCAAATATTTAAACACTTGGCACAGCATTGAAGGCTATGAAGAACAGGTAAGTGCTGCCTTAAATTATTCTGCTTGGGGAAATCCAATTCAAAAATTAAGATATAAATTAAAATTGGTCAAAAATAATTTGAAAGCTTGGAATAAAGTCAGACCAAAAAATAATGCAAATATTACTGAATTGGAAAACAATTACATGGATAAATTAATGCAAGCGGATATGCATCCTGAAGATGTTTATAGCTTTAAAGAAATGATGGAAGCAAACTCAAAGCTCAAAGCAGAACTACACAATAAATATAAGGAAGCAGTGCAAAAATCAAAGATCAGCTGGTTAAACGACGGGGACTATAATACAAAATTTTTCTATGCCAAAATGTCGATGAGAAAACATAGAAACAATATCCAAGCATTGATAGATGATAATGGTAATATCCTTCATGATGCAGACTTGATACAGGAACAGGCTATTCAATACTATAGAGACATGTACAATACAGAAGAAGTACAATGTGACCAATTTGAAAATATCAACTGCAGAAAGCTGATTAATGATAGAGGCAGGAAGTACATGACAAAGCAGGTGACTGAAAATGAAATAAAAGAGGCTATTTTCTCAGTAAAGGATGAAAAATCTCCAGGACCAGATGGAATGTCAGCTAAGTTTTACAAATTGCATTGGTTACAAATTAAAGATGATCTTTTTACTGCTATAAACTACATGTTCAAAAATCCTGAAATGCCTGAAGGTTTAAATCATACTTTCATAACTCTTATCCCAAAAAATGATAAACCATCAAGCATTTCAGACTATAGACCTATTGCTTGCTGTAACATGCTTTATAAAATCATTACAAAAATTATCTGTAATAGTATTAAGCATGTTTTGACACATATCATTTCTGAAGCTCAGTCTGCTTTCATTCCAGGGAGAAATATTGCAGAAAATATTCTTTTATCTCATGAGCTTATCAGAAATTTCAAGAAAAGAGGAATCAAAAAGTTCTGCATTAAGGTGGATCTTCAAAAAGCTTATGACAGGGTAAACAGAAATTTCATTTGCTACATGATGCACAAAATGGGGTTTCCTAAACAACTTATAGAGCTTATTAAAGAATGCATATGCACACCAACTTTTTCTATCAATGTAAATGGAATTCCAAGAGGATACATTACTTCCAACAGGGGTATACGACAAGGAGATCCTCTATCTCCTTATATGTTCACAATTGCCATGGAATACATGTCATTAAATCTAGAAGAAGCAGCTAGAAGGAAGCAAATTACTCCAATAAATAATATAAACCCATGCATCTCACATTTACTCTATGCAGACGACGTAATGATATATGCAAATGCAGATGTGAAAAGTGCCCAATTTATAGGAGAATTAGCCAATAGAATGGGAGAGTATGCTGGACTGAAGTTCAATCAAACCAAAAGCAAGATATATTTCAGTACAAGTTGCAATAACAAAAATGAGATTTTACAAATACTGGGACTACAGGATGGACAGTTGCCAGTAAAATACTTAGGGGTGCCTATGTCGAGTGATTATTTACACTATGCAGAATGTACAAGCCTGTTTCAGAAAATAATGGATAAAATTGATAGCTGGGAAAGTAATTTGCTATCAATGGAAGGAAGAGCTGAATTAATTCACACTGTAATAACACCTATGGTGTTATATTGGATGCTAGTATACTACATACCTATAGCAACAATAAACAAGATAGACAGTTTGTGTGCAGACTTCTTTTGGGGAGGAAAAACACATAAAATTGCATGGAATAAATTATGCAGACCAAAGGAAGAGGGGGGCATTGGGATCAAAAGCTTTGAAGAAATGAGAGAAGTGGCCGTACTCAAACTCATACATAAATTGTTCTTCACTGATAACCTATGGACTAAATGGATGAAAGAAAAATATTGCAAAAATGAAATTTTTTGGGTTATGAGTATCAACAACAACATGTCCTGCACTTTTAAGAACATGTTGAGACACAGATCAAAGGCTTTACAATGCATGAATAGACAGATTGCTAATGGGAATATGACAAATTTGTGGACTGACCCATGGATAAATAGCAAGTGTTTGGTAAACATTTTGGGCTGGGACAGATTTTATATGAGTGAATGCAGAGATAAAAAAGTGGCAGACATAATAAATGAAAATCAATGGACCACTGAGAAGTACACAGAGACTAGAGAAGCAGGAAATGAAATCAAACAAGTGTACATTCAGGGTAATCAAGCTGAAGACTACTGGTTATGGTTGGAGAAGCAAAATTTCTCGTTCACACAAACTTGGGACAACATCAGAAATAAACAAGTTAAGGTTAAGTGGAGTTCAATCATTTGGAACCCTATAAACAGTCGGAAAATGGCATGTTGTGCTTATATAATCATATTACAAAGGGTAAACACAAAGGATAAACTTATCAATTGGGGGATGAATGTTGACGAAAAATGTGTACTGTGTGAAGATATACTAGAAACTATAGATCATGTTTTCTTCAACTGTCTATATAGCAGGTATATATGGAGCATAATCAAAACTAGAATAGGGATAACAGAAAATGGAGAAACTTCCCTTACACTGCAAAGCGAGATCCAGAAGCTCCAGAACAATTACAGGCAGAAGGAAAAGAGTATACATCAGCTTGCATCAGCAGCCATCGTAACAACGACATATCATATCTGGCAGGAGAGAAACGAGAGAATTTTTAAGCAGAAAAAGATGGATAAAATTGAAAAAGCTAAAGTTATCCAAGTAGAAATAGCATACCTAATGCGCAAATCATCAAAGAAGAAGAAGAGCAGTGGTTTTTTCAATACCATTCTTCGGAATTGGGGAATCGAACTGAGGGATAATGGATGAGAGGAACCCTAATTTTTCGCCCTTGGTTTTGAGAGTGTCGGTCGAATCTAAAGGAGCTGAAGACATAAAGGAAGGGACGGGTCTTATGGGTCGGGCTTTTTCTTTTGCTTATTTCTTTGTATTAATGGCCATTTAGTGTATATTGTGTATATTATGGCGAGAATTTACTAGTTAGATGTCGTACTCTTTTTCCCTACTACGCTGGTAGGGTTTTTTAAGGAGACGAATCAACTAGGTGTTCTTTTAACGTCAATAATAAAGAACCAATTTTCAAAAAAAAAAGTATATATATATATTATATATATCACTCACAGGTTTTTCGACGATATCATGCATAAACAAGTCAGAAATGTTCATATTTACCACATATGAGACGTGTTAGTGCTCTACATGTTTCCGAATTTACAAACTAGGGTAGTGTCATCTTAAAGAAAGGTCCAACATAGACAAATACGTGCAGTTCAACTTCCAACCCATTATTTTACATATATATATATATATATATATCAAGAACAAGGTGTTTAATGCAAGGCCAGTGTGTGTTTCCTCCTAACATAATTATGTCAATTCAATTATTATGGCAGCAAATAGCATACCAAAGATCATGGTACGGCACACAAAATATTTCAGGTTATGGGGAAATTAACACAGATTCACAATTCAGCAGGGACATATTTTCTTAAAGCAAACATAAGAGAAAGAAAAAAAACATGTCTCCTTTTTAATACATGTTTATCAATTCCTAGCAAATGGGGCAATACTGACTAAACAACATTTTGCAAGTGACATGTCGGCTAATCTCATTTCCTAGTATACATGCATATAATTCATACATGACATTCAACACATGTCTGCAATAAACATTCAAGTGCACCAGCCTTCTATTTGATTTCTATCCCATGTTCTTATAAAGTATATTTCAATTGGAATAATTTACTTTCGTGCTCCTCTAAACTAATTGATCTGATGGTTTATGAAGGGGTCGCTAATAAACCTTGTTGGTATTTTTTTCTCAAATAAGTTGAGTTTATCAAAGAGAAATTCTGCCCATATTCCACTATTTTAAAAAAATGGTTTACTCATTTTAATTTACACAATAATGTATATAATTGTCTACCTGAAAAATTAGTAGAACACGTATTAATAAATATTTTTCATACCCATATCTATTAGGCCACGTTTTATTAAATTTAAAATGATCCTTTGTCCGTCCAGAGACCTCAATGTAAGTGTAGCAAAAACTTTACGAAACAATATCTGAAATGTAGTATTGGTAAATATTATATCAATCTTATTATGCGATGATAATTGATAAATCTTTCCCCTCTCTGTAGATAGACAAATTACAAATACCAATCATTTCCGAAAGTCCTAGGGTGATAATAAATTCATAAAATTCATTATCTGTATTAGCAGAACTAGTTATTCCAACCCAATCAAACTTATATAACAGTGAGTTAGAACACTAGAGAACATCTAAGGAAGATTGTTATTTAGTGCCAAGGCCTTAATCAAACAAAAAGGGAACATCCAAGAATAAGCACGGATATATCATTCAAGCAAGAACTGTAAGGTATAAAGCAAGAACTCGCGTAGCAATAACATAGGCAACATAATCAAACAAAAAGGGACCAACTATTTCATTTCAGTCTATACGAAGTCAAAATACCTGAATGCAGTGAATCGTGAGTATAAAACTCACCTTACACGGTAGAGGAAGAAGCAGTCGATGGCTTGAAGACGACTGCTAAAACTGGATGGTGCGCACTCTGATTTGTGAGCGATGGCTTCAATTTATGATGGAGTTGGTCGGCAACTGGACTCGATTGAGGTGAAGGAGCAGCAGTCGGCTTCGATCTCTGGAGGCGCTCTGTGGTTCAACGTCGTCCCATGATCCCATACTTCTCTATTGAACGACCTCCCATCTGACATAGATCATCAAAAATTGTGTCACCGATTGTAAATTCCACCCAATGCAATGAGTAGTATCACGAAAGTAAAACGGAAATAGAGAAAGGTTGATGGGATTGAGGCGATTTGTTCGAATCTGATTTTGAAATGAGGAGAAAACGTGTTTTTTAGTTTGCTTGAATTGTAAATGTAGGATGCCTAATTTGGGGATCTGGAGGAATTGGGAAAGTAACATGTTCGCTAAGGGTTATTACGCAAATGAAGGTGGACGGAGCGAAAATAATATGTTTGGAGCCAAAATTTTACGTGGCGGCAATGGAATTAATAGATTGGAGCCAAAATTAGTTAAAAGTTAAAACCAACGGATGTTAGTTTAACATAGGTATGAAAATAAATATGGAAGTAATGGATCATTTACTATGAAAAAATAATTAATAAATACCCTGAAGGACAAAATGAACATAAAATTATTCCATAAGGACAAGACGCTAAAATTTGGTCCATAAGGACAAATTTTGGGGTAAATGGAGGAATCATGGTGGCCCCTTGAATTCCTCCCTTTACACTATAATTTGTCCTTATGGATAAAATTTTACCCCCTTATCCTTATGGAACAATTTTTTGTTCATTTTGTCCTTAAGGCTAAAAAACCCTATATATTCAAATTTTCAATATATATAATCATTAATTGTTAAATGTTTAATAATATATATGTATATATATATATTCAAATTTTCAATATATATATATATAATCATTAATTATTATTGTAATTCTATATTATCATATAACTAACATCGATTATTAAATGTCGGTTAACAAAGATTAATTATAAATAATTAGTTATTAAGTGTTAAATAACTAGTACTATTTATCAATTACTTTTTATTTTGAAATTAAATGATAAAAATTTCAAATGTCCACATCGTATAAAATTGGTAAAATTTCATTTATAAAATAACTGAATTTTCTTTGTGTTATTAAGTAAATTTAAATTATTTTTAATTGAACGTTAAATTTATTCATATTCTTTCTAGTTATATTCATATGTAATAAGTTTTAACATTTTCCAATTCAAATTAGTTATTGGTGATTATTTATTCATATTCTTTCTAGTTCCCTAGAATACTTTTACAAAGTGAATTGATTTTTATAGTAGTAAATTAGTTATTGATGATTAATTGTTAAATATTAATAAATAATAAAAATTAGTGACGTATGTTTAATATAATATTATTAATGATTAATAAATATTTGTAACATACGATTCATGTAATAAATATTATTAGTAATGTAATATTATGGTTAGTAATTAGTAACATATGATTAATATATATAATATTATTAATAATAAATTATTAAATATTAATAAATAATAAATATCAATTTTAAGAAAGCATTATAATTATTAATTATTTATTATTGAAAATTCACAGTAAGCACTCATCAATTACAACGATGTTTTTTTATTGTCGTAAAATTCGCATTGGTTACAACGAGCATTTTTTGGCCGTTTTAAAATTAGCACTTATTACAATGGTCACTTTTTGTCAGTTGTAAAACTGGCATATATTACAACGGGCAGTATGTGAACGTTGCAAAATTGACATCTATTACAACGGTCCAGAAAAGACCATTGTTGTAATAACCCGGAAAATCTGAACCAGTTTAAAATTTTTATTTTGGCAATTTTAGCGAATTTTGAATATTTAAAATGGATTATTTTAAATAAAATCAACGAGAAATTTTATTTTGAATATAATTAGTACGTATATATTATATACGTCGTCGTTAGAATATAAATATTTATATATAATTATAAATGGAATCGAAAACGGCGCGGTAGTTCGATAATTCGATTTCAAACTTCAATTGAATGTATCGGGTGCAAAACAATCCGGATTTTAGTGAAACCAAAAACATTAGAATCTAATCGATAATATCTTTCCAACGAATCCGAAAAATCAAAATTCATAGCGGGAATCAAAAGATATGTCCAGTTGAAATTTCTGAATAGTCGCTATGGAATTCAGGCCCTTAAAAATGGACATTTTGCAAACGACCTCGGATTTCGACGAAACCACTTTTGTTGGGTCCGCAGTGTCAAGTTATTGCTAGATTCCAAATTTCATAATTTTTCGAATCAATATGTGGACGTGGCAAAGGAAAACGCGTTTGACCAGTTTTAGTTGATTTTAATCAACTAGAAATTGGTCATTTTTCTAACGATCTCAGAATTCGACGAAACTAGTTTTGTTAGGACCGTATCGTCAATACGAAGCTAGAAAATATTTTTCTGCAATTTATAGAGTTCGTATGTGACCCCGGTAAATTGAAATGCGCATTCGAATTCAATATATAGAGTTATATGTTGGTTTTAACGGAAACTGATCGAAACGTTCGAATCAGCCTACGATACATATCCCATTGTGTTCGGAATGGGGGTAAAACGCTATGGACGACAGGCGGTGGACCTCGTTTAGAGGTCGTATGTAAAAGTCAACTTTTTAATAATTAAATAATAATTAAAAAAAAATATAATCTCCTCTCCTCACCCCTTTAACCATTCTGCCCCCCCCCCCCTCTTCAAATTGAATCAGAAAATCATTGGGAAAAAAATATAAGAAGAAGGACAAGGCGGAGCAGCCGCCGCTCCTCCTCCTCGAGTGCCCCCCCAATCGATCATCGCGCCGCAGATACCCCCACCCCCCCCCCCCCCTCTTCGATCGACGCCTGAAGCCTCTCAACCAGACGCGAACCCACCGAAGACGGAGCCGACTTCCTCCCTGGCGCCAGCGCAATGGCATCGCACCCCCCCCCCCCCTTCAACAGCCGCCGGCCATCCCAGAGCCACCAGACCACCGCGACAGCCTCCCCCCCCCCCCCCCCCCCGATGACCGACGCAGCGAAAACCCTTCCCCCCTTTCGGCAAATTGACTGTAAGTTTTCTTTATTTGTTTTTTTATTTTTATTTTATTTTCTTCTTATTTAGTTAGGAAAATATAAATGTAGATTTTTATAAATTCAAAGTTTAGATTTTTAGTTTGAAAAAAATTTCAGTTTTTAGAATAAATAAAATGCAGTTTTACTATATATTTATAGGATAGCAATGTTTGTTTATAAAATATAAAATAAGCATTGTTTTTCTCAATCAAATTTGCTTTGCTTTTAAAATAACAATATGATCTTTACTATCTGAAGAGCGAAAAGGAAATATGATTTTTGATTTTATAAAGAGCGTTGTAAAAATATAATTTTTATGTGTAGAAAAATAAAAATGTGATTTTTATAATGATATAATTGAAAAGTTGAAATCTTTAAATTGAAAAGGCGAAATCTTTAAATTGAAAAGGCGAAATCTTTATGGTTGAAAGGGCGCGATTTTTATATATTGGATAGTATAACAAAAATTCGATTTTTATATATTGAACAACGGAGTAAAAATTCGATTTTTATATATGGAACAACGGAGTAAAAATTCGATTTTTATATATTGAACAACGGAGTAAAAATTCGATTTTTATATATTGAACAACGGAGTAAAAATTCGATTTTTATATATTGAACAACGGAGTAAAAATTCGATTTTTATATATTGAACAACGGAGTAAAAATTCTATTTTTATATATTGAACAACGGAGTAAAAATTCGATTTTTATATATTGAACAACGGAGTAAAAATTCTATTTTTATATATTGAACAACGGAGTAAAAATTCGATTTTTATATATTGAACAACGGAGTAAAAATTCGATTTTTATATATTGAACAACGGAATAAAAATTCGATTTTTATATATTGAACAACGGATTAAAAATTCAATTTTTATATATTTAACAACGGAGTAAAAATTCGATTTTTATATATGTAGTGGCTACGGGCAACGAAGGTGACAAAGATGCGATAACGATGAAGATCTCTATCAATGAAGAGTCGTGGTATTGGATAGCTATTGGTGAGAATTTCTCACCTTTCAATTTCTTTTTCTAGTTATATATATATACTAGGATGCAGACGGTGCTTAGTAGCACCCGACACAATCGTCCACAGACCATGGACTTATTTGTTTGATTGCAAATATTAGTTAGATTATTTGATTGAAATTTGAGTTGTTTGGTGAAATGGAATGGATTGATTGATGTGTGAATGGCGTGGGCCTTCACTAGACCGGGGATAAGGCTAGGTCTCGTCCCGTTTTCAGTATCGTGCCGTTATGCTGCCGAAATTTTCTAAAATAAGTTAGAAAAATAAAGATATCAATTTATTTGATTAATGAACTGAATAAAATATTTTATCGTTAAAAATATAATTTTTAACGTAGAAGTGAATAAAGTAAAATATTCATTTACAAACCGGACGGTTTGTTTATGTACACCTATTTGAAGGATATTGATTGGGTCGATAAATTTTACACATCGCCCAACTGCACAAATAAAATCTGTGTTTGATTGTTTGAAACCCCACACGGGTGTTGGGATGAAATTTGAAGTTCACTCATCCTAACTGATTTAATATGTCGATCGATTGATTGACAGGCTGTTATAAGCGTTAGATATCTATATTTGATGCTTATACAGTGTAGTGCACTTTGGTTGATGGTTGATTATTTTTCAATGCTATTATATACGTGTGATGTATGAAAATCCATATAATTAACATTATATGGTGATTGATTGGGCCTCATTCCAATTTAGAAGATAAAGAATATTATAAAGTAAAGGTTCATGTGTTGACTGTACTCATCCGTTGAGATTAGTCATGTGTTGAACGAAATATTTTAACAATAAAATTTATATCTTTATCACTATAGAGTAAAGGTTCATGTGTTGACTGTACTCATCCGTTGAGATTAGTCATGTGTTGAACGAAATATTTTAACAATAAAATTTACATCTTTATCATATATGAAATTAGAAACTAACTGGAAAGTAGATGAGATGAGTGGTCTCCTGAATATTGATCTGATGTTGGTTTCGGCCTTCAGGGTTAATATTCAGGGAATCGTTCTCTTACTAATTTACAGTTGGAGTCTGATTTAATATCAAACGATAGATACCTTAATTTCCATAAAATATAGTAAATAACAAAAATGGTCACACGTGGACAGTACTCATTCGTTGAGATTAGTCGTGTGTTGACAAAAATATAGATTCACATATTGAGTAGAATAAATATTCATTTATTGAATAGAATAACGAATTTATTGAAACATATAAAGCCGTGTTGATTAGTGATGCGCCATTTTGACGCGAACGATATTTATATCGATTTTATTCATTTCGAAATGAATTGAATATAAAACGATTTCGAAATGAATTGAATATAAAACGATTTCGAAATGAACTGAATATAAAACGATTTCGAAATGAATTGAATATAAAACGATTTCGAAATGAATTGAATATAAAACGATTTCGAAATGAATTGAATATATAACGAATTTGATTCAAATAGAAAACCAATTTGAATTGAATCAAATAGAAAACCAATTTGAATTGAATCGAATAGAAAACCAATTTGAATTGAATCGAATAGAAAACCAATTTGAATTGAATCGAATAGAAAACGACTTTGGAATTGAATTGAATTGAAAACGAATTCAAATTGAATTGAAAGCGAATTGAAATGAATTCAAATTGAATTGAAATTTGAATTGAATAGAAATGAATTTTTAAACGAATTTTTAAAGAAGAATTAAATTTTGATTTGAATTAAAATGGAAGTTGAAATTGCTTTTGAAACGAATTTTAAAACTATTTATATAATTCGTTTTAAATAGAAATCGACGAAATATATATTATATATATAATATAATGGCCTGAATAGAACGCGCCGCGCCGCGGCAGTTCGTGAATTTCGACCATTTATTTCAAACGGACATTACGGGAGATCCGACCGTCGGATTCTCCTAAAATCGGAACCGTTGGGTTCGTATCGAGAAGAGCTTTCTAACGAATATTAGAAATTTGAAATCTAACGGTTGGATTTGGAGATACGTCCAAATCAAATTTGGAAAAGGTCGCTGTAAGTGCAGTTCGATGACCGTTGATGGAAATCGACTGTACGGGCCTTGATAAAATTATTAAAAATAGTAATAATTTGTGTAGAATCATAAGAAGTGATTTGAGAAAAATTGGGGTGAAAAACTCCATATTTGAAAAGATAAAATAGATTTTTATCGAAATGAACTAGTTTTGAACTAAATTTAAAACCCAATTATTTTTAAATAAATAAATTAGATTTAAAAAGGGGTTTTAAATAATCGGAATTTCTAACATATTTGATTGGATTTGAAATGGGTTTATCGTGAACGGTGTTTTAAATAACACTAGTTCTTTAACCCGATAACAAATAGAATGTGATTTGGGTTTGTCGTGAACTGTGTTTTAAATAACACCTAGTTCTTTAACCCATTAAAAGGAGTTTTAACGAATCTGCAATTAGATTGAAATGTAAATTTGTAATCTAAATTATCAAATTTAGAAATGAGCGAGAATGGAGTATCGCCAGTTTTGCTCCAAAGCGATAGTTAAATCTTTAATTAGATTTGAACGTGAAATGGTAATTAATTTTACCGATAACACCATGGTGTTAGATATGGAGTATTAGCAGTTTTGCTTCATGGGATGAATAAGTTGGGATTGGGAAATAAAATAAACAATTACTTCGGTACGGTTCGCTAATCTCGACTAGTTAGGAAAAACCATAATTTGGTTTGAAATGACATCCAAAGGAAGATTAAAGGATAGATTTGAAAGAATTTATCTTGGATAAAATTAATGGGAACCTTTCCCTAAAAATGTGATTTTGTGAATAAAGGAATATTCTGAATTGGAATGAGGCATATATTGTGTTTGTGTAACATTCGTTTTAATATACGCGGGTTGTTCGGAAAGGCCGGGTTTATACCCATTCTGAATAACCGATTCGACGATATGTCGAAGATGAAGACGGTGGTTGAAGACCGGAAGTCTTCACATCGTTTGGATAATTACTGACGATCCTGATTGGGTTGTACACCCAAGAGGATGGAAATAGTTGGTGGTCGTCCAGACGTACTTGGAGATGGATGGATATGCGAGGAAAGTGCCTCCGGTTTCGTTCAGACCCAGAACGGACTTGTAAATGGATTGTGTGTCTGACATTGGATTTTATTCTGTGTTGATTGATTTCTATTAAATATACATCTGTTTGGCGACGGAGAATTTATTCTTTTGCTTAACGCCCTTCTCTGAGACGTACGAGCTCAGAGGTTGTATATCGATGAACATCAGTCGCACGGCATGAATTGCCTGTGTGGCACGCTAAGATGCAAGGATCAAGGCTTCTGTTGAAAAGCAAAGTCTTGTGGTTGATGATCAAAGCACAGCCTACGTGGCAGCTTTGTGTATAGCGTGAATTCGCGAGCCTCACACCTCGGTATGAGTCAAAAACGGGATACGGACTGCAGGGAGAGCACGACGTTTCTTTCTAGCTTTGGTGGTGTCAGTGACTTACCAGCCCTGACATTTATATACTTTTCACCTTTGTGGTTGTTGGAATGCGAGGCGCCTCGATTATAGGTCTGTAAGGACCGGGAAACGTGTGTTCAGGCATAATTAATCCTCTAACGTAAGTGAGGACCGACCCTGAAGCATCCAGGGGTTGCCCAGAGTGCGTAACCCTGGGACATTTGCTAGAGTGTCTCGAACGCGGAGAGGAGCTTGCCCCTTGCCTCGACTCATGACGGAAATCCAATTTCCAATACGTGTATTGCGGTTTTAATTGTAGAACTAGTATGGCAACATGATATATGGTACCCATGCCGTCTATGATTTATATTTATGATTAAAATTGTTTTGACACTATACACTTATTATAGTATCAAATGATTTGTTTTAAACGTACCAAGCATGTTTGGCTATTATAAGGGAAAACCCTATCCTCCGGCTTGCGTTGCATTGTGTGATGGGACCTGGGTCTTATAATAGCTTCATTTTTCGAAAAAGCATTGCGTTGTTTATTGATATGCACTGGTATTCTTGGGAGAAAAACCCGTTCCGTGTTATACGGCGTGGTCCCTTGAATTACTCTCTTTTAAAGTAAAGTTTTAAATAACTGTTTTAGTTCTCACACCAGTCACATGACTAACCTGGAGTTTATTGTTTCAGCCTCAACTCTGGGTGCCCCTATTTTCCGCACGGGCAGCTAGTAGTTTCGGTTTTGCAGATTTATATTCACAGGATCCTGGTTTACAGCTGGAATGATATCCGGAAAGCTCTGTATCCGTATATCACCTTCAGTTGTGCTTTGTATTATTTTCCGCTGCTATGTAATTTATTGTAATCTCTGATATTTATCGAATGTAATTTATTCATTTATACTCTGTATATTCTTGTATCTGATGGTATTGTTGTAATAGCAATGAAATGTTCTTCCGTCTGCGTTCTATTGTGTGTTGTTCTCAAAGTATCCGCTCTTTCCTTCACGGGGAAGTAACGGGTCCTTACAGTGGCATCAGAGCTTTGGTTTACAGAGCTCGAGAACAAGACACATTAGAACCATACGAAAGAATTCATCAGATATTGGATTAGTAATATCCAATTAGAATGACTCGTTAGAGATAGGATCAGTAGTATCCTAGAACGAGTGTGAAGAGTATATTTTTCAAATGAAAACAATTTTGTTTTAAAATTTAAATCGATTTATACGTACTTGATTATTTATTTATTTTGAATTTGGACAATCTAGTATATAAAGGTTTTGCATATACGCGTCATGAACGTATATTCGAAGTTTTAATATATTAGATAGATATAGAGTCACACTCTAGTCGCCCGGACATGGTCCTGATGATGAAGTATACCATCACCAGTATTTATTTTCGAGTGACGAAGGTGTGATATCTATATATTTCCATTAGACTGGTGTGAGAACCAAAACCAATATAGCTAGAACACATTGTTGTGAATTGGCATCAAAAACAAGATTTTTTGTATATATATCAAATTATGAATTTGAAACGTTAAATCCACTAATTGATTGATGTTTGTGTTGTTTGTTTGTTTGTTTGATAATTTTGAACCATTTATGCCTAATTGTATCAAATTTTGAACTGTATTGAAAATTGGTCGCATTTGCTTGCATATACATATACTTACATTGAACGGGTCATAGCAAGGAGGCTAGAGCAGAGAATAAAATTTGTTTGCCCGACAAATAGGTACATGTTTACTACATAATTTACTGTTTTGTTTGGGTGATGATGATTTAATGAGCTAATTGGCTAGCCGCTTGGCTTTTTTTTTTTTTTTTTGAGATCAGAAGGCCTATATGGCAATTTCGGGATTTTCCCGTGGCTCCCGGTGCAGGGGAGGTTATGGCGAAATTTTTCGAAAATTTAGGGTGTTAGCCAAATTTTTGAAAATTTGAAAATTCTCAGAAACTGAAAAGTTAGAGAATGGAAGCCAAATCGAACGTAGAGTTGATTAATCAAACCACTTTCGACTTTGTTCCTTTTCGGGGACGAAAAGTTTTAAGTGGGGGAGATTGTAATAACCCGGAAAATCTGAACCAGTTTAAAATTTTTATTTTGGCAATTTTAGCGAATTTTGAATATTTAAAATGGATTATTTTAAATAAAATCAACGAGAAAATTTATTTTGAATATAATTAGTACGTATATATTATATACGTCATCGTTAGAATATAAATATTTATATATAATTATAAATGGAATCGAAAACGGCGCGGTAGTTCGATAATTCGATTTCAAACTTCAATTGAATGTACCGGGTGCAAAACAATCCGGATTTTAGTGAAACCAAAAACATTAGGATCTAATCGATAATATCCTTCCAACGAATCCGAAAAATCAAAATTTCATAGCGGGAATCAAAAGATATGTCCAGTTGAAATTTCTGAATAGTCGCTATGGAATTCAGGCCCTTAAAAATGGACATTTTGCAAACGACCTCGGATTTCGACGAAACCACTTTTGTTGGGTCCGCAGTGTCAAGTTATTGCTAGATTTCAAATTTCATAATTTTTCGAATCAATATGTGAGCGTGGCAAAGGAAAACGCGTTTGACCAGTTTCAGTTGATTTTAATCAACTGGAAATTGGCCATTTTTCTAACGGTCTCAGAATTCGACGAAACTAATTTTGTTAGGACCGTATCGTCAATACGAAGCTAGAAAATATTTTTCTGCAATTTATAGAGTTCGTATGTGACCCCGGTAAATTGAAATGCGCGTTCAAATTCAATGTATAGAGTTATATGTTGGTTTTAACGGAAACTGATCGAAACGTTCGAATCAGCCTACGATACATATCCCATTGTGTTCGGAATGGGGGTAAAACGCCATGGACGACAGGCGGTGGACCTCGTTTAGAGGTCGTATGTAAAAGTCAACTTTTTAATAATTAAATAATAATAAAAAAATATATAATCTCCTCTCCTCACCCCTTTAACCATTCTGGGCCCCCCCCCCCTCTTCAAATTGAATCAGAAAATCATTGGGAAAAAAATATATAAGAAGAAGGACGGGGCGGAGCAGCCGCCGCTCCTCCTCCTTGAGTGCCCCCCCAATCGATCATCGCGCCGCAGATACCCCCACCCCCTCTTCGATCGACGCCTGAAGCCCCTCAACCAGACGCGAACCCACCGAAGACGGAGCCGACTTCCTCCCTGGCGCCAGCGCAATGGCATCGCACCCCCCCTTCAACAGCCGCCGGCCATCCCCAAGCCACCAGACCACCGCGACAGCCTCCCCCCCTGATGACCGACGCAGCGAAAACCCTTCCCCCCTTTCGGCAAATTGACTGTAAGTTTTCTTTATTCGTTTTTTTATTTTTATTTTATTTTCTTCTTATTTAGTTAGGAAAATAAAAATGTAGATTTTTATAAATTCAAAGTTTAGATTTTTAGTTAGAAAAAAAATTCAGTTTTTAGAATAAATAAAATGCAGTTTTACTATATATTTATAGGATAGCAATGTTTGTTTATAAAATATAAAATAAGCATTGTTTTTCTCAATCAAATTTGCTTTGCTTTTAAAATAAAAATATGATCTTTACTATCTGAAGAGCGAAAAGGAAATATGATTTTTGATTTTATAAAGAGCGTTGTAAAAATATAATTTTTATGTGTAGAAAAATAAAAATGTGATTTTTATAATGATATAATTGAAAAGTTGAAATCTTTAAATTGAAAAGTTGAAATCTTTAAATTGAAAAGGCGAAATCTTTAAATTGAAAAGGCGAAATCTTTATGGTTGAAAGGGCGCGATTTTTATATATTGGATAGTATAATAAAAATTCGATTTTTATATATTGAACAACGGAGTAAAAATTCGATTTTTATATATTGAACAACGGAGTAAAAATTCGATTTTTATATATTGAACAACGGAGTAAAAATTCGATTTTTATATATTGAACAACGGAGTAAAAATTCTATTTTTATATATTGAACAACGGAGTAAAAATTCGATTTTTATATATTGAACAACGGAGTAAAAATTCAATTTTTATATATTGAACAACGGAGTAAAAATTCGATTTTTATATATGTAGTGGCTACGGGCAACGAAGGTGACAAAGATGCGATAACGATGAAGATCTCTATCAATGAAGAGTCATGGTATTGGATAGCTATTGGTGAGAATTTCTCACCTTTCAATTTCTTTTTCTAGTTATATATATATATATACTAGGATGCAGACGGTGCTTAGTAGCACCCGACACAATCATCCACAGACCATGGACTTATTTGTTTGATTGCAAAAATTAGTTAGATTATTTGATTGAAATTTGAGTTGTTTGGTGAAATGGAATGGATTGATTGATGTGTGAATGGCGTGGGCCTTCACTAGACCGGGGATAAGGCTAGGCCTCGTCCCGTTTCTAGTATCGTGCCGTTATGCCGCCGAAATTTTCTAAAATAAGTTAGAAAAATAAAGATATCAATTTATTTGATTAATGAACTGAATAAAATATTTTATCGTTAAAAATATAATTTTTAACGTAGAAGTGAATAAAGTAAAATATTCATTTACAAACCGGACGGTTTGTTTATGTACACCTATTTGAAGGATATTGATTGGGTCGATAAATTTTACACATCGCCCAACTGCACAAATAAAATCTGTGTTTGATTGTTTGAAACCCCACACGGGTGTTGGGATGAAATTTGAAGTTCACTCATCCTAACTGATTCAATATGTCGATCGATTGATTAACAGGCTGTTATAAGCGTAAGATATCTATATTTGATGCTTATACAGTGTAGTGCACTTTGGTTGATGGTTGATTATTTTTCAATGCTATTATATACGTGTGATGTATGAAAATCCATATAATTAACATTATATGGTGATTGATTGGGCCTCATTCCAATTTAGAAGATAAAGAATATTATAAAGTAAAGGTTCATGTGTTGACTGTACTCATCCGTTGAGATTAGTCATGTGTTGAACGAAATATTTTAACAATAAAATTTATATCTTTATCACTATAAAGTAAAGGTTCATGTGTTGACTGTACTCATCCGTTGAGATTAGTCATGTGTTGAACGAAATATTTTAACAATAAAATTTACATCTTTATCATATATGAAATTAGAAACTAACTGGAAAGTAGATGAGATGAGTGGTCTCCTGAATATTGATCTGATGTTGGTTTCGGCCTTCGGGGTTAATATTCAGGGAATCGTTCTCTTACTAATTTACAGTTGGAGTCTGATTTAATATCAAACGATAGATACCTTAATTTCCATAAAATATAGTAAATAACAAAAATGGTCACACGTGGACAGTACTCATTCGTTGAGATTAGTCGTGTGTTGACAAAAATATAGATTCACATATTGAGTAGAATAAATATTCATTTGTTGAATAGAATAACGAATTTATTGAAACATATAAAGCCGTGTTGATTAGTGATGCGCCATTTTGACGCGAACGATATTTACATCGATTTTATTCATTTCGAAATGAATTGAATATAAAACGATTTCGAAATGAATTGAATATAAAACGATTTCGAAATGAACTGAATATAAAACGATTTCGAAATGAATTGAATATAAAACGATTTCGAAATGAATTGAATATAAAACGATTTCGAAATGAATTGAATATATAACGAATTTGATTCGAATAGAAAACCAATTTGAATTGAATCAAATAGAAAACCAATTTGAATTGAATCGAATAGAAAACCAATTTGAATTGAATCGAATAGAAAACGACTTTGGAATTGAATTGAATTGAAAACGAATTCAAATTGAATTGAAAGCGAATTGAAATGAATTCAAATTGAATTGAAATTTGAATTGAATAGAAATGAATTTTTAAACGAATTTTTAAAGAAGAATTAAATTTTGGTTTGAATTAAAATGGAAATTGAAATTGCTTTTGAAACGAATTTTAAAACTATTTATATAATTCGTTTTAAATAGAAATCGACGAAATATATATTATATATATAATATAATGGCCTGAATAGAACGCGCCGCGCCGCGGCAGTTCGTGAATTTCGACATTTATTTCAAACGGACATTACGGGAGATCCGACCGTCGGATTCTCCTAAAACCGGAACCGTTGGGTTCGTATCGAGAAGAGCTTTCTAACGAATATTAGAAATTTGAAATCTAACGGTTGGATTTGGAGATACGTCCAAATCAAATTTGGAAAAGGTCACTGTAAGTGCAGTTCGATGACCGTTGATGGAAATCGTTTGTACGGGCCTTGATAAAATTATTAAAAATAGTAATAATTTGTGTAGAATCATAAGAAGTGATTTGAGAAAAATTGGGGTGAAAAACTCCATATTTGAAAAGATAAAATAGATTTTTATCGAAATGAACTAGTTTTGAACTAAATTTAAAACCCAATTATTTTTAAATAAATAAATTAGATTTAAAAAGGGGTTTTAAATAATCGGAATTTCTAACATATTTGATTGGATTTGAAATGGGTTTATCGTGAACGGTGTTTTAAATAACACTAGTTCTTTAACCCGATAACAAATAGAATGTGATTTGGGTTTGTCGTGAATTGTGTTTTAAATAACACCTAGTTCTTTAACCCAGTAAAAGGAGTTTTAACGAATCTGCAATTAGATTGAAATGTAAATTTGTAATCTAAATTATCAAATTTAGAAATGAGCGAGAATGGAGTATCGCCAGTTTTGCTCCAAAGCGATAGTTAAATCTTTAATTAGATTTGAACGTGAAATGGTAATTAATTTTACCGATAACACCATGGTGTTAGATATGGAGTATTACCAGTTTTGCTTCATGGGATGAATAAGTTGGGATTGGGAAATAAAATAAACAATTACTTCGGTACGGTTCGCTAATCTCGACTAGTTAGGAAAAACCATAATTTGGTTTGAAATGACATCCAAAGGAAGATTAAAGGATAGATTTGAAAGAATTTATCTTGGATAAAATTAATGGGAACCTTTCCCTAAAAATGTGATTTTGTGAATAAAGGAATATTCTGAATTGGAATGAGGCGTATGTTGTGTTTGTGTAACATTCGTTTTAATATACGCGGGTTGTTCGGAAAGGCCGGGTTTATACCCATTCTGAATAACCGATTCGACGATATGTCGAAGATGAAGACGGTGGTTGAAGACCGGAAGTCTTCACATCGTTTGGATAATTACTGACGATCCTGATTGGGCTGTACACCCAAGAGGATGGAAATAGTTGGTGGTCGTCCAGACGTACTTGGAGATGGATGGATATGCGAGGAAAGTGCCTCCGGTTTCGTTCAGACCCAGAACGGACTTGTAAATGGATTGTGTGTCTGACATTGGATTTTATTCTGTGTTGATTGATTTCTATTAAATGTACATCTGTTTGGCGGCGGAGAATTTATTCTTTTGCTTAACGCCCTTCTCTGAGACGTACGAGCTCAGAGGTTGTATATCGATGGACATCAGTCGCACGGAATGAATTGCCTGTGTGGCACGCTAAGATGCAAGGATCAATGCTTCTGTTGAAAAGCAAAGTCTTGTGGTTGATGATCAAAGCACAGCCTACGTGGCAGCTTTGTGTATAGCGTGAATTCGCGAGCCTCACACCTCGGTATGAGTCAAAAACGGGATACGGACTGCAGGGAGAGCACGACGTTTCTTTCTAGCTTTGGTGGTGTCAGTGACTTACCATCCCTGACACTTATATACTTTTCACCTTTGTGGTTGTTGGAATGCGAGGCGCCTCGATTATAGGTCTGTAAGGACCGGGAAACGTGTGTTCAGGCATAATTAATCCTCTAATGTAAGTGAGGACCGGCCCTGAAGCATCCAGGGGTTGCCCAGAGTGCGTAACCCTGGGACATTTGCTAGAGTGTCTCGAACGCGGAGAGGAGCTTGCCCCTTGCCTCGACTCATGACGGAAATCCAATTTCCAATACGTGTATTGCGGTTTTAATTGTAGAACTAGTATGGCGACATGATATATGTTACCCATGCCGTCTATGATTTATATTTATGATTGAAATTGTTTTGACACTATACACTTATTATAGTATCAAATGATTTGTTTTAAACGTACCAAGCATGTTTGGCTATTATAAGGGAAAACCCTATCCTCCTGCTTGCGTTGCATTGTGTGATGGGACCTGGGTCTTATAATAGCTTCATTTTTCGAAAAAGCATTGCGTTGTTTATTGATATGCACTGGTATTCTTGGGAGAAAAACCCGTTCCGTGTTATACGGCGTGGTCCCTTGAATTACTCTCTTTTAAAGTAAAGTTTTAAATAACTGTTTTAGTTCTCACACCAGTCACATGACTGACCTGGAGTTTATTGTTTCAACCTAAACTCTGGGTGCCCCTATTTTCCGCACGGGCAGCTAGTAGTTTCAGTTTTGCAGATTTATATTCATAGGATCCTGGTTTACAGCTGGAATGATATCCGGAAAGCTCTGTATCCGTATATCACCTTCAGTTGTGCTTTGTATTATTTTCCGCTGCTATGTAATTTATTGTAATCTCTGATATTTATCAAATGTAATTTATTCATTTATACTCTGTATATTCTTGTATCTGATGGTATTGCTGTAATAGCAATGAAATGTTCTTCCGTCTGCGTTCTATTGTGTGTTGTTCTCAAAGTATCCGCTCTTTCCTTCATGGGGAAGTAACGGGTCCTTACAATTGTAATAGTATTCTATTACAACGGGTTTTCATTGTCCGTTTAAAAAGATGTTATATAGGGCATTTATTAAAACGGGTCTTAACGGACCGTTGTAGTAGACCTCTATTACAACGGGCAACAATCGCCCGTTGTAAAATTGGCGTTGTAATAGGGTATATTTGTTGTAGTGCAATGTACAAAATGCCAAAGTTTGCATGCACATATATATTTCAGGAGCTCACACAAATGTTTCAGTAAGTACATGAACATGGAAGTGCACACACAAGTGTACAAAAGCATGCAACACCAAACAATGAACCGGTAATGCTATGATAAAAACTCATGTGAACCAGGTGCAACTATAGTATATTGCATGTTAAAGCACAAGTAGCTTGGCTGAGTATTTCAAAGCATGCAGACAGGGTTTACAAAAAGGCATCAACACCCAAAGTCAGGTACAATATGGCCCAACATAATTCAGCATAGCATCACTACAAAATGTGCAAGCCACTGGATACCATGTGGTTATAAAGTATTACAAGTCAAGTTAGATGACCAGAAACAAAAGAGCATGAACAAGGAAGTACAGACAAGAGGAAACAACATAGTGCAGAGTACACAAGTTTTCAGGTGCAGCAAGCACAAATGTACATAATGCCATGACAAGCAGTTTCAAGTGTGAAGCAACACAATGTACATATGCATGGGGAAAGCAAAGAAATGTAAAGTGTAACAACACAATAGCAAGTGAATGTGAAATGAAGCACTAGTAAATGCACAAGACAATGGCACAGAATAAAGCATTAGTAAATACGCAAGACAATGGTACAATGCAAATACGTCATCAACAGTAATGCAACATGAAATAAATATAAATATTCAGTGCATAAGGCAGATCTCAAGCAAGGATAATGAGACAGTGCACATAAGAGTGCCATAGTGAAAATTTCAGGCAATGCAAGACAGTAAAGATCAAAGCCACAAGTCTGGGGACAACACAAAAGTGTATATGGCAGCACAATAACGATACAACAAGTGCATATATGCATGAAGCAAGAAAAGACTTTAACAAGTACAATATACCAAGTAACACAACAGAGCATATAGGTGTGTGCAAAGCATCAAATATACAGCACGGGCAGAGCTTACAAAAAGGCAGAGAGCGAACATGAATGCCAAGGAAAACACAAGGATTGTGAAAATAGGTTACAAGTGGTTCGAATGGTTACAGAAAAAAGGTAGAGTTATTTTGTTTAGTTTAGAATAGGAACTGACTGGTTCAAAAATGGGAAAAAACTTAAATTTCATTCTTGGCAAATGTATAATCGACAAGTAAATATTTGGATAAAGTATTTCAATTACGCAAGTGTTATTTTGATAATTCAATACTTTCCAAAAATCGGTTTGAATAATAAAGGAAAGTTTCATCATTTTTTATTTTCGGCAAGTGAATATCTTTGGGAAAAAGAATAATTCAATTCTTTTTAAAAATTATAGAAAATCAAATCTTTAATTTTAGGGAGGAGAATTATTCAAATACGCAAGTAGATATTTTCGGCAACAGATATGATATCTTAAGAAAATTCAAACTAGCAAAAGTATCCAAAGAATTGAATAATCCAACATGGGTAATCGCGACAAATCATAAGGTTATTTTCGGCAAAATGCTACTCAAATTCAATCAAAGAAATCTCCAAAGAGTACGAAGAATTAAACAAGCAAATATCACGCAAATATCAAGACCAAATCAACGAACAAAATTAGAGGAATTCTTGGGGTTTCTAAAACCGTATATAAACACTTATTCATCAATGCCATTAGGTATTGAAACCAAGCATAGAAGAATAGAAATCAGAGAACTCACAAATCAAGGTTTTCGATCATCTGAAGTGCCATCTCATCGATCAGGGAGCATCAAGTAAGCAGAGCCATCATAGAACCGATTCAAATAAAGTTTGAAGTCGTGATTTGGAAAAGAGGAGCAAAACCCTAATTTTGAATTTGTTCGCCATTGAAAAATAAAGAGGAAGCCGATAAAGTGACAAAGCAAAAAAAAGGCTGACTTAGTTTATGTTTAACATAGTTTAAACATTACGGTTTTAGGGTTTAAAGTTTAATTTTAAGTTTGTATTGTTTTTCATTTTCTTTTGTAATCATTGTATAGTTTTCTAGTTTTCTTTAAACCAGGATTCTAGCTACAGGGTTTGTAGTTAGGGAAAAATCTGATCTCAGGGTTTGAGATCAGTGCAGGGTTTTGAGCGTAGGATTAAAGTGGTTGGGAGTGAGTGTCGCGAGTTTATAAGGGATTGTAAGCATAGAGATTGTTTTAATATCTATTAGAAACCTTGAGGAATGCAGCAATAGGCAGAGTTTTGCCGAAGCTAGGTAAATTCTGTGTTGTTTCTTTTTTCGCACTTACTCTGATTATTATCTGTGTTCCTATTATTTATTACTCAGTGATAAACTGCAATAAATCTTATTCACCCCTCTTTAGGTTTAATTTAGATCATACAGATTGATCTTTACTAAACATATTTCTGGTGGTGGTGGAAAAATTTGTTCTCTTAGCTTAACACCCTTCTTTGAGATGTATGAGCTCAAAGGTGATATGGTTAGTGATTATCAATTATATGTTATGAAATGACATGTGGCATGCCAAGTGATTGGGGTGCAGATGATCAAAGCATGGATTTAGGGTAAAACGTAGCTTTGTGTACCGAGACTTTGTCAAGCCTAACACCTTGGGAAATGGACAAAACAAGATTAATTGTAGCAAGGTTTAATGGGTCGCACCCACTAGGGTATGTTCATTTCCTTTTAGATAAAAGTAGTACCATGGTATAGACCTCATGTATTTTACTTCTGTGGAAAACTCTACTTAGTGTGGATGTTGAAGCATGCTCGAAATGGTAGATTACGACCGTGTAATGGCATACTTAGAAGTACTCTAAGTTATCCAGTTACATGGATAATCTAGCCTTGTATAACATGAGGAGCATCAGTTGATCCTTGAACATCCCTCTAGAGGTGTTCAAATTCGGTTCGATTTAAGGAAGATCCTTTGCCTGGTCATTTGTTATAAATTCATTCTCCACTACGAACCCATACGATTTTATTTGTATACTCTATGTCCGCATAATATTACTTGCAAAGCGATTTTCCACGCTATGCATTAATATAATATCAAGTGGTTTCCGCGTATTAAGCATTTTTTGTTATCAAAAGGAGAAACCTCGCCCAAGTTTGCGTTTTCATTATGTGTGTGTGCCACGAGACCTTATGGTAGCTTCATTTTCCAAAAGCATATACGATTTTTTTGCACAAAACAAATTTTTCGAGTTTCTCACAATAGCCCCTTGACTGACCTGGAGTTTATTGTTTTCCCCTAAACTCTGGGTGCCCCTAATTTTTACACGGGCAACCTATGAGTCAGGTCTAAGTAGTAAATCCTTGAAGAATTTTATGGAGCATCTTCTAGTTTTGGATCTTTGAGGTGAAGATGGAGCTTTTTTTGGATTCACTCATTGTCACTCTAGTTACTCCAGCTGTTAATCTTGTACCCCAATTGTTTGTGTATTAGAATATGTATAGTACTCTGATCTAGTTGTGTTGTAATCTCTTTGTAACCTTCATATTGTATTAATGAAGAAGTTCTTTTGTTCCATTGTATTGTTTCTAATGTGTTATTATCCCAGGCGATGTGGACTCCGACATTTAAATACTAGGAAGTATTCAGTGTTGATTTTCTAAGGTCAAAAGTCTAGGTCGTTACAAGGAAGGTTGTGGGAAGTCTTGCCCAAAGCCAGAACTCGAATGTTCTCCCAAAAATTCTATGTTTAAGACTCAGCCTCTGTAGCTTCCCTTTATCTTAGGTGGATAGCTAAGAATCTTAAGAATTGACTAGAAGAACAGTTCCAGGAAGCTAGCCAGTAGCTCTTCCTTCTCCTCCTTCCTATTCTTCCTACGACGATGACTCTTCTTCGGGTTCCAGAGTTGGACTCTGAATTGAATACTCATGTCTAATTTAGTCCCAGAGTTGGACTTTATGTCCTGATTTGTTGGAAGTACCTTTAGACTTCCAGCTCCAGAGGTCCTTGTGTCGTATCTCTTAGTCATCTTTTGGTTATGCTATTCAAGAAACATTGATCGGTTAGAGCACAAGACCTGTACCCCTCGAGGGGTGTGTGTGTACTAGTGTAGTGCCTGTGTAATTACATTGGGATAACACTATGGATAAAACAATAAAAGTATGTGCCCGTTTGACTCAGAAGACCGTTGTTCCCAATCATCATGCTAAATCTCACTAGTCACCAGTCCCATTGTGGATGGATATATTCTAAAGTTGGGATAATCTGAAGCCATATGCTATGCAATATCAGGTTAAGTCCTGGTATGCTCTATCCCAACTATCCAGATGTTTTGAGTTGATTAATTACCATTCAAGGTTGTGGGATCTATTGAATCAAGTTGAAATTTAAAGGTTAAGTGTTAGATTGGAGTCGACAAGGCTCGGATCAGAGGGGCCCCTGATCGGCCTCCTCAGATCGGAAAGGAACTTATCTCATCCAACTAGCGCAAAAAAGATATGATTCAACAACCAGTTTCTTCGATCTGAATTGCGTCCGGCTCGATTAACATCTGTCTGATCTGAAGCTCACTTCACACCTCTCTTTCCACTCACCAATCCATGTCTTTGCCGACCTCATGCTCTCCGAATCGATATCGCCATACATCGAGCTGGAACTATGATCTTCCTTCTCTATGCTCCTCATCTCCTTCTTTACCACTGACTAAGTGAGACCCTTGTCGCACTCCCCAAGTCCGGAACCTACCCCATCGTCTTCTCCGATACGCCAAACCCATCGAAGCCTCTCCATGCTTCGTTTCAAATTCAAATTATTTCAATATGTTTCCTCTTTCTATTAAACAACGTTGGGATAACATCATAACCACCAACCGAAGCGATTTTGACATCGCCAACGATAGTGACGATCGGAGGGTTCGAGATGCCAAGTTGGACGAGATTCCATAGCGAATCCATCACTACCAATGACAAGCCCAAAAATCAAAATCCAAGACCCAAGAAAACTCGATTTGAATCAAGAACCTTAAACCTAAAATCGATAATCGATCTGTGAGAAATCGTAAGTAAGAAATGATGTACACAATCGAAACCAACCTATAGTTTGAGGATCAAAGATGCGGTGTTGGATCGGAAGTTGGATTTTTGATTTTCTATGAGAAACTTGGTTCGAATACCGTAAAAAGTAAGAGTAAAATAATAAGAGAAGTGGGCCATCTATTTATAATACGAGCGACCCTTCATGCTCTCCCCTGAAGTGACATTTGACTCAGTCTAATTTGGCTAGGCTCAGATCGATATGTGATGCTACACCTTGGCAATGATGCGCCAACTATAAACAAGTTCGGTTCAGATATTGACCTAGTCTCAAACAACCTATAAAATATGCTCCATTATTCTCAAGTAGGATATCAAATTTAATACCTTTGCGTTTCATAAATTTAGTTCTTAGTAGCTCTCAACTTCTTGCTGTTTTCAAGCAACTGTCAATGCAAATATTCGTCACCAAGCATGGATGGTTAACAATTCTCTCAATGGAATGAGGTGTCGGATTTGCAGGTGCATTTACACACTATTTAGTGCAGATATAACCCACCTTTCAAGCACACGAGCACAAGTTAGTTTCCTTTTGATGAGGAGGACAAACCATTATAATTATTGAAAGAGATAATGCCAACTATTCATTGAGCTGTGTTGTAGCTATGAAGTTCAAAATAAGTACAAAAGATAGTATATGTCATCTCAATCACATATTTCAGGACATGCAAATCTACCTTGCTTAGTTGTATCCAATCAAATCGTGTTATATTGTATGACAAACATTATATGAAACAAATATTACGTGCTTATATGGTAGGGGGATTACAATCATTCTTAAGAGGTTACGTTTGAATTTTGTTGTAATTTCTTCCGCCTGTTACAACTAAATGTTAATTTTATTTATTATTTTTTAGTGAAATTAACTGTTAATGTCAAGTATTATTTAAAATTTATTCGTCTACATGGAAATCTATGGCATTAATATTTCATAAATGTCACGTGATCAGTATTGCCTTCGTTGTTCACTTAGATAATCACCGAAGTATATTGTACCACCTTTTTTAAACTTTGGCTAAGATATTGCATACGAGAAAAGAAAATTAATGCCATTGGATTTTAAGGTATTATTTTTCGTTGGGTACTTATATTTTATACAATCCTATTTGTTGATAATTACTTTCCAGTGGAAACATATGAAAGAAAGATTTTGTACTAACCAAAAATATTCAATGCATCTACCAAATGTTCCACTTTTATTTAACTAATAATCAAGCAATAATTACACCCATTTAGAATGAAACCGATCATGTCAATATTTCAATGAAATACTTTAGTATTATTTAATTTTTTAAAGGGAAAAAAAATATTTGTTTCCATAAATTTTTATGTTAAGTTGAAGTAGCATCAATAAAGCATCATTACAATAAGTGAAATCAGCACAAAACCGTATGTGAAGCACGGATTCACACTTGTCTTATCAAAATAACTAATGTTATATTAAAATTTTCAAATTTATTTATTTATTTAAATAAGTTTTATTTACTTATACGTGTTAACATTAGTTTTAGAAAGCATAATAATACTTTAATCATATATTTTAAAACTGATTTAAAATTACGATGAATATTCCAAATGCAAAACGTGAATTGTTTCAAGTTCAATCAAATTGTATAACCAACCAAATTTAATTTAATTTGGCTTAACAGTTTTGTTCTTTCAATGGCTACTAAAAACACTTAAGATGCATTCAGTTTATCCTTTCCAGTTTTGATTTCCATACATAAAAAATGCGAACGACATATATTACGAAAAATTGTCTTTTTAAAATGAAATCCATACACACAATAGAAAATGGTGCTACTATTCACACCCCATTTTACGCTACCGGCCACCAAAACTAAAACATCCCAAATATTTTCATTTTTCTCTCCTGGCCACCGTCTAAATTAATAATGTAAAAATGGAGAGGTCACCATCTCCCTCATCTAAACGAAAGCTTCCTTCATCTTTCATTTATCTTCACCTACATACATCCCCTTCAATCTGAAAGGGTAGTTGCATTTTCTGCTGGCGCTTTTTACAATGTTTTCCATCTGTTTTGACTTGGGTTGATGACTACGATAAAATCCAACCCTTTCACAATCCAATTGCAACCTTAGCTTTCTTATAATTCCTAATTTATCCGACTTTAGAATTACAATAACGGTATTCAACTTTTTTTTCTCATTGTTTTACACTGTCAGATCAATGTACTCTACGAATCAAGTACCTAAAGTTAGGTAGTTCAAGGCAAAAACTAACATAATCCATTTTCATAACCATATTAGCAATTTTAATTTTTATAAATAAGTACTTACTTCGTCGGTTGTGAAATGATTCATCAATTAACATTTATGGTTTTTAGGTCATTTGATCGAACATCTTGCATCATATTATCACAATCGCCATGTTTATCATCCGAAACAATAAGGATGTTGTCCAATGTATCATCACTCAAATACTTCATCTATCAAACGACAAAAAAATGTATAAATTTGTAAAACAAGATATGTAAGTTATTCAGAAATAACTCTACAAGTCAAAACTTACATTGTCATTCTCTATTACAACATCGTCAAATTTAATGTCCTCAAAGCTTGAAATTTCCAACGGAGCAGAAAAAATATCCTAAAAAATAATGGAAAAACCCTAACCATAAAAAAAAACATAATAACATATTCTATAAAATAATAGAAAACAATAAAAATCAAGCAAATTTAACATCTTTTCTTTCTTTATCTTCCATCTCTATTAGACACAAAAAAAAGTTTGCTTTTGTTAGGGTTTAAGGTTTGAAATTGTAGAGAAATACGTGTTTATTTAGGAGAAGTATGGTTTAGTTTAATCATAATATTATTAATGCGGTATTCGGTTTAGTTTAATCGGTTTAAACGTAGTGTGCTGCTATTCACACCCCAATTTCCTCTTCTGGCCACCAAAACTAAAGGCCACCATAAAGAATATCATTTTCTTCTTTCAGCTACCGTACGTTAAAAATATTAATATGAACAGGCACCCCACTACGGAACGAAAGCTTCGGTTTCTTCCTGCCGAATTTACAATCATATTTCGGTTGGTAGTAGCCGTACGGTTGCTTCCTACCGAATTCATATTGTTAATTCGGTTGATTATGGCCGAATGAAGAAAAATGATGTGGTGGCCAGAAGTGTAAAAAATATAATCAAGTTTATTAAATTTTGTGTGGTGCCCAGAAGAGGATATTGGGGTGTGAATAGCAGCACACTAAACGTAAAGAGCTTTGTTATTGGGTGTTGTTATTGACACTCCAAATATTGTTAGGGGTGGTCAAATTTTAAAAACATTCCAATCATTAAAAAAATGTTAGGGGGAGTCACGTACTTAAATTTTTATGTTCTCTCTTTACCCTAGTAATAACACCAGCTACCATCCTAAATTCCAATAAATTTCAAATGTAAAAAACCAAATCCCTAAATTATTTGCAAACAAAAAAAAGAGCGATCGTTTGGGGAGAAATAATAGTGCAAACGAAGAACGTGAAACAAATGAGATTATTGATAATTTAACATATGAGAAATGATTTTTTTTAAAAAGCGATCGACAAATGAGAAATAAAATTATTTAAAAAAAACGATCGACAAATGAGATTATTGATATTTTGATATAAAAATCTGATGTCGTTCGACTAATATACCGTATATTTTTTTTTTTTTAACTAACAAATAAAAAATGAATTATTGCAAAGATGGCTAATTTGGTAAAATAAACTTTATTTGTTAAGGGGGTGCTCTCTGCATTAATACTCCCCCTAACAAATTCTTTTTTCTTTTCAAATTGATCCTCCCCTTAACAATACTTGGAGTGTCAATAACAGTGCCCTTGTTATTTGGTTCATGTCCATTGCTATTTTTATCTCGCGTAAAACAGAACGCAAAACACAAAACAGATCAAAACGCGTCCAACCCTCTTTCCTCAAAGGTCAACGCCATTCGATATCGTCGTCATCCTTGGTTCTTCTTGAATTCTTCATTTAGCAGAGAATTTGCACAATTTCCGAACCTCATTTCCAACTGAAGTAATATCAGTCATTCATCTTTATCTACCAAACAAATGGATCGAGTGTTTTCCGTCGAAGAATTGTCGGACCCGTTCTGGTCACCGTCCTCCGTCACGTCAGCAGCGCCAACAATGACCCGCAGCTCCTCCGAATGGTTATTCGAGAAGTTCCTGGAAGAAGAATCTTCCCTCTTCAATAATCTTCCTAGCACTAATCATAGAGTCGTCAGCAACAATAATTGCGCTTCTTCTGCTTCGAACGACGTGGTCGTTGAGGTCAAACAGCAGCCGCATCAGGTCTTGAACGGTGGAGCTTCTCTAACTGCTGAGGTTGATCCTGAGGGCTATGAGGCGATTTTGAAGAAGCAGCTTGACATGTACTGTCATGCTGTAGCGGCTGTGCGGGTATTACATTTATTCAATTTTCGATAGTTCAATTTTTGCCATTTCAAACTGAGCCTAGGTGATTCCGTTTAAGGTCTCTAGAGCATTTACCGTGGACAACTCAGTTTGGGTAGCAAAACCTTTCCTGATAGCACGTAGAGAATAAATCAAGGGTCCCCTAAATCAACCACTAAATACGTTGTTGAAAGCCATGACATTATATATGGAATCAGTGTCCGTCCAATCTCTTGGGTTGCTCAAGTCGAAGATCAAATATGTTTCCTCCAATCGAAGAAAATAATAAGTATAGATAGATAGCATAGCCGAACTAGCTAGTTTTCCAGTTTTAATAAAATGCAAAATTTTATCCACCAAACAGCTACTTGCTTTGTTAGACTATTGAGAGCTTTCTTCCTATACTGATTTTCTGATCCTGTGGTTACCCTACGTGGTGTTGCCTTAAATAACTGGCTTGCTCGTCTTACCCTAAGGCCGGCCTATATGGAACAATAATAAACATTTCTAATTTATGCCAGTCAAATACAGGAAAGCGTTCGGAACATGAACTGAACAATAAACAATCCAATTTTTTTCCATGACAAAAACATTCAGTGTTTATATTAAATTCACAACTTCACCATTAACTTCTTCTACATCAATCTCACTTTCTTCGTCTCTTCAAAAATGTTTCGAAAATAACGCAAAAATACAAAAATCCTAGTATAACCACTTCGTACTTTTTACAAAGTACTATGGATTAATGCTGGTCTATGTAAAATGCTGTCCTAACCCATTAGTATATGGATCCAATTGTCGTGGAAAAAAGAGAGAAAAAGGTGCCTCTTAGCCAGATTCGAACTTTGGCCCCTAAATGGAAATATCAACAAGCCATCCACTAGAACCCAAGTACCAAAGGCCACATATAAAGTATTCTTAACGTACTCTATGTTTGGCTAATTTAATATATTTATGTTGCCCTTTAACATGGGGTTGTCCCAGCCCGTGAGCTTGATGGGCTTGTCCATAGACCGAGCCTACATGGTGTATATGTTGAACAACAAAAAGGATGCCCAAAAAAGATTCCAATAATGCTCATGCATAGCAATTCAAATTTATCCCGTCTAAATCCAAATCCATTCCACTCTAAAGCAAACTTTTCCACGTGAAGCCACATTGGTATCCATACACATTCAAACAAGCAAATGGATAATGAACACATGACATTATCTAACTACGGAGGAGGGATGTAAATAGATGATGTTTACAATCCACATGACATAAAAGGTTGGAGTTTTTATTTTCTTTTAATGATATACTGTTAGAAATTGTACTTTTTTGGTCTTTGTTCTCACATAAGTGTTGGTTTGCAGAATAGAGATCTTAATGCTATTTGAACATCAGATGGATGAAATGTATATTTCAAATCTGTAAAATCGACATATGAATTTAACACTATATCCACTCAAATGCAAACAAAAATAAGTAATAAAGTGAAATGCAATAACTTAAATAATACACAAATTTTTATACTAATTCAGATTAACCAATCGTACATCCAATCCTGCACTCCACCATACATAATTTCACTATGACTGCTTGCTTTTTACGGGTGGCAAAAACACATTTACAATCTTGATTTCACGGACTACAAGATACACCCTCTTGATTTCACAGGCTACAAGAACACCTACTCATATTCAGAAGCAACAACAGACTATGACAATCAGTCGTATCTTCAATACAGATTCATGCAAATTCAGAATATGTTCCTAGACCTCCAATGACAATATATATTTGAATTCTTTGAAGAATAAAACAAAACCAGAGAGTGTATGATATGAGTTCGGATACAAACTCTAATATTTTGTAAATTAATGAAGAATTAAGTGAAATAGTATCAATTTGCAAAAATAACATGTCTTAATTTATTTTTTAGTTAATAAAATATTTTAGTAAATTATCAAATAATTACTAAATTTATTTTTGGGTCCATCTATTCGCACCCCAGTAAATGCTCTTCCCACCCCGGTAACTTAGAAAAAGAACATTTTCCCCGTTTTTTACTCTTCTCACCCCGTTTATTCCCAAACTAACCTTGTATTTTCATCAACAAAAAAAGCATAGTCGTCCAAACTATGTGTTCTCTCGTCTTACTTCATTTTTGTACATGGCCTGAAACTTATGTGGTATAAAATATATAAACACCGGAGCAAATCATTGTTTTTGAAATTTCAACGCCTCATGATGACATCAATTAAAATGTTTCCATGCGCGACCATGGCGTGGTTTACATTTTTCCATGCGTTAAGTTAGCGTTGATATTTACCATCCTTCAAACCTACGTGGTTTAGTGTACTTCAACGCTGGAGTGCTGCGTTTATATTTGAATTTCAACGCCCTTAGATGGCGTAGTTTATCATTATTCAATGCTAGGTAATGACGTGATTTAAGGGTATAGTTGGTATTGAGTTTTTAAAATTTTAACCGGGGTGGGAAGAACAATTACTGGGGTGCGAATAGACGGCGCCTTTATTTTTTAGTGAGTAAACTATTTAATTAAATATTTAAATAAATTATAAAACATGATTGATTTAAATTATTTTTTGACTAATAAGTTTTATAATATATATAAATAGTTGAATGAATTATAAAATATGACTTCGTACCTATCAACTTATGCTTTCTTTTATTTGCACGAAATGGTTATCAATACTAAGTTTATCATTTGTAGTAATAATTTATAGTGTGATTTTTTTTCACCAGAAAATCCAGACTTGTACAAAAACGCACAAAATAATAGCCCAAGACGCAAAAAATTTCAAGGTGCAAGCCTTGCGTCTTAGCGCGTTAACTACCATGGGTAGAAGCAACAATTAAAATTTTGGTGCTTAAGTCAAAATTTTGATGAGCTGCTTTTTTTCCCTTAACAAGCAATTCTAAAACACCTAATTTTTAACTAGGTAGAAGACTTTGGACAAATTTCTTCGAATTCATTTTTGAGGTTGAAATTGGTTTTTTTTTTTTTTTTTTTTTTTTTTTTTTTTTTTTGCTGAAACTCTTTTTTGCACTTTAAGCTAGTTTTATCTTAGAAGTGCTGGGAATCAATTTTTGTGTTAGTTTCTACTTAAATATTAATTATCTTTTGACAAACAACTAACGCAATCTAACGTTTTATGTGTTTGTGTGTGTGTTTTTTTTTTGCCCTTTTCCTCCTCCTGCTGCTGTTATGGTCACATATTGCAAAGTAAGTTATTTATTGACAATTTTCATACTTCAGGCAGCTTGCAATTTTTGCAGGAACATCGAGTCAACTTTTAAAATTAGAAAAAGGCATAGTTTGCAAAAGTAGTTTTTCTCAAGATAATACGATCGGTAGATTCTTTATATAACATTCTATTTTTATTAAAATAAATATGTTGTTTGAAAGAATGTAATAAAATACTGGTTAACGTGCCTCTTCCGTGCACTTCTTTTCTTAACTTTTCTGGTGTTGGTCTGGAAATTCATATGGAATAACGGATCAACAATGGATGGAGCATCTGACACTGAATGCATTCAGCAGTTGGTTGTTGAACAGTGACCAAATTATGCCTCACCGAAAGCTATAGATAAGAGGTTATGATTTTGCAATAGATTATCATAAAGAAGAAACATCAACATGCTGACTCAAAGAGCTTTTGATGTGGTTCGATCTTATGAAGATCAACTTCCACTAGTTTTTATTTTATTAGAGTTTGCAATAAAAGACCTTAGAGCACTACTGCCTAAGCTGTTGAACAGTGATGAATCGTTGCAATTTCTTGATCTTATCACGATAAATTTCTTACTGTTATATACCAAAATGGTTCTAATTCACATATATGTTTTAAATATCTTCTACAATTTTCAAATTTGTTTGTGAATTTCTTAAGAAACCATATATCAACATTTGCTAGCATATCTGGTTTCAGCATATAGGCCCTGCCTGCCTAAGCTGTTGAATGTGGTACAACTTCTAAGCACTGTCTACCACTTTTGAAAACCAAATGTTTCAAACGTGCATTTAAAGTTATTACTTATTAGTGTGCAGATACACTGAAATATGGGTTTATGAAACTTCCCGTATCTCTTAAGTATATCAAGGCTATATATTAAAAGATTTTATATTTCATAGGGTTCAGGCATACATGTACAACCCCAAGATTCTCCATTTGCTGAATCTGGATCACCAGCTTCAGAATCTTCCCACCTAGTAACTGAAGCTCATGTCAATGGTAAGCTAAACTTTTGTTCTTTATTTTACTGAAGTGCCTCAAGTTTGTATTGATCCATGTAAAATCATGAAATTTCTCACAGTTTTTCTTAAGCATATTCTGCTGATGGGATAATAATAATAAGCAACCTCAGCTCAGTGAAGTCAACTTAAGTCCTATCCTACAGTAGTTTCATTTTACCATGTATTGGAATGCAGCTCTGCAAACTCTGTGAATGTCCTAGCCTTTGGTTTATTATTGGTTTAGATGAATTAATTATGCTTCTTTTTCCCAGAATTTTCGGAAAACTTTTGTAGGAAAATTATCTTTGATTGAGAAGGTTAATTAAATCTGGTTAACCTGTACTTTAATGAGAACTAAAAGAAAGTAAGTTGATATTTGTCTGGTTTTACTCCGTAAAAATATCAAAGAAGGTACAAATGGTTATGTAGTATCTACAGGGCCTGGTTACTCAGTAGACCTATTTATGCTACATCAGGGTCTAACATAAGATTATACATCGTTTACCTTCTTCTCTAGGCAGTCTACATGTAAAAAAAAGAATGAGCTTTTATTGAATTTTCATATTCTTAGTGGAATTGCACAATACTCCATGATCGAATGAAACAAATTCAACTTGTTTTGTTTTTTAACCATGTGAATCTTAGGCAACCAAAATTCTGCGTCGTGCATAATACTTTATATATAACAAGCAATGTTTTAAAATGCAAAAGGTGTATGAGAGGCGTTTTCGGGTCCGTGAGGTGAGGCGTAAGCCTCGAAGCATTGAGGCGTAAGCCTTTCGGGAAGAGAAAAAGCGCAATACATATGCTTAATTTTTAACCACTTTCATGCAATATTCCGTTTGTTCATTTTAATTAACCTAGCCAACAATAAAAATTAGGAACCAACTAAACAAGGGCTTTTCGAGTAAGCCTACATCAATTCAAAATGTTTGTCTACACATATTATACAATCATTTTTATTTCCATTAAATAATTAGTTTAATGACATTTATCTGTGTCAATATCTGCAACTAAAGATATACAGATTTTTAAGTCATATGCCTCAACTGTTTGAGGTGTGCGAATCGTAAGCTTTATGCGCTTTGTATGCCTCAAAATTTTGAGGCATAAGCTTTAGAGGTAAAAAGCCTTGTGGAATAAGCCTCAAGGCGTTTTATCTCTTATTTCTTCGAGGCGAGTATCGAGGCGGTTTTTTTTTTAAATCAATGATAACAAGAGCGATTTTGTTTCCCCAATAATGTTGGCTTAGTTGGTTTGTAGTTTATGCTACGAGATGGTCGTGAGTTCGATTTCGAGATCGACCCTTGTTTGCATTAATATAAATTTTTATTTCAAGATGTCCATTTGTGCATTTTTGAGTCAGTTTGAATTTTTAATTTTGAGAATTCCCATCTATGTCGATTGATGTGCTGGTTATATTAGAGATATAGTATACTTTGGAACCAAGGTTTTGAATCTCGGATATCGATTGCGTTTCGTCTCAGGGATTTTAGAGATTTGATCTCGTATCGAGGGATATCCTGGATGAGATGAGTCTAACTCGAGTGGTTTGTTTTGGGTTTCCATCTCGGATCTGAAAGCTCACATTGGAACCATCTCGGGTATATGATATGTTAAAAACCAGTATTTTTACATAATAATTTTTATGAATGCTATTATAAAAATAGTAACTTAAACTTGAATTGTAAAATTGGTTCATTATTCTTAATTTTCGAAAAAAACATGCATGTTCATAAATCATTATATGCTTAAAATAAAAAAATAAGACAAATATAAATAGATTATAGCCTATAGCTTATGATCCATGAACGTGAATTATTGTTAGACATAGAACATAAAAATTATCCAAAACATTAAATAATTCAGCATAACTAGAACATAAACAACATAATTTCATAGATAACATGTACGTTAAAAATGATGAATACGAAAATCATAAACATTGTAGAACCTATGAATATACGTTTGGTCATTAACATGTAAAATATAAAATAATAGGAGATTATCGTGGCTAGAATTGAGTTTTTTTAATTATTGTTTTGATGTAGGCACAGGTTCAAATAATCAGAAAAATCAAGATCTTGCCGATATTGCAATATCTCGTCTTGGTCGATATATCGTTGGATATTGCAATATCTCGGAGTATATATTCGAAATGAAATTTGCAGTGAGATTTGCTGTTTCGTTTTGGAAGGAGCCCAAAATGAGTTTTTGGATGAGTTTAAAACGAGATTTTCGAGATATGAAACAGTGACAATTAATTACCAAAGATCTAAATAACTAACCCATGTTTTTTTAAGAAATTAGATACTTATATATACAACTTTGGGTAGTACTACCATGGCAAGGGGGTCCGACCGAATCATATCGATGATATTTTGTATCTTGTCCCAACGTCTTGATCAATTGAGACAAGAATGCTTGTCACTAACCTATGTTTTTATAAACATGAATATAGAAACAACAAACACAAATGCAAGAGTACTTGGATCCACTAACGATGGTTGACAGAGAATGAAATTTGATTCGACTTTTCAAATTAGCACAAATACTAAGTTTATATTTCTATATAGAAGATTATTTATTACAAAATAGAGCATATGTAATTTAAGACCATAACCTTTTATTTTATAATGTTAGCATTTTCTAATTTAGCATTCAAGAAATATGAATGACTTGTCTACACCATAACAATTTAAAATTGACCGCTTAAGTCAATTTTAATCAAAATAAATAGGGTACTACATTTAAAATTTTACACATGTGACCCTATATATTGAATGTTTTCAACAATCTTCCATTGTAATATATATTTAATTTCAAAGATATGTTTTAATTTCATGAGCTTTTGAAAATATCTTACATTACAAAGTATATCCAAAACAATCTAGGCCATTGATCCTATCAACATAGAATAAAAATGACTTTCATTTTCTTTCATGTAACTAAATCCACATATTATCGTACATATCAATACAATTAAACAACATAGATCAATTATGTATGCATAAGTATAACATAAAAATTACATGAATGTGATCTCTACATTTTTTGTGATGGCCGCCTCATACCATATGCACCAAATAACATAAAGATGCACTACAAATAGGACTGTCAATTTTCTACACGACCCGTGACCCGACCCAAAACCCGCATGAAAATTAGCAGGTTAACTCGGCCCGTTTAGTTAGCGGGTTATTTTTCGGGTCAACCCGAATTTGACCCGTTTATAAACGGTGGGTTTAGGGTTGACCCGCTAACCCGATTTTGATCTGCCAAACCCGATTATATGTTATATCTCTTCCATACTGTTAGTCTTTTATGTATACTATTGGTGTTAATCTTTTATGTATGCAGTAATCAGTATGCTCGTATATGTAAGCTGTTATATTTTACTAATTTATTCTTGTGTGTTAGTTATATTTTACTTATTACAACTGTATCTCTTCCATACTGGTAGTCTTTAATCTATGCAGTATGGAAATATATACTTATGTATAGAAAATGATTTTAGGATATGGTGATTTCATGCTTTATATATGTGTTGTCTGTTGGTGACTTTGCAACTTGTTGCATGTTGGTGATTATATAACAGTGTGCATGTTGGTGATTTGGCTCTTTTGTTGCTTATATTAGTAGGCAATATCTATCAATGAGTCAAACGGGTAAACTCGACCCAACATGACCCATTTAGTTAAACGGGTTACGCGGGTCGGGTCAACCTGTTTATAAATGGGTCGGGTTAGGGTTGGGAAAATATGATCTGTTTAATAAACGAGTTGACCTGACCCGTTTATAAACCAACCCGAACCCGACTTGACCCGACCGGACACGATCCATTGACAACCCTAACTGCAAACATGTTAGGCTGATATAAGACAATCATCAATGAAGAAAACAAAATCATCTATCGTATATCTTACAGAGCATGAATAAAATACAGTAAGAAACTACACAACAAAACAGTAATGAGATGTTGGATACATCAATTTCTCACTACATCCCTCAGAGTATAGTAAAATAATAGAATAGAATATTTATAATTAGTAATACGCCGAGGAATTTCATTTAAATGACAGTTACCAAAAATTTTAGTCAAAAGTATACAAAGTTTTGAAATTGGTGAGGACAAAAGTTAGGCAAAAGTGGAATTCAGGGGGCCCGCTCCCATTTTCACTTTTACCCTACAATTTGTCATTCTCCCCAATTTTTAAACTTGCCATACTTCTGGTTAAACATTTTGCTAACTTTGTCCTTTTTCCTATTTTCCACTAATACGCCCAGGTCTTCTAGGTCGTCTCCTATTTAATTTTAGTGCCACAGATACCTACTATCTGGTATCTAATATGCACATTATCGTCGATGAGTACCCTAGATAATAATAATAATAAAAATATTGGATTAGACAACGATCTGGTGTGAGGATAAATGACTCAACGGTTATATTAGAAAATATGTTACTACACAGTATCATACCTGACATGTTTCTGCAATCAAAGAGTTAGCCTAAATCATCCTTGCTTATGCCAGAGACTAATAGAATACTCTGTTTCTAGTCATACTACCGTGTTTGCGAAACCATTTGTTCAACACGTTTGCCTTCAGGTTCCAAATGTCCAACAATTAGACTACTTACCTAGTAATCTATGGTTCATGATACCCCTGCTTTGAGTCAACTCGAACATTTTGAGCTATCAATGATTCTCTGGTACTCCCAGCCACAAGAGCTATTCACAGCTCAAACCAATCCATTATTTTGTGGTCTCGTTCCATTTCGAGCTGCCCTTCACACTCCTTTGATACTACTGTCGTTTGATTTACCAATCGAGGAGTCACAACATCCTTGTAGAAACAATCAGCACAACCTTGAAGACCTCACTAGTCCATGCCATGGTCCCTATAATCATATGTTGCCTCTTGGAAAATCAACCACTTGCTTCGAGTAAGACTACAGTTTCATTTCAAATCAATTTGAAATTGTGTTACAGACTTGTAAACTTGTAGTGAAAACATAGACATTCAAAATATACTGCCTTGAGCTTCGAAACACTTAGCTTCGAAACATTTTGCTTCGAAACACTTGCCTTCAACCTGAAGGCACACTGCTTCGAATGGAAAGAATCATTTGATGTACAACGAGATGGAAACAAAACACTCGAATCACAATTCCATCTTGCTTCGAATGCTAATATGTTTCCTTTCGAAATACTGCTTTGAAGCACTTCCTTCAAAACATTGCTTTAAAGCACACCCTTTGATTTACAATGGTCAGTTAGGATGATCATACAGTGGATGTCCTGAATCAGGATCACATCAACTTCATAACTGATCTAGAACTGTATTGTTATCTTGTTATGCTATTTGGGTTGAAAACACAAGAGCAATTTATCAGAGGTCGGTGTACTCGATGTTCAAGGATTAGATTTGGCGTTCAGTGGAAGTTTATGATGATGGTATGCTCGTGAAGTCACGACGATCGACGGACGACATCGTTGACTTGATAGAAATGTTCAATATTCCGGGGAAGTACACGTTGAAGCTTAACCTTTGAAATGCTCATTCGTTGCATCAAGGAAATTCATGGGTTTCATTGTGAACTCCTAAGGAATCAAAGCCAGTCCAAAGAAAATTTAATCACTAAGAATAAAAAGGTCTTAGTGACGATTATGGAGGTTCAAAGCTTGAATAGGAATGTAGCCACCTTGAGCAGATTAATTTCCAAAGTTATTAATAAATATATCCTTTTATTGATTTGCTTGAGATAGGGAATAAGGACTTCATTTAGGCGCATGAGTGGAAAGGTGCATTCTAGGTCTGATGGATCATTTGGAGAGACCTCCCATCATATCAAAACCGCTAGAAGATGATTACTTATTCATCTACCTAGCAAATAACAATGTTGGTACAAGCTCTGTTCGCTACATTTGTACGTTAGGAGTCCTGAATCAAGAGGTTGGTGTGCTACATTAACAAAAGATTGACAAAAACAAAAAGAAATTGAACAAAGTTGGAAAATCTGGCATACTGCATGTCGAACGCTACAAGGAAGCTCCGACTGTACTTCCAGACTCGTTTGACCAAAGTTCTGATCGACTAGTCTTTGAGACATTTTGCAACGACTTAGGATGTCATGCTTTCATAATATAGGAATTACACTATAAATCATAAATACGTAATTTTAAACATAATAGGTTTCCAAAGCCAATATCCAATGTAATTATACATTTACTTATTAACTAGAAATCTAAAAATGATTACATTTTTTAAATCAATGTTTGCATCATAAGATTTATAAGCTTCAACATCTTCCTCATTCGTCTCATTTAAATTTGTTTATTCTTCGTGCAGATGTAAATGAGGCGAAGCAGATGCTAAAAAACATTATGTAGATGATCTTCTACTCAGATGTCTAACTTCCTACACCTCTGCTGCTTTAGCAGCAACACCCCAAGTCGGTTCATCATTATCATCATCAAATGCAAACCCAGCGTCAACATTCAATGCATCATCAATATTCCGCATTAATCATTCATCACAATCATCAATATTCTTTAAATATATTGGATTAATAATATCACATATACTGTACTTACTTTTTAATGCTTCATAATATGATAATGCTAATTTTTTATGTAGTTTGGATTAAAAAACCAGAAAAATAGCGTGTGCCATTTTGCATCGGGCGCCATCTTTGCGCCATGCGCCACTTGCCGCGTTTTTTATGTGCATCCTATTACAAAGAAGAAAATCGAAAATGTCCCACCATACCACGCCATGTGCCATGGCACATGTCTTTGTGCGGCTTTCATGACAATGAACCGAACTCGTCTGTAATGGTCCCAAGACCAGCATAATTGTCTCTAAAAGGCAAACATGAGTCTCTTATACTACAAAGGTTGGCAGAGACTTTGTCGGAACCCATGGCAGGACGATCTTTATTGTGGTATGTAGGGCTGCATAAAGTATGGGTTGGGTTGGGTTAGACCAAATACTTCACTCGACCCGCATAAAGTATGGGCTGGGTCGGGTTAGACCAAATACTTCACTCGACCCGTATAGGTAGATGTTAAAGGTAGGTCAACCCGTATCCGACCCTATATGGGTTGGATTGAAATATGAGTTGGGTCAGGTTTGATGGGGTTGAGTTAGGTTACATGGATGTAATTCGAAAATGAGAATATTAAGAAAAAAATTAAATATAATATTAATATATTATCCCTAAAATATCTGATTTTAGGTAGTATATTTCATTAAATATAACTAATTCACTACAACATATATTTTATTATAATTCAATTAAAAAACAGATTACATGAAATTATTTCATTACATATTAGAGTAAGTTTCATTTCCACATACATTAAAATGCTCTTCAAAGTATCTTAGTCAAAATCTACCTGTTTTGGGTTGATATAGAATGTGCTTTTTTGTATATTTACTATAGAATACATCAATATTATCCTTGGATTTGACCGTTTTAAATTTAAATGGGTTGAAATTAAATTAATTTTTTATATATGATTGGGTTGGATTCAGATAAAATAAGGTAGGGTAAAATAAAACATCACACCCAACCCGTATATAGTACAACAACAACAACAGCTAAGCCATAAATCCCAAATAAGTTGGGGTTGGCTAGATATGAAACCAAAAAAAAAAGTTAAAATCTTTCTTAAAAGTTAAATAAAGATTTGAAAAAGACAAAAACGAAGATTAAAAACTTTCATAAAAGCAAAATAATGGTTTGAAAAAAAAACTCCTAAGGTTCTGGTACATGGATTGCTAACTTCCATGCACTCCTATCCGAAACCAGCTCTTCAGATATATTCCAATTCCTTAAGTCTCTTTTTACCGTCTTCTCCCATGTCATTTTAGGTCGTCCCCTACCTTTTCTTAGACCTACAGCACGACCTATAATTCCAACGTGCACTGGTGCATCGTGCGGTCTTTGTTGGAGATGTCCGAACCATCTCAATCGGTGTTGGACTAACTTCTCTTCAACACGTGCCTCCAAGTTTGTCCCGAATATATTCATAATCCGATCTCGTCTGATATGCCCACAGTTTCGACGCAGCATATGCATCTCTGCTACAATTATCCGACCCGTATATAGTATGCGTTAAAAATTGTAATTTATATCCGATCCGAACTAGGATGGGTTTACGTGGGTCGGGTTGAATATGAGTTGTGTGCAATCCTAGTGGTATGTTTCCTTAGAAGGCATTCTTAGCCATTGTCGTCCTCATCGCTCTACAGCTCGAGACCCACATCGACATCAACATGACCCTCTCCTCTGCCTTCACCCTTTTCGACGTGCTCATATACTTCGTCACTTACAACCCCTGGACTTTGGATTGGGGGCATTCCCGAATCCTCTGCATCGTTCCCAAACAAAAAAATTGTCCTTGTCATTGTCAATGGTGGTCGAGATATGACCAACACCCTACATTGCTTCCAATAAATTATAAGCCCATGGATTTTCGTTGCGAGCAATGTCCTCGCCTCCCTGTTTGCATTTGGAACTTTATGAAGCAGCCTAAGAGTTTCCGCTAAGGCAGTGCTGTTGGGCCTGATCGGCACATCCAATGTTTTAAATATCGGCTATCTCTGCCGATATCTCGGTTGAAGGCTGAAACAAAATGGAATATAAGATATCGGTTGATATCTCATTTTGAATATACCGGACGATATTTACAAATACCGGCCCATATTTACAAATACCGGACGATATTTGGAGCAAAACGATATTCCGAGATATCGGCCGATTTGTTATTTTTTTGAAAAATAAAGGCCATCTAATTCTCAGTCCATCAATTAACATAACCTTTTGCTTTGTAGTTCAATTCCTCTTCTCAAAAGATTGATGTCCTTCATCAAATGATCAAATTCCCTCCTCTAGAAAAAAAAAACTCTATGTTCTAATAAAAAATAAAAAAATAAAAATTCGAGCTTCGCTTCCAACTCTCGACAGCATACGGCTGCTTCCGACTCTCGACGGCTCGCTCCCTCTTTCGACAATGCAGCTTCGCTCTCTACCCTCTTTAGGCACGTTAATTAGGTTTGTTATTTTGTTTTAATGAAACTCTATTTGTCATGAAGTTATGTTTTACTTGCAGTAAAGTCTGGCTTGTTATCACTTACATTTTTTTTTTCTTTAAGTGGACTTTACTAAATTCTTTATATTGACCGATGTTTTGTTGTTGTATGAATTTGTAGCTTCTTGCCTTGTGTAATGTTAAGTACATCTATAACTTCTTGCTAAAAATATAAAATGTTATGAAATGAACACCATTTGATTTTAACATTTTCGTGGCAGACATGTTTACATTGACCTATGAATTAGACATTGTGCTTCGCATTTAATCTAATAATTCATTAAATATTAAATAAATTGGTTTTATGTTTTTTTGTTATAAATTATGCTAATGTGATTGTTTCATTTACAAATCAAGTAAGCTTAATTTTCTATTTACTTTAGAAAATGTAAATATTATTGTGTGATCAAATTAATTTTTAACATAAAATATACTCCTATATGGTCCCGAGATGAACTTTAAGCTCCGAGACGTAAATCCGATATTGGCGCCCGAGATGCACTCGTCTCGTCTGACATCTCCTCTGGTATGATACCGAGTCGCTAAAATCTCCGAGACGAAACGTGATCGATACTTGAAATTTAAAACCTTGGACACATCTAAATACCAAAAGAAAAATGATATGAACGAACAAATTATGAGGTCAACTCACACGGAAATGGATGAGACACAGATTTACATCTAGATAGCCAATCTGGAAGGACATTGTACAAAGAAGAGTTCTTGCTTGAAATAACTTATTCCACTTAGCAGTTACCATCTTGCAACCCTAGATGATTCCAAAAATGCAAGGAAAGATTTTTCTTGCGGTGCTTAAAACTATACAGTATCGAACCATGAATTTTTCCAATAATAATAATACTAATATGTCCACGTGTATGTCATGCGTACGTGGTTTCTCACAAAAATGTGCATGAAATGTGAACTTGGTGGATAATCCATGTACGTATGCACATGCATACTCAATACTTAGCAACCCAAACTGCAAGGCAGCAAACGCAAACATGTAGAATCCATGGAAGAAATATGCGCAAGCTACTGAATTTGGAGTGATAGATAATAAGAAACACACTTGAGGTTTTATAATGTCAGATGCTAACAAAGAATCACATCAAACAACTAAAGACGCTACACTTTACCGAGATAGCCTGAAGAAAGAATGAAAATAATTCCAAGTATGAATTGAGGTCTGGTACAACAATCAGACCTGTCAAAATATGACCTTACCCATTTACTGAACTCATTTACAATCCACGTTGGATCAACCCATTTATTAAACTTTGTTAAATGGATCATAAAAAAGTTGACTCATTTTTAAAGGGTTATAAATGAGTAATTATTTGCCGTTTAACTCTACTTAGACACAAAGCCGCTTTTTCATAGTAATTATTTCATGCTGCCTCGAAACCGAATGAGACTACAACCAATGAATTCTCACCTAAATTACGGACAGTATCGAGCACTCAGATACTTAGTCCTATGAACGAACGTTGTAGTTCTTCATGGAGAATACCTGTTATACTAAGAAAACAACAGACTATATCGGTATATCCTCATATTTGAACTTCACCTATACATGAACCTGCTATTTTTTTTTCAAACTACGGTAATTTCTTCATACAATCTCGGAACTGGATGGTGGTAAATTACAGACGTCATGAAACATTTAGATATTTCATCTTGTGAATGAACGTTGTAGTTCTCCAAGGTGACTAATGATTTTACTTAGAAAATAACGTGGTACATTCTCATATTTGAACCCCGCCTACGCACGAGGTAACTATTTTTTTGGTTTAGACAGCAGTATCTTACTTATGTCTCTAAATCAGGTGAGGCTTTGACGATGAACTTCCACCTAAATGCAGATAATATGAAACACTCAGATACTTTGTCTTGTGAACGAATGCTGGAATTCTTCAAGGTGACTAACGATTTTACTTACAAAATAACAGACTACATTTCCATATTTGAAATCTACCTACACATGAAACCACTATTTTTTGTTCATGCTGCGGCAATTTTTTTCATACTGCCTCAGAACCGGACGATGCTTTAACCGTTGAACTCCCACCTAAATTACGATCAATATGAAACACTCAGATATTTTGTTTTGTGAATGAACATTGTAGTTCTCCAAGGTGACTAACAGTTCACTTATAAAATAGCATGGTATGTTCTCATACTTAAACTCCGCATAAATACGAATTTGCTATTTTTTGGAACTACAGTAACTTCTTTATATTGTCTCATAATCGAGCGAGACTTTGACTTATGAACTCTCACCTAAATTACGGATAATATGAGACACTTGCATATTTCGTTTTGTGAACGAACACTGTAGTTATTCAAAGTGATTGACGGTTGTACTTCGAAAATAACATGCAATATTCATATATTTGAACTTTGCCTACACACGAAACCACTATTTTTTTGTTCAAACCGCAATAACTTCTTCGTAATGTCTTGTAATAAACTGAAATTTTGATCGATGAACTCTCATTAAGTTACGGACGACATGCAACACTTGAATTTTGCATCTTATAATCGTAAGTTATAGTTCTCCATGGTGATAATGCTTGTGCTTGGTAAATTTAGATATTTAGATGAGTTAAATAGGTAACCCACTTAATAGATGAGTTAAGTCGGACAAACCCTTGTATTAAATGAGTCAAAATAAATAGATAGTAAAAGGGTTCGATCAAATTTTCCTTGACTCTCATATGACATTACATTACCCTTTTGAGACATCATTCATGGCTTGTCTCAATTCAAAGCACATCATGTTGCAAATAAGATGTAATTTAAGGGGAAATTTTATGTAGCCTTTGGATTAGGTCATATTTGGATGAACTTGTTCAGTTAGACCTAAAAGTTATCGTGGGAGAGAACCCTAAGAGATAGCTAACAAGCCTAGAAGCCAAGCACGAATAAGACCACAAGATGGGTGCATAACCATTTTAAAGTCCCGCTACACTTATCTATCAAACTTTCAGATCGGTACCAATCCATGAAACTACATCCAAAACACCTTAGTCCCCTTTACGTCCAAGCCATGGTGTTGGAAGATCATTCCAAGCTTCAAAACGTCTTTCACATGCAACCAGTTATCAATTATTTCGAGTACATGAAGTCAGGAACTCAATTCCTTCACTGATCCAACTAAACGACCCAGAAACAATCTCCTTGCAAGACAATTAAGATGAAAAATACGAAGCTATTAACAAGTTGCATCAGCACAAGCCATATGAAATGTCCATAAAGCAATTTTACATATCAGCACCTATCCGAACCTATGGATTAGTACCGATCCATGATAATCAGCAATGTGACCATGATCTTCTGAGCACATCTTCAGTTGGATGTGAAGAACTAACTATGAACATGAAGTAGGATTTCCCGACGACATTCAGGTATAAATAGAGGGATAAGGGGTCAATTTGAAGGATCCATTCTAGTTGTTTATTAATTTTATGTAATTCTCTTATAATTCCGTAGATCCACACCGATCCATGATAACAAAGGTTGTAAACATCTGTATAATCAATAGCAAAGTTAAGCGAATGTAGGCGTCAATTGGCCGAACCATTATAAATTGTGTCTTTTTTTCCTCGTTTCCGTTTATGTTTCTCTTCGCTTCACTTCTCTGCTTTAATTTTTTGAATGTATGTGCCACATTTCGGTTTAAACAAGTAAGGTAACAAACTAATTTATAAGTATCAATTAAAACTTGAATTACTGGAAAATATGGTGGATGCCAGTGCCCATTGAAAAAAGAATAGTTAAAAATAGATGAGTCATACTATCATATAAATCTCCACCCCCAATTAATCACCAACCATGATGAATCCATTAAAAAAATTATTATTTTTATACCAAGAGCCCTACTTAAATATTTTCTTGAAATGATAAAATCAAAATTGCCTATACATTGGGAGGTCTAAATCAATTTTTTTTTTTTTTTTTTTTTTTTTTTTTGAGTTTATATTAAAATAAATACCAAAGAAACAAATAATGGGTGATTCCGATGCAATTTGATAGGGATTCAATATCTCTAAAATCATTTAACTATCGAAGCCTAGATCTGAATAAATAATTCATCATGATAAACATAAATGCAGAAGTAGTACATGTAATTTGTGGACCATAAACTTTTACTATAATGTTGGAGTGCTACTACTAAGGCCATAAAATACACTTGATATTACCCGAGTCTTATCAGTACTAAATAACACTTAAATTTACCAATTCTCACATGCAAAATAAAACAATGACCCATAAATTAAAATGATAGATAAATCTGAAACCTTACTCTCTTTTGCAAGGCACATTAATGACAGAATAAAAATCTAAGAGGAATGTTATTTTCAAATTCAAGGTCCTATATAAGGAATACTCAAATGAGTTTGACCTTACAAGGCAGGAATCAAACCCTGTGACCTCTTGCATCATTTCTATGTGCCTTAACCATTTTGAACAAGGTGTTTGTCAGAATTGATTTATTCTTCTTCATTATTGTTTGATTAAACACGATCAAATAACATTTGTTCATGAACATATTACTGCATAACATTGAAATATACTAAATACAAACATATTTTTTGTTTATTTATCTACTATAATTCACTAAACAAATCAATAAAAAAATTCAAAAATATCTTGTATATATTATTGTGATTCTCTAGTTTTCCTCTACCATTCATGTTTGGTAACAAAAAATCTCCTTTCCATTTTCCTTTATAAATTCATTCTGACTGAAAAAAGACTAGTGCAAGAAAATAGGGTTTAAGGTATTAAAAGAAGATGGCATAAATAATGGATTCGGAAAGATAATTAAAACGACGTTTCATTAGTGGGTAATATTAAGACTTTCTAATTGTTGTTTTTTAATATTTTTTGTTGGGTAACACCAAGGGTGTTTTGTGGTGTTAATAGTGACACTCCTAATGTTGGTATTTTCTAACTTGGTATTCAACCAATCAGACTGCTCCAGTATTGCACATTATTTAATGACAATTATACCCTTGAGCCTTAAAAATTAATATCTAAGTTGACCATTTCAGTTGGGCTTAATCAAAATAGACAACACATCACATTTCAAATTTTACATGTGACTCCACAGGGTGAATTTTTTCAACAAATTATTTTTAGATTTGTAAGCATCTATAAAATATTGCCAGGCTATGGTATATCTGTTCAATGCTTATATTCTAATTGTCAGTGGTACCATACTGTTGTTTGAGTGGAAGAACATATATTTTTGTTATTGGGTTCTAGGTTTTATCACTTTATGAGTTATTTTCTTATAGGATACAGATATTCGTCACTTATTTGTTATTTGTTGCATTAAATGTTGTTTCCACCGTTAAACGTTAAAGAACACACCTGTTCTAAATTTAAGAAGCTATTCTATTGGTATGTCTAATTAAGACTGAAGAAAAATGAAGACGTACTTATCTTGCTATGACCTTCGTATGCACATGGCCTGGAAATATTTCTAACAGTAAAACTAAGTTAGGTGGTAGATCTGGTGCAATTGCAACTGTACCCCTTGTACATAACTCAGGGCTACAACAGGGTAGACCAGTTACCAGTGGCTCAGAGCAATCTGATGATGATGACCTTGATGGTGAAACAGAACTGACAGATAACATGGATCCTACTGATGTTAAACGTGTCCGCAGGTAAAATCTGAATTCAGTGTGGTTTTATAATTAGATTATTTTATGTAAACTAGCACAATCACACTATGGTGAGAACATGACGACAGCCTTACTCTGTATGCAGTTTAATACTTTAGAAAGCAAATATTTCAAAAATACATATATGGTTTTATAATCTGACTGATTTTACCATACCAAATTCTGAAGTTTTAAATTGTCAAAAGTAATATGTAAGTCATCTTTGATAATTGCATTAATGAAAAGGGCATTTTGGCTGAGGTTCCTTATTCTGGAAAAACATTAGCCTTGCGTTTCGTTCATAAAGATGACGTAAACCAAGTCCTTTTTAGTTACATTTATCAAATTATTGTTTGAACTGCTGTTCACATTTATTTTGTGTGGTGCTAAGGGCACCCCAATATGTTCTTCCTAATACCGCGACTAATAATGATTAGCTTAGTACGTGATTAGTTCGGCAAATAATGATTGAGTGAGAGATTAGAATGGAAAGGTAATGTGGTATTAGGAAGCATACAAAATTTAGTGAGTTTTATTTTTTTTCATTGCGGTATTAGGAAGAACATATTGGGGGTGCCCTTAGCACCACACTTTATTTTTAAAAATCCAATAATTTCTAAAGCTTTCCTCCTCATAACTAAATATTGAGAATGGCTACCATTTTCTTTTGGTTTGTCTTTTCATTAGGACGTAGATTGCCTTCTGATTCATCATTAATACATTCCTCTTTCACGGCTACCCTTTTTTAATCTCCCTCCCATCCTCCATTCTGATCCATCGCCATCGAGCCCCTCCTGTTCCTCGACGGCACCTTTCTTACCCCAGTGCTCTGAGCTTCCATTCCGCACCTCCTTTGTCTCCGCCTCGTCCTATTCTGGCCTTTCCGCATTACTCATTGCTCACCTCTTAACCTCTCCTGCCTTTCATTTTCCCTAGATTCGATGTCTGCTTCTTTGGGAAACCACTCCGGTCGTTTATTCTCTCAACTCAAACAAATTATCCCATCGTAGCTTTTGCTTGGCTCATAGGTGATGTTGGTTTAGGGTAGTGTTCTCAGTTTAAAGACTAGTAAATATGAGCTTAAGACGTAGCTTTTGATCTTCGGTCGCTATTTGTACTAGTACCATTATTACTATTAGTATTATTGTTATTACTATTATAATGATTTTTTAATTTCTTTATCTATTTTTATTTTACTTTATTTTATTTTAATTTTATCATTACTATTTATTATTATTAGTTTAATTATTTCAATTTATTTATTACTTTTAAATTGACTGTAATTCGATTTTGGATTATATCTCTAACCGACCACAACTTGTTTGAGAATAATTGCTTAGTCGTTATTGTAAGGTGATGTTGCACTTTTTCATCCCCGAGCACCTTTTGATGACCGACTCGGACTGAGTTTGGGCTTTCAATAGCATAGTTAGCATGTTAAGGTTGGCATTACAGCTCTGTTATGGTTGGCCCAAGTGACACTGGTTGACCTTCTCCAACCAAGAATTTGTACATTCCAATTTGTTTACATTTACAAGGCTTTAGTGTTTGTGAAGGAAGTCGGTGGTTAATTACTTAATTTACTTCTTACTAGAAGAACCACACTTTATGGGCTTCTTGATTTGAACGTGTCTTACACAGTGGTCTCCAATCACCATAAGTGAGTTTGGTGGAAGCTAATGAAAACTATTCAAACCAATTATGATATGGCCATGTGCGTGTATTTCTTTCTTTCTTTGGAGTTCTCCAATGCAGTGAAAAGCAAAGGATATTTGAAGCTGATCCTATTTTCATTGCAGGAAAAAAAAAAAAATCATCATTACCCAGTAGAGTCCTACTGTTGATATGGCTAGGGAGCAAACAGTCTTATTCTAGTCTGATTACGCGTTCGTTAAATTTATTCTTTCATTTAGTCCTTGCTTGACGATACTCGTTTATCGTGTTATACTTGTGATCTAACATATTATGAGAAATCAACGAAGAAGCTGTGGAGATCTAAGCATGCAAAAGTGTTGTTTGATATTAAACCCGAATACACTGTTGCCCATCAAAAATCCTTGTTCGTCTTACATACCGATACACGTGCACACAGACATGCCATGCACACAACGGTGGATACATGCCAACATGATGATGGTCCAAGTCATGGACAGCTGCACCAAGCAGGACAAATCACGACACAGTTGTTAGAGGGGAAGTGGACACTACAGGTTGGAGCTGCGGTTGGGGAGTAGTCTGGCCTGGTGGCTGGTGAAGTCAGGTCAGCAGCGGAGCTTGGGTGGTGCAGGCATTGACGAGGATCTGCTGGTTGGCTGGCGACGCAAGGGTTCTATGCAGGATATTGGTCGGGACAGTTTTGGCAAGGCAAAGTTTGGAGAACATTATATATATGGCAAGTCGTGACAGTTTGTATGCTTTTATTTTCTGTTATTAACCAATGTGGTCCATTGTATATGGCAGCTAGATGGCGGAGTGGCAAGGCGGAGGACCGGTGTGGCTGCACGGTGATGGAAAACAGGAGCAGAAGCAGATGGCGAGTTGGGCAGTTGCAGGCCGTGGTGGTGCTGTTGTGGTCGGAGGGGGCAAGCCAGATGAGTGAAAAGGTGCTGTGCGGGTCTAGGTGAGTGCAAGGTGATGGGAGGGTGAAGGGATCTACGACGTTTAGGCAGGAGAGGCGGAGTGGGTGGCAGAGGTGTTGGTTGCGGAGGCTGCCCGCTGTTGATGACGTGGCGGTGGGTGGAGGACTGGAGCTTCGTGGTCGTGGGGTGGTTGGAGCTGCCACTGCGGAGGAGGATGTTGTGGTGGAGGCGAAGTTTGAAGAAGTCGGGTTAGGAGTTCGAACTGGCAATTTCTTTTAATATAAAGTAGGCTTTCATATTTCAGAGAAGTGGGAGAAGAAGTTAGATAGGCCTATGTATAAATTGATAGAAGATGGTGTTGTGCAAAACAGTTGCACAGATGCGGAAAAACAATGAACCGGATTTAGATTTGCCAGTTGAACATCAATTAGTCTATTACTTCAAATAAATAGTAGATAACTATAAAGAAGAAAAGATACAATATTTATTCTGGTTTCACTATCATCAAGAAGATAGCGTACGTTTAGTCCAAAGGTGAGAGATTTTATTTCACAAAAGAGAGTTACAAGAGATTACAAGATAAAAGTTTGCATAACTGCTTCCGTCGGCACTAAATAGAAATAGTTTTTCTCAATCCTAATTCCTTGATTAAGAAACATTCTAATTGGGAATCGCTGGCTGACTGTCAGGATGAGTTTACAATGAAGTATACCCTCATTATATAGTTAGTTGTGCAATTAAAGTGCTTAGCGGATCCAATGCGGCGGAGATCCAAAAAGTCATAGCGGGGGATAAAGCGAGGAAATAGCAGGATATAGCGGATGACTCTAAAATAACACATGTTACTCGTTCGTAATATTTTTACAAATGTAAAAAACGATAATTAAATGGAAAACTAACACTCATTTTAACTATAACTAGTGCATTCTTGATTTTAGATATAAACATGTGCAAATATCTGTAAATAAAAGTAAACTGCTATTTAAATCAATTAAATCTTATAGAATATAGACTATTTTTGTTTGTAAAAACATGCATTAAAAAATTTTAATTACAAAACCTAACTTCAAAATTTTTATAATGCATAGATGTCCTTTTTCAATTTGTTTCTTTCATCAAAGATATAGCGGGAATAATGTAATATAGTGGAAATAATTGGATATATTGAGAATAGGGGAATATATCGGGGCTTAAAGCGGAGAGGATATATCAAAGGCTATTTGGGAAAAGTGTAGCGGTGGTATTCCGCTACGAGATATAGTTGGGTAATAGCGGGGCATAAACTACACAGATAGCTAGTAAAATCTATGTGAGTCATTAATTTAAATTACTAAGATATGGTAAGAATATAACAAACACAAATTGTAGAAGAAAATAATCCCTGTATTTATTTATTTTCCATCTCATGCAAATGCAATCCAATAATTTATGCAAAATATATGTGATTACTTTTCCTTTTACATATTTGTTTCCATCTATTTGTGATTTTGTATCACCAAAATTTAACACTCCACGTTGATGAAAAATCACATATCTCTAATACCCCATCTCAAGTCAAATTCTCTTTTCAACATAAAACTCTTCAGAAAGAACTCCACCTTAAGCTAAAAATCTCTTAAATGAGATAGAAACTAAAAATGAGTATTTACCTAATCGGTTTCAGCAAAGCTACCCTCCATCACACCTTGTTAATGAGCTCAGACAATGTCCCCGTCCGTCAACAAATGTTGCAAATATCCAAAATCTAAAGAAGGTGGATTTCAAAGTAATATCAATACTAACAACGCAAACTAATCCTCTCAACTACTGGTCCAAATACAGAGACAAAAACTAAAGTCAATTGACAACTAAAAAGGCTAATTCAAATCTCTGTATACACGATTAATCTCTCTCCTACCACTTAACTGTTTCTGTTAGCACTAAATAATAATACATTCTTTCACCCTAAGTTCTCAAATCCAATAGTCCTTCAACACACTAAACTCCTTATCACGTCAGAGTTCCAAGATTGCAATGCTCTTCTCTTTCAACATAATCTCCTCCACCAAATTCTTCATTTTCTCTCAAAATAGTAATAGCATAATTACCGTCAGATTTGTCGCTCTTTCTGAAACCATTGATGCGCAATTTAAACAAATCGTCTTTCTCTAATACCAATCTGTTGTGCAGAATGGTTGCACAGATGCAGAAAAACAATAAACATGATATAGATTTGCTAATTGAACATCAATCAATCCAACATTAATTATTCTATTACTTCAAATAAATAGTAATAACTATAAAGAAGAAAAGCGACACAATATTTATATTGATTCCACTATCATCAAGAAGATAGTGTACATCCAGTCCAAAGTAGAGAGATTTTATTTTACATAAGAGATACAAGAGATTACAAGACAAAAGTTTACATAACTGCTTTTACAACAACAACTAAGTCATAAATCTCAAATAAGTTGGGGTTGGCTAGAGATGGAACAAAAAAAAAGAGGCTAAAAGATTCAATAAAAGTAAAATAAAGTTTAGAATAATTAAATAGATCATAGAAGTAGTTGTAATGTGGCAAAAAAAACCCGGAAAACTTAAGTTTCTGGTTTTTGGATTGCTAACTTCCATGCATTCCAATTCGATACTAGCTGTTCAGATATACTCCAATTTTTTAAATTTCTTTTTACTATCTCCTCCCAAATCATTTTAGATCGACCCCTACCTCTTTTTGGGTCTTCGGTGCAACCTATAATTCCAACATGCACATATGCATCAATCGGTCTACGTTGGAGATATCCAAACCATCTCAAGCAGTATTGGATTAATTTCTCTTTAATAAGTGCAACTCCAAGTTTGTCTCGAATATCATCACTTCTAATCCGATCTCGTCTGGTATGCCCACAGCTCCAACACAGCATACGCATCTCTGCTACACTTATCTTCTGGACGTGTTGCCTTTTAATAGGCCAACATTCCGCACCATATAACATCGCATGTCTGATTGTTGTTCTATAGAACTTTCCTTTAAGTTTTTGAGGAATCTTCCTATCACAGGGAATGCCAGATGCTAGTCTCCATTTAACCTATCCTGCTTGAATTTTAAAACTAACATCCATATCAATATCCTCATCAAACTGCAACATATATCCTAAATATCGAAAGGATTACTTCTTAGGTACTACTCGACCAACCATGATTACCTCTCCGTCATCTGACCTGACACCGCTCAACTCACACTTCATATACTCCGTTTTAGTCCTGCTAAGCCTGAAACCCTTCGATTCTAAGGTCTTCCTCCACAATTCCAGTTGTCTATTAACCCCTATTTTACTTTCATTAATCAACACAACATCATCAACAAAGAGCATACACCAATGAATCTCCATTTGTATACCTTTTGTGATTTCTGTTAGCTCTAAATAGGAATAACTTCTCTCAGCCCTAATTCCTTGATTGAAGAGATATTCTAATTGAGGATTGTTGGCTGACTGCTAGGATGAGTCTACAATGAAGTCTACCCTTAATATATAGCTAGTGAAATCTCTACCCTTAATATATAGCTAGTGAAATCTATGTGAGTCATCAATCAAACTACAAAGATATGGTAAGAATATAATATATGCAAATTGCAGAGGTAATAAATTGCGCATACATAGCAAGTAAATCACACATTCCCTTCATTAGCAAAGATGGAAGAAAATAATTGCTGCATTTACTTTCTTTCTATCTCATGCAAATGCAATCTAATAATTTATGCAAAATATATGTGATTACTTTCCCTTTTGCATATTTGTTTCCATCTATTTATGATTTTGTATCATCAAAATTTAACAGATGGAAATGAGGAGGCTGAAGCTTCTCGTGTTTTTTCATAAGCTTCCTTTTTCTTTTTATAAATATAAATTGAAGCAAAGATTTCTATTGAAAAGTGGAAGATGAATCTAATGATCCGCTATGATACAAAGGAGATAAATTGTTTTGAACTAAAGTGGAGCACGGCCCTACGGAGTAACTGATTAAAATGTCACCACCACAAAACCGGGTAAGTGCGTTTACCATCTCACAAGTATTTCAAATTCAAAATTAATATACATGACGTATATATTTAGGCCAGCCTGTTACGCACGTATCGTAAACTCAAACTTCAGATCGACGTAGAAACCAAATCGAATGTCCAAACATAGAAAATAAAATACAGTTGAGTTATGTGCGTCAATATGAATGGAGTAACACACTGAAACTTTAATTTCATTATTTGTATAAAATTTCGTTATTTACGTTATATTCGTTACCGTTAACCGTTTAAATAAAACAATTTAAATGAAACTAGTGAAATCGAAATTTGATGAAACGAACGTTAACGTTTTAATTATAAAATTTTCTAGAACAGTTCTATGTGAAATATTTATATTTCAAAATTTAAAATCAATATTCGATCTTTTTATTATTAATTGACATTACAACGATATTTAAAAATTGAAATAAATTTTCGTTATCACGATCGATTCAGTTTCTTTAAATTAAACTAACACACGCAACTGAAATTCAAATTCAAATTTAAAGTTTAAGTTTAATGTCCAAAGTCGTTTCCGCATCGTTTTACGGCTGTTATTTAACGACCGTAAAATATCGTTTTAAAATTCAAATTTAATATTTTTCAAAAACTATACTTAAGTTCAGAATGAAAACGTTATAATTTATTTTTCTGAAAGTATATTTTAGTTCCAATAAAATGCTGATTCAATTTAACGCAACAAAGTAAGTTATAATTTATTTTCGGTTCTTTCAATCGAAACATTATAATCAACTTGATGATTTCAGTTTTGTTAAGAATACTAGCTTATCAAATTTAATTACATTAAGAATCATAAATTTATGTTTCAACAAATTTTTATTTAAAATTCTATAAAATTTATTAATTTTAAATTATCGAAATTACAGATCGTTACAGACTGTTTACAAAATCTGTCACTTCAGTATATTTTAACATATTTTTTTTGAATGCCACATTATTGTGGATCCCGTAAGTTATTTTATTTCTTGTAAGTAAGATTTGTAATCATTTTTTTTTAGTAAGAGTGAAAAGTTTGTTTACTGAATTAAGGGTAAATATATTTATTCATAAATGAAATTAAGATATCATCGAATTAATTATATATCAAAGTAGCGTAAAGGTAATGATGAAATTAAGATATCATTAATGGATAAATAATATGTTTAAGAGAAATCTAGAAGATTTCAATGACAAAGGTATTCTAACTTACGTAATAAAATATGAGTATCCAAATAAAATTCGTCATTTTTATTTTTTCAGAACACGTAAATGCATTCTTCATTCTTTTAATAAACTATAATTAAATTTCAGTACAATCACCATCACCAAACCTGTAACATCAGATGAGGTTTACCTTATAAAAGCATAGAGAATTGAGTATTAAACTTTCTTATCATTTTATTTTTAAAATCCTTTTAGGCTAACATAAACTTGCTTATGGGTTGCACAAGAACAATCTCACCACAAAGTATTAGAACATTTCCGATTGAGTATAAGGGATCAGAAACAACAGTGAGCGATGTCATACAATCCAGAAAAAGATTCACAACAAAAAATATACAATTCAAACCCAAAATCTATTATGGTGTATGATTATGGTATGCTGATAACACACCGCCCACAAAACACATACCCGCACTATTTTTTTACACACAGTCTGCTTTACGATTCTGGGACTTTACCATATCCAAGAATATCCATCCTGGATGCAAAAGCATCTAAAACCCAAACTAGACATAGTTTGACATGCGTTTTGTTTATATAGAGCTCCGGGCTCATCATTTAGAGTTGCAATATTTGTTAATACATAATTATCTTGAATAAATCAACCATTTCTTTATTTCTTGACTGGTTGGAAGAGACAAATAAACATTTTGTTTTCTTCAAAAGTGTTTGGTCGTTAATAGATCTCCCATTAGGATTTGAACCCAGATGATATCACGCAGACCCTTTATGCTCTATCCAATCCCATCCGAGTTTACCTAAGCCCACTTGTGTCCATTTAGATCTGTGTATGTCCATTAGCTTTAGACATCACTTTTTTTTTTATGCTTTTAGCTTGAATTTTTTTTCCCACTAGGGTGAAGCTTTTAATCATCGTCACAGTTGTTTGCATGAATGTATAAAAACAGCTTGTTATCAGCTTATCATATTTCTTTTCGGTACACCATATTTCGTGATTTTCCACATGGATGAATGTATGCTAATTAACATGAAAGTTTAACTTGATATGACTTCACCCACTAAATATAGTAACATTTAAAAAATTTGTTAAAGATTTTTGTGTATAATATTTTGAATTTCGTTTAAAATAATTAATTTTGTCAGAAAACACAGTTTTGATTAATCCCTGTCTAGAATATTAATCCTTAGTTCAGTCCCTTTCCTATTATCCGCTTAAGGATTTTTGCAATCTTGAGTATAATTGCTTGTATATTTTTCTTATTACCAAATTTAAATTGAACATAATTAACCAATAATGATACATTAAATTATCATTATTGAATATATTGAATGTCTAAGAGAACGTTTATTTGATTATCAGTATCCATTAGTTGTGGAGGTTCCCTAAATTTCTCCTTCTTTCTAGCAAGCTAGATGATTTCAAATTTACGATATATAAAAACATGTTGAGGATGACCTTGGTCTTTGGAGAAAAAAGTGCAGTCTTGAAAACTTTTTAAGTAGAAAATATACCCCATAGCTAAATGTTCACTTTCTGAATTTGCACCATTGTTTTATTTATTTATTTAAGGTTTTGGGCTTGTTCATTATTTCTATTTATAGTTTGGACTTATTGTTTTCAATTAATCTGTAAAATTTTATGAAAACTGTATAGCACATGCACATTGAGGCTTTTCAGAGAAGCTTCAATCTGCAAGTTTGAATTTGTGTATCTTGTCTAATATTGAAAACCTTCTTACTGCTTTATGATTATAGGCTAATACCACTTTTGCATGATAGATCAAAAGCTGGACTAGGAAACAAATTTAACGAGTACATCGGTTTTCAGTTTTTTTTTGTAGTTTTTTTTTAGTTTACTATTTTTCACTTTCAAATCATCCGGCTGACAACTGACAGATGTTTGATACTCCCTTGTAACAGAATGCTATCAAATCGAGAGTCGGCAAGACGTTCTCGAAGAAGAAAACAGGCACATTTAAGTGAGCTTGAGACACAGGTTTGGATCTTTGGATACAAATATATATATATATATATATGTATATATATATATATGTATATATATATGTATATATATATGTATATATATATTTGTTGACTAGTTACTTGGATATATATTTGTGTTTCTAACTTGTGTTTGATTGAAGGTGTCACAATTAAGACTTGAGAACTCAGCTTTGTTGAAGCGTCTCACTGATATAAACCAAAAGTACACCAATTCTTCGGTGGACAATAGAGTACTAAAAGCAGACGTTGAAACTTTGCGGGCCAAGGTAAGCATGTTGAAAATATTTCCATCCAGTTACATGTTATGATCTGTGTTCCAGTGTATTTATTCTTCATTTCCGTCCATTTATTCTTAGAAGCTATACAATAATTGGTGATCTTTAATGATTAGCATTCTGTTTATAATACTTGTGTTTCTCTTATTTCAACCTCTTCCTATCCTGATTAGCTATTTCCTATATCTTTATATAACAATAAAATAAAATAAAATAGTATTACTATATAAATAAAGAATCCATTTTGTACTGTGTGTTGGATAAATAAAACAAAAACCAAAATCTCATTGTTGTTTGTCCCTTACTCTTCCTGATTAATAAGAGAATGTTATATTTAATGGAGGTAATTAATATTGCATTTGTTAGCTTATGAAAGAGAAATGTTATGTACGTTGTTTTTTTTTTTTTGGCTTCTGCTAATTTCTCTGTTTTGAATAGAGAATTTGTATACATAAGTCCTTTCATTGATTGACCTATTGTATTCTCTGTTAATGAGAAAACGTTTTGATTCATGGGAGGTTTATTTATTGAGATTAATTAGCATAAGGGTGGAAGGGGAATTGATGTTCATTTTTCATTTTCTGATTTCCTCTCTTCCAACAGGAGCCAAAACTCTAAAAGAAGCATTTTCTCATTCTCCTTGTCCTTGTTTCAAATTTGATGAAATTTAATCTCTGTCAAAATGCTCGAAATCTTGGGCTGTGTCTTCTACAAATCTCCAATTCTTCAACCTTGAGTGCACAAGTATGAAGGATAGTTGTGTTAACCTTGGGGAGCAAACGACATTTATCGATTGCACCGTAGTCGTGCTGAATTTCGCTCCTCATCCACAACACAACTTCACTCTCTTTTTCATGTTTCTACCCATCAATTTCCCAATAATTAAAAAGCGAAATTTTATTGGGTTTGGAGCAAAGATTTGACTATTGTCTCTATTGTGATGATTCATGCAAGTGGGAAAGAAAAACAAAGATTGAGCAAAATTGAACTGAATCTAAGATTTTCAGATTTTGACAAGTAATATAGCATATTAACCCTAAGGTATGTTTTAACATTTTCTTATTTGAATCATCTTGCAGTTTTGACGCTAACCCCATTTTGTTAAAAAGACTGAAGACATATAGAGGTTAAAAATAACCTTTGAATCGTGACATGTTAAACATAGCGATATAAACTTGTATATGCTACGGTGACAACTTTCTTAATGATTCAGGAGGAGTTTCCAATACATGATTTGAATTAGCATAGAAATGTACATTTGATTTAGTTCTATTTGTGTAAATAATGTTTTTTCATTTACGGAATGTTAAAAAGCAAAGTTTTATTAATTTTCATATGAGCTATTAAACTTATATAGAATCATTTAATGAAAATTAAAACCTTTGTAATTCTGAGGCAATGATATGTTTACAGAAAGAAAACAATTGCCTTCTAAAAGATAACCGAAGTTTTAGTTATTTCATTAATATGCCGATATTATGACCATTAGCATTCTTTCTCAGTTTAGAATGACATACTTTATTTGTAAAACATCTGATAATTTGAATAAATGGTTTACTCACTGATTTTTTTTGTAACCAACATTAAAGATCAAGAAACTTTACAGTGAATTTTTTGTGATTGAGTCATTTCAAAATAAATTTTTTGAATTAACTAATTAAGGTTGTTTAAATCTTGTCCTTGCACATTCTAGGAGTTACAATAGCATTTATATATCACTAGGGAAAACAAATATGATGCTAATTTAACATATGTCTTCATCTGTTTGAGCATTTATTGTCAATTTTCAAACAAAAATTTATGTATCAAATGGATGGACATTCAAAGGAATTCATATGGATTATCTTTGATATGTTTAAGAAAAGAAAATTGACAATAATCTATTCATTATGTGAAGTTAACCTATAAGTCTGGATTTCCTAGTAAATGCGCAATAGAGTAAAACCATCATAAAAATATTGATTTGCTTCAAAAGATTTTATGAGCATTAAATCATTAAATTGATTTATTACTTATTTATGGAAGCAAATAAAAGCATTAAATGCTTTTTTAACGTTTGAATGAAAAGTGAATTTGATTTATCTTATATTAAGAAAAGAATGTTGTAATCTCAATGACATTGGTGTATTCTAGAATCTTACAATTGCCAAGTATATTGAACTCCATGTTTATTATGTATGTAATTATGTATGCATTTGACAATAAAATAAAAGGATTGATACTGAAAGTAAAGAAATATATTTGAATGAAAAATATTTGTAAATCAAAGGGAATCAGTATTTGTTTGAGTAAGTCAACAAATATTTCAAAATGAGATATTAATACTCATGGATAAACATATATGATCTTGAACACTAGTAGTAATTTTGATTGATGTGTGAGCGTTTGGAAAACTGCATTTTCTGATAATATTTATTTGGCTCACCAACATTAATTTATAGATATGATGTTTGCAAAAATATGGAAAATATCTAATTGAACTGCATGTATGAACTATAGTTTGAATTACTAGCGTTGAAAAATGAAAACATTTGAGTTAAATATATGGATTGAAAGGAAGCATTATATATGTTTTACATTTATGTGATTTCTCTGCATAAATATTATTATAAGGCTCTATGTTTAGGACATCATATCGCTTATGGATTTATGTATGCATGATAGAAGAAATACATGAATTAAATTAAATATTGCACTTACATAAGTTTGTATTGTGTTGATATTTGTTATATCATGTTTAATGTGAGTAAAGACATAAAATTGAATATACCAATCTTTGCAAATCAGATTGTATGTAGGGGAAATAGATTTGTTAATTGTTTCAGACTAACATTGTTCTTCATAGAAAACTGAGCAGTGTAATTCATGTAATATGAAAGTTTGACATCTTTCATTGCTCTTGCATAAATAATAATAAATAACACAATTAGTTGAACGATGGATGTGGTAAAATTAATGGAAGCGTAATTTACCTTTCTTATGTATAAGGAGCTATATTCATATCCCATCGACGAACATTGGAATTTTTATGAGATTGTGGAATGGAAAGATAATACAAATCTATTTCAGACTTGAAATGATCAAGAAATAGGTGAAAGAATCGAACTTACCCAAATGAATAGGATTGAAAGAGAACTTGATTATTTTGAAAGGAAATTGGTCATTGAATGCTCAACACGAACAAACATTGAGCACGGATTATGGAAAATGCGAAGAATACACACTTATGGTCTAATATTGCCATATGATTGCAGTTTCTCTTTTTATTTCAGTGTTTCTAAGTTTATTTGCTCTTACATACGTGTAACCGTATTTGGTGGTGCTTTAAAAAGTCACTTGACATGTTTATTTGATATGGTTTTAAGCATCTTTGCTTTTATTTAATCCATGATCATTTTTTGATGGTGCACTTAAGATGCGTTTGATGGATTCTATTGTTTTATATGAGTTCGAGGTTCTCTTTTTTTTTTTTTTTGGGAAAATATGATCAATTTTGCTAGTGCTTTTGAAACGCATTTGATGGGCTTATTGATTTTCTTAATTTGAGCAATTTGCTCTCTTTATATATTCCATAACAGGTTTTGGTGACGTTTCGAGATGCACTTGATGAATTATATTATTTACTTGTGTATACACCATAAGCAATTTTGGTGGTGCTTTTGAGACGCACTTGATGAATATATTGATTTATCTTAGTTTGATATCATTTAACATTTTCAAAGCTATAACCAGAATTGGTGGTGCTTTTGAGAAGCACTTAATGAATTCATTGATTTATTTGAAGCAATGCCTTATTACTCGTATATAGTTCATAGCTAGTATTGGTGGTGTTTTGGAGACGCACTTGATGTATTATGCTTATTTATTTTGTGAGATTGAGTATTTTACTCTTAGTGAGTCATAGCCATTAGTGGTCGTGCTAGAGTAGAGCACTTAATGGTCTCACCTACGTGGGTGTGAACGTGGGCCGCCTTCTATGAGAGATCTAAACTCTTAAGAGCACTCATGAGTTCCCAAGGTAGGCGTATGACCATTAAAAGCGCATACTTATTGTGGAGTTTGTAGAATTTGAAAGTGCTGTACGGATGGTGAGATCTTAACCTAATTCTTTGTAGTTTAAGAAGAAATTCACTGCTTAGGTTAAATTTTGAACTCACTTCTTTAAGTATCAATTTAATCGAAAGACATTGATACTTATGTATGAAACTTTTTTTCTTGCCCAGGTTATTTCTACACCTTCTTTGTTTTTTATGTTAATTAGTGTGGGATTGTTGGATAATTAAAAAAAAATTCAAAATCTCATTGTTGTTTGTCCATTACTCTTCCTGATTAATGGGAAAGCGGTATATTTAATGGATGCAATTAATCTTACATTATCAGCGTATGAGAGAGAAATGTTCTGTATGCTAATTTTTACTCTAATTTCTAATTTTTTGAGGAAAAAATTGTGTGCATAAGTTCTTTCATTGATTGACCTATTGCGTTCTCTATTAATGAGAAATCATTTTTATTCATGAAAGGTTTATTTATTTTGATTAACATAAGGCAGGGAGAAGAATTCACGTCCATTTTTCATTCTTTGATCCCCTTTCGCGGTAGATGCTAAAAACACTAGAAAGAATCATCTTCTCATTCTCCTCTTTATTTTAATTTTGATGAAATTTAATCCCTATCAAAATACTCAAAATTTTGGACTATCTTCAACAAATCTTCAATCTTTCAACCTTGATTGCACAAGTATGAAAGATAGTTGTGTTAACCTTGGAGAGCGTACGACATTCATCGATTGCACCATAGATATGTCGAATTTCGCCTTCAAGGCAATGATCTCATCCATGATACAACTTTTTCACTTCTTTTTTCATGTTCCTACCCATTGTTGTGAAAGGCACGTCTAGGCGCGCGACATGACGCATGGCGCGACGCAACGCGGCGTTTGCGCCATTTTTTCTTGCGGCGCGGCGTATATGAAAAGGCGTGCCAAATGGCGCGCGGCGCATAAATGGCGCATGATGCGAAATGAAGCGCCTTTTCTTAATTTTATGGTTTTTTTTCCGCATTTCAAACTGCAATAACAACTATTATAAATACTCTTACCATCACTACAACCACCATCACTATTACTATTACTATTATTATCATAATGACATGAAATGTGAATAGTTTTGTTAATATCTTTTTTTCAGTTGTATGGAAACATAATTACATCATCATTATTTCATATTCAATTATCATCAGCGAGTTAATAATCTTACAATTATTTAATTGGCTGACCTTAGTATGTCGGCATTTAGAACTGACATATTTTTTATTATTCAATATAGGTTAGAGTCATTTTAATATTGTCAGAAGTATATAATGTAATATATAAAAGATCATAAAATATTGCCTATTATAGATGCAAAAGCAAATGAAGAGACTGAGAACCCATGAATGATAAATCAAGAGAAGCAGTTTCGGAGGAAGAGAAAACATTCTCATAAAATAAACATTTAATCAGTTTTAAAACATACCCTTGGATAATTTTTTTTTTTACTTAGGTATGAATATGTCCGATATTTTTGTACGATTTGTCTGCAACATAAAAGTATTTCATGATTTGGTATTTGTTAAATACAACTGAGTATTAAAAAGAATATATAATATTCGTGACACCGTTGATCCAATTTCTTTTAATGATATTGATGATTGTAGTGAATGGTTAACTGGAAATATGGATGAAGTAGAGCTTGTATTTGACGATGAGGATGACCTGACATGGGTTGTTGCTGCTAAAGCAGCAGGAGTGGAGGAAGTTAGTTGTCCAAGTAGAAGAATATCCACATTGAGAGGTTTTTTAGCACCTGCTTCATCTTTTTACGTATTCACGAAGAAAAAACAAATCTAAATGATATGGATGAAGAAGATGTTGAAGGCTTATGAATTAGACATTGATTTGAAAAATATAATTGCTGGATCAAACTCAGATTTCTAGTTTATCAGTGACGTGTATTATCATTTTAGATTTGAAAATTATTATGCTTGAAATTTTATGCTTGAAATTTTATGCTTTATGTTTTTTTGTAAAATGCATGAAAATTTTTATTGCATATGTTTTTGCAAAAAAAAAAAAATTTGGTTAAAATATTAAATTTATTAAAAAAATAAAATAAACATGCGCAGTAAATTAAAAAGATGCGCGCCACTTGCCGCTCCTTGAGCCAAAGCTCCAGAGAGGGTTTGCGCCCATTAATAACACTGTTCCTGCCCATCAATTTCCCGACAATGTGAAACTTAAAGATACTGAAACAAGGGCATTTCTAATAATCAAGAGCTAAGACAAAATCATGTATATATTATTTACCTTCGATGTTTGATCTTTATTTCCTTATGATGCCTTTTTCATACACAAAATTTTGAAATTTTAGACAAGGTTTGATTTGATATTTTTTAGTTGTGTTTTTGTCCAAAAATGCGTGTATTTTTAGAGAACAACACATTTTGAAAATGGCGCTAACATAAAAATAGAAATTAATTTTGTTTTTTATGTTTTGAGAAACAAAAGAATGTTAAACTATCCATCTCCTCCGTTGTCTCTCAATCTTCTCCATCGTCCCTCCATCATCGTCATAATGATAAAAAAAATTAAATTTATATTGTGTTATCTGTATATTTTGTTATGAATGGAAAACACAAAATGAAACCAACCACATTTCCATCCTGAACTAATTTTCTTCAAAGAGCATAATTCATTCCTCCAGTTGATCAATATACAGAAAAATGTTTTGTGCTGAAAGATCATATATGGAATGAATTGTTTATAATTTAGTGTACAATTAATTAGTTTGCACATTTGGATCAATATACAAAAAGAATATTTTATGGTGAAAGATCATATACTTAATGAATAGTTATATTTGACATGTACAATTAGTTTGAAGATTTTAAATTTCATTTGCATTGAAAGTTTTTTTTTCCTGTTTATTTTTTCCTCTTTCAAAACTGCGTTCAGCATTTTGTTTCCGTTTTAAGTGGATTTCAGGATCTTTGGCTTTAAATATACTCTGTTGAAGCCACTTGGCTCTCTATTAAACTTCCCTAGATAGGAATTCCATGACCTTTACCTATGATATGTTGCCACGCAGACTTGTAGGCTAGCCTGCTAGTGAATCAGATGGATAAACAAAGAGATTTTATTTGGTATTTACACTTTTCAAATGTTAAATAATGGAACCAAATGTGGTATATAGTATTAATTGTGCATTCAAAGCAGGGAACAAGATAGTAGTGGTACAGGCACATTTAGTTTTGTATATGTTATTTATGATTAATAACTTCTGAACTTGTTTCGCTATTGTGCCGTTTGAATAATTAGGACTGACCAGTCTATATTTTTGCAGTATGATGTTTGTTTATCGCTATGTACGTTTTATTGGGTTCATTTTACAAACAAGCTTCCTAATAACAGTGGAGTAAATACTAACTTATTATAAATATACACATCATCTTTGAGGTGCTTTTAAAAAAAAGTGCAGATGTGTAAGTTTGAATTTATGAAAGAAACTAGTCTATTATTTTAATAATTCCGAAAGATAAAGGTAAATTGTATGTCATGTTAACAGTGGCGGCCCGTAAGTATTTGGTGCCCTAGACAACTTTGTAGGAGTAGTCAGTGATTAAAAAGGGAACCAAAAGGAAAAGGTGGCTGCCAGGAATTGAACCTAGGTTGCCTACAAGATAACTGAAGATCATACCATTGAACAACACTATCATTTCTTACTCTGTTGCCTTGACAGTTTAAGAAGTACCCTTTTTTCTAAAGCATTGGCTACCTGCTGGTGCCCCCTCCACCACCTCCGGCGACGGTGCCCTAGACAAATGTCTCGCCTGTCTTGCCCTTGGGCCGGGCCTGCATGTTAATATTTTTAGGGAGTTTATTTATTCCTACATTGCTCCACTTTTGGACTAACTCTGCGCTTGATTGAAAATTTAAGGTAAAAATGGCAGAGGATGGTGTTAAAAGAACAACCGGAGCAAGTCGCATGTTCCTGCCTATGTCGGACATGTCCTCCATGAGCATTCCATTCTCCAACAATAGCCCATCGGATGCTACATCAGATTCTGCCTTCCCCATCCAAGATGATTCCAACTTATTTTTTCAGGTGCAGCCTCACGGCCAAAGAACGAACACGCCTAGCCATATGCAGCGTGTGGCTAGCCTTGAACACCTCCAGAATAGAATCTGTGGCACCCCTGCCTCTTCCGGATCCGGCCATTGGGACTGAAATTTACCGTGCTGTCTTTTGTGTGCAACCATTGTTTTTAACTTAATCTATGCAGTCCAATAATAAGCCTTCTCTATTGACAGTCATATTGTTGTCTAATGTGGATTGAACGTTATACATGATATATGGTTTATGTATGCTACAGTGTCAATTTTATCTAGCATTATTTGAAGCATGTGTGCTTGGTATGGCTTGTTAAAATCTCACTTTCGACAAACTATTATAATGATCCTTCTTGCGGTATCAGTCCTTGGCTTTTTTCACGACAACGTGCATGGCATGCACGTATATGTTTGGAGATTGAGATAATAGCTGTCAAAGTACTGAGCGTGAAAGACGAGACAATTTTGTTAGACGCATAATTGTCGTTTCTCCTAAAATATGCATGTTCAAAGGGGGACCCTGGGCGGCCATGTTAGCTAAGAGAAGATAAATTATTTTTATGGATCCAGAATCTAGGATTTGATTTGTCTACCCTACTCTTTTTTGGCAATTTGAAGCAGTAATATTCCCTCCGTTCATGCTTCCGTTACCAAACAAAATAAATGTCTTTCTACGGGACAAATTGGCTAGTAGTTTTATTTCTCAGTGAACCTTTATATCATTGACGTGACTCTTAACTATGGACATCTCAACGTCGATATCCATCAACTAAAAGAATTCCTCGATGATTTGCTGGTTTATCGATACATGTGGCCAATGGGAAAAAATAAAGAAATTTGGTCCAGCAGCACTGTCGTGAGTGGAGAATATATGTTTGTATATCATAATAATATTTCGGTTACAAATTGATCAGTGTACACACTGAAAGGATCGTTGATTGTGCCTTCCATCTGCTGCATTATTTACTTGTTGCTGAAGTGTTTTAGAGCCGTTGGTTTAGTACGTTTTGTCATCTTTCCGTTTCCTTATTAAATTGGCACTTAAAAGTGTTTTGTTTAGTAGGGTCAAGCATTAAAGAAAGGTTTTATATTTGATCAAATACGGTGGTCACGATAAGTTCAGGTTGGTAGGGTATGTATTAATTGAATGTTTCCTAAACAACAGCGGAATTCTTTTCAACATCACATGTTTGGAATTTCTTTCAAAGAGAAGTGCTAGTATGGCGAAAACGTTTTTGTCCAATCCAACATTAACTTCATAGAATAATTATACATCAAATTATCATAATATTTCTCTGAGTTCCTTTAACTCTTGAAATACACCATTTCGACATTTTGACAAAAAAAGGGTTTCTTATGGCAAAAGTCCAACTAAAATGGTAAGATTTTTCAATTACATGTGACAATTCATTAAGATGCGATGAAATTTGATTGAAAGTTCAAAATAAACGAACATGCACAAACTGTGACCTCATTGCAGGGACGTTTGAGATTTGTTGCATGGGAATTGTGTTAATCTTGAAATTCAAAGGTTTTTTCTTTTCTTCCTTTGCGATATATTAGGTCGGGCCGTTGTTGTTTGTCAGTTTTATGTTTAGCAATCAACAGGCGGATGCCGCTTGTTCTTAGTTATCACATGTGCTTCATGCTTATTTGAAAATAATATTATTTATCTGGAATTACCGTACATGATGGTATAAGGTGCAGTGTTTCCGTCAAATAATGAAATGCTCCCGCGTAGCACACGATTCGGCGCATTAGACGCTCCAGTATTCCATTACCTCCAAATGGACCATGTCTCTTCATTGATTAACGTTCTCCTGCCCTTTTGCCTTTCACCATGTCTCTTCTCAGCTCATCATGATTGTTCATCTACAATCAAATGGGTTGATTCGGACACGGGTTTTGACTATTAAAATTATACATGATTTAATTGTTATACCAACTTATGCGCAAAAAATAATATTAAACAAATTCACGTATCAAATCTGTTGACATGGGGAGTTGTCATCGATTCAGCGCACGTCAACCCTTGAGTAAATTTTAGTGTAAAAACAGAAATCTAAATCCAAAGTAAAGTAATGTAGGGAGAACACAACATTTTATACTGCTTCTGCACTAACGTCTACGTCCACTTTATAGTAATTATTCAATCGTATATTTGATGATTACAATGTTTGTACAAATTCAGAAAATTTCTTTGTACACGATTGTATAATACTTGTTAATTCTAAATTTCAATCAAAATGTTATTCTTCTTCGTTGGGTGAAAAATATGTTGACTTGGTCAACAAAGTCCAAAAAGTAGCTTCAATGTTCAAAAGTGTGAAAATATGTCCAAAAGCATGCCAAAAGGTTCAATTGAATGTCCAAACGTATACGCAACGTTTTAGAGGTCCAAGCAGGGCCCGTCCTGAGTATTTATGGGCCTAGTGAGGATCCAAAATTTTGGGTCCTTGACTTTTTTTTATTATAAAATTGAACTTAAGTGAAAATGTGTTTTTTCTACTGTGCATCTCCATTGAGAAACTTGCATATTTCAGCAAATTCATAAGGTTTTTACCCACATTTTCAATCTGTCAACTAGAGGTCCACACAAGCCACATCTCCATTTTAATATATTGATTGATGTCAACAAAGCATACACTCATATCTACTTTTACATAGATAAATTACTATCAAGTACAAGCATCCTGACAAGAAAAAACAGCTCTAGTAAAGGTAATACAGTTTTTTTTTGGGCCCCTGGCCTAATGGGCCCTGTGCGGTCGCACGGCTCGCACTAGGCCAGGGTCGACCCTAGGTCCAAGTTATGTCTAATAGTCATAGAGAATAAAATGAGAGCCATTAATGATACTTCAGAGCTTCAAGAAGTCCAAAATTCCAATCAAAATCCCTCCTTGAAGAATGAGGTAGAGGGTATTTATATGTAGTGGGTTAGGTATGAATATGTGAGATTTAGGGACCACAGTACGGAATTTCGCATCCCTAGAAGACAGGATACGAAATTTCGTATCCCTCACGTTGCTTATAAAAAGTCGCATCATTCACCATGGTCGAGTTGAAAAAATCGCATCCTGTCTTTAGAAACTCGCATCCACGAAATTGCAAAAACACGTGTGGTTCCATAAAAAAATAGTGATTCGCTCGTAATTTCCATCGTGCCAAAAATATTTGACACTGGCCAAATTGTCAAATCTCGCATCAAATAACATCGCATTGCATCGGGGAAAACATCGCATCCCACCAATGCGATCGCTGGAAATCGCATTACCAAAAGTCGGAGCCGCCTCCTTTAATTTGCCAAGAATCTCATATCACTCCACTTCGAAAATCTCGTATCTGAAAAGTCTTACCAAACACGGATTGCTCAGGTGATTTTGAGTGATCCGCTCGTGTCTTGCTCTGTGCCAAGGAATTCAGCATTTACCAAATTCTCGAATTCAAGCCAAATATCGTATCGCATCCCTCGTGTTCGCATCGACGAAATCGGTGTCGGGGCTGATGCGATCAGGGAAAAAAAACTGCATCACTATGAGTGATGCGATATTGAGAGCGATATTGAGAGATGCGAGCTCCTAATTGTCGAGCCAGTTGCCAGATGATATGCTCGAGCCATGTGCATGGAAAATGGCCGATCCACCCTTTTCTGAACGTGCCAAATTTACCGGATTTACCAAATTTCTCAGGAGGATCTGCCATATTTTGCATGTGGTTTTTCATAATTTTCCCATGTCGATCAAACAGTTTTGATGTGCCAAATCAGTTTTTGCCAATTTATCAGATTTTGATGTCGTGAGTCGTGCAACCTATTTTTCGTGATCGTACCACGCCGATCAGTTGTTTTTGAGTGGAAGACGCTGCTTTTTACCAAAACGATATATTTTTACATGACGAGTTTTGCCACATGATCGGGCCGACATGCTTAAGCATTTTGAGCTGATTGGAACGAGCTGATCACGTATTTTTACTGGGCCAGTTTTTCCAAGTCCACCGGTGACGATTTTACGAATCGACGATAATTCCAATCTTTTTCTGAACATGTCGCGACTTTGACCGAATCACTTTGTGTTTTCTAACGACGTTCTTGACGCTTGAGCACGTCGCTAACGAAAATTTTGACATGTGACAACTTTGACCAAAAAACATGTCAGCAATTTACCCCCAAAAACATGTCTTGCATGTCGAAGCGAAGATGTGTTTTGCGAGAAGACCGGAAATCCAAAGCCAGGAGAAGTCCAAAGCAAACTTCTACAACCAGAAAATTGTAAAGTGATGATCACGTCGGATCATATTTACCAGAAATCCACGATCGCTTCGGATCATATAGAGATAACTAAAATAAACCAAAATATCAGGATAACCATATGGCCTGATATCCATGTAAGTTCAAGGCGACCTTGCCAAAGCGAGATGACTAGGAATAAGCAAGCGAATTGTAAGACGGCCTTGCGAAGTAAGACGATCGAAGATGAGTCAGAATAGAAATCCGACGAACCCTGAGGTCATATTTAAGCGCAAATTCGACGACCACCGATGACGCAACTGAAAAGGCCCTCGGTGATCGCTGAGATCGTTCTTAGAATAGAAGTCCGACGACCGCTGGGGTCGCATTAAAATGGAAACCCGACTTGATGCATACTTGCTCTGGCAAGACTTGGCAAGCCCATGACTTCCTATCTCCTAGGTCCCAAGCAATCAGGGCTTACCACTCCCGTGCTCGGCGGACCAAGTCGGGTAGTTCTTATGTTTGGCAAACTTATTCAGAGAATCTTAACACCCGATAGACCCAATATTTGGGGGAAGTCATGGATCAGAGTCCAAAACAAAGAATCGGAGTCCAAAGTTCATGCCCTACTGATCAGGGAGGGAGAGACTGGAATCTTATATTTATACTGGACAAGTCCAGTGCTCGAGAGACTGGAGTCTGAATTTTATATTGGATTGATCTAGTGTGGAGTCAGAGCTCGAATTTTATACTAGACCGATCCAGTGAGGAGTTGGAGCCCAGATTTACACTGGACTGGTCTAGCGAGTAGCTGAAGTCCGAATTTTATACTGGACTGATCCAACGAGGAGACGGAGCCCAAATTTTAAACTAGACCGATCCAGTTTGGAGCCAGAGCCCAAATATTATACTGGACTAATCCAGTGTGAAGCCGGAGACCGAATTTTATACTGGACATATCCAGTGTGGAGCCAGAGCCCGAATCTTATACTGGATTGATCCAGTGTGGAGCCGGAGCTCGAATTTTATACTGGACTGATTAAGTGTGGAGCCGGAGCCCAAATTTTATACTGGAATGACCTAATGTGGTGCCGAAGCCCGAATTTTATATTGGACTGATCCAGTGAGGAGCCTGTAACACCCCACATCCGTTAATGTCACTCACAAAGGGAATGCACTAAGTTCTGTGGAGCATCTAGGGTAAAAGATGCAGATAAATTACAAGACAGACAGAAATTAAACATCGGAAAATAAAACTTTGCTTTATTGATAAAATAGTTTGTACAATGATTTCTTTACAATATCAGAGTATCATCTGTCTTACAAAATAAAGAAGCATAAAACAACATTTATATTCCCCAATCTTTTTACCAAGAACCAGCCATAGCATCTGAAAAGAGAATCCAAGCAAAACTTCGACAAATCTTCAAGCTGGGAAAGAGTGACAGTCCAACTTTACCTGAGCTATACTATTCCCTTCTTTATTACCTGGGGGGGGGGGGGGGACGGAAGAAAAGAAGACGAAAGAAAAACAGAATCAGACTTAAAGCCTGAGTAAGTTCAGTAACTTCTAGCATGTGAACGTGGAAAAACAAAACGACATGAATTAACTGAATACAAGATTACACCATGACGATAGGGTCAGCAAGATTAGACAAGATAATCAAAAGATATGCTAAGATATGATAAACTGGATATGCTCTAATACTTTCGCCGCTTCGCTATTTCCTTATTATACTGGTTTCTATATCTCTGCACCACCTAACTAGTGTCCCAACTGGTAACGATAACATGATCCCAATCCCTATAGTTTCCGTTGCCTTCAGGCATACATTTATTATTTATTACCTAGATTTAATCTAGGGTTTTCTATCAAGAGCTTTCTAGATTCAACTAGAGTTTACGCTATCTGCTGAACGCTTCTCGGATTCAGAGTTTATGCCACCTAGTCCAACTAGGGATTATACTACCTGACGAACGATGCCCCCAAGTCTAGGACACACTACCTAGAGTGATATATGTTCCTATACTTTCCCACGCATGTATCGTGAATCTTATCGCTTGTCTAGATGCACATGTCCTGTAATGTGCGGCCCGAGTCCTGTGGCAGGGCAAATCAAGGAATACAGAACTCGGTCGGGAGCTTTCAGATATCTGCCGATGCAGATGCTAAGGTCTGTTTTTGTTCCAGTGGCTATGGTCCCACTTGACCCCTCCCTCAACTAATGAAAGGCACACCTTGAAAAATGAGAACTATACGCAGGCCCCTGGTGCCCCACTATCCTATGGCCATCCTCACCCATAACTAGATAGCAAGTATATGGTCTTTTGGAGTTCTCCGCCTTTCCGCTTCACGTATCTCGATTGACTCAAGATGGATGGTAGACGACGAGTTACTATCACAGGGCTACCGTTTTCTCGCCGAATCACGCTAGTCCATCCTAGTCTTTAGGTTGCCATATTTTGCAACCAAGGCATACCCTTGGTTCTTCTAACGCAGACCTTAACCTCTGTGAGCCCAGGAGGATCATCTGCAGCCTCACAGAGGGATACCAAGAGTACCCTCACGTCCCCTCGAAGCCTCGGGCTTCGTAACCCAATTCGCTGGAGCCTTCGTTTTAATTAGACGGACGTTCGCTCCTTCCCGTGTTATACTAAGAATTACTACTTAGTTCTGTTAACTAAGGTTTACCACTTAGTTCTCTTTCTCGCCAATTTGGATTGGCTAAGTGTCATTAGTCAATTCAAGCTAACTTAACCCTCTTCATTTATCCTGATAAACTGGTTAAGTGTTATCAGTACTTCATGTTGACTTACCACAAACCAAGTTATATTGGTTAAGTATTTCTTATTACTTAACCCTACCCATTCACCATGTATTGGTTAAGTGTTCCTCTTTAACTTGACCTTGCCCGTCTGTTTTACCTAACATGTTATTAATGGTTAAGTATTATTCCTTCATGTTTCAGACTTAACCCTATTCCTTTATCACAGTGTGATGGTTAAGTGTTCAAGTTTACTTAACCCTACGGTCTAGCCCAGCTAACATATCAAATTGGCTAAGTGTATTTACTTAACCCCAACCTCTATGGCTAAGTGTATTTACTTAACCCCAACTTCTAGTCTAGTTAACATGTTAATTTGGCTAAGTGTATTAACTTTTCTTAACCGCACCTTCTAGTCTAGTTAACATGTTAATTTGGCTAAGTGTTTTCTTAGTTACTTAACCCCTACAAATCTTGTCTTGTTACCATGTTAAGTTGGTTAAGTGTCCATATGGACTTAGCCCTTCCCATTCTAGCTTAACTGTGTTAAGTTGGTTAAGTGTTCCTATGGACTTAACCCTCCCATTCTAGCTTAACTGCGTTAAGTGTCTGCATGAACCTAACCCCCACCCATCGGTTTTGTTATTATGTTGAATTGGTTAAGTGCCTTAGTTAACTTAACCCTACCATTCTTGTTCTAGCTTTAACTAAATAAATTAAAGCCGCGACCACTCACATTAGACAGATATTGTTGCGACTACTGGATGTGCCGGTTGGTTCCGAGCAGGTTTACATCGCAACTCAGTCTAACCTCGGGTTAGGCATATTCGAGTTTTCTAAGTTCAAAGGGTTTTGATTAATTTTCAAATCTGGTTTTGAAAAGTAACCATCCCATCCGTCGGATCAGTTAGGGATAGCCAGGGAGAGCAGGAAACTTGTATTTTCCAAACCCAAGCCTAGACACTATCCTCTCTGTCACCCTAGAACTTTCTGGTGTATTATTAAAAGAGATGTCGTTAATAAACCTTTAATTTGTCTAAATTTACATTTCTCATTTAGGACAAATTTCATAAGTAAATCATTCCTAGTTTACTTATTTCCCAATTCCTCTTTTAATGTAAATTGTCAACATTTATTCTTATGGCCCATTTTCCCCTCTATATCATATTTATGCCTTTTTTGGTATGTAAACTATACCAAATTAAGTGTCACTAACCATGATTTTGCTAAACGTGACAAATACTCACAATTATGGCCAATTTCAAATTTATGCCAATATACTTATTATGCCAAGTTAGCTAATCCAATTCTGATTTAACATTCTAATTACAGTTCATGTCAAACTAGACTTATTATTCTAGTCCACAATTCATGTAAATGCTAGATTTACAAGTCAATCCTAGGTTCAAATTACACATCCTATAATTCATGTCAAATTTATCCAATTTGCATTTCTATGAACATGCCATAATCCATGTTCCCAATTTATGCCAATTTCCAAGTTAAAAACTACGTCTTTAGTAAATTTCATATTTTGCCCAAATCGTATTCCCACCGTTCGTATAATCGTGATTCAACCTAGATTATAGATAAATATAGATTCGTAGAAAATAGGGAACGAACCAAAGATTGCTATGAAAAAGATAGACATAATAACGGGCATAAGATGACAATTTACTAATTACAGACCTAACGAATTACACTGAAATTGATCTAAAACATCGGAAGCCTATAGGTCTGAAAATATTATGACATAAAAAGGGTTGAATAACGTCGTAGGTTCAAGAACATGGGTAGACCTAACTTAATAGGTAAATTCCCAATGTCTAAAACCAAAGAAAACCAAGAATAGACAGAATAGAGACGTTGGTTCAAGAACATGGGTAGACCTAACTTAATAGGTAAATTCCCAAGGTCTAAAATCAAAGAAAACCAAGAATAGACAGAATAGAAAATCAGGTTTAGACCCAATTTCACAGTCACAAAACTTAAGCAACACTTTCCTAATCATGAATCATAGGTGTTCAGTCACAATTGTCCTTGTTATGTCATAGGCAATAGTTTATGTTTTCTAATCAAAGGCATAGGCTTGTGTTCATAGTCTAGGAAATAATTCTCATAGTCACAGTCACAGTCATAGGCAATGTTCATAGTCATAGGCAATGTTCATAGTCAAAGAGGCATATGGTCCTAAGGTCCATAGTTTCATAGTCACAGTCTTATTTGTCCTCGAATCATGACAGTTCTTAATTAGGTCCAAAGAAATAGGCACTGATTCAAATAGAAAGAATTGGCATACTCTTTTATTCCTTTAATTTCATGTCACGAAAAGAGAAACGTTCAAATCTGAGAAGTAACTGACTTACAAAGATTATATTAGATTCGTAGAAAAACAGTCGTTGAAGTCGTTTGAATCTTCATTTGAATCCTAGCTTGACTTGAATCTCTTCTTGAAAGTCTTGAGCAGCATTTCCTCGTCTTGATTTATTTTATATATTATTTATTTACACATTTTCTCAGAGGCAGCATAAGGATAGAAAATAATTGTGAATAGAGAAGGAGACTAAGGCTGTTTATATAGGATTAGGCGGACGAACCTAGGCAGAAAACGTGACCAAATACATCAGAACGAATCAGGTTCAGAAAACTGGAAAAAGCGGGGGGGGGGGGGGGGGTCGACCCCCAGGTCGACTACCCAGTCGACCTGGGTGCCTTGGGCGGGAAAATTCCCGCCCAGCCCAATCTGGGTCCGATTTTGAATTTGAATTCGCTTTTCTGAACTGTTCGAATTTTAAATCGAATTCTGAAACTTCTGAAGACCATAACTCCTTCATACGGAGTCCGATTAACGTAAACTCGGACTCTATCTCATGCAGAATTCCGAGACGAACGCAATAGCGCAGCCCGTTTCCCTTGATTTTGATTTTAAAATTTAATTCTGCCTTGATTCGTGAATCTTAGTGTTACAGAATTACGGGATGTTACAGAGCCGGAGTCCAAATTCTATACTGGACTGATCCAGAGTGGAGCCGGAACCCGAATTTTATATAGGACTGATCCAATAGGAGCGGGAACCCGAATTTTATACTGGACTGATCCAGTGTGGAGCCGGAGCCAAAAAGTAGCATTTTATTAATGTCACGAGGGTACAATGTTCGGTGGTTTAACCCAAAGCACGACAGGCGACCACAAGTCAGTTCCATGCGCGTATGGGCCTACGTTGCCACTTTGATTACATACAGGATAAAAGAACAAAAGGGTGAGAGGTCGCCAACGAGGACAAACATAAATAATGGACCAAAGTTAGGAGAACCAAGAAGGTTCGTTGAGCGGGGTCAGTTGATGACAATGCCCTAGGGGCGACCGACCCTGCCCCTATCCTGAGATGTTGTTAGGGGCAGAGCAGGTGGTGTAGCTGTTGTTGTTGGGTTTAGGATGTACTACCTAGATCGCCACGCCTGATGCGGGCTTCGATGAGATCACATAACAACCTGCAATGGTCGATGTCATGACCTGGCAGCTCATGGAAAAGGCGGTAGCTGTCAGAGCTTGCTTGTCTCTGAGTCGGGTCCCTCTTAGGGGGCTTTTGGAAAGGTTCAGTATCGTGAATGTGGAGATAAATCCTTTCCAAGACATGATTAAGCTCGGTGTAAGCTATGAACTTTAGCTCGAAGCGAGGCCTTGAGTTCCGGTTGTCCCAAGATTTACCCTTTCCTTTTTCGGGCAGAAAAGGTCCTGCTCCTGTAGTAGAGTTGGTTTGATGGATGGGTTTTTCGTCGTGGGAATCCTCGTCCCTAAGAAATCTTTCGGCTTCAAAGTAGAATTCAGCGAGATCCCTTGGTGTGTCCTGTTACAATGAAGTCCTGAAGTCTGTCTTGTCAAAAATGCTGGAGACGATAGCTATTAGGACCATTGACGGATCTGGCCTGTCAATAGAGGCCACTACTGCATTGAATCATTCAAGAAATTTGCACAGAGTCTCGCTTAGTCTCTGCCTAACTAATGTTAAAGTCATGACGTTCCTTGGTCTGGTAATGTGAACTCTGAGTTGCTCAACAAACCTTCCAACCAAGACGTTCCAGTTGTTAATAGATTCTTGTTCCAATTGTCTGAACCATATAACAGCTATGTCTATTAGATAAAGAGGGAAGCACTTCGCCATAACGTTGTCCAAAGCCGAATGTACTTCCATATAGTGCATGTAGCGCATAAGATGGACTGTAGGATCCTTCCTACCGTCGAAAGCTTCCAACATTAGCAATTCGAAGTTCGGTGGATTTTGAGAGTTCTTGATGTCTGCGAGTAACACAGTCCAACTTGGAAAAGGGTGCCCCGCCGTGGGAGTAGCGTCAAATGGCATTGGCGACTTGACTTTCACTACCCATGCCGAGAAATTGATTCAGATTATGCAAATTGACTCTGGTACCCCCAGCGTCAATCTTAATGTTAGCAAAAGGTCGAGCGCCAAGCAAAATATCCGGCTCGATCTTGACTTGAGGTGCCTCAATGGGTACAAATCAAACATTCACAACTAAGGGAGTTTCTGCGTCCAAAGCTACGCGTACCGACGCCTGAGTGGCATTTTCGATGCCTGATCTTGAGATCTGATTGATGACAGCCTGAGCTGAACCTTGAATGGGATTGGGGTGTTTCCCCCGAACCTAGCCGATCCAATAGTTGTCTGCGGATTGGTGTCAACACGGGGTTGTTCTTCAGGAATTTCCCTCAAGTCGCTAACGCTTGTGAAACACTGGCACTTGTTCCAACATTGTTTCCTTAGCCAGACTTCGTCGTAAATCCTTCGAGTTAGGAGAGAAGAGTGGCCATGGTGGCTTCTTAATGATGGAAATGCTTAACCTATTGCTCTAAGCAAGAAGTGAGATCTTTAGTCAGATCTTTGACGACTCCATCGACGTCGTCTCGGGTGACAAAGTTGGATGGGTACCCGGTCGAGGAGAGTTCTTGTTCCTCCTCCACACCTGCTTCTTCCGAGCGAATCAGCTGCTTCCTTTCATCCATGGCAGGAAGCAAGTAAGATTAGTTTCCGATAGAAAGTTGAAGTTGAATTTCAAAATCTATAGACCAAAGTCGAAAACTGAGATCGAGAACCAAAGCAGAAAACTGAAGTCGAAGCTGTGCGCTCCCCTACCTGGCCCGCCAAAGTGTTGAAGTGGGGAATTTTCACCGATTCAACGCATGCCCTCGAGTGTATGTTCAGTGTAAACACAGAAATCCAAATCTAAAGTAAAGTGATGCAGGGAGAACACAACTTTTTATAGTGGTTTAGTACTAATGCCTACGTCCACTTTATAGTAATCATTCATCGTATATTTGACGATTACAATACTTATACAAGTTCGGACAATTTCTTTATACAAAGTTGTATAATAGAACAACAAAATCCTTTTTAATTTTAAACTTTGACCAAAACGCCCTTCTTCTTCCTTATTAGGTGAAAAATATGTTGACTTGGTCAACGATGTCCAAAAAGTAGCTCCAATGCCCAAAAGTGTGAAAATCTGTCGAAAAGCATACCGAATGTTTAATTGAATGTCCAAAAGTTAAAGGAAAACGTGTATGCAACATTTTAGAAGTCCAAACTATGTCCAATAGTCATGAAGAAGAATATGAGAGCCATTAATGATGCTTGAGAGATCCAAAAAGTCCAAAATTCCAATCAAAATCCCTCTTTGAAGAATGAGGTAGGGGGTATTTATAGGTAATGGGTTAGGTAGGAGTATGTAAGATTTACGGAACACAGTAGGGAATTTCACATCCCTAGAAGATGGGATACAAAATTTTGTATCCCTCACATTACATCCTAAAAAATCGCATCACTTCCACATGGTTGCGTTGAAAAAATTGCATCCTGCCTTTGAAAACTCGCACCCACGAAATCGGGCCAAAAATACATGCAGATCCATCAAAAAATAGTGATCTGCATGGTATTTCCATCGTGCCAGAAATATTTGGAAATTGCCAAATTTCGCATAAAAAACTTTGCATCCCACCGATGCGATCACTGGAAATCGCATTGCCAAAAGTCGGAGCCGCCTCCTTTGATTTGCCAAGAATCTCATATCACTCCACTTCGAAAATCTCGTATCCAGAAAGCCTTGCCAAACACAAGCTGCTTAGGAGATTTTGAGTGATCCGCTCGTGCCTTGCTCTATGCCAAGGAATTCAACATTTACCAAATTCGATAATCCAAGAAAAATATCATATCGCATCCCTCGTGTGCGCATCAGGGAAATCGGTGCCGCGGCTAATGCGATCGGGGAAAAAACAACATTACTCTGAGTGATGCGAGCTCCTGGTTGCCAGAATGATTTGCCTGAGTCCTGTTCATGAAAATTGGTCGAAGCACCGTGTCGATCACCCTTTTCTAAACGTGACATGTTTACCAGAAGATTTGCCAAGAGATTCTGCCGTGTTTTACATGTGGTTTTTCATGATTTTCCCGTGTCGATCAACCAGTTTTGACGTGCCAGATCAGTTTTTGCTAGTTCACCAGATTTTGATGCCGTGAGTCGCGTATGCCATTTTTCGTGATCATGCCACGCCGATTAACTGTTTCTGAGTGCATGACACTGCTTTTACCAGAATCATATATTTCTATACGACGAGTTTCGCCATGTGATCGGACCGATACTTTCAAGCATTTTGAGCTGATTGGACCGAATCGATCACGTATTTTTACTGCGTCAATTTTTCCAAGTCTACCGACGACGATTTTACGAATCAACGCCATTTCTAATCCTTTTCCAAACATGTCGCGACTTCGACCGAATTGCTTTGTGTTTTTTGACGACGTTCTCGACGCATAAGCGCGTCATTAACCAAAATATTGACATGTGACAGCTTTAACCTAAAAGTGTGTCAACAAAATCATACAGATTTACAATGAAAGAAGGATATATTGAATAGTCAACAACGACGTCGTCAACAAAATTTCAAATGAAAATGCATGTTTCTCTCATTATGCCACATATTACAACATTACAGTATGTTTTCAATGGAAAATATGAATATTAAGGAATCTATTGTTATGTCTTATATACCATAGTTGTATTGCTCTCGAATTGACAAATGAATAAAATTATAATATCAAGTAGCACAACTTTAGTTTATTTTCATATTGTTTTAGAAATTGTATTTTCCTTGCTAATAATATTATTAAACCAGACAATCGTCAATTTTATTATGTTTCAAAATAGATTAACATTTCAAAATAGTACCGCTCTTATTTCATAAATGTGAAAATTAGTCACGTATCCTTAAAAACTTTGGAAACTAGAACGACATCCTCCCCATGTTTCAAATCTAAAGCGGGTCCCTATTTTGATAGTTACATGTTTTCCACACAAAAACGCGCTGCAACATAAAAAAATTCAAAAAATCGAAAATATTACTAAAAGCATTCTGAGAAGAAAAAAAGTTGCATACATGTATTGTAACACCTCACCTCCACTAGGATCACTCCTTAGAATGTACTAGCTTTGGAGGGGCGTTATTGTGAAGGTAAACATGCACAGAGATATCGCAAGACAGAATATATAAAAATAAATATAAGTAAAGCAGCGGTAGCAAATAAAAACCCATCATCATCATCTCAGAAAACCAACATAGTCAAGTACATACTATCAAAATGTCATAATCCAAAATACAACATAAGTCTAGATACGTGATAACAAAATACATGGTAAAACATCAGTACTAATCCCCAGAAATAAAAGATAAGCCACAGCTAGCTCAGATCCATACATGAGCTATCCAACAAGCAAGTCAAAGATCCACTAAGCAGATGTAGTCCCTCCCTGAGAACCTGTGGGGGGGGGGGGGGAAACGGAAGAAAAGAAGCGAAAGAAAAACAGGTCAGTCAAAAAGACTGGTAAGCCCTACTACGATCAATCTATAAACTAATAAAGTTAACAGTATGATGGAAACTGAGATGAACATACTGGCAATAGATAAAGGTGACATCACATAGACGAGGTTAAACTTTGCACCACAGTGTACTAGCAAACCCACAACACAGATCTTGATCCCTTAGCCCAAACTTTGGCCCAATAACATGAAGTGACCTTAGTATAAGGCCCAGCCCAACGGTCTAGTCGATCGGCTCCCTATAAAACCTAACACGTCAAGTGTTGGTGTCCATACGGCCCACATGGATGTAGTCAGACTGTGCTGGGTCCACCTTCGGGTGTATCAAGCCCTCGGGTGTCAACCCCAGACACCTAAGCAATAATGCACAGTCTAAGCCTACTGGTACCCGTGCCTCGAGTTTGTCCAACATCGGACTACGTGCACGTCCGTAGCCCGCCGGACCCGCACCGCTGTACCACTCAGCCGTCGCTTTGGTCGCTTACATCAGTCCAGTAATCGTGCCCCGCCCTAGCCTAGCCTCTAGGGTTGTGAATGATACCAAACTGGGATTACTGCTGGAACAGACCACGTTGCTAGGGTTTCTAAGAGGGTTAAGTGTGGTTTTAACCCCTCACTAATCCTGGATTAAATTAGTTAAGTGTAACCACTTAACCCCATCTAATCTTCGCATCCCCATTATTGGTTAAGTATTAGTGGGCCATGACTTAACCCTAATCATGAGGCATCAATTACTTAATGCACCCAACCTCTCACATTAGACATCCGTGGTTACCTGGGAAGATTTACACCACGTCTAGATCTAACCTCGGGTCTTATGGTGCAACATGACCAACTACCCACATTAGACCCCACGTTGTGGTTACCTGGGAAGATTTACACCACAACTAGGTCTAACCTCGAGTTGGCCATATCATGTTATCTAATGTCATGTCCCCTTTAGAACATATTTACAAGTTAACATATACTTGGGTAGACCTAACTTAATAGGTAAATTCCCAAGGGGTAGACCTAACTTAATAGGTAAATTCCCAATGTTTTAGTTTCATGTATTTTTAAGTTTACCCAAACCCTCCCAACGTCATTATCTCGCTTATATATTTGTCATAACGCATAAGGGTAAAAAGGTAACTTGGCAAAACATACATGATGAACTTCACATATCATAATAAGGATGCATACGTGTTAAACTTGCAAACCATGTCATGGTGAACTCACATAAACATGCATAGCTTATTAAATATGCATAACATGGTAAAGTGAACTTGCATAGTCATGCATAACCTACTAAACTTGCATAACATGGTAAGGTGAACTTGCATAACCCATGAAACTTGCATAACATGGTAAGGTAAACTTGCATAACCCACAAAACATGTATAGCATGGTAGGGTGAACTTGCATAAGCATGCATAATACATTGAACATGTAGAACATGGCATAGAAAACTCGCATATGCATACATAACTTATGAAACATGTAAGACATGGTATAGTGAGTTCGCATAAGCATGCATAGCTTAAGAAACATATGAAACATGACATAGTGAGTTCGCATAAGCATGCATAACTTATGAATCATATAAAACATGGCCTAGTGAGTTCGCATAAGCATGCATAATCAACTAAACTCACATAAATCTCAATTTTCACCAAACATTAACTTTAGAGTTTGTAAAGTGAAGGTAAGAGGGCTTACAAATATAAACAAGTCACAAATCCACCAAATAAGATGAAGAAGCCCTTTTAAAACCCAAAACAAAGCCTCAAATAAGAAAACCCTTTTGCAAAATCCCAAAAACACAAACTTAGCAAATCAAACTTGCTACCTAATGAAGTATGCAAGTTATTAAGCACTCATACAACATAGAAAAGGTTGTATGATCATCATATCTTCATAGGATTAAACTTTGAGGAAGGTGGAGGCTAGGGATTTCAGGTGGAGGCCATTTGAAGATTCAAATTGACATAGTTTAGTTGCTAGATTGATTAATGAGGCTTTAGGGTAGGATTAGGGGTATATTTATAGAAGATTAGAGTGTTTTTAGCCCTAGGATTAACCCTAGATTAGGTTTGGCCCGTCAGATCTCAGAATTCTCCAGAACCAAGCCACAAGACCCAACCCAAATCAGAAATGGTGCACCAGGCTAAGCTGCCTGGGCACCCCCTGTCGACAGGGCTGTCGACAGGGCTGTCGACACCCTGGGTGCCCTGTCGACGTGCCTGTCGACATGGGCCCCCTGGCGGGAATTTTCCCGCCTAACCCAGATTAGCCCTAATTCCTGTTTTTAATTTGAAATTTAAATCTGTTTTTAGGATAGAAATTTCTGAAAACTTCAATGGGCCTTAACCGGGTCATACGGACTCCGATTTTCGAAAACTCGGACTCTATTTCGCGTATTTTTCCGAGATGAACGCAATGGCATAGCTCGTTTTCCCCTGATTCTGATTTTTGAATTAAATTCTGCCTCGATTTATGTTATAACAGTTTATTGAAAATACGGGTTGTTACATTCTCCCCTCCTTAAAGGATTTCGTCCCCGAAATCTTCAAGTTAGGAAGAACATATCCTACCATCCAACATCCATCTACTCAAAACATCATCCACGAGCAGCCATTGTCCCTAAAAGATTCTAAATGCTGTATGAACATATGCAAAAGTGTGTGTATATGTACCTATCTAATGCAATGATCAATGCAAAATATGTTAGTGAAATGTATCCATATGTATGCAAATCCCTAACATAATGTATAATATCTATATGCGTGCTCAATCATACATCCATATGCAACATCCATGTGATTGCATACAAATTTCATCCAAGAATAAGCATAAACACTCATGCACATGCAATATGAGGAGTGTGTGAGCCGATCTAGTACCTAATGTGTATCATGCATCCACGAGTAACCACTTGCAACCATCAAACATAACATGTCTCAAGCACATGTTTCATCCAAAAGGGTTCCTACCTAAGGTTCTCATGACAAGTTTAGCACGACAACTAGATAAACATGGATAGCAAAGAGAAAGTTACGCTAAATAAAGGAAAGAGATTGAGAGTGTACCCTCAAAAAGAAATGGATAAAGCCCACGCATCTTCTCCTCGGTTTCCCAAGTTGCGTCCTCTTCGGCTTCACCCCATTGAACTTTCACCAATCTGACCTCACGATTCCTCAGCTTCTTGGTCTCTGTCCCCAAGATACGAATCGGAGCTCTTCTTAAAGTTGCTTCTTTCTCTACTTCCACGTCTTCAAGCATGCTAGGTTCAACCACCTCAGCGGACTCATGCAGGCACTTTCGGAGATGCGAGACATGAAAGACGTTATGCACTCCGGACAACTTCTCGGGCAATTGCACTTTATAAGCCATCTTCCCAATTCTCTCAATGATGGGGAAGGGTCCAACAAATCTCGGTGCTAGCTTCCCAACAGCTCCAAATCGGACCACGTTCCGCAAAGGAGAAACCTTCACGAAAACCTTGTCCCCAACCTCAAACTCCAATTCGGACCTTCGCCTGTCAGCATAGGATTTCTGCCGGTCTTGGGCCGCTTTCATCCGTCTTCTAATCAATTCGACCTTCTCGGATGTGTCCCTAATCATGTCGGGTCCAAGTATAAGCTTATCTGTGGACTCCCACCAACATGTAGGTGACTTGCACGGCCTCCCATATAAAGCCTCAAACGGCGCCATCCCTATGCTCGCCTGATAACTGTTGTTATACGCAAACTCGACAAGAGGAAGATGGTCTTCCCAAGCACCACCAAAATCCAGGATGCAAAGCCTCAACAAGTCCTCAAGTACCCTATTCACCCTTTCTGTTTGGCCGTCTGTTTGTGGGTGATAGGCCGTACTCAGGTTCAATTTCGTGCCCATAGCCTCCTGCAAACTGTTCCAGAACTGACTAGTAAAGATGGGGTCGCGGTCACTGACTATGCTGGAAGGGACTCCATGTAGTCGCACTATCTCACGAAGATATACTGATGCTAGTCCAGATGCGGTTCTTTTGCTCTTTACTGGGATAAAATGAGCACTCTTCGTGAGCCTATCCATAATGACCCATATGCTCGTGTTCCCCTTCCTGGACCTTGGAAGCCCATCAATAAAGTCCATAGAAATGCTCTCCCACTTCCATAGCGGGACCTCTAGCGGATGTAATAGCCCACCGGGCTTCTTTGACTCAGCTTTTACTCTCTGACAAATAACACATCTCGAGACAAACTCCGCTACATCCTTCTTCATTCCAGGCCAGAAGAAAACGTGCTTCATGTCCTTATACATCTTATCACCACCTGGATGTATGGTTATCTTGGAGCGGTGTGCTTCCTCAAGAACTTTTCTCACCAAATCTTCTACCATCGGAACACAAAGCCTTCCATCCCTCCTCAGCCAACCCTTATCGTCTATGGAATATCGAGCAAGGTGACTAGATGTCTCCCCTCGAACCAGCTTGTCCATGGTCTCAATTATCTGGGGGTCTTCCTTCTGTGAAGCCCCGACTTGATCTAGAAGGGTAGGCCTGAGCTCTAGAGATGCCAAGGAACCGGTCACCGACTCCATTGCCAAAGAGAAATCAAAGGTCGCCAAGAACTCTAAATTCTTCATCTCAACAAATAGAGGACTTAGCGTCAACCTTTTCCTACTCAACGCATCCGCTACAACATTCCCCTTGCCAGGGGTATAGGATATCTCAAAATCATAGGAAGCCAAAAATTCCATCCATCTCTGCTGTCTTAAGTTCAGATCTTTCTGCGAAAAGAGATACTTCAAAGACTTATGATCAGTATATAACTCAAATCTCTCTCCCAGAAGATAATGACGCCATGCTTTGAGCGCATATACAATCGCTGCCAGCTCTAGATCATGAGTGGGATAATTCCGCTCATGCACCTTAAGTTGCCTCCCACCAAAACATATAACTCTGCCCTCTTGCATCAGAACGGCACCCAATCCCGTGCCACAAGCATCAGTGTACACGGTAAATATCTTACCACCATCGGGTAAGGCTAGAACTGGTGCGGAGGTAAGGGCTCTTTTGAGTCTCTGAAAAGCAAGCTCACAATCCATATTCCAAGCAAAGACTAAGTTCTTCTTCGTCAACTTAGTAAGAGGAGCGGATATCTTTGCGAAGTCCTTGATGAACTTCCGATAGAAACCCGCAAGACCCAGAAAGCTTCTCACCTCGGTTGCATTCCTTGGAGTCTTCCAATCCTGAACTACAACCACCTTAGCGGGATCCACTGCCAAGCCTTGCTTGGATACGATATGCCCAAGAAATCTGACTTCCCTTCTCCAAAAGTGGCACTTGGAGAACTTGGCTTTTAACTGGTGTGCTCTGAGTGTATCCATCACCTCTACTAGGTGCCTCGCATGCTCTTCCTCATCCTTGGAGAAGACCAGAATATCATCAACAAAGACCACGACAAACTTATTCAAGAACTCCCGAAACACCCTACTCATCAAATCCACAAAATACGCGGGTGCATTCGTCAAACCGAACGGCATAACAAGCCATTCAAAGAATCCGTCTGGAGTTCTGAATGCAGTTTTGTCTATACTGTCTTCAGCCACTCTGAGCTGATGAAAACCCGTAGCAAGATCAAGCTGAGAGAAAACAGAAGCACCAACAAGTTGATCAAAGAGATCGTCGATCCTCGGTAACGGGTGTCTGTTCTTCTTAGTCAGCTTATTCAATTCTCTATAATCCACACAGAGTCGAAGAGAGCCATCTGCCTTAGTTGCAAACACCACAGGCGCTCCCCATTCGGATATACTCCTTCTGATGAAGCCCTTCTCAAGCAATTCTTTCACTTGCTTGCTCAGCTCCCGTCTCTCACGCGGAGCCATATGCCGAACGGGCAAAGAAACAGGTTTAGCATTATCTACCAGATAGATGCGAAAGTCAATCTCTCGTTTAGGGGGCAACCCCTTAACTTCTTCAAACACATCTGGATAATCCCGGACCACCCTTACAGACTGAAGGGCCTCCTCTGATGAGTCGAGAGATTCTAGATAGCATAACATGACGGGATTCTTCGGATTGCATGAAATCTCTAAGGTGTTGCCCAGGCGAGTCACAAGCCTTACAACCCTATGCTCACAATCCAGCATGGCTCCATATCTAGACAGCCAATCCATGCCCAAGATCAATCCGTATCCCCTGAAACCTAGAACATACGCACTACACAAGAATTCAACGCTGAGTATAGAGATCCTCAGATCCTCACATATCATAGATAGATGAGCAGAACCCCCAATGGGATTCGAGACACAAACGGGATCATCCACTAAGCTAGTACTGAGGTGCAAGCTATCAACAAGATTAGATGAAATAAAGCTATGTGATGCACCGGAGTCAAACAAGGTACGCATTGGAAGATCAGAGATATAAACAAGGTTCTCAACAGAAACACTACCTCGCTCGGGAACTGAAGCGGCATTGAGAGCATGAACTTGCCCTCCTGAAGATCCAGCCTGTCCTTTCTTCTTTGGGCATTCTTTGCTGAAGTGCCCAGCTCTCCACAAGAAAAGCATCCACCACTAAGCTTCCTTTTCTTCTTCCTGCAATCCTTAGCGAAGTGCCCAGCTATGCCACAGTAATTGCACTTCCCCTTGCCTTTGTTGTTGCCCTTCTTGTTCTTATTCTGATTTCCTTGACTGCTTTGACCTTGGTTGCCTTTGCCTTGAGAATCAGCCTTCTTTGCTTGAGTATCGCCCGACTTGACTTCCTTCTTTCCCTCTCCCTGAAGCAGAGCCATGTTGACCAAACTCTCGAAAGTGGCTCCATGCGGAATATGTGACATCGCCAAGCCCTGTAGCGGCTCATTCAATCCTCTGGCAAATCGAAGAGCCTTCTTCTCCGGGGTGTTTACTATATCCAAACCAAAGCGGGCCAGCTGATTAAACTTGTTCACATACTCCTTGACAGACATATCTCCTTGCTTTAATGCAATGAACTTCTCCATTTGTAAATTCGCCTCAGCTGAAGATAGAAACTTGGTCACAAATCTAGCCCTCAAATCGGCCCAAGTCTCAACGGGCCTCGTCCCATTGGTGACCTCCCACCAATAGGCCGCCTCATCCTTCAAAAGCCATACGGTCAATAAGATTTTCCTCTCGTCATCGATCCCAAAGATAGCAAACAAGTCCTCCGTGTCCTTCAGCCAATTCCTAGCTTCAACGAAAGATTCCGTGCCTAGGAAATTCTTGCCTCCCATTGCCTTGAAGTCTTTACAAACCTTTGTAAACTCAATCTGAGGATGCTGAGGGGGAGGAGGAGGAAGAGGAGCCTCAGCAACGGGAGGGGGAGGAACATTAGCAACGGGAGGGGGAATATTAGCTGCTGGAGGAGGGGGAGCAGGAACCACCGGAGGAGGGATATTAGGGATAGGATTCTCAACTACAGGAGGAGGAGTGGGAGTAGGGTTGGCGGGACCAGCTGCCGCCCTAGCTTCTAGGAGTCTCCTATACCAGAGTGGTACGTTCACTCCATCTGGGATGTCAAGATTCTCAGCCATACTGAAACAAAAGATAAGATAAGATCAGGTCAAGGGAACGAATGATAATGCTGATGGCTTTTGGGTATTAGCCTTAAAATAATCTAGACTTTATTTTGGAAAATACTTAGTAGGTTTTTGAAAATAGTTTTTCAAAAGGGTTTTTTTTTTTCAAAAGTTTTGTTCAATCTTGTTAACCTCGTGCTCTGATACCAAATGTAACACCCCACCTCCACTAGGATCACTCCTTAGAATGTACTAGCTTTGGAGGGGCGTTATTGTGAAGGTAAACATGCACAGAGATATCGCAAGACAGAATATATAAAAATAAATATAAGTAAAGCAGCGGTAGCAAATAAAAACCCATCATCATCATCTCAGAAAACCAACATAGTCAAGTACATACTATGAAAATGTCATAATCCAAAATACAACATAAGTCTAGATACGTGATAACAAAATACATGGTAAAACATCAGTACTAATCCCCAGAAATAAAAGATAAGCCACAGCTAGCTCAGATCCATACATGAGCTATCCAACAAGCAAGTCAAAGATCCACTAAGCAGATGTAGTCCCTCCCTGAGAACCTGTGGGGGGGGGGGGGAACGGAAGAAAAGAAGCGAAAGAAAAACAGGTCAGTCAAAAAGACTGGTAAGCCCTACTACGATCAATCTATAAACTAATAAAGTTAACAGTATGATGGAAACTGAGATGAACATACTGGCAATAGATAAAGGTGACATCACATAGACGAGGTTAAACTTTGCACCACAGTGTACTAGCAAACCCACAACACAGATCTTGATCCCTTAGCCCAAACTTTGGCCCAATAACATGAAGTGACCTTAGTATAAGGCCCAGGCCAACGGTCTAGTCGATCGGCTCCCTATAAAACCTAACACGTCAAGTGTTGGTGTCCATACGGCCCACATGGATGTAGTCAGACTGTGCTGGGTCCACCTTCGGGTGTATCAAGCCCTCGGGTGTCAACCCCAGACACCTAAGCAATAATGCACAGTCTAAGCCTACTGGTACCCGTGCCTCGAGTTTGTCCAACATCGGACTACGTGCACGTCCGTAGCCCGCCGGACCCGCACCGCTGTACCACTCAGCCGTCGCTTTGGTCGCTTACATCAGTCCAGTAATCGTGCCCCGCCCTAGCCTAGCCTCTAGGGTTGTGAATGATACCAAACTGGGATTACTGCTGGAACAGACCACGTTGCTAGGGTTTCTAAGAGGGTTAAGTGTGGTTTTAACCCCTCACTAATCCTGGATTAAATTAGTTAAGTGTAACCACTTAACCCCATCTAATCTTCGCATCCCCATTATTGGTTAAGTATTAGTGGGCCATGACTTAACCCTAATCATGAGGCATCAATTACTTAATGCACCCAACCTCTCACATTAGACATCCGTGGTTACCTGGGAAGATTTACACCACGTCTAGATCTAACCTCGGGTCTTATGGTGCAACATGACCAACTACCCACATTAGACCCCACGTTGTGGTTACCTGGGAAGATTTACACCACAACTAGGTCTAACCTCGAGTTGGCCATATCATGTTATCTAATGTCATGTCCCCTTTAGAACATATTTACAAGTTAACATATACTTGGGTAGACCTAACTTAATAGGTAAATTCCCAAGGGGTAGACCTAACTTAATAGGTAAATTCCCAATGTTTTAGTTTCATGTATTTTTAAGTTTACCCAAACCCTCCCAACGTTATTATCTCGCTTATATATTCGTCATAACGCATAAGGGTAAAAAGGTAACTTGGCAAAACATACATGATGAACTTCACATATCATAATAAGGATGCATACGTGTTAAACTTGCAAACCATGTCATGGTGAACTCGCATAAACATGCATAGCTTATTAAATATGCATAACATGGTAAAGTGAACTTGCATAGTCATGCATAACCTACTAAACTTGCATAACATGGTAAGGTGAACTTGCATAACCCATGAAACTTGCATAACATGGTAAGGTAAACTTGCATAACCCACAAAACATGTATAGCATGGTAGGGTGAACTTGCATAAGCATGCATAATACATTGAACATGTAGAACATGGCATAGAAAACTCGCATATGCATACATAACTTATGAAACATGTAAGACATGGTATAGTGAGTTCGCATAAGCATGCATAGCTTAAGAAACATATGAAACATGACATAGTGAGTTCGCATAAGCATGCATAACTTATGAATCATATAAAACATGGCCTAGTGAGTTCGCATAAGCATGCATAATCAACTAAACTCACATAAATCTCAATTTTCACCAAACATTAACTTTAGAGTTTGTAAAGTGAAGGTAAGAGGGCTTACAAATATAAACAAGTCACAAATCCACCAAATAAGATGAAGAAGCCCTTTTAAAACCCAAAACAAAGCCTCAAATAAGAAAACCCTTTTGCAAAATCCCAAAAACACAAACTTAGCAAATCAAACTTGCTACCTAATGAAGTATGCAAGTTATTAAGCACTCATACAACATAGAAAAGGTTGTATGATCATCATATCTTCATAGGATTAAACTTTGAGGAAGGTGGAGGCTAGGGATTTTAGGTGGAGGCCATTTGAAGATTCAAATTGACATAGTTTAGTTGTTAGATTGATTAATGAGGCTTTAGGGTAGGATTAGGGGTATATTTATAGAAGATTAGAGTGTTTTTAGCCCTAGGATTAACCCTAGATTAGGTTTGGCCCGTCAGATCTCAGAATTCTCCAGAACCAAGCCACAAGACCCAACCCAAATCAGAAATGGTGCACCAGGCTAAGCTGCCTGGGCACCCTCTGTCGACAGGGCTGTCGACACCCTGGGTGCCCTGTCGACGTGCCTGTCGACATGGGCCCCCTGGCGGGAATTTTCCCGCCTAACCCAGATTAGCCCTAATCCCTGTTTTTAATTTGAAATTTAAATCTGTTTTTAGGATAGAAATTTCTGAAAACTTCAATGGGCCTTAACCGGGTCATACGGACTCCGATTTTCGAAAACTCGGACTCTATTTCGCGTATTTTTCCGAGACGAACGCAATGGCATAGCCCGTTTCCCCTGATTCTGATTTTTGAATTAAATTCTGCCTCGATTTATGTTATAACAGTTTATTGAAAATACGGGTTGTTACATGTATGCAACTATTACCAATAGTTATATACATGTATGCATATAGTCATCCAATGTTTTCTATTGATAATATGGATTAGTATATGCATACATGTATGCAACTATTACCAATAGTTGCATACATGTATGCATATAAAGTTGAACTAAGTTGCATGTGTTACGAATAGTTGCATACATGTATGCTACTATTCGTAACACATACAGCTTAGTTCAACTTTATATGCATACATTTATGGAACTATTCGTAACACAAGCAGCTTAGTTCAACTTTATATGCATATATGTATGCAACTATTACCAATAGTTGCATACATGTATGCATATAAAGTTGAACTAAGCTGCATGTGTTACGAATAGTTGCATACGTGTATGCAACTATTCTGTATAAGTGCATACATGTATGCAACAAAGATAAAAAGGAGGAAGGCTTACGAAAATGTGAATAAATGTATTTTTTTTATTCTATATAAGTGCATAAATGTATGCAACAATGTCTACAAACTGTGAATGCTTGAAAAAACAGGACAGAATTGAATATGCATAAAAGTATGTGTATATTGCACTTTAACTACATACATGTATGCATTTATACTGCAGTTTAATGCATCACTGAAATATATGCATGAATGTATGCAACTATGTACAAATAAATAGGTGCATCTTTAGATGCATAATACTGTTGTTTCGGTGCTTTTATGTTTTCTTGGTTTTTGATGTTTTTTTTTGGTGTTTTAACGCATGATTTTGATGATGACTGATTGTTGTATTTAATTATGAATTTACACGATTTTTTTATTTTATTTTTTGTGATTTTTTGATGATTTTTTGAAAAAACAGGGATGTAATTTATAAAAAGTTTAGAAGCGGATATGATCCTGATTTTGAAACTTAATAGGGACTGAGACAAACTGACCCTTTATAAATTGTATTGATGTTGTAGATGACACATTCATATTGACACACGTAATGTAGATCAGGCTATTCCATATATTAATTTAGAATGTTTTGCTACATAAAATATATTAGCAGCATAATCATCTGATTTATAATTTGCTTATGTTATGGTTGATTTGAACAATGTTGTTGACGATAGTAGAATTTTTACTACAGTTATAAATGGTAGGAACTTTAAATTTTCTTATATTCTAATAGGACAATATTATTTAGTAGGTTAATGATACCCACTTCCGACTGGATATTTAACACCTTGTTGAAATATTAGAACCATGTTTCTTTTTTATCTGAAATCGCACACAACTGAAATTTGGAGATATTTCTTTTTTAAAATTTGTATCATTAAAGTTAATGTATGATAACAGAAAGAGCATCCGCAATATGAAAGAAAAAGTTTATTATTTAAACGAATATGCAAATTGTCATTGCTACGCTTGTTATACGCAGTTTTGTATGAAGGCACAATAGTGGCAATCCAAATCTTATGACTTTATCTTGATCTTGTTCTAGAAGAATGCTATGAGGAATATTATGTTATGAGAAATACCACAAATATGATGACCAAATAAGTATATCAACACCTAGGCAATGAAATGACAAAATTTTATAATATCATAAGAGGTGAAATTATTACTGCATGCTTGCACTGAAATATTATATTTATACTATTTTATCTGTACCTATAAATTGTATTTGTCTTTTAAATATAGTAGTATTTTTAACTGAATTTTTTTAATGTATTTCATTTAAGTTGCAATTATAGATGCATGCTACATGTTGCAACAAATAGTTAATATAATATTTAATTTAAAATGCTATACTCAAATACACGATTCAAATACGCCTTTCACATCAACAAAACACATTCCTTCCACAACCAAATAACTTGTTATACACGCTCAAATGTTACATTTAAATACCTTTCCCATGTTGCAAAGATGAATCAATAAGAATAACCAAATACACTATAAGATATACAGTGTGGGTAATAATGGTTATTTGTTGTCGTCATCCATCGCTAACTGCTGGTAACCGACACAAAAATCGTCCCTTTTCGTATCATTGATCAAAGAAAAAGGAATGGTTTACCTAGCGTTGTCATGACTATATCGAGGTTAGTGACGACACAGTCATTGCTAGCTGAAGACAACCGATAAGCATGTGTCATGATAATGTAAATCACATAAATACAAAAAGAGCATCACTAGCCGTTGGTAACCTATCACCAGTGAGCCGTCGGTAGTATGAAACTTTATTTTACATTTAAGTTATTGTTTCGACCATCAAGCTCGTAACGACCCGTCTCTCGTAATACTCAAAACTTAGCATATTACAATATCGCCTTACTTTTAAGTGTTATAAAAAATAGATTGTTGGGGGTAAAATTAAAACAAATACTTAGCCAAGACATCGAGATCTCACAATGGAATGAAACATATAAATATGCAGAATATACAAAAATAGAAATAGAATAACAATATATAATAGACCGCATTAGCAGTAGAAACTAATAAATAAATACCAGTACAATATAGTTGAAAAACATCAACCCAAAAGCATGAAATTCTGAATAAATATCTGACATAATAGTCTCATATATAATGTAACAACCCGAATTCTGACAGATCGAATTCTTTTTCAAAATTATAATCCATCAAAACCGGTTTTGGTTGCTCTGGTATCCTACAGAAAAGACAAAGATATAAAATATATCAGAGCTTAGAAAATATCTCACAAGGGAATGGATAAAGTATAATATAGTCAAAGTATAGCCTTACCGTAGTAATAATACTGCCTAACCAGTATTCAAAGCTATCATATCTCTGCCACAAATCTAACCTGCGAGTATGTTATGAGGAGGGGTCAGAACACAAGTTCTGGTGACTGGATTTAAACTATACACTTTGGATAATCCTATATATACCATTCAATCACATTTTCTTATTTTATTAGGTTACTTAGGTTAACAGCACTCAAGGCTTGCACACACGTCGTACCCATTTACTTCCCAGTGGATTAACCTAATACAGTATATATGTAGCTACCCTCAATATTGAGGTACACCGCATGGTACCCCACTCGCACGGTCTCCAACGTAATGCCACAGAATTGAACGCAGTCCCGCATCCTACGCCGGAGTGGCGTACGGATCTCTACATAACAATATTACGTTCTTCTTACATCTATCATTACTACGCTACGTAAGCGTATGGGCTGCTACCTTCGATCGAATCAGATTTTATACTAGAGTAATGCCCTCAAGTCTACGATACACCACCAAGAGCAGACATGCATGTATCTAGACTTTCCTACGTACGTATCGTCAATCATATTCGATGCCTTAACTGCACATATTGTGCACCGAGTTCCGTAGCAGGGCTATACAAGAAACACAGAACTCATTCTGGAGCTTTTCCATATTTGTACAGGCCCGCCTTTAAGGGCCTCAAAATACAGATATCCCTCGGTTTGTTTTCCATGGTGGCTATCGCCGCACCTTTGCCCCTCCCTTAACTAGTAAAGACTACAAGGGCTAAGTGACTTGCCCCTAACAAACAATCTAATCATACAGTTGGCATCTCCCCTCAACCACCGTACCTCGATAGTGAAAGGTGAACGGTATATTGGGTTTATCCCTAGCCTTTTCGCATCCCACTGGTCGCCGACGACGGGTACCCGACGATCTACTATCCTTGTTGGTCCTGACCTCGCCTCCCATTAAGGCGATCGCCGAATCACCCTAGTGTCACCTCGTCACAGCATTCTGACTGCAAAGTTACTTTTGTAGTCAAGGCCCACCCACCTGGTAGTAACGCGCAGACCCAACCTCTGCGAGCACAGCCTAAATATCTGCCACCGCACAGAGGACTACCAGGAGCACCTTACATACCTCAGGAAGCCGTGTGCTTCCTCTTCCAGTCTTTCGAAGCCGACAGAATAATCAGATGAACGTGTGCTCCCCTCGTTCCTCATGACACTACGATGATCTACCACGTTGGGTTACTCACCCTCAAACGTGCAGACTGGTCCAAGCGCCTCATTTTATTATGTTATTAGACCGTATGTCTAAACACTCCTTTATGCGCTTGCTTTACCTCATCAAGTTTCCATTTAACTTGGTTATTCCCATTCTCATTGACTTCTTATTCAAGTTACCAAGTTCCTCTTGCTTACTAATTTTAGTCATATATCTTAACCCATTTAAGTTTATTAATAAGCCCACAACATGTTACTCTCTAGATTGTGATCCAGGGTCTGTAATCCACAATCTCTTTATACTCTTGTTTGATTTCATAGTTACAATAACATGTTTTACTTAATATGTAATTAAGTATATCTCTTAAACAAAATAGACTTCTTCACAATGGAGATAAACTTCGCTTCAAACTTAGTTTGGAACAACTCCCATGAAATATCCTCTTCAGGAGTCTCAAGTGTGACAAAGTTCCACCAGTCCATTGCTCTGCCCAATAACTACCTTGATGCAAGTTTCGTCTTTGTTGCATCATCAATGCCCAAGTCCTTGAAGATTCAAATACAAGTATCCAACCACCTTTGAACCTCTTCAACTGGTTTAGTCCCCTTGAACTATTTCCCTCCCAACGAGGTAAAGTTTTTGCATAATTTTGCAAATTCTATAGCTCTAGGCATTGGAACTCCAACTTCAATCGTAGCTGCCACTGGAGCGGGGTTCCTTCGAAGGCATGCTTCTATCATAGCTTCAAACATGGTCGGGTAATCATGTGCACTGCCATTTCCCCCTCCAGCACTAGCTTCCCTAGCAGCGTGTCTCGATGGCCGGCTACTCATTCTAAATCTGCAATTTAAAATAATTAGCCACTTGCAAAAAAAACTGCTAAAGAATACAACCGCTACTACGATATATGCTAATTAATATATATAGTATGCATCCAACTGAAATCTGCAAGTAAGTCTCTCAAACATAATTACTTCCTTGAACTTTGGCTAAAAATCGTTAACCAGAGCTATACCAAATGTGACGACCGCCCACACCCTCCGCACTAGACAAGAGGAATAATGCGCTGAAAGGTGTGCCAGGCAGCTATGGACGATCGTCAAGGTATGACATATAAGAAGGATCTGCCGTAAACTCACAGCGCAAGGATATAATATAATAGAACATATATAACAGGTAGTGATAGTGAAGCTAAAACACCAAAACACCAAAACTTTCATAACAACTAGAAAGTTATATCCATACACGTGGATGACAACAACAGTGTTTGTATAATCTCACTACAACACTAAGAGAAATAGCAAACAGCTGAAACAAATACTAGCTAGTAGTAAAGATAGTACGATAGCCTCCTGCACGCCTCCGAATAGCTACACTGTCCCCACTAAGCTATCACCTTTCACCTGGCACCTAGTCTGCCCGTCCAAACAATCGAATGAACAACCCAAGGTAATAAGAGGAAAACATAAAACCTTGAATCATACAACAGTCTTAGTAAGCGATAAAACAGCTAACAAACTTCATCAATAAAGTATATGAGAATGGGTAAATAAACGAACTAATCTACCCAGCTCCAGATAAGAACTTACTCCTGCCTTCCCCACCCCTGACAGTGATAGCCTTTACGATTCATACAACCAAAGGAATAATAATTTAGCCATGGTAACCAGAACAACTATTCATACATAGCAATCAATGTTTCAAATCTCGCAAATATCACCCGAGATCTCCTCCGAGATCTAGTTTTGGGCTCCTTCCGAAACGAAACAACAAATATCACTCTAAATCTCCTTTCGAATATATCGCACGAGATATTGCAATATCAAACGATATATCGACCGAGACGAAATACTGAAATATCTTTCGAGATCTTAGTTTTTTTGATTAAAATTTAAATTTGTGCCTGAACTAGAACTATAATTAAAAAACTCAAATCTAGCCATATCAATCTTTTTTTATTTTACATTTTGCATGTTAAATGACTATATTGTATGTTCGTATATGTTTTACAATGCTTATGATTTTCATATTCGTCTTTTTACATATATGTTACTTATGAAATTATGTATTTTATGGTCTATTTACGCTGAATTTTTTAATATTTTAGATCCTTTTAATGTTTCTTGTCTAACAATAATCATGTTTTAAGCATATTACTAATTTGAGTATGAATGATCTTTCGCAAAATAAAGAATAAGAAAGTTATTTTGCATTTTAAGTTTAAGTTACTATGTTTTTGATAGCATTCGTAAAAATCGTTTTGTTGAAATATCACTTTTAACATATTATGTACCCCGAGATTATTCCGATATGACCTTTCATACCGGAGATGAAAATCTGAGACGAACTCCCGAGTTAGACTCATCTCGTCCGAGATCTCCCCCGATATGAGACCGAGTCTATAAAATCCCCGAGAAGAAACGCGATCGATATTCGAGATTTAAAACCTTGATAGCAATAGCAACTCAATCATGATCACAACAAGCATTCAAACGTCCATGACTGACTCTGGCTATCACCGCCAACCTCGCTTTGGAATCTTCATTATCGTATGCCTGGCTAACAACTCGCCTTGTCAAGGACCATACACGATGCCCCGGTTCTAGCAAAAACCTACACGCTATACTCAACGTGTGTCTAGGCCATACACGACGCCTAGGTACTCGACCTACAATTGGTCTCAAATTGTACCCCTGCTTTGAGTCCAGTAGAACTTACGACAACAGAAATTCCTTGGCCTTCTCATCTCTAGTCGGTATCAATTACGACTATTTATTAGCTCAGAACACTTTAGAGCAATCACTTCACACGAACTCAATACATCCTTGAGTCGTTTCCACATTCGTCACATCCGACGAACGATTCACCTCACTTCGTCATTCCTCCATGGAATTCGCTTCGAAGTCACACCATCATCGAGCCAAATTACATCACTGTGATGCGGTTAGGGTTCGGGGGGTTGTCCCCAAAAAATATTTTTTTCAGACCTTTTTGTTCAAATCTGAATCATACCCGAAAATATGATTTTTCTAGAAACGACCCTGTGCGACTGACCAAAGATTGACCGACCCTTCACTTGCTCGACCGACCATGCTACTAGAGCCCTTGCTGCTCAACCCACCTGCATCCCCAATTCCCCAATTTCTCATCTGTACGACCAATCCAAACTCCTGAGTACGACCGACCCAAACTCCTTCCGAAACTAGAACTCTCAGACCTGCTTGACCGACCCACACAAAGACCGACCCGACCCAGATGAAGCCGACCGACCAGAACATGGTCTTGACTTGTTCTCCAAGACACATTTTGGGACCGACCGACCTACCCGGGCTTGCTCGACCAACCCAAAACCTGCACATCTCCATTTCAACTCCGATTTCGACCAAAACTTCGCCAAACGATACATACGACGAAACCAACTCATCCAATATGACCACAAGCACGATATGAAATCAATAATACCACCAATATGACAATTCCATCAAAAATAATGTAAAGTTCACTAAAAATCACCATAAATGTACATATGAACAAAATCATGGATCTAACTTGCACATTCACATGAAATATCATAGAAATTACCTATCTAAACTTGCTAAATCAGATCTTAGGGTGATTTATATGAAAATGGACTTACCATTGCATAGATCTATGGAAAAATACTTGAATTTAATGAAAAACATAAACAAACACTTATACACTTCATTGAATCCATGTAAGAGATGCATATCACTCACCGATTCTCCCAAACAAGCAAAAATCAACGAAATATGAATCCGGACAGCAAGCACCTTGCAGCAAACACCTTGATCTGATGAATCCTTGCCTCGATTGATGTAGATCTAGGCTCCAATGGTGTAGATCTATGATTTCCCTCCTTGGATTATGATTTTTATTGGTGGAAAGGTGTTAAAGGATAAGCACTAGGCACCAAATGAGACAATGAAAAACTAAAACCATTTCCCATATCCCTTACCCCTTATTTATAGTTTCCACCTGCCCATTAATGGGTCTCCCCCAATTAGCCCATTAGGCTCCCAAAACCTGAACAACCAACTAAAAACCTTAAAATAGTGATTTCTCCCAAACTGCTGAGCCAAACCTTTAATGTAACCACTCTACGGAAAGGCGACCATCAATTCCTTTCCAATGGCACAAGTCTCACCCTTCGATTCGACCTAATTCAAAAGTTATACCTTGTACAAGGTTGACAAGGGTAAAATGGTCACAAACAAAATCGGTAAAAATTATGGACATGTTCACATCCCTATAAGCAACATATTAAAAGATGAAAATGATCCAACCCTCAGTGAATGAAATAAAAATATTTTACGATCCTACGATACGTAAAATGCAGGCTCTTACAACAGACGCTCTACACAACTACTACTAAGGGCTAAGAATCTCCGGACTATGTCCCCCCTCAGACAGAAAAGTCCAAACCATGGGATCCACGACAGGTTTAGGTGATACCATAACCACCCAACAGGAGAAAAATAACAGAACGATCCCAATAGAAATGCAATCACGGGTTGTACACCTAACATGAAAATTAGCAATAGGATCTACATACTTTCTTGCCCTTTACTATCTAGTAGTCACCACTAGTCCTAGCTGTGTGCTAACAATTATTTCAAGCAACATCCTAGGCTTTTCAATGCTTATGCATTCTACGGGAACTTACCATTATTCCAACATAATTCTCGCTATTTTCTTCATAGCCTCAAAACTTTTCCTGTCTTCCCTAAGCACTAGTCCTTACCTACTCCAAACATTTAAAACACAGTTTGGCCCTCATTTAAATTTCCTTCCAAAAATTAAAAGTGTCAAAATTTTATTTTCCTTATGAAAACTTACTTTTGCCAAACTATAAAAAAAATGTGTTATTTTAAAATAATGTAAATCATTTTTTTCTCAAATCACAAAAACTGGAGTAGATAAGGACAACTATTTCTCATTCGGGTTTATAACTTGTTCTTACCTATAAGGTCAGTTCAGTTTATTACTGCAAGTTGCAAACATCTACTCTATTCTTAATTTCTACACTTATTTTGTCCACCCAACAAAATTTTCTCTTTTAAAACAATTTATCAAAAATAATTGTCAAAAGAATAGAGATTTTAAAACTTTCTTTACTAAAAATTCTTGTATGAAACATAACAAGAAAACTAGCGAGCTATACATGCTCTATAGTATGCACCTTTTACTGAGAGAATTTTACTTTAGACAAAGTTTTCGCAAGAAATCACTATTTACAAAATGTACCCCATTTTACTTTAAAACTCAATATGTGTACTTTACATATTTAAAACTATAACTTTTAAGATTAAAACTTGAAAACACCATATACCATTTTCCCAAAACTTTTACAATTTCAAGTTCTTAAAAGTTAACAATGGGGTTAGACTCAAAGCGGGTTTCTAATTTTTTCTAGGCTTTCGTAGACGCTCCCACAAAGTCAATTCTCTCAGCTGTATATATTCCTAGTCCATTCTTCTTTTTTTAAACTTTTCCAATTTATAAGGTTTTTACTGAAAAGCCCACTAATGCGAAATACTAACATATGGGATCCTCCTTTCTTTGTTTCAAAATATATTGTACACCTCCCACCCAAATTTCCTAAGAGTCTCAAATTTACATATTCATTCCTTTAGTGTACAAAACAAACATCCCATTTCTTATCATATTATACTCTTTCTATTTAGTGGGTTTCTCTATGGATCTAGGTATATATATAATATTTATATTTTTAAAAATACAAATATGTTCACTCACTATTTATATAGTAATCCTAAACCTAAGCTCTGATACTAGATGTAACAAACCTAATTCCGACAGATCGAATTTTTTTCAAAATTCTAGTCCATCGAAACTCATGTTGGTTGCTCTGGAATCATGTAGAAAAGATAGAGATATAAAATATATCAGAGCTCAGAAAATATCTCACAGCGGAATGGATAAAGTATAATATAATCAAACTATAGCCTTACCGTAGTAATAATATTGCCTAGCTAGTATCCAAAACTATCATATCTCTTCCATAAATATAACCTGCAAGTATGTTATGAGGAGGTGGTCAGAACGCAAGTTATGGTGACTAGATTTAAACTATACACTTTGGATAATCCTACATATATCGTTCAATCACATTTTCTTATTTTATTAGGTTACTTAGGTTAATAGCACTCAAGGCTTACACACACGTCATACCCATTTACTTCTCAGTGGATTTATCTAATACAGTATATATGTAGCTACCCCTCAATATTGAGATACACCCCATTGTACCCCACTGGCACGGTCTCCACCGTAATGCCACATAAATGAATGCAGTCCCTCATCCTATGCCGGAGTGACGTACGAATCTCTATATAACAATATTATGTTTCGCAGATATCTGTCATTACTACGCTACGTAAGCTTACGGAGTGTCACCTTCGATCGAATCAGATTCCATACCAGAGTAATGCTCTCAAGTCTACGATACGCCACCCAAAGCAGACATGCATGTATCTAGACTTTCCCACATACGTATCGTCAATCGTATTTGATGTCTTAACTGCACATAATATGTACCGAGTTCCGTGGTAGGGCTATACAGGAAACACGAAACTCGGTTGGGAGATTTACCATATCTGTACAGGCCCGCCTTTAAGGGCCTTAAAATATAGATATCCCTCAGGTCTGTTTTTCATGGTGGCTATAGCCCCTACCTCGGTCCTTCCCTCAACTAGTAAAGACTACAAGAGCTAAGCGACTTGCCCCTAACAAACAATCTAAACATCCAGTTGGCGTCTCTCGTCAACCACTGTACCTCGATAGTGAAAGGTGAATAGTCTATTGGGTTTAGCTCTAGTCTTTTCGCATCCCACCGGCTGCCAATGACGGGTACCCAACGATCTACTATCCTTGTTGGTCCTGACCTCGCCTCCCATTGAGGCGATCGTTGAATCACCCTAGTGTCACCTCGTCACAACATTCTAACTACAAAGCTACTTTTGCAGTCAAGGCCCACCCACCTGGTAGTAACGCGCAGACCCAACCTCTCCGAGTACAGGCTAAACATCTGCCACCGCACAGAGGACTACTGGAGCACCTTACGTACCTCAGGAAGCCGCATGCATCCCATTCCAGTCCTTCGGAGCCGACAAAATAATTAGATGAACGTGTGCTCCCCTCGTGCCTCATGACACCATGATGATCTACCTCGTTGGGTTACTCACCCTCAAACATGCAGACTGGTCCAAGTGCCTCATTTTAATATGTTATTAGACCCTATATCTAAACATTCCTTTATGAGCTTACTTTACCTCATCAGGTTTCCATTTAACTTTGTTATTCCCATTCATATTGACTTCTTATTCAAGTTCCTCTTGCTTATTAATTTCAGTCATATAACTTAACACATTTAAGTTTATTAATAAGCCCACAACATGTTATTCTCTAGATTGTGATCTAGGGTCTGTAATCCACAATCTCTTTATACTCTTGTTTGATTTCATAGTTATAACATGTTCTACTTAATATGTATTTAAGTATATCTCAATCCACATGTTTTCTATTTAACATGTCACTTATCATTTATGATTAAATATAACTTATTTCATTTCATAAGTTTGCCTCACTCTTTCCTATTTAATAATAATTCCATCTTACATTGTCACTACAACTTATCATTGTCTACTTATTAACTTAGTTCTCTTAACTAAGGTTCACTAATAAGTCTTCTTTTCATTTATTATAACCTATGTTATGATTCCCTCTTGTCCCTAGGACAAGCCTTAACATGTTATTCTTATCAGCAGATTTCAGATTTCCAAGTTTACAGATTACTTACTTTATAATTAAGTACAACTTCTTACATTTCATTAATTTCCCCCTTTTTCTCTACTTATTACACACAACTACTTTCAGTTTTTGCCATTTACTGATTACTTAATTTACAATTAAGTACCACTCATCTCATTACATAAGTTATCTCATTTTCTTAATCATTTATTATAACCTAAGTTATAATCTTCACTTGTCCCTAGTACAAGTCTACCTATTATATAACATTCTCATTAATGTAATTAATTTATAATAGGTTATTATCATTCCCCGTTCATTCCCATTCCTTTTTACTGTTCTATCTTTCATTCAATTCCATTTATTTCCATTAATTACAATCAATGTTGTATATCAGTCCTGCTATTTACATATATTTATATATGTATGTATTTATGAACTAGACCTCTCATATTAAGCCTACACATGTGGATGCTGGATTTGCCGAGCGGTTCCGGCCAGACTTCTACCACAAGTTGACTTAACCTCGTTTCTTAGCACCACTATATGTTTTATTTATGCACTTAGACCCCTCACATTAGATTTACCACTTGTGCATGCTGGATATGCTGGCTGTTCCGGGCAGACTTCTACCAGAATTGTAATCTAACCTCATGTCTAAATGCGGTTACAGTTTTCTATTTACTGTAAATTTCCTATATTTTACATGTCATCATATTAAGCCCATTTTATGGCGCATGTTATTTCTAACATAGAATAAATTATATTCTAACATGTAATCATTTAATCATGTAGTTGTTCAAATCAAGCAAATTAACATGTAATTTTCTCATTTTCTATGTTAATGGTCCAGGTACATAAATGTCACAAGTTAACATGGAACTGAAACAACAGTAATCACTACACATATTTTGACAAGTTTATATTTCAACATATGAACATTTTAGCACATTAAACATTTCAAAACATGAATTTTCCCAACATATTAATATCTTAACATATTAATATTCCAACATGTCATATTAGCATTTCGTCACATAAATCATTCTAACATATGTTTAAACATTTCAACATATCATATTTCAACATGTCATTTTAACGGGGAATATCAAACGATAATACATCGTTATCAAAAATGATGTAACTTAAATTCACTCACCTAATTTGCTTTTCAAATCTTGGATCTGGTCCGGATCTAGCATTCCATGGTTTTCCGCTAATTGGATTCAGAACCTAACAACCATGGATTCATAATTTTTACTAAAATAAAAAGGAAAGTAAGAAGAAAATTGAAATAGACTAGATCTGTAAAATTACCTCACTTTGAATATGATTCTAAACACATTCTAATTAATATTCATTCTTTTCCACCAGATCTTGATTCAGAATTTTCCTAAACTAATTATCTTATTTTTGTGAAGATATTTGAGGAGGAGAAAGAATGACAGAGCTTAGACGTTGTCTTTGAGAATGTAAGATTTAGGTTAGGCTTTGCTAGCCTATTTATAGTTATTCAGGATCTTATCGTATACACAACGTTGAGTCAGCATTGAACCTGGTTAAGAAACGGTCCAGATACATCAATGGATCTTCCCGGATCTGAGGGGTGTCGACCCTGGTGTTGACCCCCTACAGGGGTGTCGACCCCCGGGTCCCACGAGCTGTTTTGGCGCAGAAGTTTGAATTTTCAAATGTTTGAATTTTCTGAAATTTATCTAACTGTTGTATTCACATGTAATTTTCTTATGCGTATACAAATCTTCTAATGACCATTTAACACATATACATATATACGCACAACTTTCGTTTCGTTTTCAAAATTCAAACGGTGTTGCACCATTATTTGATTCTTTCCATATTTCATTGATTGTAGCCTTATCTTGAATTTTTTCTCTTGTATATATATATATATATATATATATATATATATTCCTACACATATATACGCGTATATTCTCATATACATATACATATATATTTTCTTTATTTCCTTATATGTATATTTTTTCTTATATGTGCGTTTATATATATTTCCTCTCATGAACATGTGTTATTTCAGCCGTTCCCTTAAAACAAAACATATGACAGCGATGGGGATCGAACCGTGTACCTCTTGTATGCAAATCACATGCTCTAACCAACTGGGCTACTAAGGCTATTGTTAACAAGGCTTAGAACAATGATAATTATTGTTCTCTTCTTATTCCTCTTTTTCATGTTTGTTACAATATTTTATTGCATGAATCTTTTTCTTTTATTTCTCTTTTATTATTAATGCATAATCAGTGCATGCAACATATTTACACCGCATGCAACCAATCCTTTCTTTCTTTTAATGTATGCATTACATTTTTATTTGCATTAATCTTTATTTTATTCTTCACATATATATGTATGTTTGTGCATATATATACACGTATGCTTTATTTAATTATCATAAAATGCAGGGTGTTACATATAATAACGTGTATGTCATGCCTAATAAAAGAACAAGAAAATATATCTCTAAACATCTGTTCCATACCTCTAAAATGCTCCAGATGCATAGTCCAATAGCATGTCCCCAAAACCTGATTCCCGAACTGTTGGAGCAAAATTTTGATAGTTGCCATGATAGAAATAGACAAGATAGCTGGTCAGAGATAAAGTCTGGTGGGTAGAGATCTGTCTCAAAAATTATATACAGATAAACAAGAACAACTACATCTCAACTGACCCTCCCCTGAAACGTGTTATGTAACAACGGTCGGAACAAAGCCCCCTTCCTTCAGCATATGGCGCACGCATATGAGTTGGCACACACATCCTTGTAATAAAAGAAATCATTGATGTTACGTGCCTACCAACTCATATTTGTATTCCACTCCTATAATTTATTTTGTGATGTGGGAATATTGATTCAAACTGTCATCCTACCTTAACAACATGCAAGGCAATCCTAACAAAACACAACTTAAGGGTAATCCGAACTGCCTATATAAGTATAGTAGATCAGTATTAATGATAGGGGATAATATAACATGCTCTTTTTCTGTAATAACAAGTTAATACTATATCCTCCATTTTCATACAGTAGTCCAAACTGCTAATAACATAGTATCCGTATACCTTAATCAAACCCTGCTCCCAAAGAAATGATCACTGTAGCTAAGAACGAAAAGATATGCACTAATGTGTTTGGTTGATATTGTTAATGCCGAAACAGTATTCCCCAATGCGCATGATCACTATTACTATAATCAAAACATTAGTAAGATTACAAACATAGGACCAATAATATTCAAGTGTTCACAACCAGATAAAGCTATTTATGGCCTCAACAAATCATGTCGATTGTGTCATGACCATCAACCAACATTCTAGGTACACCACAATAAGGTTGATACCTGCGTTGGCCACTATTATAAGTACATACCCTTGGTTTGTCATAATAAGATAACACCAGACAAATCTTATACCATTCAATGGTTAAAATCTTAAGAGTATCATCCATATGTAATGTATGGAATTGCCACACACATTCCAATCGCCACGTTCTAAACCCACCCGATAACTCTAACAAAATCTTATACTAACCCGAGTGGCGTTCTAAATTGAAAGCATGACCCAAGTGCCATAGTACTCTTCCGATATATTCTGCCTGTCATCCTTAAAACCTACAACTTTAGAATATGCGTCGGCATTGGTCTCGCATGGGCCTCAAAATCAAAGTACTTCAAAATTTACCAAACCTTCCCAAGTTGTAACCCTCAATAAATGATGACAGTGCTTCAAATTGCACCTCAATTTGACTGCATATGCGCAAGTTATCGTATTTTGAAGTTTTAGTTGAATCAAGCAATCTAATAACATGCTAGTTGACTGAACACAACATTAGTTGACTAAATCGACTTAGGTCGGTTTATTGAACAAGATCCTTCAGTCGACTAACTACACCTGTTGCTCTCAAGTGTAACATTAGGCTCATTTAGTCGACAAATTTTTTCCACCAGTTGACTGAATGCCTCGTAACAACCCAAATTACACTTCTAAGCTTTAAACATCCATAACTTATGATCCATGGACCAAAATGACTCATTATTTCTTCCGTCGTGATCATCTGCCTTTAATCTAGTGTCTTTAAGCCATGAATACGGTTAACTTCTAAAATGGGTGCCTCCCATAAACGTTGTTAATATACGACTTCGTATAAGTGAAATACGTTGCCGTTATATTATTTCAGTCATTTTCAAATACAATTCTCAACATGGTGACTTGGCGGCCTAGTGTCACACCATATTCATTCATAATTAAGTTCATATCATCAACGAGTTCATCATGGGATGAACATCGATGATGATGATTCGACGAGTTATTCTAGAACTTAAACGAGCAAAAATGGTTGTTTCAGCCTTAGGGTCTTTAATGTACGACAATGTATCAATGGAATACACTCTTTGGACATTCTAACACTAATCTACGCCCTTTTTACAGATCATCCGAGAAAGTAGAGTTGAGTGCTTGATTACACTCATCGAAATGACATTTTGGAAATAAACTAGTTTCACAAACAAATACAGAAAAGGTTATATTTTCGAACTTCATCAAAGTATATACTCGACCCATTAAACTCATGTAACTTAGTACACACAATGGTCACTATGAATACATTAAATGCCCACAATGAAAGTGCAATCCAAAGTACATCTACGTAATCCAACAACTGAATAACTACAATATAATATTGGATTAAATTACTGTTTTCCTCTAAATATGCGCACTATATACCCGCTCGTGGACGTATATACAAATACATTCAAATGAATGGATCAAATATTACTTTTACTTAATAAATCTTTTCAAAGTAAGAGGATTATCTTCTTATATCATCTTATGGACACTAATCAAGGCTCATTGTACTTTAATAAGCTTCTTAATTAGTTTATTAAATCTCTTAATTAGTTTATTAAACATTTTACAAATCAATTCAAATGGATTAGTTGGTTGTTAATGATGTGCACATTATTACTCGATGTACTTAACCTCAAATCAAACAATATTACAACCACAATAAATCATCCAACTAGCCCAAATTTAATCTAAGGCTTATTAACTGCTTTCAAAACATAGTATTATGGTCTAAATCAATTAATTAGTTAAGGGAAGCTTTTTTAACATGAATACAAGTTTAAAGCTTAGCATCGAAAGCTCCAAATCACTTCTATGATTTCATAATTACCAATAAATGAAAAAAATGAAGATAACATATAAATTGATAAGAAGAGTCATCCCACTCATGTTGCATAAGCCTAATCCAAGCTCCAATCACCAAAATGCATTCTTCAGTTCTCTTGAAGTATGGGATCTCTTTCCAAAATCCGATTGAAGCCAAATTTTTCGATGATTTTGTAGAGAATGATAAAAGAAGATTTTTCTTTGAATTTAGGAAATTTATTTCTGCTTGGATTTGCTAATTAATGAGTGAGTACTAAGCGGTGATTAAAAGACCATAGGAGAAAGAATAGGCGAAGTGGAAGAAAATGAACGTGAATGAGGAAAGTGAGAATGAAATTCTAAAGAGGTTAACCTAATATAGACTAAGTAAAGGGGCATAACCCAAGTTCATTGCTTTTCCCAAAATCACTGTTCATCAATGAAAAATCAAAACTCTAAACACATCATACCTTATGTGACGATCCCAAAATCCGAGGGGCGGTATTAAGGATAATCACAGGGAAATAACACATTAATCATCATAGCAGAGTACAGATAATAGCAGAAACAATAAATAAAATAATTTTACATGGATATGACAGCGGAATCACAACATGTAGGAATATCAGAATAGCATAACGTGGGATATAACTTAGTAAATAAAAGGAAAGTGATCAGTCATCATCGCCAAAGGCGGAATACATACATGCAGTGAGACATAATAAGGGTATCAGTCTACATCGCCGAAGGCGGAATACATATAATAAGAAATACGGAAAGTAAATCAGTCTGCATCGCCAGTGGCGGAATCATAATGTAAGTACAGTAATGGCGAAAAAATGTCAAAGTCGTCACTGTGAAGTCAGCCTCGCCATGAGCCAAAAATGCACTCTATGCAGCAGTGCAGAGCCAAAAACAACCTATCACCTGTGTACTAGGCTGCCCGTGTGAAAATAAGGGCACCCGCGTTTGCAAAGTGAAACAAACAACGAGTCAGTCATGGGGACTGGTATGAGGAATCTATTTAACAGTTAAACAATAGTAAATAGCAAATCATAGGACCACGCCACTTTCGCGGAACGGGTTTACTCCAGTGATTGCTAGTGCATTTAAAACAAAGTAAATTCTTTTTAAAACAACGCAATGCTTTTTGAAAGAATGAAGCCATTATAAGACTCAGGTCCCATCACACAATGCAACGCAAGCCGAAGGATAGAGTTTTACCTTATAAGGGCCAAATATGCTTGATACGTATAAAGCAAAATCAATTGATTTTATTACTAGTGCATATATGTTTCAAAAACGAACAGCATCATAAATATCAATCATAGGCGACATGAGCGTCCCATGCCACTATGTCGCCATATATAAGTTACAATCGAATCCGTTATCTCGTATTGGAAATTGGATTTCCGTCATGAGTCGAGGCAAGGGGCAAGCTCCTCTCCGCTTCGAGACACTCTAGCAAATGCCTCGGGACTACACACTCTGGGTAACCCCTGGATCTTCAGGGCCGGTCCTCTCTTACGTTTGAGGATTGGCAATTCCTGAACACACGTTTCCCGGTCCTTACAGACCTATAATCGAGGCGCCTCGCATTCCAACAACCACAAAGGTGAAAAGTAGATATATATGTCAGGGCTGGTAAGTCACTGACACCACCATAGCTAGAAAGAAACGTCGTGCTCTCCCTGCAGTCCGTATCCCGTTTTTAACTCATACCGGGGTGTGAGGCTCGCGAATCTACGAAATACACAAAGCTAGGTCACGTAGACCGTGCTTTGATCATCATCCACAAGACTTTGCTTTGCAACAGAAGCCTTGATCATAGCATCTTGGCATGCCACATAGGCAGTCCACTCCATATGATTGATTTTCATCGATATATAACCTCTAAGCTCGTACGTCTCAGAGAAGGGCGTTAAGCAAAAGAATAAATTCTCCGCCGCCAAACAGATATATATTTAACAGAGATCAATCAGTACAGAACAAAATCCAATTTCAGACACACAGTCCATTTACAAGTCCGTCCTGGGTCTGAACGGAACCGGAGGCGTCAAATTCCTCGCAAATCCGTACAATCAACACATACGTCCAGACGGCTACTACTTCCGTCCCCTTCCGGTAGCTACTCCGGTCAGGAACCTCAGTAGCGCCCATCCAACCGATACGAAGATCGTCGGTCTTGAATCGTCTTTGCATTTTCCAATTCGAATCGCTCGATAAATTATTTGAAATGAGGGTTAGCTCGGCCTTTTCAAATAATTCACGTCATTAGAATTTAAATCGATTCATTTTATGGTTATATTATTCGACATCCATCTTTCGGTTCTTTAGTGTTATTTTCATGTCATACACATACAACCATCAAATATCAAACAATTCAAGCCCAATTGGTTTATTTTCAATCCATATTGCTTGTAATATTTTATAACGATTTTTTGCCATTTTTATTTATTTAATAATGGCCATATTTAATTAAACGACGTTTCAGGTCGTGCCGTGGCACTGGCGCTGTTTTTCTCTTAATTTGTTTTACACATATCGGAAAATCTAACCGTTGGATTTCTACAAAGTCTATATTAGTGGGAAGATATTCCCAAAGCGAACCCAATGGTTCCAGTTTCGCGAAAATCCGACGGTCGGATCTTCCACACTAGTCGTTTGAAAGTTACAGTTTCAAAATTCGATCTGCAGCATCGTTATTCGATTTAATTTAATTATATTTATATTTATATATAAATATAAACGATTCTGGCGTTGTTTTTCTTCAGATTTGAATTAAACATTCCGGACAATCCAACCGTTGGATTTTTACAAGGTTGGTGCCGTTGGAAAGATATTTTCAAGGCGAACCCAGGGGTTGCAGTTTCGGAAAAATCCGATGGTCGGGTTTCTCGTACTAATCGTTTCAAATTACGATTCCGAAACGCGAACTGCACGGCCTCTATTCCTTTTAATTATATTTATATTTATATATATAAATATAGCTCATTCTATAATTTCAACTATAGTTCAATTTATAATTTCAACTATAGTTCATTTTATATTTCCAACTTCGTTTTCACTTCAAATATTTCACTAACGCCTTAAGATTTCGAAAAATTTCGCCATAACCTCCTTTGTACGGGGAGGGGTTTGGAAATTTATTGGGCCGTATTAGGTACCCAATAAATCCTAAAAAGCATTCACATATTTATAGTGATATATTCTGGTGTTTACGGGGGAGCATGTACTGATAAAACTCCAGAGAATAAATTCCCGTCACCCCGTTTCCGTGCGGAAATAAATAGTCCATGTGCCGTATCTAATAACTAGAGCGACGTGATTATTGTCAACTCCAGACCCGTGTGGGGTTTTTATTAATCTGGCAATTTATCATTATAATTTATATAGTCCATATCAGTCATCAGTTCAACCTGTAACATATAGTCATCGCCATACAAGCCTCTTGCTTATATGGTAAATCTTCCACCTCGTCACACAAGCTCCAATTACTTATGTGGGATATGATGAAGTATGCCTATCATCAAGAAGTATGCCATGTAGTGTAGTTCAAAATTAATTGTTACTATCCTATGGCGTTATTTATTATTTCACACAGAAAAACAAGCACTCCGCATCCAATGGCATTCACAGGAGTTGATATATAAATAAAATTGCGCAGCCAACTCATCAAGGTTTACCTATTTGTCGGGCACGCAAATAATTTCTTTACTCTACAGCTAATCCATTTTTCCTGTATATATATGCAGAACAAAGCTAATAATAATATTTCTAGCAAACTGTTATTTATTTCAACACATGTGTATTTTTAACTAAGCGTATACATGATAAAAGAAATATTTTTATCATCAAAAATATTTATTCGACACATGTGTATTTTTAACTAAGCGTATACATGATAAAAGGAATATTTTTATCATCAAAAATATTTATTCGACACATGTGTATTTTTAACTAAGCGTATACATGATAAAAGGAATATTTTTATCATCAAAAATATTTATTCGACACATGTGTATTTTTAACACTGCATATTCACTATAAAAATATAGTTTTCATTGTCGATTCATTTTATTTTTAAAAGATGATAACATTCAACACATGAACTTCAACTCAACGAATGAATTGCAATTCAACACTTGAATATTCTATATAGTTTGTATATTTTATAAAAATGTGATTCCTATCGCTAAAGCCATTTGTTTAAATTCAAATAACATTCAACACATGAATTTCAACTCAACGAATGAATTGCAACTCAACACATGAATATTCGATATAGTTTGTATATATATAAAAATGTGATTTTTATCGCTAAAGCCATTTGTTTAAATTTAAATAATATTCAACACATGAATTTCAACTCAACGAATGAATTGCAACTCAACACATGAATATTCGATATAGTTTGTGTAATTTATTTCAACGAATGAAAATTATTCTAACACATAAATATTTCAGAAAATTTCGGCAGCATAACGGCAGGGTAGTTAAAACCGGGACCGTCCCTAGTACGGCTCCTCGCTCTACCTTAAAACCTCGCGGTTTTTGATAATGGGGATCATGCATCTAGTTCGCACGCAGGCGGCATGTTTTATTTTCAATTCCACAATCCTATTCTATTTTGTTTCAACCACAAAGGTATTTTTCAACCATAAAGGTATTTTTCAACCATAATATCAACCACAAACAATTATTTCCAACCATTCGTCATACCATATAATATCACGTCAATCACAAGCAATAAATATCGTCCATGGTCTGTGGACGAGGGGAGTATATATATATAATATAATAATTCACTTTCATTTCATCATAATTCAAAGCATATATGTTTCAAACAACGCTTGTATAATTTATACATCGCTAATATAACTTATACAACACATGTACATGAGGTATACAATGCGTATATAATTTACACTTCGCTTATATAATTTATACAACGCGATTTCATTCACACAAATAGTTTAGATTCCTCACATTGGTTATTGCAGTGCTAAAATCGTAGGAAGGTCAGAAAAATCCGCGGCTTCTTCTAGAATGTAGAGAGCCTCCTTGCGGTCACGGTGTCTCCTGTTTCATCAAATTTCGTTAAAGAACGAAAAAGATATTATTTTTCAAAGTTTTGCAACACTTAAAAGTGTTATTTTCATTTCAGAATTTTCATCAGAAAAGTTAATAAAACCTTCGAAACTAGGTCACAAATTTTCAGCCAATCCGTACCTCGATGCTTCGATCAGACCTTGCTGCATCAAAGAGCTACGAACCACCTCCAGATTGGCGGTGGTGGCGAAGGGTTCGGCGGCCTGTGCTCGTCGCGGCGGCGCTCTGAAGGTCGCGCCTTTCTCGTCGAATTCCGACGTCGATGGTTGATGTCAGGGGTTGTGGGTTGGTCGGATGTGGAGAGGAGGCGAAGGGCTGTCGACTGGTGGTGGTGGCGCGGCCTAGCGTCGCCTGTGGCGATCGGAAAAGGGAGGAGAAGCGTGGAGCAACGAGGATCGTCGGTTTCGTCTCTGGCGGCTAGGGTTTTGGGATTTTATTTTATTTTTTTTTTAAAAAGGAAAATTCCTATTGGCCAGAGCTTTATAGAAATTTTTAAATAGTGTTTTTGCAAACGGACTCCTTTTTAAACCCAACGACTGTCGCACCTAGCTAAATACCCCCATTCCGGACACAATGGGATATGTTTCGTTGGCCATTTCGACTGTTACAGACAGTTATTTTTCAAATTAAAATATAAAACATTCGATATTTAATTTAAACGTGCATTTCAATTTGCCAGGGCCACGAACTGAATTGAAAAATTCCAGAAAAATAAATCTAGCTTTGTTTAAATGATACGGTCCTAACAAAACCGGTTTCGTCGAATTCTGAGCTCGTTTGAAAAACGGCCATTTTTAGGTCGACCCATTTTAACAGAATTTGACCAAACACGTTATCTTTTGCCCCGCTCACATACTAGCTTCAAAAATTATGAAATTTGAAACTTAGCAATAATTTGACACCCCGGGCCCAACAAAAGTGGTTTCGTTGAATTCCGAGGTCGTATGCAAAATCTCAATTTTCAAGGGCTATATATACTATATAGCGACCTTTCTGAAAATTCATTTGGCCATAACTTTTGATTCCCGCTATGAAACTTCGATTTTTCAGATTCGTTAGAAAGGTATTGATAAACAGATTTAAATATTTTTAGTTTCACTAAAATCCGTTATATTTTCCACCCGGTACAGTCAGACAAAGTTTGTATACAAAATTTCAAACTGCTATACCATACCAAATTCTATATTTTATTGAAATATGCTATTTCAACCATTCAAATTCTTTGGTAATAACCAAATTAAAAAAATTTAAACTGGTTCACTTTTTCCGGGTTATTACAATCTCCCCCACTTAAAACTTTTCGTCCTCGAAAAGGAAATAACAGCTAAGCTGGAAATAAAATGTAAATGCAAAGTATTGTAAAGGTACCTTGCACTGGAGTTTAGTCAGAGATGTCCACTCTGCATTTGGGATAGGCTTGTTTAATGCTTTCCTCGGTCTCCCAAGTACAGTCTCTAGGATCACTACTCCACTGCACTTTGACTAAATGAATCTTTTTCCTCCTTAGCTCTCTAGTTTCCTTGCCAACTATCTTTATTGGCTCCCTCTTGAGTGCTAATTCTGGAGTTATGTCAATATCATGTTGCGCTGCTTCTTCCACAATAAGGTCGGGATCATGAACATGTTTTCTGAGTTGAGACACGTGGAACACATCATGTATACCAGGCAACCAATTAGGTAATGAAACCCTATATGCAAGAGTTCCAATCCGTTCAAGTATAGGAAAGGGACCAATAAATCTTGGTGCCAACTTCCCAGTTTTGCCAAATCTGATTACTCCTCGCATTGGAGAAACTCTTAAATAAACATAATCGCCAACGGCAAACGATATATCCCTTCTTCTCGCATCAGCATAACTTTTCTGTCGGCTCTGTGCGGTTTTTAATCGCTTCTTAATGAAATCGACTTTGTCCGATGCTTCTTGAATCATATCGGGCCCTAACACAAGTCTGTTGCCAGGTTCTACCCAACATGCGGGAGATCTGCACGGTCTACCGTATAATGCTTCAAATGGAGACATTCCCAAACTTGCTTGATAGCTATTGTTGTAAGAGAATTCGGCTAGATGTAAGTGATCTTCCCATGAACCTCCGAAATCGATAACGCAAGCCCGCAGTAAATCTTCTAGAATTCTATTCACCCGCTCAGTTTGGCCGTCTGTCTGAGGGTGATAAGCAGTGCTTAGATTCAATTTGGTTCCCAACTCTTCCTGGAATGCTTCCCAGAATTTGCTAGTGAACAGGGGATCTCTATCACTAACTATATTGAGCGGCACTCCATGAAGTTTAACTATTTCTTTGAAGTAAATCTGTGCTAGACTTTGAGCCGTTCTGTTGGATCGGACAGGTATGAAATGGGCAGTCTTCGTGAAGCGATCTACGATTACCCATATACTGTCGTTTCCTTTCTTAGTTCGAGGCAAGCCATCGATGAAATCCATCGAAATTTGTTCCCACTTCCATCCTGGAATTTCTAAGGGTTGTAATAATCCAGCCAATTTCTGTTGATCACTCTTAACTAGCTGGCAAGTGGAGCATCTGCTAACATATATTGAAATATCTCTTTTCATCGCCTTCCACCAGAATGTGCATTTGATATCGTTATACATTTTGCTCACACCGGGATGGATACTTAACTTGGACTTGTGGCACTCATCAAGTATTTCTCTTCTGAGCTATGGGATTCCAGGCACACAAATTCGCCCTTTTAATCTTAGGACCCCTTGGCTATCAAGGCTAAAATCTGAGGGTTTTCCTTCTTGGATCCGCTGGCTAATCCTTTTAATGAATTCATCGTCCTTCTGTAGAATAGTAATCTTATCTTCTAAGAAAGAAGTAATGATAAAACTGGCGATGATTTCATTCTTTCTGCTGAGAGCATCGGCTACAACATTGGCTTTCCCCGGAGTGTATAGAATTTCAAAATCGTATGCTGCAAGGAATTCTAACCAACGCTGTTGCGTCAAGTTTAGATCTTTCTGGGTGAACAGGTATTTCAAGGATTGATGATCAGTGTATAGTTCAAACTTCTCGCCCAGTAAATAATGCCTCCAGATTCTTAAAGCAAACACGATAGCTAATAACTCAAGATCATGAGTTGCATAGTTTCTCTCATGCGGCTTTAGTTGACGGCTGGCATAAGCGATCACTTGGCCTTTTTGCATTAACACTACGCCTAGCCCTCTAATAGAAGCATCTGTCCATACAGTCAAGTCTTGGTTGCCTTCTATAATTGTCAATACTGGAGCTGTTGTCAACTTCAGTTTCAGCTCCCGGAAAGCTTCTTCACATTCGGGAGTCCATTTGAATTTCTCATGCTTCTTTGTAAGCTTTGTCAATACTCATGATATCTTTGAAAAATCCTGAACGAATTTCCGATAGTAACTAGCTAATCCAAGGAAACTTCGAACTTCTATGGGAGTAGTAGGTTGTTTCCAGTTCTGAATCGCTGTAATTTTGCTTGGATCTACAGCAATTCCTTCTTTTGATACGACATGGCCTAGGAATTTAACTTCATTCTTCCAGAAGACACACTTAGAAAATTTAGCTTTCAAGACATTTCTCCTGAGCATTTTCAACACTTGTTCTAAATGCTTTGCATGTTCGTCTTCCGACTTAGAGCAGTTTAAAATGTCATCGATGAAGACTAGAACAATTTTATTCAATACACCACGGAACACTCTGTTCATAAGATCAACGAAGTACGCCGGAGCGTTACACGAGCCGAACGGCATTACTAACCATTCGTAGAATAAATCGGGACCCCTGAAGGCTGTCAAAGGAACACAGTCTTCGGCTATACGTAATTGGTGGAAACCTGTAGCTAGGTCCATTCTGGAGAATACTGTTGCTCCATTTAATTGATCTAACAGATCATCTATTCGGGGCAAGGGATATTTGTTCTTCAGTGTCTGTTTATTGAGATCTCGGTAATCAACACAAAGTCTTAGAGTACCGTCTGATTTCGGGACAAATACAATTGCTGCTCCCCATGCTGAAAAGCTCGGTCTGATTAGACCTTTCCAAAGCAATTCTCGGGTTTGACTACTTAACTCTTCTTTTTCTTTCGAGGCCATTCTTCTTATTGGATGTACTACTGGTCGGGCGTTAGGAATTAGATCTATTCTAAATTCAATCTCTCTTTGCGGCGGTAAATTTTCTACTTCTTCAAACACATCCGCGTAGTTTTTCACAACCGGTATCTTTCCTATCGAAGGGGGAGTAACTTCTAAAAAAGACCAAAATTCTGTTCTATTATTTTCTAAATCGAGACATGGTATAGTGATATGCCCCGATTTTGTTTCAACTTTCACGATTCTTTCTGCACATCTAACTTTGGCCTTATACTTTGTCAGCCAATCTAGCCCCAGTATAATATCAAATTCGGAAAGGTCCATGACAATCGAATCAAAAGAAAACTTGTAGCAAGAATAAGAGATAGGCACTCTATAGTATAAACTGAGACTAACAGAACTTCCTATTGGGTTTCGAACTTTAATTGGTTCCTTAAGTTTTCTTCGTTTCAATTTTAATTTGTGCACGAGGTTACCAGAAATGAAGCTACGTGATGCACCAGTATCAAAAAGTACAGAAACAGGAATATTTTTAATGGTAAGGGTACCTCCCAAGACATCGGGTTTACCTGATCCATCGGTGGTAGCTGGCGGGGTCTTCCCGTCATAGACATGAGCCACTTGTGCATTCTACTTCAGAGGACAGTTCCTGCTATAGTGCCCCTTCTTATGGCAGTTGTAGCATTCGGCTGAGTCATTTGCCTTTGGCTTCCTCGGGGCTTTGCATACATTAGAAAAATGACCTGGCTTCCCGCAGTTGTAGCAATTTCCTTTCGGGATCTTTGCAGGTTTCTGAGTAGCGGCCGCGGTAATGCTAGATTCGGGTTGATCTGTTGAAGCCTTGCGCTTATTTCCAACTTGGCTTTTGGCGCGGTCTTGGCTAGCATGCCTCTCATCCATGTCTTCGTAATTGCAAGCCATCTCTACTAGTTCTGTAAAGGAGAGTTTGATGTTGCTCATAGCTCTATCATGGTACTTGCGCTTCAGCCCAAATATGAATCTCTTGTTCTTTGCTTTGTTGGTCGTAATCAGCTCTGGAGCATAGCGCGACAATTGGGTGAACTTATTAAGGTAGTCCTGAATAGAGAGATCTCCCTGCTGGAGATTAGCAAACTGCTCTCGCATCCTCTCTATAGCCTGTTCGGGTACAAACTTCTCATTGAACATAGCTTTAAATTGCTCCCAGGTTCTAACAGTACCAGCTGCATCCACTGAGGTAATGGCATCCCACCACAGCTCTGCTTCCTCCTGAAGGAGCTAAATGCCAAGTCGGGCTTTGTTGTTGGTTCCCATACCCATGCCTTCAAAGATTTTCTCACAGGTTTTCAGCCAAGCTATTGCCTCTGTCACTGTGCCAGTGCCAGTAAAAGGTTTTCCCCCAAGATTTCTGTACCTCTTTGCTACTTTATCTAGCTCAAAGTCTTCTGGTGCTGGTGGCTGAACAATAGGGCCTTCTACTACTACGGGGATATTCCCCCGTCCTCCTGCTGCATCTCCTCGGCCTCCACGGCCTCCTCTAGCTTCTGCTGCTCGTGTAGCCATCTAAGAGTACTGTATAAGCAAGAAAAGAGTCAAGCTCACAGATTTGATAATTTTCATAAATGATAAAGCAAGGGAATACAAGGAAAGATAATGATGATGTACTGATCAAATTGTTTTGCTAATCTTCTTAGCTCATTCTAGGACATTGCTAATCCTATCTCTAATGAGCTACTCGCATTAGAGCACTACTGATTCTATTCTGACGAGGTGTTTAATGTGTTAGATCCCGGAACTAAGGTTAACCAAAGCTCTGATACCAACTGTGACGATCCCAAAATCCGAGGGGCGGTATTAAGGATAATCATAGGGAAATAACACATTAATCATCATAGCAGAGTACAGATAATAGCAGAAACAATAAATAAAATAATTTTACATGGATATGACAGCAGAATCACAACATGTAGGAATATCAGAATAGCATAACATGGGATATAACTTAGTAAATAAAAGGAAAGTGATCAGTCATCATCGCCAAAGGCGGAATACATACATGCAGTGAGACATAATAAGGGTATCAGTCTATATCGCCGAAGGCGGAAAACATATACATATAATAAGAAATACGGAAAGTAAATCAGTCTGCATCGCCAATGGCGGAATCATAATGTAAGTACAGTAATGGCGGAAAAATGTCAAAGTCGTCACTGTGAAGTCAGCCTCGCCATGAGCCAAAAATGCACTCTATGCAGCAGTGCAGAGCCAAAAACAACCTGTCACCTGTGCACTAGGCTGCCCGTGTGAAAATAAGTGCACCCGCGTTTGCAAAGTGAAACAAACAACGAGCCAGTCATGGGGACTGGTATGAGGAATCTATTTAACAGTTAAACAGTAGTAAATTGCAAATCATAGGACCACGCCACTTTCGTTGAACGGGTTTACTCCAGTGATTGCTAGTGCATTTAAAACAAAGTAAATTCTTTTTAAAACAACGCAATGCTTTTTGAAAGAATGAAGCCATTATAAGACTCAGGTCCCATCACACAATGCAACACAAGCCGGAGGATAGAGTTTTACCTTATAAGGGCCAAATATGCTTGATACGTATAAAGCAAAATCAATTGATATTATTACTAGTGCATATATGTTTAAAAAACGAACAGCATCATAAATATCAATCATAGGCGACATGAGCGTCCCATGCCACTATGTCGCCATATATAAGTTACAATCATATCTGTTATCTCGTATTGGAAATTGGATTTCCGTCATGAGTCGAGGCAAGGGGCAAGCTCCTCTCCGCTTCAAGACACTCTAGAAAATGCCTCGGGACTACACACTCTGGGTAACCCCTGGATCTTCAGGGCCGGTCCTCTCTTACGTTTGAGGATTGGCAATTCCTGAACACACGTTTCCCGGTCCTTACAGACCTATAATCGAGGCGCCTCGCATTCCAACAACCACAAAGGTGAAAAGTAGATATATATGTCAGTGCTGGTAAGTCACTGACACCACCATAGCTAGAAAGAAATGTCGTGCTCTCCCTGCAGTCTGTATCCCGTTTTTAACTCATACCGGGGTGTGAGGCTCGCGAATCTACGAAATACACAAAGCTAGGTCACGTAGACCGTGCTTTGATCATCATCCACAAGACTTTGCTTTGCAACAGAAGCCTTGATCACAGCATCTTGGCATGCCACATAGGCAATCCACTCCATACGATTGATTTCCATCGATATATAACCTCTAAGCTCGTACGTCTCAGAGAAGGGCGTTAAGCAAAAGAATAAATTCTCCGCCGCCAAACAGATATATATTTAACAGAGATCAACCAGTACGAACAAAATCCAATGTCAGACACACAGTCCATTTACAAGTCCGTCCTGGGTCTGAACGGAACCGGAGGCGTCAAATTCCTCGCAAATCCGTACAATCAACACATACGTCCAGACGGCTACTACTTCCGTCCCCTTCCGGTAGCTACTCCGGTCAGGAACCTCAGTAGCGCCCATCCAACCGATACGAAGATCGTCGGTCTTGAATCGTCTTTGCATTTTCCAATTCGAATCGCTCGATAAATTATTTGAAATGAGGGTTAGCTCGGCCTTTTCAAATAATTCACGTCATTAGAATTTAAATCGATTCATTTTATGGTTATATTATTCGACATCCATCTTTCGGTTCTTTAGTGTTATTTTCATGTCATACACATACAACCATCAAATATCAAACAATTCAAGCCCAATTGGTTTATTTTCAATCCATATTGCTTGTAATATTTTATAACGATTTTTCGCCATTTTTATTTATTTAAAAATGGACATATTTAATTAAACGACGTTTCAGGTCGTGCCGTGGCACTGGCGCTGTTTTTCTCTTAATTTGTTTTACACATATCGGAAAATCTAACCGTTGGATTTCTACAAAGTCTATATCAGTGGGAAGATATTCCCAAAGCGAACCCAATGGTTCCAGTTTCGTGAAAATCCGACGGTCGGATCTTCCACACTAGTCGTTTGAAAGTTACAGTTTCAAAATTCGAACTGCAACGTCGTTATTCGATTTAATTTAATTATATTTATATTTATATATAAATATAAACGATTCTGGCGTTGTTTTTCTTCAGATTTGAATTAAACATTCTGGACAATCCAACCGTTGGATTTTTACAAGGTTGGTGCCGTTGAAAAGATATTTCCAAGGCGAACCCAGCGGTTGCGGTTTCGGAAAAATCCGATGGTCGGATTTCTCGTACTAATTGTTTCAAATTACGATTCCGAAACGCGAACTGCACGGCCTCTATTCCTTTTAATTATATTTATATTTATATATATAAATATAGCTCATTCTATAATTTCAACTATAGTTCATTTTATAATTTCAACTATAGTTCATTTTATATTTTCAACTTCGTTTTCACTTAAAATATTTCACTAACGCCTTAAGATTTCGAAAAATTTCGCCATAACCTCCTTTGTACAGGGAGGGGTTTGGAAATTTATTGGGCCGTATTAGGTACCCAATAAATCCTAAAAAGCATTCACATATTTATAGTGATATATTCTGGTGTTTACGAGGGAGCATGTACTGATAATCACTCCAGAGAATAAATTCCCGTCACCCCGTTTCCGTGTGGAAATAAATAGTCCATGTGCCGTATCTAATAACTAGAGCGACGTGATTATTGTCAACTCCAGACCCGTGTGGGGTTTTTATTAATCTGGCAATTTATCGTTATAATTTATATGGTCCATATCAGTCATCAGTTCAACCTGTAATATATAGTCATCGCCATACAAGCCTCTTGCTTATATGGTAAATCTTCCACCTCGTCACACAAGCTCCAATTGCTTATGTGGGATATGATGAAGTATGCCTATCATCAAGAAGTATGCCATGTAGTGTAGTTCAAAATTAATTGTTACTATCCTATGGCGTTATTTATTATTTCACACAGAAAAACTAGCACTCCGCATCCAATGGCATTCACAGGAGTTGATACATAAATAAAATTGCACAGCCAACTCATCAAGGTTTACCTATTTGTCGGGCACGCAAATAATTTCTTTACTCTACAGCTAATCCATTTTTCCTGTTCAACACATGTATATATATATGCAGAACAAAGCTAATAATAATATTTCTAGCAAACTGTTATTTATTTCAACACATGTGTATTTTTAACTAAGCGTATACATGATAAAAGAAATATTTTTATCATCAAAAATATTTATTCGACACATGTGTATTTTTAACTAAGCGTATACATGATAAAAGGAATATTTTTATCATCAAAAATATTTATTCGACACATGTGTATTTTTAACTAAGCGTATACATGATAAAAGGAATATTTTTATCATCAAAAATATTTATTCAACACATGTGTATTTTTAACACTTCATATTCACTATAAAAATATAGTTTTCATTGTCGATTCATTTTATTTTTAAAAGATGATAACATTCAACACATGAACTTCAACTCAACGAATGAATTGCAATTCAACACATGAATATTCTATATAGTTTCTATATTTTATAAAAATGTGATTCTTATCGCTAAAGCCATTTGTTTAAATTCAAATAACATTCAACACATGAATTTCAACTCAACGAATGAATTGCAACTCAACACATGAATATTCGATATAGTTTGTATATATATAAAAATGTGATTTTTATCGCTAAAGCCATTTGTTTAAATTTAAATAATATTCAACACATGAATTTCAACTCAACGAATGAATTGCAACTCAACACATGAATATTCGATATAGTTTGTGTAATTTATTTCAACGAATGAAAATTATTCTAACATATAAATATTTCAGAAAATTTCGGCAGCATAACGGCAGGGTAGTTAAAACCGGGACCGTCCCTAGTACGGCTCCTCGCTCTACCTTAAAACCTCGCGGTTTTTGACAATGGGGATCATGCATCTAGTTCGCACGCAGGCGGCATGTTTTATTTTCAATTCCACAATCCTATTCTATTTTGTTTCAACCACAAAGGTATTTTTCAACCATAAAGGTATTTTTCAACCATAATATCAACCACAAACAATTATTTCCAACCATTCGTCATACCATATAATATCACGTCAATCAAAAGCAATAAATATCGTCCATGGTCTGTGGACGAGGGGAGTATATATATATATATATATATAATATAATAATTCACTTTCATTTCATCATAATTCAAAGCATATATGTTTCAAACAACGCTTGTATAATTTATACATCGCTAATATAACTTATACAACACATGTACATGAGGTATACAATGCGTATATAATTTACACTTCGCTTATATAATTTATACAACGCGATTTCATTCACACAAATAGTTTAGATTCCTCACATTGGTTATTGCAGTGCTAAAAATCGTAGGAAGGTCAGAAAAATCCGCGGCTTCTTCTAGAATGTAGAGAGCCTCCTTGCGGTCACGGTGTCTCCTGTTTCATCAAATTTCGTTAAAGAACGAAAAAGATATTATTTTTCAAAGTTTTGCAACACTTAAAAGTGTTATTTTCATTTCAGAATTTTCATCAGAAAAGTTTTTAAAACCTTCGAAACTAGGTCACAAATTTTCAGCCAATCCGTACCTCGATGCTTCGATCAGACCTTGCTGCGTCAAAGAGCTACGAACCACCTCCAGATCGGCGGTGGTGGCGAAGGGTTCGGCGGCCTGTGCTCGTCGCGGCGGCGCTCTGAAGGTCGCGCCTTTCTCGTCGAATTCCGACGTCGATGGTTGATGTCAGGGGTCGTGGGTTGGTCGGATGTGGAGAGGAGGCGAAGGGCTGTCGACTGGTGGTGGTGGCGCGGCCTAGCGTCGCCTGTGGCGATCGGAAAAGGGAGGAGAAGCGTGGAGCAACGAGGATCGTCGGTTTCGTCTCTGGCGGCTAGGGTTTTGGGATTTTATTATTTTTTTTAAAAGGAAAATTCCTATTGGCCAGAGCTTTATAGAAATTTTTAAATAGTGTTTTTGCAAACGGACTCCTTTTTAAACCCAACGACTGTCGCCCCTAGCTAAATACCCCCATTCCGGACACAATTGGATATGTTTTGTTGGCCATTTCGACTGTTACAGTCAGTTATTTTTCAAATTAAAATATAAAACATTAGATATTTAATTTAAACGTGCATTTCAATTTGCCAGGGCCACGAACTGAATCGAAAAATTCCAGAAAAATAAATCTAGCTTTGTTTTGACGATACGGTCCTAACAAAACCAGTTTCGTCGAATTCTGAGCTCGTTTGAAAAACGGCCATTTTTAGGTCGACCCATTTTAACAGAATTTGACCAAACACGTTATCTTTTTCCCCGCCCACATACTAGCTTCAAAAATTATGAAATTTGAAACTTAGCAATAATTTGACACCCCGGACCCAACAAAAGTGGTTTCGTCGAATTCCGAGGTCGTATGCAAAATCTCAATTTTCAAGGGCTATATATACTATATAGCGACCTTTCTGAAAATTCGTTTGGCCATAACTTTTGATTCCCACTATGAAACTTTGATTTTTCAGATTCGTTAGAAAGGTATTGATAAACAGATTTAAATATTTTCAGTTTCACTAAAATCCGTTATATTTTCCACCCGGTACAGTCAGACAAAGTTTATATACAAAATCTCAAACTGCTATACCATACCAAATTCTATATTTTATTGAAATATGCTATTTCAACCATTCAAATTTTTTGGCAATAACCAAATTTAAAAATTTTAAACTGGTTCACTTTTTCCAGGTTATTACACCTTATACTCAACCAAATTCTAAAAATCCATTTTGGGCCTTGTGGAAAAATTTCAAGACCACATTCCATTATATGCAAAAGTTAGCTGTTTAGACCGATTTACGAATGGAACACGGGCTACTAGTTAATTTTTTTCTTTTGAGATATATCAAATGCTTATACTCAGTAAAGTTCACAATGTTAGATTTCAGATCCAGAGAGAAGAGAGAGAAGCATTAAACAATTAAAAGACTACATTTTTATTGATTACGTTGATTGTTATTACAAAAGAGATACTTGATTAATTGCTATTACAAAAACAAGATACAGAAGAGATTGAGACTAACATTAGAAGAGAAAGCCTTTATATATAGGCAAAACTAGGATAACAAAAAATACTGTACTACAACTGTACTAAAGGATAGTACAGAAAAGTACTGTATTACGACTGTACTACCACTGTACTACCGTTTTAACATATTAAGTATGTTAACATCCCCCCTCAAACTCACGATGCGGAAAATCGTGAGTTTTCCAAATAGAAGCTGCCAAGTGAAGAGTAGCAAGATCGAGCAACCATTTCACTATTTTTAGACAGTAACACCAAGCACCAAATACTAAATACTCAACAATAATCTTTAATCAACTCAACAATCTTCTAAATCTGCCAACAAATACTAACGCAACCAAATCCACCAACAGAACTTCACAAAACAAGCCCTTCTATAACCATACGCTGATCATCCATCATATTGCAGTATTCATATCAAAAGATTTCAGATTTAACAAAACCAATAGGAGTGGGACAATGAGAAGTGAGATAAGAACCAACAGATTCAAATTCAACAAAACAAATAGGAGTGAGACAATGAGAAGTGAGATAAGAACCAACAGATTTAGATTCAACAAAACCAATAGGAGTGAGACAATGAGAAGTGATATAAGAACCAACAGATTCGGATTCAACAAAACTGCTACTGAACCATAGAAAACTGTCATATAATCCTCTGCTTCATTCCCCATTCAACATACAAACCAAGTTTTCTCCACTTTCAACACAAACCATCCGGCCTTCCAAAACAGTCTCCATCTCTAAATTCAGTCACCTAAAACACCTTTTTTTTGCCAAAACATCCATTAACCATCACCATCATGCAAAATTCCCCATCATCGGTCACAAAAACAAACATTAAGTGGAGAATACTTACAGAAGAAACTACAAGTACTGCAGTTGCAGAAAAAATTGCAAGAAGAGGAGACAAAGGAGAAATTGCAAGCAGAAGAAGGGTTGATGAAATTACATGAAAAAGATACCAAGAAAATATTACAGGAGGAAGAAGCACTTATTGAATCCCTGGAGGAAGAGGCATCATTGAAGAATTATAGGAGGAGGAAACCCAGAAGATTAACAAGAAACAAAAATCAACATGAAAATCCAAGAAGAAGAAGAAGAAGCATTGAAGAAATCTTACAACAGGAGGAGAAAAATTCAGGTGATGAGATTGTTAAACATCCTGGATCTCTGATACCATGTTAGAATTCAGATCCAGAGAGAAGAGAGAGAAACAGTAAACAATTAAAAGACTACATTTTTATTGATTACTTTGATTGCTATTACAAAAGAGATGCTTGATTAATTGCTATTACAGAAACAAGATACAGAAGAGATTGAGACTAACAATAGAAGAGAAAGCCTTTATATATGGGCAAAACTAGAATAACAAAAAATACTGTACTACGATTGTACTAAAGGGTAGTATAGAAAAGTACTGTACTACGTCTATACTACCACTGTACTACTCTTTTAGCATATTAAGTATGTTAACGCACAATATTGATCCGTATTCAATGTAAGCGGTCTCAAGTCTTAATTCGATCTTTTGCTAAAGTTGAATATAAGAGGCGGTCCTTAATTAATGATTAAATATTTGAATTAATAATTTAGATATCCGATCATTAAAATTATGAGTTGTTACAAAGCCATATATACATATTTTTCTATGTCACAAAAATTCATATTTACATCAATATTCCATATAACAACATAATAAATTCTCAATTTCATCAAACAAAACAGATATCAAATTAAAACAACTATTGGTGAAAACCCAAAAACAAAAAATCAAACACGTATAAACCAAAACAATCGTTATCCATTAAAAATATTTCTTGCTCGTCATCATCATTTATCAAAACCATTAAACATCTATCATAAAACCATAACTACACATGATCATTTCCTGGCTCCTGGAAAGTTAATGTCATGTGTTCCGCCATGTATTCCACAATCCGCTCATCTATCAACATAATCAAATGATGTAATTGTGCTACTTGAACCCTCAACCACGTTATCTCCTTTTTGACCTGTGATTTTCTATAATCATCCTAAGAACATCTCGCTTGTAAATTAGTTAATAGCTAGTTAAAATATACGTAACATTAAATAAAACTTTCGAATTAGTTAATGAAATATTTATTAACTCATGATTATGATAACAATTCCATCTATCCCGCGTCAACCTGTCGACCACGCTATCAAAAATCTTGTCATCCTCAATTGTCACTATGTCCAACCAGTTATCTCCAGCACTCGAGCTTGCCTAATGTCAAACTTTTCTTATGACTAGAAATAGAATTTTATAAAAATAAGTATTCAATTTATAATTTATGTAATGTGAAATGAAAGAAAACATAATTAAGACATGGTTTACCATGACAGCTTTTGATTTAGGTTTATTTAAGTAAATGACACCGAGCCTATCTTAATTAGTTTGCACGGTGGTGTGTAAGAGTGAAGACATCCAAATATGTAAGCTCACAATCCTTTTCCTCTTCCTGAAATTTTATATGATTAAAAAAAAATATGTATATGATTAAGTATTTTAGAATAGTAATTTACAAATTTATTAATTACTTCCAATGTTATTGGAAGAATTATAATTCATCGCGGCGTGTAATAGAATATTTTTCATGATTGCCATGTTTTTCTTTATAATTTTCTACAAATATATTGTTGACAAAATTAGTGTCATTATTATAAAACTTTAAATAAATTATTATAACAATATAAAACTAGAAAACTTACTATCATAATGGGAGTTTCAACATACTCTAGCCTACCCAAACACTGCTACTCTACCGATCATGTTTTTTCTTCTCGTTCGGTGCTAGAGAGCGTGTCATGTAGTTTTTCCCAACTTTATTTTCCGATGATTCATAAATAGTAATTAATCTTCCTCTTTCATATCTACTGCAATCTAGATATTGAAATTCAAATGAGTTATATACATCATAATAATTCTCAGATGAACTATAAATTTTGTATCAAGTAACAATTTAAGCCACATAGCATTCTTAATATACCGTGGTATATTATCCCACATCGACCAATAAAAACCCTAGGACTTACATATACCCTCCAAGAGAAGTCCATGCTTGTAATCCAAAGTCTCCAGCATAATTTCTTATATTAATTTTTATTTAAACATTTAACAATTTAGAATAATATATATGCACTAAATATTAATGACACTTGAATGAATTTGATACTTATCCTTGGTTTTCAGAATCATACTCACCCTTAGGCGTAAATCTGCCAAGTCATTGGCACCTCGACAGTAGAGGAAGATGAGATTTAGACGGTCTCATATGAGGCATAATATTTGTCATAAACTTATTATTTAATATAATGGAAAATATCATATTATTATTAGAAAACATGTCTGATTAATTATCACATAAAACTTCTACTAAAACTACTAAAATGTAACAAGACTTCCCGAATAAAAAGAGCTAATTGAACAGAATAATATATAAACCACAATATAGTCATCATCATTAATATCAGTGGAAACTCAAATTGTAAATTATACAACAAGCGATGCACATATCAATCATGGGATATACACTACATCATCGATAATTAATAATCAACCTCCATTGTTCTCTCATTCAAACTATCTTGTACTCTAAATCATTTTCATTTGTACTTTCGAATGCTTCTATAAGTGCATTTGATTCATCATCCAAAGGCCTTAAATCAATATAATCATCAGTTATTGTCATTTCATTATTTAGCTGAAGATTTTTTTGATAATCTACTTCGTTCATAAGAATATTTCTGTCAATTGTTAATGTTTCTTTTGTTTTAAAAATAGTTGACTAGACAACTTTATCACTTATTAGAAATGTATGTAGAGAAAAATAAGCTTGCACTGCTTGTTTGTCTAATACAAAAGAATCATACCTGTAGTGATGTGAGTTATTTCTTTTTTCAATAAGATTATAATCTTTATGCGAGTTGATTTTAAAAATAAGAACATTGTTCAACCAATTGCATCTGAATAAAAAATATTTTTCTATAGGTTCTATCAAATATGCTAGTTATAAATTCTATATTATGACGCAGTGTAAATCATTACATGTTCATTTAGATTATTACTACCTTTGGAAAATACACTATTATTATATGTCAATTTTCCAACACTATATTCCTTAACGTTGATTTCAAATCCATTGCTGAAAAAGTTTGGTAAATTTTGACATTTCTTTTTGGTCTTGGTGTAAGATGTTTATGTCTATTATCCTAACAAATTATCTTGAATTATAAATGTATTTCGGAAATCAGCTAGCAATTTTTTTTACTAAGATCACCGCGTGGATGTTGGGACTCGAAAGTACCACTATAATGTATTGTATTATAATATGTATGTGTAATTAAAACAAATATGAATTTGAAAATTCATATATTTAGAATTATTATTTAATATTACCCAACATGTTATGCAATTTCAGCATAATTATGAAGAACGCTAGTATATGGTAATATTTATCGCCCGACCAAAGTTCCGTACTTGTTCCAACATCTAGTCATGTTATCCAAAAATAGATAATATCATTTGAGAAGAATTTTGTTCAATGACTTCATTGTTATGAGGAACACTAATAAATGGTAAGTTAACATGGTCACTGAAATAATCAAAGAAAAAGAATAAAGCTTCATCTTCAAGATACGAATTGGACCTTAAACTCATGCCTTTTGCCTAACTTTTTTGAAACGACCCAAAATTACCGGCGACCTAAACCGAACAAGAAGGCGGATTGCTTTGAGAACATGACTCATCAGAACACAAACATGAGAGCATTTCTTGCTATTACAACAATTCACATCAAAGTACAAGATATCAGAGTTCAAATAAGTAATATACTACAGAAAAATAATATCAGAGATTTAAATTACAAAACAACGGAAAATATAACATATGAATACAATTCGCAGTGGAAAACATCAACTACCACAACTGAAAGAAATACATGGATACAAAGAATTCTGAATATAGGTCCATCCATAATCCAGTATCCTGTGAAAAGAAATATCTGTGAAAACCAAAACTACAAGCTACTAGTGTGGAAAATATGGGCACCCAGAGTTTAGGTATGAATATCTAAATTGACCACAATATGGTTGATATTTTGGAAGTTTTTCCCCTTGACAATGGCATCCTCATCTGCTGGTTTTGATTCATCTTCATCCTCTCTTGATTTTCCATCTCTTCCTCTTCCCATTCGCCCTCAACCACCTCCTGATCCTACTCCTTTTGTTAACTCTGAGAAATCACCCTCTGCAGGTGATCTTGTTCTTGATTTGCATGATCTGTCTTCTGATCTTGATCCCATTCGATCTATTTCCAGTCTTGAGAACTCTGGTAATGTGGTTTCTAATCTTCTCAATGGCATTTCGTCAAGCACCTTCAGTGTTGCTTCTTCTTCTGTCATTTCTTCTTCTACTGCTAGTGGATCTGTGTGTGTTGATCCTACTGCTCCTTCTTTGCCTTCTAGAGGATCTATTCATGCTCTTTCATTGGTTAATATTCTGCCAGATGTTTCCAAGAATCTTGCACCTATGATCAAATCGGATTATCGTTCTCTGTTCAGTTCACTACCACGAAATGCTGGTTCGTTTTAGCCTCCGGAGTTTGATAAGATTAAGGATAAATCTAAGAGAATACCACATGCAATTGTAAAGGAGGAAGGTATGAAATATTGGCATCAATATCTTATGGGCTTCTTTTTAGATGGTTCTTTGTCTTACTTGACTGTTGCAAATTTTCTACGTGGTTTTTGGACCTTAAGTGGTGAAGTTGATATTAAATCTGACGGTCTTTACTTTTATTTCAAGTTCTCCAATGATCTTGATAGAGAAAAAGTTTTGAAAGCTGATCCTATCTACATTAGGGGTCGTATGTTCATTATTACAAGATGGGATCCAACTATTGGGAATACTCATTCGCAAATTAAAAGAGTACCTATTTGGATTCATTTACTTCGTATTCCTTTACTGTTGTGGACCTTAATTGGAATTAATTGGTTGGCTTGCCATGTTGGGCGTCTTATTTGTTTTGATTCGAACACTAAGAGAATGCACATGATAAAATATGCAAAAGTGCTAGTAGAAGTTGAAGCTAATTCTAAATTACCAAATTGTATTGAGTTAGGTGACTTTGGTGATAATTGTCCCTCTGTCATTGTATCTTACGACTGGATGGACAGTATTTGTACATATTGTAAACTTTTTGGTTATGCTACTACGAATTGCGACATTCATTCCAAGTCTGATGTTAAGTCTACTGCTCCTTTTGTTGATGACATTAAGCAAAGGAAGATTACTTTTAATGTAGTTAATTATAAAGCTAAACATTCAGTTCAAATGCACCAAAATCAGAATGGCTGGAATAGAATTATCAATAAGAAAAAGCAGGCTTGGATGATGAAAAAGGGTAAATTTGGAACTGATGTTCAAAAGGATGTAAATGAAGCCTTGGAGAAAGTTGTTGAGATTAGAGGCTGTGGGTCTTCAGGTGATTTTCAACAAGTAAATAATGATGAAAGTATGGATGCGAATATTTCACTTCTGGGAAGGGATAATCAAAATATAGTGTTAATTGATCAGAATGGTAATTGTGTAGTGCAAAGGAAAGATGATCCTAATTCTAGGCAAAAATCTTATACTCATTTGAACAATAAAGGCAAGCAAGTGCAAGATGATTTTATTTTTGATAATACTTTCTCTTCCCTTTTTGATTTACCCTCTTCTGATACCTCTTCATCTACCACATTTTCCCAAAACTTGTCCTCCTCATTTAACTCCTTATCATGTCCTTCTTCTTTTGCATCATTTCTCTATAATCAACCCAGTGCTACCTCCTTCAGTTTTAATACTCCTGCTTCATCCTCTGGTGGTAGCATTTCTTCACTATATTCCCATCTTGCTCCTTCTAAAGAAATCATCCTTCCTCCTCCTTCTAATCAATCTGTTAGTAATGATATTGTTAACAATGGACTTTACTAAAATTTCTCCAAAATCAACTATTAGTGATTTTGTGGTCTCTGCATCTAAATCATCTTTGAAGTCAAAGAAAGGCAGGAAAAAGAAATCAGAGGTCTCAGCTGGTAATGATGATATTGATGATGGTGCTGAATTTAAAGAGGATGATTTTTTTACCTCTTGGAAGTCCGAAATCTTCTTCTAAAAGAAATACTAGACTGCATCATGTTCCTTTATTAAAATCCCCTCATTTAAAGAAATGATTCACAATATATGTTTCTGGAATATTAGAGGGATGAATCTTCCCTCAAAGCAATGTGAGATTAGATTCTTTATTCAACAGAAGAAAATTCAGTTATTGTGTTTGTCTGAAACTAAGCTTGACATGCAATCAACTTCTAGAGCAGCATCTTTCATATCTCCAAGTTGGAAGTTTGAACATAATCTTGATTATGCAAATTTTGGTCATCTTCTTACTTTGTGGAATCCTCAGCTTTTTAGTCTAACTAAATTATCTTCTTCAGATCAACATATTCATTTCAAGTTTGTTTACCTTCCTTCCAATTTGATTTTCTTTCTTACCTCTGTTTACGCTCATAATGCATTATCTCTGAGAACTTCCTTTTTAAATAATCTCTGTCATATCCATTCTGATGGTGCTCCATGGATCTTAGGAGGTGATTTTAATTGCATGTTTTCCTCCTCTCAAAAATTAGGTGGATGCCCTCTTTCATTTAAAGATATTGCTCCTCTTAATTAAGCTATCATCAAATCCAATTTGTTTCCTCTTAATTGCTTTGGCTCTTTATTCACATGGTCTAATAAGAGTCGTTCTGGTCTCCCTACTTGTTGTAAACTTGATCATATTTTTGTTAATTCTTGCTTCCTTAACATCTGTCCTAAACCTTTTTATCAATCACTACCTCCTACCATTTCTGATCACAATCCTCTTCTTTTATACGGGGGGTATGCTGGTGTCATTGAAAAAGGGAAGTCTTCATTTAAATTTTTGGTTATCTCATAAATATTTATCTAGTATTTTGATGCAGGTTTGGAACAATTATTATGGAGATAATCCCATGGATATTTTTTGTTACAAATTGAAGCTCTTGAAGATCCATCTTAAAGCCTGGTCTGTTCATAATTTTAGTATTGGTTCTCAACAATCTTCTTATGTACATGAATAGTTAATTAAAGTATAGAATGTATTGAGTAGTAGGCCTTATGATATACAACTTCAAATGTTGGAGTAAGAGCTTCAAGTTAAACTCAAGGAATTTTTGGATTATGAGTTTAATTTAGAAAGGCAAAATTCTAATTTGAAGAGGTTGTTGGTGGTAGATAGAAATACTAAATTTTTCATAATTCTTTGAAGTTGAATAAAGTGAATAAGGCATTATATATGATTAATGATAAGGATTGTATTACGTTATCAACTTAATCAAGTATTGAAGTGGCATTTGCTGATTACTTCAAGTCTATTTTGGCACCTGATGTTTTACCATCTTTTAATATTGAACCTCTTTTCCATTTAAACCTGCCTCAAATTTCAAAATTTCAATCCAATGAATTGGTCTCAAATGTCACTGGAGATGAAATCAAAGAAGCAGTTTTTAATATGGATTCATCTAGTTTAGGTGGTCCTGATGGGTATAATGCCTGTTTCCTGCAAAAATGTTGGGCTGTGATTAGTAATGACATTATTCGAGCTGTTCAATATTTCTTTTTTAAGAACTGCATGCATTCAAGTTTTGCTACCACTTCAGTTTCTTTAATTCCCAAGGTGGATAATCCTACAAGTGTATCAGATTTCAAACCTATCTCATGTTGTAGTGTTTTTTATAAGATTATTTCTAAGGTGTTGTCTAATAGAATTCATAAAATGTTGCCCTCGGTTATTTCCTCCAATCAGTCTGCCTATCTTTTAGGGAGGTCTATTAGTCATAATATATTGATTACCCAGGAACTGCTCAATGGTTATGATAGGAAAAATATTTCGCTACGTTTTATGATGAAGCTTGATATTGAGAAAGCTTTTGATAGTGTTTCCTGGCCTTCTATTTTAGCTATTTTGTCAAGAATGAATTTTCCGAACTATTTCTAACATGGATTTACACTTGTATTTCTTTACCAAGGTTCTCTATCTCTAGACATGGGAGTTGGCATGGATATTTTAAGAGTACGAGAGGTGTCAGGCAGGGGGACCCTATTTCTTCATATCTTTTCATAGTGGTAATGGAAGTGGTCAATTCTCTGGTAATTGATCATGTTCTGAAAGGTCATCTTGAATTACATCCTCGTTGTAAAGACCCTAGAATAACTCATTTACTCTTTGTAGATGACCTCATTTTATTTACCAAACCTACTGTGTCTAATATTAGTTGTATTCTTTCTATCCTTCAATCCTTTTATGAAATTACTGGGCTTCAAGTTAACATGAGTAAGTCGTTTATCAAGGTTGCTGGTTTGCCTATTGATAAGAAATCTGAGCTAATTGCCTTGTCTGGTTCGAGGGAGATACCTGATAATGCTTCTTATTTAAGTATTCCTCTCTTTAGTGGAAGAATTACAAAGGATAAGTGTTTGCCATTGTATGAGAAGATTATTGATCGAATGAAGCAATGGCCTTCTTGCAGGTTGTCTCAAGCAGGTAGGTTAACTGTTATTCAATCGATAATTTCTTCTATGACTACATATTACTCTAGACACTATATCCTTCCTGTGAAGTTAATCAGTATGGTTATGAGCGCTATGAACAAATTTTTATGACATGGTGATCCATTTACTAAAAAATGGTTCCTATTTCTTTTTCCAATTTGTGCGAGGATAAGAAATATGGGGGTGTTGGCATTATCAATCTTATTCAATGGAACAAGGCTGCGATCTCTATTTATTTCAATAAGCTTTTCTCTGATCACAATAACTTATGGACTAGATTTGTCAAGTGCAATTTAATTGGTAGGAATTTTTTTTGGCAAATGGATATTCCTCAAATGTGTAATTGGTGTTGGAGGCAGATTCTTAAGCTTAGAAGTATTTTATTCCATTTGTTCAGTGCAATGTTAGCAAGATTCAAGGCCTTTCTTTTTGGTTTTCACCTTGGGCTGGAAGTGGTTTAATACTTGGTAATTTGGTTGAGTATAATCTGAGATGCAATAGTGGTATTCCTGAAAATGCTAAGGTTGATGATGTTTTGCATGATGGTGAACTTGTTTTGCCTCATAGTTGCACTGCTTCTTTGCGTGTGCTCTGGAATGATATCTCTTCCAAGTTCAATATCTCTGGTGATTTTTCTGTTTTATGGAGTGGTTGTATTCATTCCATTAGTCATGTTTATAACTTGTTGGGTGGAGTTAAACGTGTCTTTCCTTGGTATAAGAGGATCTGGAATTACATAAGTTCAGCAAAAACCATTTCCTGTTATGGAAAATTATGTCTAATGCAGTTAATACCAAAGACAAGTTATATAATTTGGGTCTTATTCCTGATCAATTATGTGTTTTATGTAGAGCGGAACCTGAATGTAATACTCACTTGTTTTTTGAATGTTCCTATGTCCATCAAATTTGGAGGAGGGTTTTAGCAGTAGGCAATTTGCATATTCCTTCTACTGTAAGTAGAGATGAATGGTTTTTGTTATTCAAGGCCACTAGATGGAAATCTAGGAGAAGCATGCTTTTGCTGAAGGTGCTGAAGGTGTTTGTGTATGAAGTATGGGCTGAAAGGAATAAAAGAATTTTCTCTAAATTTTTTTAAACGTGAGTGAGTTATTTTCCATTATTAATACGAATATTTTGAACTGCTTAAAAGCTGGTAATGGTAGTACTGATTTGCAGTGATGATTTGGGTTTTCAAGCTTTTTGGTTTGTGCAGTTGGTATTTTAAAGGTGATGTTTTCTGAAATGTTAGTTGTGCTAATTTAATGGCATCTGTATGGGATTTCTCTAAAGAGCTATGGTGTATTGCATGCGAGATTTCTGAAGTGCTATTCATTTGTTGATGATATGGTATTCTTCAGCTGTTTTGCTATTTCTGGAGTGCTTTTCATGGAATGCTATCATGGAGTCCTTTTTAGTTGTTGTTGATATGGTTCTTGTTTAGTTGCTAACCACTGTGTGGTATTGAGTTTTTTTTTCTATTTTGTATCGATTTTATCATATCAATTTTTTCTCAATACCACGGTATAGAGTCTAGTTTTGTTGTAATGTTTTGATTAACTATTGTAATTGCTACTATGTTGTCAATAAAGTTTTAATTGCGTGTTTAATAAACTCAAAGTCAGTCATGGGACTAATGTGAGAACTAAAACAATTACTAACTTTATTTTAATGTTGGGTAAATCAAGGGACCACACTGTATAACAAGAAATGGGTTTTCTCCTAAGAATACCATAAAACAAACAACGCAATGATAAAAGGAAAAATGAAGCCATTATAAGACTCAGGTCCCATCACACAATGAAAACAAAAACCAGAGGATAGAGTTTTACCTTATAATGGCAAATATGATTGATACACGAAATCTATCTTTTATTATTATTAGTGCATAGTGCAGAAATCAATTTCGAATATAAAAGTATCAATCATAGACTGCATAATACCCCATCCTACCATGTCACCATATAGGTTTGCAACTGAAACTTAAAGTCGCGTATTGGAAATTTGATTCCATCTATGAACCAAGGCAAGGGATCTTCCTTATCCGATTCGAGAAACTATAGCCTGTGCCTCAGGACTCACCTACAAGTGCACCTGGAGCTCTACAGGTCCGGTCCACTCTTATGTTTGTGATTAACAATTCTTGAGAAATATGTTTCCCAGTCCTATGGGACCTAAAATCTGGCCAATATGTCGACCATCAAGGCCGATTTGTTTGCCATATCCGAGGTACCTCACTATCCAACATCCACATAAGTGAAATGTCTGTGCTCCATACCATGACACGACTCCTAGCTAGAAACAAACGCATGTCCTCCCTATGTCACTTCATCCCATTTCTGGTTCGCACCGGGGTGTGAGGTTCGCGAATTAACGCTATACACAAAGCTGCGCTATTTAAAGTTGTTCTTTGATCGTCAACCAAAAAGCCCTGCTTTTCAACTAAAGCCTTGATCCATTCAACTCAGCATGCCACATTGTCAATCCATACCATACCACTGATTTCCACCAATATATAACCTCTAAGCTCGTACGTCTCAAAGAAAGATGTTAAGCAAGATAATAAATCCTCCGCCACCAAACATATATACATATATATATATATATATATATATATATATATTTAGCAGAGATCAACGAATACAACACGAAATACAATGTCAGACATGCAATCCATTTGCAAGTCCGTTCTGGGTCTGAACGAAACTGGAGGCACCTTATTCCTCGTCTCATATGTCCAATACAAAAGTGAGGCCCACGCATATCCGATCGATATCCAAGTACATCTGGATGATCACCACTTATTACCTCGTCTTGGGTGTACAGCCCAATCTAGACATCAGCAATCATCCAAATGATGTGAAGATCTCCAGTCTTCAACCACCGTCTTCTTCGACTTTTAGTCGTCGTATCGGTTATTCAAAATGGGTTAAACCGGGTCTTTTCGAATAACTCACGATCTTATAATCAAGTGCTAAAAAACACATCATATGCCTCATTCCAATCCCGAATATTCTTTTACTCAAATATTCTTTTATTCAAATATTCTTTACATTGGGAATTATTCCTATAAAATTTATCAAAGATTTCATTCATTTAAACCTCTTTTTTAAATCTTTCCTTGAAAACCATTGCAAAAGATTTTATATTATCTTTTCACAAAACTTAAACCAAATTAAGGTTTATCAAACTAGTCAGGATTATTGAGCCGTACTGACGTAATCATAATTTTACATCCCAATCCCAACCTGTTCATCCCATGGAGCAAAGTGGTAGTACTCCATATCTAACACCCATTGTGTTATCGGTAAATTTAATTACCATTTCATGTTTCAAATCTAATTAAAATTTAACTATCGCATGGAGTAAAACTGGTGATACTCCATTCTCGATCATTTATTGAATTTAGTAAATTTATTTACCTCATTCCCACTTCAATCTAATTAAAGATTCACTAAAACTCTACTTAGTTTTAATCTTCAAAAATCATTATTTAATGATTATTCAAATTTAGGAAATAAATCTTGTCTTTAACTGGGTTAAAGAACCGATGTCATTTAAAACATAGTTCACGATAAACCCAAAATCATCTTCCATTCTAATGGAACCTTCACGGAAATTAGATCAGTTATAATCGATAAAAATTTCTGTATCGGACTAATACTATAAGTGGAATAACGACAAGGCCTTTTAAATTCCATATATAGTAACGGTCTTCGTTTACAAAAGCTCATCTCGATTATTACCCAATCGAATTCCATTCAATTCTAATTTAATATATTAAATTGGAAAACTTTACCTTGGAAAATTCCATTAATCTTAATTAAAAGATTATAAATTCCAAGTCATAACTTCACTATTAATTGGGTTAAAGAACGAATGTTATTTAAAACATTGTTCATGATAAACCCAAAATCCAATTTCAGTAAATCTTAATTAAAAGATTTGTTCTATTCTCTACTGGGTTTAAGAATAGTATTATTAAAGATACCATTCACGACAAACCCAAAATCCATTTTGATATTAAATATAAGGGTCTGAATAGAAATCATATGTATTTATATTCAATATCAAATTTTGAAACCAACATATATCATATTGGGAATAACGATATCTATATCTTCCAAATTCCCCAACAATATCCGTATAAACATGGAATCCAATATTGAAATATTCCGAAATTATTTCCATTCAAATCCTTTCCAATTCATACGTTGGAAATTCTGGTTATATTAAAACCATATAATTCTTTACTCAAGTTGGTAAACAACTTTTTTATATAAAAATATCTTTTATCTTTACAAACTTAGAATATTTCACCCAATATCTTTTCAAATCATTTATTATGATTTTACATAATATATTCATATTTTTAATAATTTTATTAAGGCCCTTACAGTCGGTTTCCAATATCGGCCACCGAACTACATCCATAGCGACCTTTTTCAAAACCAATTCAAACATATATTAAAATCTATTAGTTAGATTTCAAATTTCTTGTTATCATTCGAAAGATCTTTTTGATACGAACCCAACGGTTCCGGTTTTAGGAAAATCCAACAGTCGAATCTCCTGTTACGTCAATTTAAAGTCAATGTCGAAAGTAGCGAACGGTCGGTGTGCAACACGTTCTATTCAAAACCATTTAAATATATATATATATAAAAAATATTTTTTTGGTTTCCTTTTAAAACGTATTTTACAAATCGTTTATAAATTCATTTTAAAACAATTCCAATGTCCATTTTTAATTTTAAATCAAAATTGAATATTCTATACCACTATAATATTAAAGTGCTAATATTTTCAAAATATCAGATTTTGAAATCAAATCTTTTCTATATTCATTATAAAATGAATAAAATCAACAAAAAATTCCATTCGAGTTAAAACGGTGTATATCTACTTAACTCGACTTCATATTCATTTTAGTTTTGAATATTTCAATATTTTCGTGTCCATCCAAAATCGGACATCAAAATCAAATTTTGATTCTTTACTGAATATTATTTTAAAATACTCGTTATTTCTGAATTGGAATCAGAATCAATCAATTACCATATAATTTTATTTATATGGATTCCATACATCGCATGTATTCAAAAATAGTGATAAACAACTATTAAACATTCAATTCACATCCAGATTGCAATTTACAATTAGCATTAAATAATTAAATAATGCTTATAATAGTCTGTCAATCAATCGGTTGACATACAATTAAATTCAAGGGAGCTGTGAATTAGTTATCATCCCAATACCCGTGTGGGGTTTTCAACCATCAAACAAATATTATTATTTGTATATTTGGGCGATGTGTAAAATTATCGTCCCAATACCTATATGGGGTTTACATCATAATCCATGTGAATTTATCTACAGTTTAACAATAATGACATTAAAAATTGAAAATCCATCAACCACCAAACAAATATTGCAATCACAAGCAATCAACATATATTCAGTTATAAAAATAAACAACTGTACAAAAGATTTGAGTGAGAGAGTTCTCACCTTGACCGGATAGAAATCGTTTAAATAACAATTGTTTTAATAAAATTAAATTGTGCGTTTAATTTTATCAAAATTTGTAACTAGCTCCAATCTCGATCCAGTCAGCTCCATTGTGTGGATCTTTTCTTTGCGATTCCAACATGCTAAGTTTTGCTGAATTCGGACAACGTATGTAGAAGTTATGAATTTTTAAACGTTTGTACTCTACATAGTCATCAACAATTAAATTAAATATTAATAAATATTAATATACCCTTAATCCACGTCACTATTTCTTTAATGAACCGCTCATCCATTTCTTCCTCAACTCAGCAGCTCGAACCCGGGTGAAACTCCAAGCCTTGGCCGCACTTTCTCGATCCTTTTTTCTTCTAAACCACTTCACTAAAATTCAAATAAAAATCATCTTAATTTGTCTCATCACAACCTCTCCATTTACATTCAAAATTTGTAAAGGTTGATGCCTTCCTGTTCTTTGCGTCATCTGGTCAGTTCGCACGCCAACAGGGAAATGTCGACATTTTTTTTCATGAGATCCACCCAAAATTGCAAGCAGGTTGTGACGGCAAGGAATCTCGCTCGGTTCGAACCAGTCGCTAAACCGATCCAGACCGTTCGAAACGCCCTATCGTTTGAGAACAGGACAAATCAAAACGCATACAGAAGAACATTTCATTGTGTATTACAACAATGCATCAGATTACAAGAATAAACAAAGTATAAACAAATAAATATTACACAGAAATATCAGAGATTTAAATTACATTTAAATACATCACAGCGGAAAATAATACAATACACAACAAGAAGGAGATATACGGATACAAAGCTTTCCGGATATCGTTCCAGCTGTAAACCAGGATCCTGTGAATATAAATCTGCAAAACCGAAACTACTAGCTGCCCGTGTCAAAATAAGGGCACCCAGAGTTTAGGTTAAAACAATAAACTCCAGGTCAGTCATGTGACTGGTGTGAGAACTAAAACAGTTATAAATCTTTATTTTAAAGTTAGGTAAATCAAGGGACCACGCCGTATAACACAGAACGGGTTTCCTCCCAAGAATACCAGTGCATAACACAAACAGCGCAATGCTAATTAAAGAAAAATGAAGCTGTTATAAGACCCAGGTCCAATCACACAATGCAACGCAAGCCGGGGGATAGGGTTTTCCCTTATAACAGCCAAATAATGCTTGATACGTTTAAAACAAATCATTTGATACTATTATAAGTGCATAGTGTATAAAACAACTTCAAATCATAAGTATCAATCATAGGCGACATGAGCGTCCCATGCCACTATGTCGCCATATATAGGTTTATAGATAAAACCGCAAATGTCACGTATTTGGAAATTGGATTTCCGTCTATGAACCGAGGCAAAAGATAGTCCTCAACCGATTCGAGACGCTCTAGCCCGCCCCTCAGGAACAGCCGCAACTGCCCCTTGGATCCTCAGGGCCGGTCCACCGATGTGGATTATTATGCCTGAACACTACGTCTCCCCACCCTATGGGGTGTAAGTCTGGTCCGTCAGCCGACCAGAATGCATCGGCCGAAACCGATATAACCGAGGCGCCTCGCAACAGCAACAACCACATAAGTCAAACTCGTCAGGGCGTGTAAAACCACTGACGCCACTTCTAGCTAGAAAGAAACGCATGCCCTCCCTGACGTCCGTCTCCCGTTTTTGGTTCATACCGGGTGTGAAACTCGCGAAGCAAACGTTACACAAAGCTACGCCACAAAGGCCTTGCTTTGATCATCACCACAAGACTTTGCTTTTCAACAGAAGCCTCGATCAATTGCCACTTAGGCATGCCACACAGGCAATTCACTCCATGCGTTTGATATCCATCAATATATAACCCCTGAGCTCGTACGTCTCAGAGAAGGGCGTTAAGCAAGAGAATAAATTCTCCGCCGCCAAACGGATATATATTTAATAGAGATCAATCACACGGACTAAAATCCAATGTCAGACACACAGTCCATTTACAAGTCCGTTCTGGGTCTGAACGAAACCGGAGGCACCTAGTACCCCGCATATCCATCGATCTCCAAGTACGTCTGGACGATCACTAACTGTTTCCATCTTCTTGGGTGTACAGCCCAATCAAGATCATCAGTAATTACCCAAACGACGTGAAGACTTCTGGTCTTCGACCACCGTCTTCATCTTCGACTTATCGTCGTATCAGTTATTCAGAATGGGATAAACCCGGTCTTCCCGAATAACTCGCGTATATTTTATAAAAGTGTCACACAAACACAACATACGCCTCATTCCAATTCATTAGTCACTAACCGTAGATTAATCAAGAGAATAATTCCCCAAATATTAACCCCGAAGGCCGAAACCAACATCAGATCAATATCCAGAAAACCATTCTGCTTAGCTAACCGACAGTTAGTTTCTAAATTTCACATTCATAGGGAAAGTTTCCCATTAATTTTATCCAAGATAAATTCCTGAATTTATTCTCTAATCTTCCTTTGAATTTCGATTCAAATTAGTCGGGATTAACGAAACTTACCGAAGTAATCATTTGTTTTAATTTCCCAATCCCAACCTATTCTTCCCATGAAGTAAAACTGGTTATACTTCATATCTAACACCACGGTGTTATCGATAAATTCAATTACCATTTCACGTTCAAATCTAATTAAAGATTTAACTATCGCCTGGAGCAAAACTGGTGATACTCCATTTCGATTATTTCAATCTAATTAAAGATTCATTAAAACTCCACTTAGTTTTAATCTTTGACTGGGTTAAAGAATCAGTGTCATTTAAAAAACACAGTTCACGATAAACCCAAAATCACGTTCCATTAATTATCGGGTTAAAGAATGAGTGTTATTTAAAACGCCGTCCACGATAAACCCAAAGATCAATATCAATTCAATTCCAATTAAATATTATTTAATTGGTACACTTCATTAAATCTAAATAAGAAGATTTAATCTTTTCTCAACTGGGTTCAAGAACAGTGTTAGTGGAGACACCATTCACGACAAACCCAAATCACATTTGATATTCAATAAAAGGCTCTGAATAGAAAATATATCGGCTTATATTCAATATCAAATTCTACGATTAACAAATGTCGTATTGGAAATAACGATATAAATATATCTTTCAAATTTCCATAACAATATCTATATAATCACAAAATCCAACATCGAAATATTCCGAAGACAATTTCGATTCAAATCCACTCCAATGCAATCATTGGAAATTTTGGTTATTTTCAAAACCATTTCAAATTCAATTTATTTATTTAAAAATAAATAGAATTATAATTCTAGTTCAAAACTAGTTCATTTCGATAAAAATCTATTTTTATCTTTTCAAATATGGAGTTTTTCATCCCAATTTTTCCCAAATCATTTCTTATGATTTTACACAAATTATTACTATTTTTAATAATTTTATCAAGGCCTGTACAGTCGATTTCCATCAACGGTCATCGAACTGCACTTACAGCGACCTTTTTCGAATTTGATTTGGACGTATCTCCAAATACAACCGTTAGATTTCAAATTTCTAATATTCATTAGAAAGCTCTTTTCGATACGAACCCAACGGTTCCGGTTTTAGGACAATCCGACGGTCGGATCTCCCGTAATGTCCGTTTGAAATAAATGGTCGAAATTCGCGAACTGCCGCGGCGCGGGGCGTTCTATTCAGGCCATTATATTATATATATAATATATATTTCGTCGATTTCTATTTAAAACGAATTATATAAATAGTTTTAAAATTCGTTTCAAAATCTATTTCAACTTCCATTTCAATTCAAAGCAAAAATTGAATTCTTCTTTATAAATTCGTTTCAAAATTCATTTCTATTCTATTCAAATTTCAATTCAATTTGAATTCATTTCAATTCGCTTTCAATTCAATTTGAAATCGTTTTCAATTCAATTCATTTCGAAATCGTTTTCAATTCAATTCACTTCGAAATCGTTTTCTATTCAATTCATTTCGAAATCGTTTTCAATTCATTTCATTTCGAAATCGGTTTCAATTCAATTCATTTCGAAATCGTTTTCAATTCAATTTGAATTCGTTTTCAATTCAATTCATTTCGAAATCGTTTTCAATTCAATTCATTTCGAAATCGTTTTCAATCGATATAAATATCGTTCACGTCAAAATGGCGTCAATCTAATCATCACGGCTTCACATATTGATATTTTCATATATTCTATTTCAAATATTTCCTATTATCAAACTATTTGTTATTATCAAAATATTCTTTATTTTCACGATTGGAATGAGGCCCAATCAATTACCATATAAAGTTAATTATATGGATTTTCATACAACACATGTATATAATAGCAACGATAAATAATCAACCATCAACCAAAGTGCACTACACTGTATAAGCATCAAATATAGATATCTAATGCTTATAACAGCCTGTCAATCAATCGATTGACATATTTAATCAATCAGGATGAGTGAACTTCAAATTTCATCCCAACACCCGTGTGGGGTTTCAAACAATCAAACACAGATTTTATTTGTGCAGTTGGGCGATGTGTAAAATTTATCGTCCCAATCAATATCCGTCAAATCAGTGGATATAAACAAATCGGCCGATTTGTTTATAAATATTTATTTATTCACTTTCACGTTAAAAATTATATTTTTAACGATAAAACATTTTATTCAACCTATAAATATTCTATTCGGTTCATTTATTCAATAAAATGATATTTTTATTTTTCTAACTTATTTTAGAAAATTTCGGCGGCATAACGACACGATACTAGAAACGGGACAAGGCCTAGCCTTATCCCCGGTCTAGTGAAGGCCCACGCCATTCACACATCAATCAAATTCACCAAACAACCAAATTCAAATCAAGTCATCAAATTAATTTATGCAACCAAACAAACAAGTCCATGGTCTGTGGACGATTGTGTCGGGTGCTACTAAGCACCGTCTGCATCCTAGTATATATATATAACTAGAAAAAGAAATTGAAAGGTGAGAAATTCTCACCTATAGCTATCCAGCTCCTCTACTCTTCCTTTAGAGAAATCTTTATCGTTATCGCGTCTTTGTCAACTTCGTTTCCCGTAGCCACTACATATATAAAAATCGAATTTTTACTTTGCTATTCAATATATAAAAATCATATTTTTATGCCGAAGTTCAATATATAAAAATCATATTTTTATTCCGAAGTTCAATATATAAAAATCATATTTTTATGCCGAAGTTCAATATATAAAAATCATATTTTTATGCCGAAGTTCAATATATAAAAATCATATTTTTAACAATAAGGTTTTCGCCTTTATAAAAAATAAAGTTTTCGCTTTTATAAAAATAAAGTTTTCGCCTTTATAAAAACCAATCTTTTCTATTTTAAAGATCAAATCTTTTTCTTTTTAAAGTTTAAACCTTTTCTATTTAAAGTTCAAACCATTTTCTTTTTAAAGTTAAAACCTTTTCAAAAATCAGTTTTATCTCTTTTCAAAAATCCGTTTTAAAACCCTTTCAAAAATATGTTTTAAGACCCTTCAGAAATCAGTTTTAATACCTTTTTCTAAAAATCAGTTTTAAATCATTTTAAAATCGGTTTTTCTTTTCTGTTTTAAATTCTTTATAAAATCTGTTTTTAAGTTTAAAAAATAAAAACAAAATAAAATGGAAATACTTACATTGTTTCGAAGAAGGGGGGTTGGGGACGTCGGCGGCACTGGCTTCCAGGGGGGCGGCGCTAGGGTTTCGATGGATGGGGGGGGGGGCTGCGTCGTCGATGGTTCGCTGGGGGGAGGGGCTCTCGAATCAGACGTGGAGGGAGGGAGGGGGTTCGGGGAAGAAGAGGCGCCGTCGATCGGCGGCTGGGCAGGGCAGCGGCAGGGGGTTGATCGGCGGTGGGTGCGGGGATCCGAGAAGCATCGCGATGGGTCAATGTTTTTTTTCTTCTTTTTTTTTCCGAATTGAAAATGAACGAAAGCAGGGGGGGCCAGAGGGAAGTTAAGGGAGGAAAGAGAATTTTTTTTTTCTTATTTTATTTTTTTATTATTTTAATTTCAAAATGTTGACTTTTACATACGACCTCTAAACGAGGCCCACCGCCTGTCGTCCATAGCGTTTTACCACCATTCCGAACACAATGGGATATGTATCGTAAGCTGGTTCGACTATTTCGATCAGTTTTCGTTGAATTTACATTTAAATCACTATATTGAATTTTTAAACGTACTTTTCAAATTACCGGGGTCACATAACAAAACTATAAATTCTCGAAAAATATTTTCTAGCTTCGTACTGACGATACGGTCCTAACAAAACTAGTTTTGTCGAATTCTGAGACCGTTTGAAAAATGGCCAATTCCCAGTCGATTGAAATCAACTGAAACTGGTCAAACACGTTTTCCTTTATCACGCTCACATACTGATTCGAAAAATTATGAAATTTGAAACCTAGCGATAACTTTACATCACGGACCCAACAAAAGTGGTTTCGTCGAAATCCGAGGTCGTTTGCAAAATGTCCATTTTTAAGGGCCTGAATTCCATAGCGACTATTCAGAAATTTCAACTGGACATATCTTTTGATTCCCGCTATGAAATTTTGATTTTTCGGATTCGTTGGAAAGATATTATCAATTAGACTCCATTATTTTTGGTTTCACTAAAATCCGGATTGTTTTGCACCCGGTACATTCAATTGAAGTTTGAAATCGAATTATCGAACTACCGCGCCATTTCCAATTCTATTATAGTTATATATAAATATTTATATTCTAACGACGACGCGTATAATATATACGTTCGAATTATATTCAAAATAAATTTCTCGTCGATTTTATTTAAAATAATTCATTTTAAATAATCAAAATTCGCTAAAATTGCCAAAATAAAAATTTTAAACTGGCCCAGATTTTCGGGTTGTTACAATCTCCACCACTTAAAACTTTTCGTCCCCGAAAAGGAACAAAGTCGAAAGTTGTTTGATTAATCAACTCTACGTTCGATCCGGCTTCCATTCTCCAACTCTTTAGTTTCTGAGAATTTTCAAAATTTCAAAAATTTGGCTAACACCTTAAATTTTCGAAAAATTTCGCCATAACCTCCCCTGCACCGGGAGCATCGGGGAATTTCAAATAGCTTCCCCGGTCCTTCAGATCTCAAAAAGAAAAAGAAAAAGCCAAGCGGCTAGCCAATAGGCTCATAAAATCATCATCACCCAAACAAAACAGTAAATTATGTAGTAAACATGTACCTATTTGTCGGGCAAACAAATTTTATTCTCTGCTCTAGCCTCCTTGCTATGACCTGTTCAACGTAAGTATATGTATATGCAAGCAAATGCGACCAATTTTCAATAAAATTCAATATTTGACTCAAATGAACTAAATGGTTCAAATTTTAATTATTCAAACAATAATCAAACAATATAACCATCAATCAATTAGTTGATTAGCTTTTCAAATGCATAACTTTGATATATAGTCAAAAAATCAGATTTTTGATGCCAAATCACAACAATAAGCCCTATCTAATTTCGGTTCTCACACCAGTCTAATGGAAATATAGAAATCTCACTTTCGTTACTCGAAAATAAATACTAGCGACAGTGCCCCATCACCCGAATTATCCCCGGGCAGCTAGAGTATGATTCTATAACTATCCAGTATATTAAAACTTCGAATACGCGTTTGCAAGACGCATATGCAAAATCTTTATATATGGGATTGTCCAGATCAATTAAATAAATAATCAAATACGAATAATTGATTTAAATTTTCAAAACAAAAATTGTTTTCATTTTAAAAAAAAATATACTCTTCACACTCGTTCTAGGATACTTCTGATCCCATCTCTAACGAGTCATTCCCGTTGGATATTACTAATCCAATATCTGATGAATTCTTTCGTAGGGTTCTAATGTGCCTTGTTCTCTAGCCTTGTAAACCAAAGCTCTGATACCAAATGTGACGGCAAGGAATCTCGCTCGGTCCGAACCAGTCGCTAAACCGATCCAGACCGTTCGAAACGCCCTATCGTTTGAGAACAGGACAAATCAGAACGCATACAGAAGAACATTTCATTGTATATTACAACAATGCATCAGATTACAAGAATAAACAAAGTATAAACAAATAAATATTACACAGAAATATCAGAGATTTAAATTACATTTAAATACATCGCAGCGGAAAATAATACAATACACAACTAGAAGAAGATATACGGATACAAAGCTTTCCGGATATCGTTCCAGCTGTAAACTAGGATCCTGTGAATATAAATCTGCAAAACCGAAACTACTAGCTGCCCGTGTCAAAATAAGGGCACCCAGAGTTTAGGTTAAAACAATAAACTCCAGGTCAGTCATGTGACTGGTGTGAGAACTAAAACAGTTATAAATCTTTATTTTAAAGTTAGGTAAATCAAGGGACCACGCTGTATAACACGGAACGGGTTTCCTCCCAAGAATACCAGTGCATAACACAAACAGCGCAATGCTAATTAAAGAAAAATGAAGCTGTTATAAGACCCAGGTCCTATCACACAATGCAACGCAAGCCGGGGGATAGGGTTTTCCCTTATAACAGCCAAAGAATGCTTGATACGTTTAAAACAAATCATTTGATACTATTATAAGTGCATAGTGTATAAAACAACTTCAAATCATAAGTATCAATCATAGGCGACATGAGCGTCCCATGCCACTATGTCGCCATATATAGGTTTACAGATAAAACCGCAAATGTCACGTATTTGGAAATTGGATTTCCGTCTATGAACCGAGGCAAAAGATAGTCCTCAACCGATTCGAGACGCTCTAGCCCGCCCCTCAGGAACAGCCGCAACTGCCCCTTGGATCCTCAGGGCCGGTCCACCGATGTGGATTATTATGCCTGAACACTACGTCTCCCCACCCTATGGGGTGTAAGTCTGGTCCGTCAGCCGACCAGAATGCATCGGCCGAAACCGATATAACCGAGGCGCCTCGCAACAACAACAACCACATAAGTCAAACTCGTCAGGGCGTGTAAAACCACTGACGCCACTTCTAGCTAGAAAGAAACGCATGCCCTCCCTGACGTCCGTCTCCCGTTTTTGGTTTATACCGGGTGTGAAACTCGCGAAGCAAACGTTACACAAAGCTACGCCACAAAGGCCTTGCTTTGATCATCACCACAAGACTTTGCTTTTCAACAGAAGCCTCGATCAATTGCCACTTAGGCATGCCACACAGGCAATTCACTCCATGCGTTTGATATCCATCAATATATAACCCCTGAGCTCGTACGTCTCAGAGAAGGGCGTTAAGCAAGAGAATAAATTCTCCGCCGCCAAACGGATATATATTTAATAGAGATCAATCACACGGACTAAAATCCAATGTCAGACACACAGTCCATTTACAATTCCGTTCTGGGTCTGAACGAAACCGGAGGCACCTAGTACCCCGCATATCCATCGATCTCCAAGTACGTTTGGACGATCACTAACTGTTTCCATCTTCTTGGGTGTACAGCCCAATCAAGATCATCAGTAATTACCCAAACGACGTGAAGACTTCTGGTCTTCGACCACCGTCTTCATCTTCGACTTATCGTCGTATCAGTTATTCAGAATGGGATAAACCCGGTCTTCCCGAATAACTCGCGTATATTTTATAAAAGTGTCACACAAACACAACATACGCCTCATTCCAATTCATTAGTCACTAACCATAGATTAATCAAGAGAATAATTCCCCAAATATTAACCTCGAAGGCCGAAACCAACATCAGATCAATATCCAGAAAACCATTCTGCTTAGCTAACCGACAGTTAGTTTCTAAATTTCACATTCATAGGGAAAGGTTCCCATTAATTTTATCCAAGATAAATTCCTGAATTTATTCTCTAATCTTCCTTTGAATTTCGATTCAAATTAGTCGGGATTAACGAAACTTACCGAAGTAATCATTTGTTTTAATTTCCCAATCCCAACCTATTCATCCCATGAAGTAAAACTGGTTATACTTCATATCTAACACCACGGTGTTATCGGTAAATTCAATTACCATTTCACGTTCAAATCTAATTAAAGATTTAACTATCGCCTGGAGCAAAACTGGTGATACTCCATTTCGATTATTTCAATCTAATTAAAGATTCATTAAAACTCCACTTAGTTTTAATCTTTGACTGGGTTAAAGAATCAGTGTCATTTAAAAAACACAGTTCACGATAAACCCAAAATCACGTTCCATTAATTATCGGGTTAAAGAACGAGTGTTATTTAAAACGCCGTCCACGATAAACCCAAAGATCAATATCAATTCAATTCCAATTAAATATTATTTAATTGGTACACTTCATTAAATCTAAATAAGAAGATTTAATCTTTTCTCAACTGGGTTCAAGAACAGTGTTAGTGAAGACACCATTCACGACAAACCCAAATCACATTTGATATTCAATAAAAGGCTCTGAATAGAAAATATATCGGCTTATATTCAATATCAAATTCTACGATTAACAAATGTCGTATTGGAAATAACGATATAAATATATCTTTCAAATTTCCATAACAATATCTATATAATCACAAAATCCAACATCGAAATATTCCGAAGACAATTTCGATTCAAATCCACTCCAATGCAATCATTGGAAATTTTGGTTATTTTCAAAACCATTTCAAATTCAATTTATTTATTTAAAAATAAATAGAATTATAATTCTAGTTCAAAACTAGTTCATTTCGATAAAAATCTATTTTTATCTTTTCAAATATGGAGTTTTTCATCCCAATTTTTCCCAAATCATTTCTTATGATTTTACACAAATTATTACTATTTTTAATAATTTTATCAAGGCCTGTACAGTCGATTTCCATCAACGGTCATCGAACTGCACTTACAGCGACCTTTTTCGAATTTGATTTGGACGTATCTCCAAATACAACCGTTAGATTTCAAATTTCTAATATTCATTAGAAAGCTCTTTTTGATACGAACCCAACGGTTCCGGTTTTAGGAGAATCCGACGGTCAGATCTCCCGTAATGTCCGTTTGAAATAAATGGTCGAAATTCGCGAACTGCCGCGGCGCGGCGCGTTCTATTCAGGCCATTATATTATATATATAATATATATTTCGTCGATTTCTATTTAAAACGAATTATATAAATAGTTTTAAAATTCGTTTCAAAATCTATTTCAACTTCCATTTCAATTCAAAGCAAAAATTGAATTCTTCTTTATAAATTCGTTTCAAAATTCATTTCTATTCTATTCAAATTTCAATTCAATTTGAATTCATTTCAATTCGCTTTCAATTCAATTTGAATTCGTTTTCAATTCAATTCATTTCGAAATCGTTTTCAATTCAATTCACTTCGAAATCGTTTTCTATTCAATTCATTTCGAAATCGTTTTCAATTCATTTCATTTCGAAATCGGTTTCAATTCAATTCATTTCGAAATCGTTTTCAATTCAATTTGAATTCGTTTTCAATTCAATTCATTTCGAAATCGTTTTCAATTCAATTCATTTCGAAATCGTTTTCAATCGATATAAATATCGTTCACGTCAAAATGGCGTCAATCTAATCATCACGGCTTCACATATTGATATTTTCAAATATTCTATTTCAAATATTTCCTATTATCAAACTATTTGTTATTATCAAAATTTTCTTTATTTTCACGATTGGAATGAGGCCCAATCAATTACCATATAAAGTTAATTATATGGATTTTCATACAACACATGTATATAATAGCAACGATAAATAATCAACCATCAACCAAAGTGCACTACACTGTATAAGCATCAAATATAGATATCTAATGCTTATAACAGCCTGTCAATCAATCGATTGACATATTTAATCAATCAGGATGAGTGAACTTCAAATTTCATCCCAACACTCGTGTGGGGTTTCAAACAATCAAACACAGATTTTATTTGTGCAGTTGGGCGATGTGTAAAATTTATCGTCCCAATCAATATCCGTCAAATCAGTGGATATAAACAAATCGGCCGATTTGTTTATAAATATTTATTTATTCACTTTCACGTTAAAAATTATATTTTTAACGATAAAACATTTTATTCAACCTATGAATATTCTATTCGGTTCATTTATTCAACAAAATGATATTTTTATTTTTCTAACTTATTTTAGAAAATTTCGGCGGCATAACAGCACGATACTAGAAACGGGACAAGGCCTAGCCTTATCCCCGGTCTAGTGAAGGCCCACGCCATTCACACATCAATCAAATTCACCAAACAACCAAATTCAAATCAAGTCATCAAATTAATTTATGCAACCAAACAAACAAGTCCATGGTCTGTGGACGATTGTGTCGGGTGCTACTAAGCACCGTCTGCATCCTAGTATATATATATAACTAGAAAAAGAAATTGAAAGGTGAGAAATTCTCACCTATAGCTATCCAGCTCCTCTACTCTTCCTTTAGAGAAATCTTTATCGTTATCGCGTCTTTGTCAACTTCGTTGCCCGTAGCCACTACATATATAAAAATCGAATTTTTACTTTGCTATTCAATATATAAAAATCATATTTTTATGCCGAAGTTCAATATATAAAAATCATATTTTTATTCCGAAGTTCAATATATAAAAATCATATTTTTATGCCGAAGTTCAATATATAAAAATCATATTTTTATGCCGAAGTTCAATATATAAAAATCGTATTTTTATGCCAAAGTTCAATATATAAAAATCATATTTTTAACAATAAGGTTTCCGCCTTTATAAAAAATAAAGTTTTCGCTTTTATAAAAATAAAGTTTTCGCCTTTATAAAAACCAATCTTTTCTATTTTAAAGATCAAATCTTTTTCTTTTTAAAGTTTAAACCTTTTCTATTTAAAGTTCAAACCATTTTCTTTTTAAAGTTAAAACCTTTTCAAAAATCAGTTTTATCTCTTTTCAAAAATCCGTTTTAAAACCCTTTCAAAAATATGTTTTAAGACCCTTCAGAAATCAGTTTTAATACCTTTTTCTAAAAATCAGTTTTAAATCATTTTAAAATCGGTTTTTCTTTTCTGTTTTAAATTCTTTATAAAATCTGTTTTTAAGTTTAAAAAATAAAAACAAAATAAAATGGAAATACTTACATTGTTTCGAAGAAGGGGGGGTTGGGGACGTCGGCGGCACTGGCTTCCAGGGGGGCGGCGCTAGGGTTTCGATGGATGGGGGGGGGGGTTGCATCGTCGATGGTTCGCTGGGGGGAGGGGCTCTCGAATCAGACGTGGAGGGAGGGAGGGGGTTCGGGGAAGAAGAGGCGCCGTCGATCGGCGGCTGGGCAGGGCAGCGGCAGGGGGTTGATCGGCGGTGGGTGCGGGGATCCGAGAAGCATCGCGATGGGTCAACGTTTTTTTTCTTTTTTTTTTTTCCGAATTGAAAATGAACGAAAGCAGGGGGGGGGGGGCAGAGGGAAGTTAAGGGAGGAAAGAGAAATTTTTTTTTTCTTATTTTATTTTTTTATTATTTTAATTTCAAAATGTTGACTTTTACATACGACCTCTAAACGAGGCCCACCGCCTGTCGTCCATAGCGTTTTACCCCCATTCCGAACACAATGGGATATGTATCGTAAGCTGGTTCGACTATTTCGATCAGTTTTCGTTGAATTTACATTTAAATCACTATATTGAATTTTTAAACGTACTTTTCAAATTACCGGGGTCGCATAACAAAACTATAAATTCTCGAAAAATATTTTCTAGCTTCGTACTGACGATACGGTCCTAACAAAACTAGTTTCGTCGAATTCTGAGACCGTTTGAAAAATGGCCAATTCCCAGTCGATTGAAATCAACTGAAACTGGTCAAACACGTTTTCCTTTATCACGCTCACATACTGATTCGAAAAATTATGAAATTTGAAACCTAGCGATAACTTTACATCATGGACCCAACAAAAGAGGTTTCGTCGAAATCCGAGGTCGTTTGCAAAATGTCCATTTTTAAGGGCCTGAATTCCATAGCGACTATTCAGAAATTTCAACTGGACATATCTTTTGATTCCCGCTATGAAATTTCGATTTTTCGGATTCGTTGGAAAGATATTATCAATTAGACTCCATTATTTTTGGTTTCACTAAAATCCGGATTGTTTTGCACCCGGTACATTCAATTGAAGTTTGAAATCGAATTATCGAACTACCGCGCCATTTCCAATTCTATTATAGTTATATATAAATATTTATATTCTAACGACGACGCGTATAATATATACGTTCGAATTATATTCAAAATAAATTTCTCGTCGATTTTATTTAAAATAATTCATTTTAAATAATCAAAATTCGCTAAAATTGCCAAAATAAAATTTTTAAACTGGCCCAGATTTTCGGGTTGTTACACAGGTGCTAATCTTCACAACAAACTCACATACGACCTTTGTTTTAACTATTGTTGTTTCCATCTCCCAATATTGTCAACCCTAGCTCGCGCAAGGAAGAAAATATCGAATGCCAGTAAGTTCGAATGCCTCAAAACCGTTATTAACCTGAAGAAAAAATTCTTTTCACGAACTCAAGAATATTTATCTTGGGATTTTCAAAATCTTTTGCATTATTTGTTTTGATTTTTAAAAAATGATTTAGCTTACGTTTTAGGTTTATGGTGGCATCGTGAAATTTGTTTGACTGTAAACGAGAAAGCAAGGGTTAGAGGATATAAAAGATCTTATATGTGGAAGGGAAATTATTACTTTATTAATTGTATATTTTATTTTATTTTCTTGCAAGTTGTATTCATCGTTTAAAAATTCGTATGACCACATACAATTCCTGTTTTCAATGAAAATTGACATACAGTTATTTCTTGGCATTACAGTCCCAACGAAACTTATTTCGTCGAATTCCGAGTTCGTTTGCTCACACAACATATTTTTAAATTTAAAATATTGATTGTTCACATTAAAATCCCACTCGGTCACATACAGACTCCAAAATTCACAAAATTTGAAATCCAGCAATAATTTAATATTCTTAATCCAACAAAATTAGTTTCGTCGAGATCGGAGGTTGTTTGCAAAGTGACCATTTTTAAGGGCTTAAATAATATTAAAATATTAATAAAATCCATAGCGACTATTTGGCAAATTTATTTGGTTATAACTTACAATTTATAATATGAAAGAAAAAAATTCACATTCATTAACGTTTCTTGTTTTACTGAAATCCAATTTATATTGTATTCTGCATATTCATTTAAAGTTTAAAACGAAATTTTCAAACTACTGCACCATTTCAGGTTCGTTTTAATTAAATTTTAAATTCTTAAGTTCTAATTTCGCTAATAAATAAATTTTAAGTCGTTATTTATTAAAATAAATCATTTTAAATCTTTAAAATCCAATAAATCGTTTAAACATAAATTTGAAATTGGTTCAAAAAATATGGGTTGTTACAATCTCCCCCACTTAAACTTTTTCGTCCTCGAAAAAGGAACGGAGTTGAAAGTTGTTTAATTAACCAAGTCAACTTTCATTTTGGCTTTCATTCTTTAACTTTTTAGTTTCTAAGAACTTCTAAATTTCTCTGAAATTTAGCTAATACCCTGAATTTCTGAAAAAAATTCGCCATAACCTCCTATGTATGGGGTGATCTGAACAAATATTTTTGGCCGTATTAGGCACCCAATAAATCAATATATCGCATACAAATCAATTGTGCACACCCATTATGATTTATATACCATTCTCCCCCATGCCCACACACCGTAACTAAAACAAGAGAGACAAGTGTATTTTTGTCATCTCCCGACCTGTGTAGGGTTTATTATTTAATCTTACAATTTACCATTATATGTTATTAAGTCCATAGTCAGTCCTCAGCTCAACCTATAGTTCAGTCCTTGCCATACAAGCATCTTTCTCATATGGTAATCCAAGCCTCATCATATAAGAGCCAAATGCTTATATGGAATATGTTGTGCTACTCTATCCATGATGGATGCTACGTAGTGTGATCCATAATTTATTGGTTACTATCCAATGGCATACGTTTTGATTTCACACAGAGCAACCATCACAGCGCAACCAAATCATTCACATTAGTTATAATAATAATAAAATTGCTTAATCAGTTTAATAAGGAGCACCTGTTTGTTGGGCACGCAAATTTATTTCTCTACTCAGCATCAAATCAATAACCCGCTTAATAAATATATGCATATATATATATGTATGTATGTCTACTTCGAACTAACTTTCAATTCAATTCTATTTTATATTTGATTTGGATTATTTCACCTTTCATTTTCATATTGGTTTCATTATCCAATATTTTTATTAGTTAAACTAATAATCATTCATCACAACCAACAATCAATTGGTTAATTAAATTTTCAAATATATATAACTTTTATATACTCAAAAATCATATTTTTACAATGCAAAATCACAAATATTAAACTCTTAAAGTTTTGGTTCTCACACTAGTCAATTGGAAATATATAGATATCCCACTTTCGAAACTTGAAAATTTATACTGGTGTTGCTGTAGAAATCATCAGAATCATCTTTGGGTGAATAGAGTGTGATTTTATATCTGTCCAGTATATTTAAGACTTCGAATACATGTTCATGACGCGTATATGCAAAATCTACTTATACTCGATAGTCCACACTCAAATAAAATACTTAAATCTAGTAATAAGATATAATTTTCAAAATTAAATTCGTTTTTATAAATAATACTCTTGAAGCTCATTCTAGGGCATTACTAACCCTATCTCTAACGAGTCATTCCTATAGGATGTTACTAATCCTATCTCTGACGAATTCTTTCGTTTGGTTCTAATGTGTCTTGTTCTCGAGCTTTATAAATCAAAGCTCTGATACCATGACACCAATCTTAGCGAAAAAGAAATACATGTCCTCTCTGCGATCCTTCATCTCGTTTCTGGTTCACACCCGGGTGTGAGGTTCACGAATTAACGTTATACACAAATCTGTGCTATTTAAAGTTGTGCTTTGATCATCAACCACAATGCCCTGCTTTTCAAAAAAAGCCTTGATCCATGCAACTCAGCATGCCACACTGTCAATCCATACCATACCACTGATTACCACCAATATATAACCTCTAAGCTTGTACATCTCAGAGAAGCATGTTAAGAAAGAGAATAAATCCTCCGCCACTAAACAAATATATATTTAGTAGAAATCAACGAATACAGCGCGAAATACAACGTTAGACATACAATCCATTTACAAGTCCGTTTTGGGTATGAATGAAACCGAAGGCACTTTATTCCTCGTCCCATATGTCAAATATAGGAGAATGGCCCTCACATATCCGGTCAATCTCCAAGTACATCTGGACGATCACCACTTATTACCTCGTTTTGGGTGGACAGCTCAATCAAGACATCAACAATAATCCAAACAATGTGAAGATCTCCGGTCTTCAACCACCGTCTTCTTCGACTTTTAGTCGTCGTATTAGTTATTCAAAATGGGTTAAAACCGGTCTTTTCGAATAACTCGTGTATCTTATAATCAAGTGCTATAAAAACACATCATATGCCTCATTCCAGTCCGGAATATTCTTTTATTCAAATATTCTTTACATTGGGAATTATTCCCATAAATTTTATCAAAGATTTCATTCATTTAAAATTCTTGTTCAAATCTTTCCTAGAAAACCATTGAGAAAGATTTTATATTATCTTTTCACAAAACTTAAAACAAATTAACGTTTATCAAACTAGTTGGGATTATTGAGCCTTGCCAAAGTAATCATAATTTTGTTATCCCAATCCCAACCTATCCATCCCATGGAGCAAACTGGTGGTACTACATATCTAACATCCATTGTGTTATCAATAAATTTAATTACCATTTCACCTTTCAAGTCTAATTAAAGATTTAACTATAGCATGGAGTAAAACTGGTGATACTCCATTCTCGATCATTTCTTGAATTCGGTAAATTATTTACCTCATTCCCATTTCAGTCTAATTAAAGTTCATTTAAACTCTACTTAGTTTTGATCTCCAAAAATTATTATTTAATGATTATTCAAATTTAGGGAATAGATCTTGTCTTTAACTGGGTTAACGAGCCAATGTTATTTAAAATACAGTTCACGATAAACCCAAAATCATCTTCCATTCTAATGGAACCTTCACAGATATTAGATCAGCAGTAATGGATACAAATTTCCGTATCAGAATAGTCCCATAAGTGGAATAACGGCAAGGCCTTTCAAATTTCTTATATCGCAACGATCTTCGTTTACAGAAGCTCATCTCGATTATTACCCAATCGAATTCCATTCAATTCCAATTTAATATATTAAATTGGAAACCTTTACTTTGTAAAATTTCATTAACCTTAATTAAAAGATTATAAAACAAATCATAATTTCACTGTTAATTGAGTTAAAGAATGAATGTTATTTATAACATCGTTCATGATAAACCCAAAATCCAATTTCAATAAATCTTAATTAAAAAATTTATTCTATTCTTTATTGTGTTTAAGAACAGTATTATTAAAGATACCATTCACGACAAACCCAAAATCTAATTTGATATTAAAAATAAGGCTCTGAATAGAAATCATATCGATTTATATTCAATACCAAATTCTGAAACCAACAGATACCGTATTGGGAATAACGATATCTGTATCTTCCGAATTCCTCAACAATATCCGTATAATCATGGAATCCAATATTGAAATATTTCGAAGATTATTTCCAATTTATACGTTGGAAATTCTGGTCATATTAAACCATATAATTCTTTACTCTAGTTGGTAAACAACTAATTTTGATAAAAACATCTTTTATTTTTACAAAATTAGAATATTTCATCCTAAATCATTTGAAATCATTTATTATGATTTTACATAATTTATTCATAATTTTAAGCATTTTATTAAGGCCCTTACGGTCGGTTTCCAATATCGGCCACCGAACCGCATCCATAGTGACCTTTTTCAAAACTGATTTGAACATGTCTTAAAATCTAACCGTTAGATTTCAAATCTTTCATAGTCATTCGAAATATCTTTTTGATACAAACCCAACGATTCCATTTTTAGGAGAATCCGACGCTCGGATCTCCCGTTTCGTCAATTCAAAGTCAATGGTTGAAATTCGCGGAAGGTAGCTGCGCGGCACATTCTATTCAAACCATTTAAATATATATAATATATTTCACCGATTTCCTTTTCAAACATATATTATAAATCATTTATAAATTCATTTTAAAACAATTCTAGCGTCCATTTCAATTTTAAATCAAAATTGAATATTCCATATCATTATAATATTAAAATGCTAATATTTTCAAAATATCAGATTTCGAAATCAAATCTTTTCGATATTCATTATAAAATGAATAAAACCAATAGAAAATTCCATTCGAGTTAAAATGGCATATATCTACTTAACTCGGATTTATATTCATTTCAGTTATGAATATTTCAATATTTTCGTGTCCATCCAAAATCGAACATCAAAATCATATTTTGATTCTTCACTGAATATTATTTTAAAATTTCCATTATTCCTGAATTGGAATCAGACTCAATCAATTACCATATAATTTTATTTATATGGATTCCATACATCGCATGTATTCAAAAATAGTGATAAACTACTATTAAACATTCAATTCACATTTAGATTGCAATTTACAACTGTATAAGCATTAAATAATTAAATAACGCTTATAATAGTCTATCAATCAATCGGTTGACATACAACTAAATTCAAGCGAGCTTTGAATTAATTATCATCCCTAGACCCGTATGGGGTTTTCAGCCAACAAATATTATTATTTGTATACTTGGGCGATATGTAAAATTATCGTCCCAATACCAGTGTGGGGTTTACATCACAATCCATGTGAATTTATCTGCAGTTTAATAATAATGGCATTAAAGTTGTAAATATCTATCAACCACCCAACAAATATTGCAATCACAAGCAATCAACATATATTCAGTTTTAAAAATAAATAACTGTACAAAAGATTTGAGTGAGAGAGTTCTCACCTTGACCGGATAGAAATCGTTCAAATAACGATTGTTTTAATAAAATTAAATTGTGCGTTTAATTTTATCAAAATCTGTAACTAGCTCCAATCTCGATCCAGTCAGCTCCATTGTATGGATCTTTTCTTCACTATTCCAACATGCTCAGTTTTGCTGAATTCGGACAACGTATGTAGTAGTTATGAATTTTTATACGTTTGTACTCTACAGAGTCATTAACAATTAAATTAAGTAGAAATATACAATTAATCCACGTCACTATTTCTTTAATGAACCGCTCGTCCATTCTTCCTCAACTCAGTAGCTTGAACCCGTGTGAAACTCCAAGCCATAGTCGCAATTTCTCGATCCTTTTTTCTCCCAAACCACTTCACTAAAATTCAAATAAATATATCTTAATTTATCTCATCACAACCTCTCCATTTCCATATAAAATTTGTAAAGGTTGATGCCTTCCTATTCTTTGCATCATGTGACACTCCACGTCCGTTAATGTCACTCTTTATTAGAATGCATTAAGTTTCGTGAAGCGTTATAGGTAAACGGAAACATCGCAAGACAAATATAAAATAACAGCGGAATTAAAAACTTTATTAAATAGAAAAGCTTCGTGGTTCAAACCCAATTACATAATAAGTATGAAATACTAAAAACTCATTACGTCAACATAAAACTTCTATTTTGTACCAAAATCATCATCATTGCACAATTAATACGTAAAAAGAGCATAACCCCCAAAATATAGCCATGGTAGAGAAGACACGAAATCCAGCGGTACATGTAAGCAGCTCCAAGCAGAATGAAAGGAGAATCCTAATCAAGCTTAAGTATTCCGACACAGAGAACCTTGAGGGGGGGGGGGGGACGAAAGAAAGAGAAGAGGAAACAAAATGGGTCAGACATAAAGTCTGTCGAGTCCAGTTACTTTTAGCATATAAATAAGTAAAAGCATCATGACAGGCATATAAACTGGAGAGGGAGATAATAGTGTCATAAGGCAGGTATAACAAGGTAAACAGGATAAACAGAATAGAATATATTGCGCTTCTCTAATACTTTTCTCTGCACCAATACTAGTATAACAGAACAAGATGATCCAAACAAGTACAAGATGGTAGACTTAGGCGTACTTCTAGTTAGAGATATCCCCCCATACAATAACAGGTAGCCCAACAGAACCGACTGGTGTTACCCCCAACGATAATAATGGGCTCCTAAACAAGCAAGACTAGATGTACCCTAATTACTACCCCCGATCAATTGGCTCCCTAACTCGTAGATACCCTGTGCTGGCCCCCACAGTAGGATGTATCAATTCTTAAAGTGGCAACCCCGTTGTTTACAAGATGCACAACCATATCTACAAGTGTCACGGCGTCTTATCATCCTCCCTGGAATCCGGACCATGCACGCACATGACCCCATCAGAATGGGTCGCCCACCCCATCTTTTATATGGACCTCTTGCAACCAACTCAGTAAGCATGCTCTGACCCCAACCTTGTTTGGGGTTCTCTGTTTGATACCAAGACTGATATGGGTCCCACATACCGGATGATACAAGCTTTCTCCTAGGCTTGCATCCTCACTACTAGGATTTCAACAGGTTATGCCTACAAGTTTAAGAAGATTGCGTAACCCCAACATGTTAAGTTTGTCATGTTTATATGTATAACCCGTCCCCACATATTTAACAAGATTAACTTAACTTTCCCATTGATTCAAGCAAGTTTACTACACCCCTACTTAAGTTGACAGGTTCATGTAACCCTCACAGATTCAAACATGTTAAGTATTACAAGTTTATTACCATTCAATCATTTATGGTTATTAATGTGTTAGACCTCTCACATTAAGTCTACCACTTGTAGATGTTGGATATGTCGGTTGGGTCCGGGCAGACTTCTACCACAAGTCGGACTTAATCTCGTGTCTTAGCACCGTTATTTGTACATTTATGCACTCGACCCCTCATATTAGATTAACCACTTGTGGACGCTAGATTTGTCGGGCGGTTCCGGGCAGGCTTCTACCACAAGTGTAATCTAACCTCGTGTCTACATGCGGTTACAGTTTCTAGTTAATGTAAATCTAAGCATGTTCATTACTAACCAATTTTCATGTTTATTATGCCCCAAGACCCCGTCTGATTCACGATACAAGTTATGCCCCAAATTAAAGTTTAGATCAAGGTATAGATTATGCCTATGCCCCCAAATCCCAATCATGATTTACAACATAAGTTATGCCCCAATTTATCTTCCCCAACCATCCCTAATTTCATGCGCTCGCGTATTTTAGCGATAGGCCTAGGCTCGAAGGTAGCCTGGCTATAAAATGAAAAAGGAAAAGAGGGAGTGAAGAGAACAATAATAAGCACAGTAAATAAAACAGGCATGTGATGATAAAATTGGTCATACTAACAGAATAGGCATATAGTGACATGATCAGGAAAACTAACAGAATAGGCACACAATGACATGATTAGGTAGACCAACAGAATAGTGATATCATGAACATGCATATGAGAACTAAGAAGTAAATTTGGTATACAAGTAATGGCGGGTCTGTTATGATTCAGGTTACTAACAGGCATAGGCTTAGATCCAAACTTATAAACATGTCAACATTACTTTTTAGGTGTTTATATCTAAAAGCAACATAAAATCACTGTGGATGGATCTAAAGAACAGAGGATTGATTGTTGATGTTGTAGAACAGATCCTTGAATACATATAACTTTTTGTTGAAGAAGAATAGGCTAGTTCAAACCGAGTTGGGGCAACACCTCGTTGTCTCCATTTTTTTGGTGAATAAAAACAATGAGAATAAGGTCCTATATACAGCCTAAGGTCAACGAATCATGCTCAGAAATGCACCCAAATTCCAGGCAAGAATCTGTCTAGATTTTGGTGGGGTCGACATAGGGGTCGCCAGCCCCGTAGAGGGGTCGACCCATGGGTTGACACACACAAGGGACGGGGTCGACCCCCTAACAGGACAATTTCCCTCCCTTTTTTCCTCTTCGTGATTTTGATTTTCTAGGTTAGTTTATTTTAATATGTTATGCTTACACGTATACAAACTTCAAACCTTAGCATCTTCTTCATATGATGTCATTTTTACGCAAACTAGGAGTCTATCTTAAGCTGAATTCCGAGACAAACGCAATGGCGCAGTAAGTACTGATTAATTCCCAGTATTTAATTAAATATTACTTAGTTTATCATTATAGTGTTCTTTAAAATTACGGGGTGTTACATTCTCCCATACTTAAAGGATTTCGTCCCCAAATCTCTAAGTTAAGAAGAATGTATATCCTAACCTCCATCATCCATCTACTCATCCACCAATTACAGGCATCCATTGTCCTTAAAATATTTCTAGTGCTTATATGAACATATGCAAAGGTGTGTGTATATGTCTCTATATAAATGTGAAAGATTAGTCGGTCTACTGATTCAGTCGGCCTCCTTAATGCAACGTATGTTAGTGCCATGAATCCATCATGTATGCAAATAATCCTACAATAACATGTAAGTTCTATATGTGTACACAATCATTCATACAAATGCAACATTCACATGATGATACATCCATTTTCATCCATAAAAGAAGAAAAATGCACACGCATCCATATGCAGTATAAGAGTGATTGAGCCGATCTAGCACCTAATGTGTGCGTATAAGCATCCACAAGCAACCATTAGAAAATACTTGCATCCACTTGCATCTATCAAACACAACATACTTCAAACACATGTTTACCTCCATGGGTTCCCCACCTAAAGGTCGAAGATTCGATCGATAGGATATACTTAAACAATAAAAACAAGCATGAATAAAAGCTTTGGAAAAGAAGTTAAGAATTTACCCTTGAAAAGAAAAGGGTGCGATGCGCGAATCTTGTCTTCAGTCTCCGAATTTACATTCTCGGGGTCTTCTTCCCATTGAATTTTCATCAACTTTACCTCTCAGTTACGTAGCTTCTTAACCTCTGATCCAAGAATACAGGTAGGAACTCGTCTAACTGTCGCCTCCCGTTCCATCTTTACTTCCTCAAGCAAACTCGACTCAACTACTTCTGCGGTATAAAGCAAGCACTTCCGTAAATGAGAAACGTGGAAAACATCATGAACGCCGGACAGTCTCCGTGGTAGCTTTACTCTTTAGGCTATTTGGTCATTCCTTTCTATTATGGGAAATGGCCCTGCAAATCTTGATGTAATTTCCCTATAGATCCAAAACGAACCACATTTCTCAAAGGTGATACCTAGATGAAAACCATGTCTCCTACCTGAAACTCAATGTCATTCCTTCTTCTATCTGCGTAGGACTTCTACCTTTCCAGAGCTGTCTTCATGCGCCTATGAATAAGATCAATCTTCTCTGAAGTTTCCCTAATCATCTCAGGTCCAAGTAGAAGCCTTTATGTAGATTCCCACCAACAAATCGGTGATCTACATGGTCGTCTGTACAATGCTTTAATGGGTGCCATGCCAATACTATCCTGATAATTGTTGTTGTAAGTGAACTCCACCAAAGGGGGATGCTCTTCCCAAATCCCTCCGAAGTCTAGGATACATAATCTTAAAAGATCCTTAAGAACTCTATTCACCCTTTCCGTCTGTCCATCAGTCTGAGGGTGATAAGTGGTGCTCAAACACAACTATGTACCTAATGCCTCTTGCAAGCTCTTCCAAAACTCACTGGTGAATATGGGGTCATGATCACTCATAGTACTAGAAGGTACTCCATGTTGACGGACTATCTCACGAAGGTTAACTGCTGCCAACCATGATGTTGTCCTCTTACTCTTAACAGGAATGAAATGAGCACTCTTAGTAAGCCTGTCAACTAGAATCCATATACTGGTGTTGCCTTTCCTCGATCTAGGCAAACCGTCAATGAAATCCATAGAGACACTCTCCCACTTCCACTGTGGGACTTCCAAAGGATGTAGTAAGCCACCGGGCATCCTTTGCTCAGCATTGACTTGCTGGCTAATCAAACATTGAGAAACAAAATTTTCTACATCTTTCTTCATTCCAGCCCAAAAGAAAACCCTCTTCATATCCTTATACATCTTATTACCATCGGAATGAATAGTCATCCTAGAATGATAGGCTTTCTCAAGGACTGTCTTCAACAAACTCCGAACTCGGGGAACACAAAGCCTTCCATCTCATCGTAACCACCCTTTATCATCTGTGGAATATCTTTTGAGGTGACTGGAAGTCTCCCCTCTACTGAGCCTATCTAAGATATCTGCTATCCATGGGTCTTCTCCCTGCGAAGTTCCTATCTGGTCCAACAGAGTAGGTTACACCTCTAATGATGCCAATAAGCCAGGTGTAAACTCGGTGGAGGGTCTAAAACCAAAAGTCGATATAAACTCCAAGCTGTTCCTTTCCACAAACAGAGGACTCAAGGTCATCCTGTGCCTACTCAATGCGTCTGCCACCAGATTACCCTTTCCAGGGGTATAAGCAATCTCAAAGTCATAGGATGCTAGGAACTCCATCCATCTTTGTTGCCTTAAATTGAGATCCTTCTGCGAGAACAAGTACTTGAGAGATTTATGATTAGTGTACAACTCGAACTTCTCTCCTAGTAGATAATGGCGCCAAGTCTTAAGCACGAACACTATGGCAGCTAAATCTAAGTCATGGGTAGGGTAGTTCTTGTCATCTACTCTCAACTATCCATCTCCATAACATACTATCCTTCTCTCTTGCATCAGAACCGCACCAATCCCTGTACAACATGCATCAGTGTATACTGTGAACACTTTGTTCCCATCAGGCAAAGTCAAGACTAGGGTTGTTGTCAGAGCCCTCTTCAATCGCTGGAAAGCATCCTTACAATCTATACCCCAAGAAAATTTCAGATTCTTCTTCATCAGTCTGGTGAGTGGAGATGATATCCTTGCGAAGTCCTTAATGAACTTCCTATAATAGACCGTTAATACATGAAAACTCCTCACCTCCGTTGCATTCTTTGGGATCTTCCAATCTTGAACTGCAACTACCTTCGCGGGATCTAATGTTATCCCATCTTTAGAGACCACTTGCCCTAGAACTCTCACTTCTTTTCTGTGATACTCCAATTCCATTAATGTCACTCACAAAGGGAATGCATTAACTTCCATGGAGCGTCTTAAGTGTGTATAGAACAGAAACTTAACAACAAGACAGATATGAAATAGTACATAAAAATTTAAAACTTCATTCATTGCAGCGGTAAACAAATAAGTTTGATTACATAATCAAAAACCAAAGACTAGAGTCAAGTACATAATATCCATCTTGACTAATTCAAAGTACATAAAATGAAAGACATAACCCCACATAAAATAGCCATAAGTAAGATAGGCTGAACTTTTACTTCAGCGATCCAAGCACCTTCCAAAGAAAGAGATGAAGCTGTCCAAATCAAGCTCCACTAGTAATAGTCCCACCCTGAGCACCTTTGGGGGGGGGGGAGGAAGAAAAGAAGTGGAAACAAAGGGGTCAGACATAAAGTCTGGCGAGTGCAATAACTTTAACAATATAATCATTAAGTAACTAGGACAAGGCATAAGCTGGAAAATAAGGAAATGACTGTGAACCAATGGGTATGACAGAGCAAACAAAGGAAATAAGATGAACAAAGATAATGTTAAAGGTGTACCTAATCACTATGTGATAATTACTACGCTGCACCACACCAAACACCCTAAAAGTTGACCCCATCTACAAAACTTAATAATGATAATAGTAGTTTCGTGTACCCCTAGCTGCCTTCATAGGTGTCATCTGCCCCTATCTCCACTAGGTGTACCCACTACCCCCATTCGATCGGCTCCCTAACTCGTAGATACCCATGATGGCCCCACAGTGGGGTGTATCACTCCCCAAAGTGGCAACCCGATACCACCAAAATGCACGGCTTATATCCACACGATGCAACAACGTCTTACCTACCAGCCCGGGCCCACACACACATATGACCCCGTTGGACTATGTTGCCACCGCTAACCCGTTTTGACCTCTTACAATCAAACCAGTACGCGTGTCCCGTCCTCGACTTGGGTCGAGCCCACAAAGATACCTAATGGGTTACTGGTTTGAAAAAGGCCCCCATGCATGACACAAGCTTTCCACCTATGCTTGGTCCCCTCTAAGGTTTTTTCCCCACTTAACCCCATTCTTATCCATGTCTTCTTACATGTTTCAATCTTGGTTAAGTGCATCTAATCGTATTTCACATGCCACCCAAGGCACCCACTTAAACCCCTTCATGTCCCACCACATGTTTATCTGGTTAAGTGTTCCTTAATTCATTAACACCGTAACCTTGTAATGACCTCCCACATTAGACTAGCATTTGTGGCAGCTGGATTTGCCGGGCGGGTCCGGGCAGTCTTACACCACAAACGAGCCTAACTTCGTGTCTTTACAACTATTACGCATTTAATTCATGCCTTCGACCTCTCACATTAGACTGACATTTGTGGCTGTTGGATTTGTCGGGCGGGTCCGGGCAGTCTTACACCACAAACGAGTCTAACCTCCTGTCTTAGGCGGTTTATTATTACACATCTTTATTTAACCCCAAAGTGGATTAATATCCCTATTCAAAATTTGTAAATAAATTCCAAATATACTTATGTCCATAATTGTCTCAATTATGTCCATAAATGCCAATTTTTCCAATTAATGTCTTAATTTAACTATATGCCTTTTTAAGGCCATTTATGCCAATTTTCAATATGCGTATATTCAATATTACCCCCATCGTCCCCACGTTGTTCGTTCGTTTATCATGACATATATGTATATTAGACTAGCAATTAGTCTAACACATAAAAGGGAAGAAACATCGCAAATTTTCATACACACAAAATGGATCTAATCTTGCAAATGTGGATTACAACATAACTTGCATAAACTTGTTATTGTCATGAATCTAAACATAGGCCTAAAGGTGTGAACTTGCATATATATATATATATATAATATAGTTTTTATCCAAAACTTGCATAGGCCATAGTCACAAACTTGCATAAAACTATGTACATCATAGATCTAAATCCAAAGGTGTAAACTTGCATATATATATATATATATATATATATATATATATATATATATATATATATATATAATAGTTTTAGGCCATAGTCATAGACTTGCATATATGTGAATCCAATTTCTACCTAAACTTGCATATAGTCACTTTATTTGATTCACATGTAAACTTGTGTACAATTCATATAGAAACTAGCATATAATCTACACCCAAACTTGCATATAAAATGATATCAAACGTGAATCAAGCTGAACATAGGTGATTTGGCATATGAAAAGGGATCCACAACAAAACTATCATTATGAACAACTAGCATATATTCACAAATTATCACATTTTTCCAATGTCTCACAAACATAGCCATATAACCCAATTTATAACTCAACCCAATTAACTTATTAATTATCTTATTAAAGATATTTAACACACAACTCAAAGAAGGTCTTGAGATTTGGAATCTGAGTTCTGAAATTGATTTAGCTCGCCTTTGAAGTAGACAAATTCGTTGTTGTTGTTATAAATTTGAGTTGAATTGAGTTGATTAGCTTCATTTTCCCTCTAGTTGGTGGCGGCTACTCTAGGTTGCAAGGTGATAGCATGATGGCCAAGGTTCTAATTTTTTATTTGGTTTTAGGGTTTGAGTCCACATGTGTTTATATAGAATTTAGGATTAATTTAGGCCATCCGATCAACCTAGAATCAATCAAGACCATTCAGACCAAATCAGAACAATCCAGAAACCCTAGTGTCTCAGCAACAAGTCATTAAGTCGTCATCTTTCAGATCTGCCCATGGGGGCAGGTCGACACTAAGGTCAACCTGTGTAGGGGGAGGTCGACACTAAGGTCGACCCCCATGTCGACCTGGCCTTGGGCGGGAAATTTCCCGCCCTGCCCAGTTCTGAGTCTGAATTCGTTTTTGAATTTAAATTTGAATTTCTGGAAACTTCCGACAGCCATAACTTCTTCATACGAAGTCCAATTTACGCAAACTCGGACTCTATCTCAACCAGAATTCCGAGACGAACACAATGGAGTAACCCGTTCCCCTTGATTCTCACATTTGATATTAAGTATTCTTTAATTTGTTAACTTTAATATTTAAATTTACGGGGTGTTACATTCTCCGCTCCTTAAAGGATTTCGCCCCCGAAATCTCCAAGTTAAGGAGAATGCATATCCTAACATCCAATCATCCATCTATTCAACCATCAAACACAGGCGTCCATTGTCCTTATAAAATTTCTAATGTTGTATGAACATATGCAAGAAGTGTGTGTATATGTTCCTTATCTAATGCAAAATCAGGCGGTCTACTGATTCAGTTGACCTCCTTAATGCAAATCATGATAGTGCCATGCGTCCACTATGTATGCGAAAGAATCCTATCGATACATATTATTTCTACATGTGTGCACAACCATTCATCAAAATGCAACATCCATATGATGACACAACCATTATACATCCATTAAATTAAATATGCACACACATTTATATGCAACATGAAGGTGATTGAGCCGATCTAGTGCCTAAGGTGTGTGTATATGCATCCACGAGCGACCACTAGCAACCACTTGCATCCATTCACATCCATCAAACATAACATGTCTCAAACACATGTTTCAATCATAAGGTTCTTCCTAACTAAAGATCGAAGATGTCATCGCAAAGATAATACTAAAAGATAGGACAAGTATCAACAAAGCGATAGAAAAAGGAGAAATCAAAACATACCCTCAAAAAAGAAAGGGTACAACGTACGCATCTTATATTCCGTCTCCTAAGTCGCGTCTCTTTGATCATCTCCCCACTGCACTTTGACCAACTTGACCTCTTTGTTGCGAAGCTTTTTGACCTCCGATCCGAGAATGCGTGTATGAGCTCGTCTGATGGTGGCATTGCGCTCTACTTCCACTTCTTCGAGCGTGCTCGGCTCTACCACTTCCGACGTATCGTGTAAACACTTACGCAAATGTGAAACGTGAGACACGTCATGAACTCCGCTGAGCTTCTCTGGTAACTTTACTCTATATGCCATCTGCCCAATCCTCTCTGTAATTGGAAAGGGTCCTACGAACCTTGGTGCCAACTTCCCTACCGACCCATAGCGGACTACGTTTCTCAATGGTGACACCTTAATAAAAACCATGTCCCCAACATCGAACTCAAGATCGGTTCGTCTCCTATCAGCATATGACTTTTGTCGGTCCTGTGCCGTCTTCATTCGCTGTCGAATCAGGTCTATCTTCTCCGAAGTCTCCCTAATCATGTCGGGTCCAAGCAAAACCTTATCCGTGGATTCCCACCAACATGTAGGTGATCGGTACGGTCGTCCATAAAGAGCCTCAAAAGGTGGCATGCCAATGCTAGCCTGAAAACTATTATTATAGGCGAACTCTACTGGTGGAAGGTGTTCTTCCCATGTTCCTCCAAAGTTTAGAATGCATAGCCTCAGAAGGTCTTCTAGATTCCTATTCACCCTCTCGGTCTGGCCGTCCGTCTGAGGATGATAAGCGGTACTTAAGCATAATTGCGTTCCAGCCGCCTCTTGTAAGCTCTTCCAAAATTCGCTTGTGAAAATAGGATCTCTATCGCTCACAATGCTGGGGGGTATGACGTGCAAACAGACTATCTCTCGAAGGTAAACAGATGCTAACCATGCGGTGGTCCTTTTACTTTTGAAGGGAATAAAATGGGCACTTTTAGTAAGTCGGTCTACAATTACCCAAATCCCCGTATTACCCTTCCTCGATCTTGGTAACCCATCTACAAAATCCATGGAAACGCTTTCCCATTTCCAAAGCGGAATCTCTAAGGGATGGAGCAAACCTCTGGGCTTCTTTTGCTCCGCCTTGACTTGCAGGCAAACTAAGCATCTAGCGATGAACTCGGCCACGTCCTTCTTCATTCCGGCCCAAAAGAAAACTCGCTTCATATCCCTATACATCTTATCACCACCGGGATGTATGGTCATCTTAGAGCGATGTGAGTCTTCAAGAATTGCCTTCTTCAAATTTTCGTCTTGTGGTATGCAAAGTCTTCCATCTCTACGTAGCCAACCTCTTTCATCTATAGCATATCTATTCAGATGACTCGAGGACTCCCCTCCTAAAAGCTTGCCTACTATCTCAACCAATTGTGGGTCATTTCGTTGTGCCTCTCCAACTCGACCCAAAAGTGTAGGTTGCACTTCTAATGATGCCAACAATCCGGGTACATATTCGACAGAGACTTAAACATAGAATCAGATATAAAAGAATGTGAAGCACCAGAATCAATAAGAGTTCTAACAGGATGATTTGAAAGAGAAATCGAACCTTCAGTGGAAACCTTCCTACCTCTATTTGGCGCACTGACCACGAGAGCATGCACCTGCTCTCTAGAAGATCTTACCCTTTGACATTGTCCTTGCTTCTTCGGGCAATCCTTGACAAGATGTTCGACCTCTCCACAATGGAAACAAGCGTTCTTCCTTTTCTTGCAATCCTTGATCAAATGACCCACGCACCCATAATTACGGCATTTTCTCTTGTCTCGGGATTTGTCGTTCTTTCCACCCTTCTTTTGTTGTTGCTGTTGTTCTTTTTTGGGCCACACTTTCTTGTTTTGTCAATCCTCAACCTTAGTCTCTTTCTTTTCACCTTTATCTTCTTCATGCATCAATACCATATCAACGAGTTTCTCAAAAGTTTCTCCCATCGGAATATGAGACATAGCCAACCCATGGAGGGGTTCATTAAATCCTCTAGCAAACCTCAAAGCTTTCTTGTGTTGGGTGTTTACTAGCTCCAAACCAAATCTTGCCAATTGATTAAACTTATTAACATACTCTCTAACAAACATGGCTCCTTGCTTAAGTGCTAAAAAACTTTCCATTTGCATACTTTGCTCGGCTTGAGAAAGAAATTTCATCTCGAGTCTCTATCGGAAATTGTCCCAAGTCTCAACTGGACGTCCCACATGTGTCACTTCCCACCAAAACGAGGCCTCATCCTTTAGCTACCAAATGACTAACTGAATCTTCCTACGATCGTCAACTTCGAAAATTTCAAACAAATCCTCCGTCTCTTTAAGCCAATTCCTTGATTCTACCAAAGTCTTAGTTCCTCAGAATGGCTTTCCTCCCATAGCATAGAAATCCTTGCATATCTTAGAGAAATTATCAGCATACGGAGGAGGAGGAACAATGGCTGCATCAGAGGGAGGGGCGTCTTCTTGGCCTTCAGCAGGTGGCGTAGCCTCCAAATACCTATGAAACCGAGCCGGTATCTGAACGCCCTCTGGAATATTAGGTTCCCTAGACATGCTGAAAAGAAAAGGAAAAATGGATTCAAACAGAGAATCGAAAGATATTCCATATGGCTTTGGGGAATATGTTTTTCAAAATAGACTATTCTTTAGAAAATGCTTTCTTTTAAGACATTTTTGAAAATAATTTTCAAAATCTTTTATCCGATCTGGCAACCTTTAGCTCTGATACCAAATGTGACACCCCACATCCGTTAATGTCACTCTTTATCAGAATGTGTTAAGTTTCGTGAAGCGTTATAGGTAAACATAAATAGAAACATCATAAGATAGATATAAAATAACAACGGAATTAAAAAATTTGTTAAATAGAAAAGGTTCGTGGTTCAAACCCAATTACATAATAAGTCTAAAATAATGAAAGCTCGTTACATCAACATGAAACTTCTTCCTTGTACCAAAATCATCATCAGAGTACAATTAATACATAAAAAGAGCAAAATCCCCAAAATATAGCCATAGTAGAGAAGATATGAAATCAAGCAGTACATCTAAGCAGCTCCAAGAAGAATGGAAGGAGAATCTTGATCAAGCTTGAGTATTCCCACCCTGGGAACCTGGGGGGAAATGGAAGAGAGAGAAGAGGAAACAAAATGGGTCAGACATAAAGTCTGTCGAGTCCAGTTACTTTTAGCATATAAATAAGTAAAAGCATCATGACAGGCATATAAAATGGAGAGGGAAAAAACAGTGTCATAAGGCAGGTACAACAAGGTAAACAGGTTAAACAAAATATATTGCACTTCTCTAATACTTTTCTGTACACCAATACTAGTATAACATAACAAGATGATCCAAACAAGTACAAGATGGTAGACTTAGGCGTACTTCTAGTTAGAGATATCCCCCATACAATAACAGGTAGCCCAACAGAACTGACGGGTGTTACCCCCAACGATAATAATGGGCTTCTAAACAAGCAAGACTAGATGTACCCTAATTACTACCCCCAATCGATCGACTCCCAAACTCGTAGATACCTTGTGCTGGCCCGACAATAGGATGTATCACTTCCTAAATTGGAAACCCCATTGTTTACAAGACGCATAACCATATCTACAGGTGTCACAACGTCTTATCATCCTCCTTGAAATCCGTACCCATGCATGCACATGACCCTGTCAGAATGCGCCACCCACACCGTCCCTTAGATGGACCTCTTACAACTAACTCAGTAAGCGTACCCTGGCCCCGACCTAGTTCAGGGTTCTTTGTTTGATACCAAGATAGGTTACCGACTGATACAGGTCCTACACATCGGATGATACAAGCTTCCCCCTAGGCTTGCATCCCTACTACTAGGATTTCAACAGTTATTCCTACTGGTTTAATAAGATTGCATAACCCCAACAAGTTAAGTTTGTCGGGTTTATATGTATAACCCGTCCCCACATATTTAACAAGATTAACTTAACCCTCCCACTGATTCAAGCATGTTTACTTAACCCCTACTTAACTTGATAGGTTCATGTAATCCTCACATATTCAAACAGGTTAAGTATTACAAGTTTATTACCATTCATTCATTTATGGTTATTAATGCGCTAGACCTCTCACATTAAGTCTAATACTTGTGAATGTTGGATATGTCGGTTGGGTACGGATGGACTTCTACCACAAGTCAGACTTAACCTCGTGTCTTAGCACCGTTATGTGTACATTTATGCATCGACCCCTCATATTAGGTTAACCACTTGTGGACGCTGGATTTTCCAGGCAGTTCCGGGAAGGCTTCTACCATAAGTGTAATTTAACCTCGTGTCTACATGCGGTTACAGTTTCTAGTTACTGTAAATCTAGGCATGTTCATTACTAACCTATATTCATGTTTATTATTCCCCAAATCCCCGTCTGATTCATGATACAAGTTATGCCCTAAATTAAAGTTTAGATCAAGGCATAGATTATGCCCTCAAATCCCAATCATGATTTACAACATAAGTTATGCCCCAATTTATCTTTCCCAACCATTCCCAATTTCGTGCGCTCGCGTATTTCAGCGATAGGCCTAGGCTCGAAGGTAGTCTGGCTATAAAAACAGAAAAGGGAAAGAGGGAGAGAAGAGAACAAGAATATGCATAGTAAATAAAACTGGCATATGATGGCCGAATTGGTCATACTAACAGAATAGGCATACTGTGACATGATTAGGCAAACTAACAGAACAGGCACATGGTGATATGATTAGGTAAACTAACAGAATAGGGATATCATGAACATGCATATGAAAACTAGGCAGTAAATTAGGTATGCAAGTAATGCAGATCTGTTATTATTTAGGTTACTAACAGGCATAGGCTTAGATCCGAACTTATAAACATGTCAAGATTACTTTTTAGGTGTTTATATCTAAAAGCAACATAAACTCACTATGACTGGATCTGAAGAACAGAGGATTGATTATAGATGTTGTAGCACAGATCCTTGAATACATATAACTTGTTATTGAAGAATAATAGGCTAATTCAAACTGAGTTGGGGAAACACCTCGTTGTCTCCATTGTTTTTTGTGAATAAAAAAAATGAGAATGAGGTCCTATATATAGCCTAAGGTCAACGAATCTTGCTCAGAAATGCGTTTAGGTTCCAAGTGGGAATCTGCCCAGATCTTGGTGGGGTCGACCCCGGGGTTGACACCCCCGTGGAGGGGTCGACCTATGGGTCGACACTCACAAGGGACGGGGTCGACCCCTAAGGGGCCGATTTTCCTCCCTTTTTCCACTTTGTGATTTTGATTTTCTGGGTTAGTTTATTTATATATATATATTATGCTTATATGTATACAAACTTCAAACCTTAATATCTTCTTCATATGATGTTTTTTTATGCAAACTTGGAGTCTATCTTAAGAAGAATTCCGAGACGAACACAATTGCGCAGTTCGTTTTACTTAGTTTCCAATATTTAATTAAGTATTCCTTAGTTTATCATTATAGTATTCTTTGAAATTAGAGGGTGTTAACACGTCATCGGGTCAGTTCGCACACCTATAGGGAAGTGTTGACATTTTTTTCATGTGATCCGCCCAAAAATTGCACGCAAGTGCTAATCTTCATAACAAACACACATGCGATCTTTGTTATAACTATTGCTGCTTCCATTTCCTAATATTGTCAACCCTAGCTCATGCAATGAAGAAAATATAGAATGCTAGTAAGTTCAAATGCCTCAAAACCGGTATTACCTTGAAGAAAATCATCTCACGAACTCAAGAATATTTATCTTGGGATTTTCAAAAAATTTACACGATTTGTTTTGATTTTAAAAAAATTATTTAGCTCACGTTTTAGGTTTATTGTTGTGTCGTGAAATTAGGTTGATTGTAAACAAGAAAGAAAGAGTTGGGGGATGTAAAAGATATTATATATGGAATGGAAATTATTATTTTATTAATTTTATATTTTATTTTATTTGCTTGCAAATTGTATTCGTCGTTTAAAAATTCGTATAACCACATGCGAATCCCGTTTTCAATGAAAATGGATATACAAATATTTCTTGACATTACAGACCCAACGAAACTTGTTTCATCGAATTCCGAGTTCGTTTGCTCACATAACTTATTTTTAAAGTTAAAATATTGATTGTTTCACATTAAAATCCCACAGGTCACATACAAACTCCAAAAATCACAAAATTTGAAATCTAACAATAATGTAATATACCAAATCTAACAAAATTAGTTTCGCCGAAAACGGAGGTCATTTGCAAAATGACCATTTTTAAGGGCTTAAATAATATTAAAATATTAATAAAATCCATAGCGACTATTTGGAAAATTGATTTGGTCATAACTTACAATTTATAATATGAAATCAAAAAATATCACGTTTGTTAACGTTCCTTGTTTTACTGAAATTCAATTTATATTGCATTATGTATATTCATTTAAAGTTTAAAACAAAATTTTCAAACTACCGCACATTTCAGGTTCGTTTTAATTAAATTTTAAATTCTTAAGTTCAAACTTCGCTAATAAATAAATTTAAGTCGTTATTTATTAAAATAAATCCTTTTAAATCTTTAAAATCTAATAAATCGATAAAAAATAAATTTGAAATTGGTTCCGAAATTCGGGTTGTTACATTTGTTTCTTTAGATGATTCAAGTAAATACCACGAAATTTATTCAATTTAAATTTATTCAATAATTCAAGTTTTAAATTTCAATTAATATTACATATATTCCATACTATCTCTCGAACGGATATACACATCCAAATTGCACAAGGCCTTAAGTAGTGCTTTAGATGGAAGATAAATAGGTAAATTCTCCTTTACGTCAAAAAAATCCAAGAGGAAATATATTTTAAAGTTTTCTAAGCAACATAGAGATATCCTCTTTATGTTTAAGTATATACTCATTTTTTAATGTACTCGAACAAATATATTTATAAAAAAGAACTAGATTCTGTTATAGCGCTCCTTATACATATGGGTAAAGGTTCTTTGGAAACCATAGGTAATAAATTCTTTATCATGACCTGGTAATAATGAATTTTTCAGCCCACTTATTTTATAATTTTAAAGATAATACATCTATGGAGGTTAGAAAAATTTCCATTAAGACGTCTTAGTTCTACCTACTTTTAACATGATTTCACTTGCTTGCCATCTAGCTCATAATATATTTTGATTTTTTTACTCTCATTGGACATCATATGAAGTTAGATACATTTTCATAATTTTTCTATATAACATCTTGAATTCAGACCGTCCTTAATTTCCACTTAACATTTAAAATTATAACAAAAACGTTATCAAATACTTCTTTTATTGTGTATCAAGTCAATATTATGTCAACTTAAGGGATTCTTATAATATGGTAACAATCAAAATATACTTTGTGTAATGACCCGAATTTCCGTCAATTTAAAATGTGGTTTTAAATAGATTTAAAAAGAATTTTTAAATGGATAAGTCTATTTGAATTTCAAATTTCAGCAAATATTGAATCTAGACTTAAAAAATTATTGAAAATAAATTCTAAAGTTAGTTTATATTATAATAAGTTAAAACAAGGTTATTGGATTTTTAAAATGATAATTAGAAGATTTGAAAATCAATAATTCAGTGTTATTTTAAAAGCCAAAAATAAGATATTTTTTCTAACAATCTCGAAATTTAATGAAACCAATTTTATTGGATCCGCAATAGTAAATTATTGTAAGGTACCAAATTTCAAGTCAATCGGAGTTAATTTGTTAGCATGCGTAATATAAACTAGGTCGGAAGACTAGTTAAAATTTAATAATAACATAAAGAAAGGTCGATTTGCAAATGGTCTCGTAATTCCACGAAACCAGGACCATTGGAACCTATCTTTGAAACGTAGTAGATTTTCAAATTTTGTAGCAATCGAGATTGGTATGTGGTCGTGCGAGTAGAAAACGCGCAGGTAGATTTCAATGGAATTTGATTTAAAATGATCGAATTAATTAGCTTTTAGACAATGTTTAACATTTAAAAATATATTAAAAATAAAATATATTTGTGAAATGTTGGGTAAATGTTTTTAGAACACTGATTTACTTCCATAAACATTTATATGTCAAGATACAATGTTTAAAAGTGTTAAGTGTTGTTAAACTAGCTAAAAACAACACATTTAAGTTAATGTGTGTTTTCTATGAGGTGACATCCCCCTAACACACCCATTTGTGCTTCTTTTGAGTTGTCACTCCATCTCCATTAGATGTCGACACCTCACTGATCCATGCACCCCTTCGTTTCCTATAAAAAAGGACCCACCTCTCTCATTTTTCCTCCTTTCTCTCTTTTTGTTTTTCCTTCCTCCATTCCTCCTTCTTCCTCTCCTCCACCGTCAACCTACCCACCTCTCCCATCACAGACATAGCCACCTCACCTCCCCCATCATTGCCGTGAGCTACCCCTCCTCTCCCTTGTCCCCGATTGCTCCAAAACCCCTTTAACCTCTTTTTATAAATTATTTACTCCATATATGTTAGCTCCTACCACCACCATCACTACTCCTCACCTCCTCTCCCTCGACATTAGCCTCCCTCACCCCTACCACAACACCCGTAGGCCCTACTCCCCTTGTTGAGCCTTGAAACCCAAAAGACCCAACCTTTCCTCCTTTATACCACTAAATATCCTATTTTTATTCCTATAGCGCAAGTTAGAACTTATACAAGCCTTTATATATGCTGGGTACATAGAATTAGCAAGTGTAAATGGTGTTCATTTGGTTGCTAGCAAGGTTGCAGAGTGATAAAAATCCTTCCTTTAAAAGTTAGATAGAGTGGAAAGTTATGGCGAGCAATTTATAACTCACGTTTGAATTAATATGTTGTATATGGTTGTTAATGTTGTATGTTGTTATATGCAAGCTGTAAATTACATGCTAAGTAGTTAATGTTGCTTATGGTTGAAGTATACATATGAATTCTGAAAATGGATTAGTGATTTACATGTTAATGTAGATGATTTAGAAGTTGAAACCATAAACAAAAAAGGTTGGTTGAATTGGATTTTAACTTGGTTGTAATGTTGCATTTACATTGATTGAAAATAAATATTTCCATGTTACATTTGGGTTGTTAAGTGATTAAATAGTTAACAATAGAGTTTGGATAATTTACCGTATCCAAAATGACATATATATGTAGTAAAAATGGTAGTTGAGATATTTACTTGGATAAAAAAGTATATCAAATGAATAATAAACATTTGTTTATATTGGCGTGCCTTTTAGCAGGACATGGTTGTACAATTTTATATGTTGTAAGTTGGTGTGTTTTGATATGGATTGGTTAGAAAATAATAGCAAATCAGTTATTAATGACAGTTAATAATTTGGTTGTAAAAGTGGTTTAGAACGGTGTTTAAGTGTTGATAATTTTGACACTTAGGTCGGCAATGCCATAGTATGGTGTTTGATGACTGATAAATGTTAATTGGATATTATTAACATGTTGAATCCATATAAGTTGAATTATATGGAAGTTAATTGTGTTTTATTCAAATTGGGATTAAATTGAATATTTTAATAATAAAACATTGAGTGAAAAATAAAAGTTTGAATTTTGAATCCGAAACGAGTTGGAAAGCTAAATATATTAGTTGCGAATAGTTTTCGTTAAGAAAAGAAATTGATTTGAAACTGTTTTCAAACAATTAAGGCATTTTTAAATTTTGTTTTAAAAGTGAATAATAACTGGGAAAAGTGAAGTTCCGTGAAGGTAACTGAGAAATGTTTTAACAAGATTTCCTTTTCAAAACTATCTTGTTTATTTTTATCATAGACGTAAGGAAAGTCTAGACTTCAAAAGAAGGAGTTTGAAAAACAATATTAATAAACTATTATAATATCAATTAAATGGAAATATCTGATTTTGAAGTGAAATATGGAAAATATAGTTTACAAAAATTATTATATATACTATATATAATTAATAAACTATTTTAAAATGCAATTCGATTCAATTTTAAATTATAATCAAAACTTGCTTCGAATAGAACTAGTTGCGCAACTGTAGTTCGCGAATTTCGACCATTGACTTCAAATTGACGTACCGGGAGATCCGACCGTCGGATATTCTTGAAAAGACAAACGTTTGGTTTGAAATGAAAAGATCTTTCCAATGATATGTAAAGTTTTGAAATCCAATGGTTAGATCTTGAGATAAGTTCAAAACAAATTTGAATAAAAACAACGCTAATGCCATTAATGATCCGAAAACAGATTTGTAAGAAATAAGCTATTTTTAGTTTATTAAAAATAAGAAAAAATTATGATAAATCATAATAAATAATTTAAAAGATATTTGAATTGAATATAGCATATTTGATAAGTTAAAAAGCTATTTTCTCGAAATGAGCTATTTGAGCAGCACTATTTGCGATAATTTTTTGAACGACGTAAAATAAAATGTTTTGAGATAACCAATGACATCCAAATGGTTTTTAAACATATTCATAGGATTAGAATGAAGTTTAAAAATATATTTGGAATTAAAAAAGGTTTAAACTAAAGCTAAATTTTCTAAATAAAACTGGAATTGGGTGGAAATCGATTTAGTGATAATCGAGATGGGTCTCTATGGATGAAGACCATTGCTATTTAAGGAAATTAAAATACTTTGTTTTTGTTCCGCTTATAGTATTAGTCATATAAGGGAATTTATATCAATTATAAACCGATATGACTACCGTGAAGATTTCATTTGAAATGAAAGGATGATTCTAGGTTTATCGGGAACGACGTTTTAAATAACGTTTGTTCTTTAACTTATGTAAAGGAAAAGATAATTTTACAAAATGAGTTGGTATGAAATCTTTACTTTATTCGAATATAAATATTTAATAAAAGAGTTTTCCCTAGCAAATAATAATGGTAATGGGTTTAAGAATTGCTTAAAAGAAGATAAGCGTGTTTTTCGCTTAAGCAATAAGATTAATTAATCGTAAATATGATTTTGGGCGAGTGATATGATCGATGACAGGTTTAAACAAAAGTTTAAAGTGTATAGATCTTTGATAAGATTCAAGGGAATAATTCACAAATGTAAAGAATGATTTGAATAAAAGAATATTCTCAAAATTGAATAAGAGCCGTGATGTCTGTTACTTTTATTGATTTTAAAGATGCGATAGTTATTCAGATTGACTGGGTTTCAACCCATTGTGAGTAACTATACAATGTAATGAAAACAAAGTTGACAATGATTGAAGACTGGAGACCTTCACGTCGGAAGGATTTCCCGTTGATGCCTCGGGTAGGCCGCCCAATTATGAGGTTATATTGTGACGATGATCTAACCATACTTAGAGCGATTCGGAATGCAAGGGCTTCACATCTAGGCGGGTTGTGGAATAAAGCGGCTTTGGTTTCTTTCAAATCCAGAATGGACTTGTAAATAGATGTGTGTCTAACACTGTATTTTGCAATATGACTGATTGGTTTCTATTGATGTTATTTCAGTTGGTGGCGGAGAATTTATTCTTTTAGCCTAACACCCTCCTTTGAGACTTATGTGCTCAGAGGGTTATATATTAATACACGCCGATTATATGTTGTGAATTGACAATGTGGCATGCTAAGTGCAAAACCGATCAAAACTTTTGTTGAAAAACATAACTTTGTAGATGATGATCAAAGCATAGCTGATATAGCATAACTTTATGTTGGAACGTGACTTTTGTTGCTTACAACCTGTGAATGGTCGAAAACAGGATGATGGACGACAAAGATAAGGGAATACGTTACCTTCTAGCAAAAAAGTGATGCCATGGTATAAAGCTCAGGCCACTTATGCGGATGATAGATCGAGCCGTCTTGTAATGGTCAAGTATGATCAGGATGAATGATTCGTCACGACCGGGGAACGTTATTTTTAGGAAAGATTATAATCATCTGTTTAGTGTTGGTCGGCTCTGTCACTCCGAAGGACCATGCATTGAGTCCTAGGACATCCCACTGTAGGTGTTCCAAACGGTTAAGGAAAATCCTTTGTCTTGGTCATTTTTGAAATCCAACTTCCAATACGAGCTTTGCGTTTTCAGTTGTAACCTAGTAGCCAACATAATGGGTGGGGCATTATGCGAGCTAAGATTTGTACATTTATTTTGGGAAGCGATTTCCATACCTAGACATTAATAATAATATCAAAGTATTTGTTTTAAGAATATAAAGAATGTTCTGTTATTATAAGGTAAAACTCTATCCTCCTGTATGTGCTGCATTGTGCGATGGTACTTGAGTCTTATAATAGCTTCATTTTTCAAAAGCATGAATTTTGAAACTTTTGAATCTTGGTTGATAATTGTATGATATGGGTTATGGCTTGTTATCTAGTTTTAAATTGGTTAATCTAAGCCTGACCCGAGTGTTTGACGCTCGGGTCAGATCCGAGCATGTTTCTAGTTTAAACTGGTGGATGAGGAGTTTACGGTTGATTAAGAAAAGCAAGAGTTCTTCGTCATATGGCAGGAAGTATTATACTACCTATACTTGGATGTTTATGGATGGATGATTTGAGGATAGTGTCTATACCTATCCATGGAATGTCAAACTCTGATGATTTATTATTTTCCGCTGTAATGATATATATTGAGTATTATATTTTTCTTCTATTCCACTGTATTTTCTCTGATAAAACCTCGATGAATCGAGTTTGTGACATTTGATTTTTTGGTACACGAACACCGTGGTAGTGTTAAGTATCGATTATCGAAGGTCGGAAATTTTGTTTATCACAGGACATTCTGAGGATGCTTACCTTTCGAACTGAACTTATGTGGCTTATAATTAGTTCAAAGGGTGAGAATTTTCAGGGTCATTGCATTTTGGTTGCATTATGAATTATTTATTTACTTGCGACATCGATCTGTACTCTTATTTAATTTATCTTTGGATATTCATTTATGTGATCATTTAAATCTAAGCTTGACCAAATCTTCTGTAGTTATGTACTCATTACTCTATTTGACTAAAAAGTTATTCGGTCTCTTTATAAAAATAAGATAAATATGGATAAAAAATAAATGGTGACAAAAACATGTAATTTTCCTTTAATTCGATAATGAAAATGCTCATGTTTCTTCCATCAACAAAGACGAGCTGGATAACCAGTTGTACTTCAACCTGCACGCATTGTATAAGTAGAAAAATCACCAATAGACTGTAATAAAGATTTAAACATAGGAAAACTCCATTTTAAAAATATCATATGTGTTAATATCTTTATGCCATGATGTTTTTTTTAATTTGTTCCACTTTATTACTAATATAACTGAACATTACAAAATATATATATGTACGGTAAATAACATATAAATACAATCAAATAAATGGTGAAATCCTACTATCACATTCTACTTCTCTCTCCTTACTTTTCATTGTTTATCTTCACCCAGTATCAGTGAATTCATCTCCCCATCTCGATAAGAATCTCACATTCTCATTGTCCTCTTCGTCTTACTCCCATTACTAGCCATAAGATATCGAACTTCCATCTCAATTTGTCTTAACGTAGTTGAAGCTGCATAAGATTGATCGGCAAAGATATGTTGATTGCATTTGTTCCAGATGCAATAAATTGTTGAAGTTAATGCATCACACACAATATCATGAATTTGGTCTCCAGCCTTAATCGTATCATGAATCTGGTTAATCTCATTTACCAGTTATGGTTGCAACGATGGAGATAACTCTAGCTTCATCTTTAGCAAACTCCAAATAAACTCTGAATATGGACAAGCAAAAAAAAGGTGAGTTGAAGTCTCCACATCCTAGTCACACAACACGCATGAGGTGTCTGAAATTGTTAAGGTAAGAAAGGCAATGTCGAGTGTTCAATCCATCAATTGTTGCCAAAGAGGGTATAAAGGGCATCCTTCTACAATTTTTCCTATGTTAGATAACGCTAAGATAAGGTTTTATTTCACCAAATCCATGAGCCGCTGAATTGCTTTCGAGAAAGAAAATTTTCCACTATCTCCCCATTCATAAAACTCTGATCTAACATGGATGTAGGTAATGTGTCTAGCAACTTCATGAGTAGTCGGTTGGAGTAATGGGTTTATGGAATCATTCTGCAATAGTAAGGAAACCTTCTCCTTGCCATTGCCACCAGATTGAAGTCTGTTAAATCCCATAATATCTACCAAACACCTGAAGTTGATCCAAGGATCATGCTAAAGCAAGGTACTTTATGCCACGATGTTTTCAAGTCTTTGATATATGGATACAGATAAAGATCAATTTTTTTATGCTGGATCATCGTGACCAAGGACGATAATAATAAAACGTGTATACTGAGTTTGCATACATACATACATACATACATATATATATATATCTCTGTGTGTGTGTCTACATACATATATATATATATATACATAAATATTTTTTTGTAAATGAAGGAAGTCTTGTCCATGGCGACAGGCTATTCGCCTGCTTTCGTTCATGTGTGAGTCTCTCTTTTCTTCTCGTCCTATCTGAATTCTATCTGTTTTCCATCGATTTTCCAACTAATTTCCATTTGTTTTCCATCATATTTCCATACCGATTACCTTCAACGAAAGGATATTTTCGTTGAAAAGTTATATTTTCAATTTTTTACTACAGCAAAACCTAGATCTGGTTTTTCATCAGTTTTTCGCAGTTATTTTCGGATCCGACTGTTTCATAGATCGATTATACTCTTTAGATTTTAGATCCGATTTCCTTTCCAACCAATGCAGATGGTCAAACTTCCAGATCTGATTCTTCCCTCAAATTTGTGCTTCGATGCGTTTCAACGTTGGATCTATATTTCAGTTATGAAGATATTTGGAATCAATAGAGCAAGACATTGGGGGAGCTGGGATCTGACATTGTCGGCGCTGGTGTTGATTCACTGACGGTTCCTCATAACCGTTCTAATTGATTTTAACATTTTCGTGACTGGTATGTTTGTTCGATTGCATATAATTTGGGGTTGATTGAGTCCAGATGTCTGTGGTTTGCTTTTTTACGGTTCGAGTGGGATTTCTGCCGTATCTGATAGGGAATTTCATTCAATTCTTCAACTGCTTTTGTGATATTTCATACCAGTTTGTGTTTTAAGATGCCCTGCCTTCTCATGATTCTTCACTACAATTTTTTTCGGTTATGTTTCTTCTGCTTCTCAGTATGGGTTTCAATGGATCTTGGTATATGCTGTCAACATTCACTTGGTGTTGTTTATGTGATTCGACCAGGTTTTATCCACTGATCACCTGTATGCTTTCTTTGAGATCATGTGAACCCTGTTATGGTTTCTTTAGAAGTATGAAGATGATTAATGGATGTTTTGGTTGATGCTATATGTGGTGATATGTTCGATAGTTTTGCTAACAGTATTGAAGAGGTGTCTCTGATAAATTTGCTGAGGAAAATATGTTGGTTTTTTCTTGATTTCTAACTCCTGAGATTCCAGTTCTTTTAATCTGTTCGAACAACATGTATAACATGGCAGTGGTACAGTTCTTGTGATTTATCATTTCTTGCATTAAGGCTGATTCACAGGAGTCTGTGAGTCGTCAACCAGATTTAATGTTTGAAATCGAATTGCAATATTCAAGAGACTGTTTATGGTTAAGTGTTATATCTTGCTGTTTGGGGCTTGCATAGCTTGAATTTGGAGTCCGTCTGGGTAGAAGTTTAAGAAGATGTTTAATTTGGTCCAATTTCTTCAAAAAATGTACTCAGTGACATCTTGAAATGGGCATGGTGCTTTACAGGATTTTTGTGCTGTTCATGGAAGCAGCTGTTGTCATAGGGAGCTTTTGGATAGGAAGGTGCGGTGTGATGCACATTAGCAGGTTTTTGGCCTCATTATGGGCCGTAGTGCTCTTCTAAGAGCTGGTTATCATTAGTTTAGGATTTTTTCATGAAGTTTTTTCTTGTTTTTCTCTTATGGTTTGCTTATGTACAGGTTAGTATGCTAACCTCTTTCTTGTATGTTTTTCTAGTAGAAATTAAGTGAACCAATTTTCAATATATATATATATATATATATATATATATATATATATACACATACATATATATATATATACATACACACACACACAGAGATATATATATATATATACATACATACATATATATATACATACATATATATACGTATATATCCACAGGGGTAAATCATAAAGTGTAATGATAATAAACAAAGATGAATATTCACTCTACCAAATTGAGAGAATGGGAATCCATTCATATAAAAAACTAGTGTAACGATCAGCAAATTTTGTCGATTTATTTGCAAATGTTTAGTTCAATTTAAATATCCAATTAATGGTTTATTTATTTAGTAACCCTCTTTTAATTTACATTTAGCAATAGAAAATTTATTTTAAATTTTATTCACATAAATAAATAATTTGACAGAAAAATGGAAATGTTCCAAGGCGCAATTTTCAAAAATTTTGATTTTTGCTGAGTAATAAGTTAGTTTATATTGAATAACATTGTTTTTTTAAGCCAGTTCTAAAATTACAACACAGATTTATGATATGTTGATAATAAGACTTATTTTAAAATATAAATTTCATTTCAAAATGAAAATGATGACTTGACTCTTTGAGTGTGAAAGTAGGCTTAAGTTATATTCTTCTAAGAAGCATCAAATGGTTCGTGCTTTAGGTGGCTTTACATTTGACGACAAGCTTGATAAATATGATTAATGGGTGTTTTAGGATTTTGGCACTTTCCTTTATACTATAAAAAGGGAGGAGTTTTTTTCATTATCAATTTTTTTTTTCCATCTTAATTCTTTTTCTTAACTCCATTTTCTAGTTTAAAAATATCCTTGAATAAAAATGTCACCTTTTAATTCAAAATCCTTACTTTTCTCAAGACCACAGCTTAAAGATTTATATTTTGCAAATAAAAATAGGTAAATATAAATGGTGAGTTATTTTATCCATGGTTTTATTATTCGTGAAATGGACATTATGAAATTTATGGATTTTCTTGATTTACAGCTTATGTAATATGTTTTAAAAGTCAAAATTTTTTTTTGATTAATTGAAACAAAAAAAATAAGTTTACTGTAAGAAGAATTTTTCTTCATGTTCTTTTACTTCATCTCTCCGCTCCTTCTAAAATCAAGATATCCATAGCTGCCTTGAATACTCGATTGTCGTTAATTAGAAAGATGTGTATTTAAGTCCTTAAAGTACTTTAGAAATAGTTTTGGAATTTGAATTGAATATATGTTAGGAAATTCCTAAAATGCAACACATAATCAAAATTTTGGTTTTTCATCAATCTCCAACGAAGAGTTAGTTATTTATTCATGATAGTCATAGCAAATCATGATTTTTTTTACCGTAGCTTCATGATTTTTAGAAGTGTAATAGGGTAGAATTTGTTAGGTGATCATCTATTTTGTGTTAAAAACAAATTTTGGTAAAGAAATAGTCATGGTATTCGGCGATGGGTACTGGGACAAGGGGCAAAGGGAGGCATATCTTTTCTGCATTGCAGGCAAGAGGTCTAAAGATCTATGGCATCAGGTATAGCTTGATTAAGCATTTTAGTAGATAGTTCCTTCTGTGGTGAATGCAAAAAAATGATATTGTAACAACCTACTCTTTCGACCATTTTGGGTCAATAATACACCAACACAAATCGTTTGAGACAACAGATTTTTAATTTGGAGTTAACTATAGAACCATCATAGAATCACATATCAGTGTAGACACATAATAGCAGAATATCTCGCAACAGAATAAAAAAGTACTAAATCTTAACTTATACATAATACGAGAGTCATAAAAATCAAATAGGGATACAATGGAAGTTTAATTACATAAATCTCACTAATACATAACAGATGAGTGAAATGAAAAAAACTAAATACGAAATGGTAGATAGATGGCTAAAAATCCAATGAATCCCTCGCTCCAACAGACAAATCTTCAAAGCTGAAATATAGGCTCACCTGGGCATAATGTAACAACCAGAAACTCGAGTCAGGACTAACATTTTTATATAAGTGAATTAACTCAAGTGAGACGTTAATGAAATACAAATATCTTAAAGGATGTTTAGGATCTCCATTCTTTAAGGATTCGTTGAACTAAATACATATAATATATTATGCTATTGTAATAGTATTTACGGTAAGTATACTATTGAAAATACATAAGTGGAATTACCATATTACCCTTACACCGTTTATAATACCATAGTATGTATGAATGCCCTATGACCCAACGTAAACTAGTGGCTATCAGAGGGCACTTCATAGGTATGGTACGAATCAAAATCGTAAGGGGGACATTTTGGATAATATGAAAAGGCACACAAGGCAATACCTAGGATAGATTTCACCAATTGCACTTGCGGACCGGTGGTAACTCATATCCATAACTAACGCCCACCGCGAGACAACTAACAACCCGGAATTTTAGCCATTTAACTTTAGACATTTAAAAAGGCTTTAAATGTTGAGTCGAAAATATAAGTGGATATTTATATGAAGTTTATCGATTTAATTTTCGATATGTCAAATTATCGAAATACAAAAACGAGAAATAATCGAATCCTAAGTTAAAATTGAATTGAAAATGATTCTAACCATTAATGTAAATTCTATTTGAATATACAATAATAATTATTAATTATCGATGAATTTATATGATTGGAAATCAAATTAATTTTATCGATTTAAGTTAACATTTGAAATAGCCAATTTTCAAATGACCTCAGATTTCAACGAAACCAATTTTATAAAATCCACAATGATTAATTATTGTAAGATTTCCAATTTTAGATCAACTTGAGTTATTTTGTGATCGTGCACGATATAATAGCGTATTAATTTACGTTTTTAAACTAAAATATGCATTTTTCACATAATCTCGAAATTCGATGAAACTAGTTTCACTAAGTCTAAAATATTGAAATATTATAGGTTGTCAATTTTCATGGCAATCGGGTTTATTATGTGGTCGTAAGAGCTTAAAACGCTTGACATAAATAAAATCAAATATAAAAATATCTTAATCCTTCTCCTATAAATAACCCGTGATAAAACCTAATTCTCGTATTCTTTCGTCTGAAAAGTCAAACATAAATCAATCCGCTACCATTTATAATGTTCATTAAATTAATTTTTGCTCAATACTACGAAATCGTATGATTTTCACTTTGGTAGAATGATGGATGGAAGAGCTACAACCAGGTGCCTTCAGATTTTGGTCTGATCACTTTCTTCCTGGAGTTCGAACTTGAACAGTGTTCTTAAGGCATGACTTCATCGTTTTTATGGAGGGGGTATGCCGAATCAATTCAGGTCTTGCATTTGGGAGAAGGAGATGAAGCTGTGGACGGAAACGAAGGGCGATGCCCCAGGGATAACCGTGACAGTCAAATGTCGTTGGCTGGCAGTGGGTCGCCATGAATGTCAAGACGTCAAAGGTGAAATTGAGTTCACCATTGAACTCGTGGCATACAAAGATATTCAGATGGAGTTTGTTCGAAGTGATGAAATTGTCTCTGGTGAAATGCGTCGCTGGGCAACGATCTTTGTGGCAGCAGGTCAAATGTTGCGTGGAGACGCTGGAGGAGGAATAATGGCGACAAGCAAGTTGGGTTTGAGGCAAGGATCGTTGTAGAAACATCAGAATGACGTACGATAGTGTGTCGAGGTGGGGAGAAGGTGATGGACGTGATCTAACAAAAGGAGTCAGACTCGTGATATTTAAATTGGAGAAAATGGGAATAATGGCAGATTAAGATTTATCAACAATTGCAAGAAACAAGATCCGTTAGATTCATATAGACGAATGCTACGCGTACGAGCCAGTTTGGAATGATCTGGAGCCAACTGGATTTTATTATAATTTTAAACGCTAGTTTGAAATTATATAAATCAACCTGAAATCGTCGATCGGAAATGAAATGTGAGTTAACGCTCATGCTTTCTGAAATACTTTGATGTGATTAAACTCATATAATAATATTTGTCGTTATAGTATAAATTGTGTGTTTAGAAGCTTTGGATGATTATTGTTTGATTGTTGTTTGACGATATTTATATTTTTGTTATCATAAATGAATTAGATTGAACTATCTATTTCATATGCATATATTAAATGATATTATGATCTATGATGCAAGAAAAAACAGGTTAGAGGGATCCAATAGGATTTCTCAAATATTTTATATGTTATTTGTTTTCATATTATTCATATATGAATCGTTAACCCAAGTAACATCAAAATGTGTTTGGATGTTAATTGTTGAACTGAATTCAACGTTGATGTGTTAATAATCAGTAATCAGTATTGATTAAGTGATTGGCAGCAAATGGCCTGTATTCCATCTTTTTAAGACGTCGATTTGCTGTCAGGTGAATTGGTGAAGTTAAAGTTATAAAATTTATTTTGATAATTGAAACAAGATTTTCAATTATATATTTCACAAATTAAATCAAATAAAAGTATTATTAATAAATCAATATTTATAAATTGGTTTTTGTGAAGTAATTATAAATGATTTGTATTGTAAATTCTTGTGTTTTATTGAGTTTTATAAACAAGTATGTCAGAAATTAACCTAAGGGTTAATAGTTGGAATAATTCTTTTATGAAACAATTAAGTAATATTATTAAATTAATTAAGTTTTTAATTAACTTATGAGGCAAGATTAGTGCAGTTAACAAGTTAATTAAGGATTCAAGTTTACTTGGTCACTGTTTAATTGGAATTGGTTATTATATTAATTTGTTTTCAATTAATTTAATAGAAATAGTTTAAACAAAAGATTGTGTAAACTTAATAAGGTTTCTTAAAGGTTAATTAATCTTTTAATTAACTGTGTTTAAAGGTAATTATCAGATTGTTATTATTAATAAATTTAATTTTTATTTAATAACCTATATAAGAAGTTAACTATTCTATTTTTAGTTAATAACAAAGTAAACTATTTTTATTTTAGTTAACATTGACATTAATTATTATTTTTAATAATAGTAATTAAGGTAATTACTTTTTAATTGGAATTCAGTTTAGAAAGTAATCAAGTTGCAATGGGATTTTACTTGAATTTTGAAAAGGGTTTTTATAAAAGGATTTTAGAAATAAATCCTAGTTTTATAACAAGTTTTATAAAAGAGACTTAAAGCTAACGTGGTAGCTTAAATAATCGTTTACTTAATTATCGAATTAATAAAGTGATGTTAATCGAAATGAGTTTTTCAAAAATGTAAAAGAAGGATGTTTAATGAATTGATGTAATGGATTGAATAAATGGATGTTCATAATAAATCCAAGTTGTAACCAAATTATAATAAAGAGGTTTAAGCTAAAGGGTTGTTTTAGAAAGGGTTTATTTGATAAAACAAATTAAGTAAAAGAGGTTATAATGGAAAGTAGAGAATTTTCAAATGCAAAGGAATGTTTGATAAAACCATATTTAAATTAGAATAGTAAATTAGAACTTATGATATATAATTAATATCAATTTTGAGTTACAAACTTTTATGATAAGAACGTTGTTGAGTCATGGTCTGAGAGATAAATAAAATACGCTAACTCGAACGACTTCTGTATTATCCAATGGATGATGTAACGACCCGAAATTTCGACCTTTTAAAATCGGCATTTGGCACAACTCAAGCATCAAATGTCGAAAATTCAAACGCCGGATTCCTAATCGTCTAGGGTTATAACACATTGGAACTGAATAAAAAAACTTTTTCACTATCTTAACAATAAATTTTACATTAGAGTACAAAATATATCATAGTACAACAGAAATTTACATACACAGCGGAAACAATTTAACTTAGCAGAAGAAATAAAATGCTCTGGACACAACTCCGCCTCTAATCCAGAACTGCTCTAAAATGACTCTAAAAGTAAATCTGTAAAACCTAAATCACCGGGCTACACGTGTGGAAAATATAAGCACTAAGAGTTTAGGTGGAAGAACAATAAACATCAGGTCAGTCATGGGACAGGTGTGAGAAACTAAAACAGTTATATTTTAAAAAAAGTAGAGTAATTCATAAGACCACGTCGTATAAACACGGAACAAGTTTCCCTTTATGAATACCGGTGCATAAAAACTCGTAACACCTTTTGAAAATGAAGCTACCATAAAGTCTCTCAGCACACACCATGTAGCAGACTTGGAGAGGTTTATCCTTTTAATAACAAAACATGATTGATACATGAAAATCATTTGATATTATTATTAGTGTCTAAATGTGGATATCACTTTCGCAAATAAATGAATCAATCATAGCCGACATAGCTGCCATATACTATTTCGACATATTGGTTTACAACTAAAACCGTGTAAACTCGTAATTGAAAATGGATTTCCAAATAATGACCAGGTTAAGGAACTTCCTTAACGACGGGTACATCTCTAGAGGAATGTGACGTGGACAACTTTTTCTCTATCAGCATAAGGCGGGATCTCCCTAACTGGATCACACCTGGATATATCACCTCCCGGTCGCTACCAACATTAAATCGGGTGCCTGCAACATCAACAACCATAAAAAGTAGAAGTCGCCACACAAGTAATACTTGGGCTCCATACCATGGTACACTTTTTATATAGATAAGAGATGATAACCCATAACCTTGTTGGATAATTCCTATTTTGGCCATTTCCAGGGTGTGAGGCTTTTGAAGTCTTGTTACACAAAGTTGTGCTCTCTAAGCCATGCTTTGATCATCAATAGCACATCATTCAGTATACCACACCGTCATTCCACAACATATAGCTGATAATTACTAACCATATCACCTTTGAGCTCGTACGTCTCAAAGAAGGGTGTTAAGCTAAGAGGTAACCCCTTCATTACCAACAGAAATATGTTTAGTAAAGATCAATTAGCATATCACAAAATACAAATGTCAGACACACATCCATACAAGTCCGTTCTGGGCCCGAACGAAACCGAAGGCACCTTATTCCTCGTCAAATTAAGGAGAGAGACCCTTGCAAATCCATAAATTCTCCAAATACGTCCTGTGACGACCCGTCCTGCCACCCGGTTTGAATCGATCGTCAAACCGACTTAAATCGACCAACAAGACATATTTCTTAGGATTACCACTAATAAGAAAGAAATAAAACAACATTTTCATCAACATAATATTAATGTTACATCAAAGTACATAAATTAAAACAAGACACAGTGGAAATATAGTTACGTTTAGCGGAAGACTATCAAACGCTCTGGACATAGCTCTAGCTTCAATCCAGAATCCTACACTATGAATTATCTGCAAAATCAAAACAACCAGCTGCCATATGGGCACCCAGAGTTTAGGTGGGAAACAATAAACTCCAAGTCAGTCATGGGACTAGTGTGAGAACCAAAAGCAGTTATTTACTTTTTTTTAAAGGTTGGTAATTTATTGGACTACGCCGTTTACCCCGTAATGGGTTTTCTCAGCACGAATACCAGTTATATAAACTCGCATTGCTTTTTAAAAAATGAAGCTATTATAAGACTCAAATCCCATCACAAAATGCAAAGTTAACAAGAGGATAGAGTTTTACCTTATAATAGCTAAAAATGTTTAATACACAAAATTCTCTTTTAGTATCACTAGTGCATAGTGTGGAAATCATTTTCACAAATAAATATATCAATCTTAGTAGTCGTAGGGTACTACGACTACATACATAGATTACAACTAAAACTGTGATGGTTTGTATTGGAAACTGGGTTCCATCAATGACCAAGGTAAGAATTTTTATTTCTTGACACCGCTAACAGGGTGTCCCAGGACTCAGGCGCTCGTGAGTCCTAAATCTTCGGATCTCCTTTACCGGGCTGTCCAGGATCAAGAACGTATGACCCTTAATCATCACCTTTATAAGGGTGTCTAGGAATCACCCGTAGGTTATCCTTTAAACTATGGACCACAGATACACAATGGTTACGTTTGGTTCACCCAGAAAAAATCCTTACCTTTAATCCTCCTAAGTTTGCAAATTTCGCCCTGGACCAATATTGCAACAACACAGTGGTTACGCCTGGTTCCCCCAGGTAACATTCATCGATGTAGGCTTTCACAGCCCTGCGAAATACGCTAGCAACTGAGTTCAACCAATTCTAACATGTTGTTTATTATCCAGGTTCAACCATTCTTGGGTTGTGAGGCGTGTCAAACTCATGTCTCGACACAAAGCTAAGTTATATCAGCCATGCTTTGATCATCATCCACAAAGCTCAGCTTTTCAACAAGAAGCTTTGATCTATCTATCAGCAGTACTCATCATGCCACATTGTCAATTCGCACATATGATAAGTGTCTATTAATAGTATAACCTTTGAGCTCATACGTCTCAAAGAAGGATGTCAAGCAAAGAGAATAAATTCTATGCCACTATAGATATATCATCAATAACAATTAATCGGTGATGTTATGAAATAAAACATCATACACACGTCCATTTACAAGTCAGTTCTGAGTTTGAACGAAACCGAAGGCACCTAATTCCTCGTCCAATAAAGGAGAGAGGCCCTTGAATATCAGGTAAATCTCCAAATACGTCTGGACGATCACTACTTATAACCTCATCTTGGATTGTACACCCCAATCGAGACATCAGTGATAATCCAAACGACGTGAAGATCTCCGGTCTTCAACCACCATCTTCAAGTTTCTTCAAAACTCGTTGTACTAGTTATTCAGAATGGGTTGAAACCTAGTCTTTCCGAAATCATCTTTTGTATTGGGAATTACTCCCCTAAATTTTATCAAAGATTTACTTCATTTAAACTTCTTGTTTAAATCTTTCCTTGGAAATCATTTCAAAAAATTACATAATCCATTTTCACGAACTTAACTCAAGTCAAGGTTTATAAGCCTTATTAGGATTATTGAACCTTACAAAAGGGTAATCTCTCATATCGTTATCCCATTCCCATCCTATTCATCACACGGAGAAAAACTGGTGGTACTCCATATCTAACACCCGTCGTGTTTCGGAAATTTTAAGTACCTTCTTCCATTTCCAATCTAATTAGAGATTCACTAAAACTCTATCTTAGTTTTCATCTCCATCTCATTCGTTCAAATCTTTATTAAAAGATAAATTAAAACTTCAACATACTTTTATTCTCCATTTTATCCAATTAAATATTCATTGAAAGATTTCTTAACACTCAGACTTGAGAAATCATATTCTTTTTAACCGGGTTAAAGAATAAATTCTATTTAAAACATCGTTCACGATAAACCCAAAATTAATTTTCCATTCAATTCCAATTAAATTTATTAATTGGAAAACTTCACCATGGAAGACTTTATTAATCTTAATTAAAAGATTAATTACATAAACTTCATTTTCCAATGGGTTTAAGAATAGTGTTATTAAAGACACCATTCACGACAAACCCCAAACCAATTGATATCAAATATAAGGCTCTAAATAGAAATCATATCGACTTATATTTAACATCAAATTCTGAAACCAACAGATACCGTATTGGGAATAACGATATCTATATCTTCCAAATTCCTCAAACAATATCTGCATAATTTCGGAATCTAATGTCGAAATATCCGAAAAGTATTTCCATTCAAATCCAATATTCATACATTGGGAAAACTTAACTTAGTTAAGTATTTATTATCTTCAAACCGTTTCAATCACTTTTGTCGGAATATCTAATTTTCACAAAATAGCTTTATATTACCCAAAACTAAATATATTTTGTCTAGATCACTTTTAAATCATTTATTTTGATTTATCAAAAAAATCCCTATTTTCATTAATTTAAAAATAGCATATTTCTTTAAAATCCATTTTTTGGTTATTTACAGCACTAACACTGTTTTTATTCAAATTTTATTTGAATTTATCTCAAAATCTAATTGTTGGATTTCAAAACTTCACATATCATTGGAAAGCTCTTTTCATTCATTTCGTGAAAATCTGACGGTCGGATCTCCCGATACGTCAATTTGAAGTTAATGGTCAAAATTTACGAAAGGCCGCTGCGCGACACGTCCTATTCAAACCATTTTATTATTTACAATAAAATTCCTCGATCTAGTCCAAACATATTTTATAAAATGTTTACAAACTCGTTTTAAAACAATTCGACCTCCAATCCAATTTTAAATAAAAATTGAATATTCAATATTATTACAATATTAAAATAATAATATTTCTCAAAATATAATATCTTGACATTTCAACTTTTCCGACATCCACTATTAAAGTAAATAAGATTAATGGAAGAATCCATTCGAGTTAAAAACATCGTTTATATACCTAACTCAAATTCATAATTCGAATTTATAATTCAAAATTTAATTTGAATTAAAACAAGTTATTTTTAATCTAAATTTCCTTCAAATCCATTTCAATCGTATCAATAGCTATTTGGAATTATATTAACTACATTTCAAATCAGTTAGGATTTATAAAACCAATTTCTATTTTCTTATCAAATTTCACTTAAATGAATATAAAATTCATTTAAATTTTCCATGGAATAAAATTCAATTGATTTCCAAATCTCATATTCGTGGATTAAAATAAGTTTTATAATATAAACAATAATAACTGTAAATATCATCCATGAAGAAAACTGTAACAACCCGGAATTTTGGAACCAATTTAAAAAAAATTATTTTAGCTATTTTAATGAGTTTTATATTTAAAATGATTTATTTTAAATAATAATGACTAAAAATTTATTTTAATCGAAGATAGAACGAGTAAACTTATTTTAATTATAAAACGAGCCTGAAATGGCGCAGTAGTTTAAAAATTTAATTTTAAATTTCAATTGAATGTATAAAATTCAATATAAATCGAATTTCAGTAAAACCAGAAATGTTAGAATCTGTTAAATAATATCTTTGTAACGAATGTGAAAAATTCAGATTTCATAATATAAATTGAAATTTATGTCCAGTTTAAAAAATTAAAATAGTCGTATGGAATTTATATATATTTTAATATATAAATAGCCCTTAAAGATAGCTGTTTTACAAACGAGCTCCATTTTCGACGAAACCACTTTTGTTGGATCCGGAGTGTCAAATTATTAATAGATTTAAAATTTCATAATTTTTGGGATTAATAAATGAGCGCGGTAAATTTAAACGTGTTTGGTAATTTCAGTTTGAATTTAACCGACTAGAAAATGACTATTTTTCAAATGGCCTACAAATTCTATGAAATTAGTTTTGTTAGGACCGTATCATCAAAACATAGCTAGATTTATTTTTCTGTAGTTTTTGGAATCAGTATGTGGCCTTGGTAAATTAAAATGTACGTTTAAATTCAATTTATATTGATTTATATTTTTATTTAAAGAAAAACTGTAACAATCTGTATTCCGACAGACCGAATTTCTTTCATAAACCCAATCTATCAAAACCCGAGTTGGGTGCTCTGGTATCCTGCAGAAAAAGACAAAGATAAAGAAACATGTCAGAATTCGTAAAGCATCTCACAACAGAAGGAATTACAGTATAATATACTTAAATATAGCTTTACCTTATAAAACATACTGCCTAACCAGTATCCAAGGCTTATGCCATCTCTGTCATGAACTTAACAAGGAAGTATGTAATGAGGAGGGGGTCAGAACTTAAGTTCTATGTGACTGGACTTAGAATAAACTTTGTATAATCCTACATATACCGTTCATTTATATTTTCTTGGTTATTAGGTTATTAACACTGTTAGCTCTTTAAGCTATAGCTATACTTATCCATCCACTAGTAGAATAACCTAATACAACGTATATGTAGATACCCCTAACTCGTATAATCCTATACAGTCCCTTACCGTATGTCGTATGGGATTCATCTTGTAAATCTATACTACTTTAGTGTAGTGCCATCATTCTCGAAATCGTTTGGACTGCCACTCTTGATCTTGCTAGATTTCTTTTATTACCTAGATCTAGTCTAGGGTTTTCTATCGAGTGCTTCCAAGATTCAACCAGGGTTTACGCTACCCAGGGCCACTGGGGTTTATGCTACCTATTGAACGCTTCTCGGATTCAAGGTTTACGCGACCTAGGTCCAACTAGGGATTATGCTACCTATCGAATGATGCCCCATAGTCTAGGACATACTACCCAGAGGGATATATGTTCCTAGACTTTCCCCACGTACGTGTCGTGAATCGTTATCGATGTCTAGTTGCACATGTCCTCTATATGTGCGGCCCGAGTCCCGTGGCAGTGCTAATCAAGAAACACAGAACTCAGTCAGGAGCTTTATGTTATCTGCCGATGTAGATGCTAAGGTCTGTTTTTATCTGTGTGTGGTTATGGTACCACTTGACCCCTCCCTCAACTAATGAAAGGCACCCAAGAAAATCAAGAATGAGAACTGTACGCAGGCCCCCTATGCCTCACAAACCTATTGGCCAACCTCACCCATAACTTGAAATGACCCGAAATCCCCCTTACGGGGAAATCACGGATTGAGTTGAGAACAAGCCACATCGGAACGCAAACAGAATAACATTTCATTGTATATTACAACTATTCCATCAGAATACAAGAATATTACAGAGTACGAATAAATATTACACAGAAAATATCAGAGATTTAAATTACATTTAAATACATCACAGCGGAAAATAATACCATACACAACTAGAAGTAATACACGGATACAGAGCTTTCCGAGTATCGTTCCAGCTGTAAATCAGGATCCTGTGAATATAAATCTGCAAAAACAAAACTACTTGCTTCCGTGTCAAAATAAGGGCACCCAAAGTTTAGGTTAAAACAATAAACTCCAGGTCAGTCATGTGACTGGTGTGAGAACTAAACAGTTATTTAAAGCTTTATTTTAAAGTTAGGTAAATCAAGGGACTACGCCGTATAACACGGAACGGGTTTCCTCCCAAGAATACCAGTGCATAATTACAACAGTGCAATGCTAAATAAAAAAATGAAGCTATTAAAAGACCCAGTTCCCATCACACAATGCAACGCAAGCCGGAGGATAGGGTTTTTACCTTATAATAGCCAAAGCATGCTTGATACGCTAAATTTCATGTTTTACTATTACTATAAGTGTTTAGTGTCAAAAACAATTTCAATCATAAGTATCAATCAAAGATGGCATAAGTACCCTATGTCGCCATACTAGGCTCTACAATCAAAACCGCAAAATTACGTATTGGAAGTTGGATTTCCATCTGTGAACTGAGGCAAAAGATAGTCCTCACCGATTCGAGACAATCTAGCCCATGTCTCAGGTCAGAGCTCGAGTGACCTTTGGATCGTCAGGGCCGGTCCACCGATGTGGATTATTATGCTTGAACACTACGTTTCCCAGCCCTTTGGGGCATAAATGAGCCAACGAATGACTCCATCGGCTTCACATAGTCACCGATATATCCGAGGCGCCTCGCAACAGCAACAACCACATAAGTCAAACTCGTCAGGGCGTGTAAAACCACTGACGCCACTTCTAGCTAGAAAGAAACTCATGCCCTCCCTGAGGTCCTCTCCCGTTTCTGGTTCACAACCGGGGTGTGAGGCTCGTGAATTCACGTTACACAAAGCTATGCCACACAGGCGGTGCTTGGATCATCAACCATAAGACTTTGCTTTTCAACAGAAGCCTCGATCAATTGCCACTTAGGCATGCCACACAGGCAATTCACTCCATGCGTTTGATATCCATCAATATATAACCTCTGAGCTCGTACGTCTCAGAGAAGGGCGTTAAGCAAGAGAATAAATTCTCCACCGCCAAACAGATATATATTCAATAGAAATCAATCACACAGAATAAAATCCAATGTCAGACACACTGTCCATTTACAAGTCCGTTCTGGGTCTGAACGAAACCGGAGGCACCTTGTACCTCGCATATCCATCGATCTACAAGTACGTCTGGACGATCACTAACCGATTCCCTCCTCTTGGGTGTACAGCCCAATCCAGATCATCAGTAATCACCCAAACAACGTGAAGACCTCTGGTCTTCAACCACCGTCTTCATCTTCGACTAATCGTCGAACCAGTTATTCGGAATGGGATAAACCCGGTCTTTCTGAATAAATCGCGTATATAATAAACAAGTGTTACACAAACACAACATACGCCTCATTCCAATTAATCAGTCACTAACCGTAAATTAGCAAGAGAACAATTCCCGAAATATTAACCCCGAAGGCCGAAACCAACATCAGATCAATACCCAGGAAACCATTCTTCTTAGCTAACCTACAGTTAGTTTCTAAATTTCACATTTTTAGGGATAGGTTCCCATTAATTTTATCAAAGATAAATTCCTCAAATTTATTCTTTAATCTTGTTTTGAATATCAATTCAAACCAAATTATGGTTTATCCAAACTAGCCGGGATTAACGAACCTTATCGAAGTAATTATTTGTTTTAATTTCCCAATCCCAACCTATTCATCCCATGAAGTAAAACTGGTAATACTTCATATCTAACGCCACGGTGTTATCGGTAAATTCAATTACCATTTCACGTTCAAATCTACTTAAAGATTTAACTATCGCCTGGAGCAAAACTAGTGATACTCCATTCTTGATCTTTTCAATCTAATTAAAGATTCATTAAAACTCCACTTAGTTTTAATCTTTAACTGGGTTAAAGAACCGACGTCATTTAAAACACAGTTCACGATAAACCCAAAATCACATTCCATTCTATCAGCCTTTAACCGTAAAATAGCAAGTGAGCAATTCCCTAAGTATTAACCCCGAAGGCCGAAACCAACATCAGGTCAATACCCAAGAAACCATTCAACTTAACTAATCTCCAGTTAGTTTCTGATTTTCTTAACTCCATTGGGTCTAAGAACAGTATTATTGAAGATACCGTTCACGACAACCCAAAATCACATTCCATTAATTATCGGGTTAAAGAACAAGTGTTATTTAAAACACTGTTCACGATAAACACAAAAATCAATACCAATTCAATTCCAATTAAATATTATTTAATTGGTACACTTCATTTAATCTAAATAAAAAGATTTAATCTTTTTCTCAACTGGGTTTAAGAGCAGAGTTAATGAAGACACCGTTCACAACAAACCCAAATCTCATTTGATATTAAATACAAGGCTCTGAATAAAAAATATATCGGCTTATATTCAATATCATATTATACGACCAACAAATATCGTATTGGAAATACCAATATAAATATATCTTTCAAATTTCCATAACAATATCTGTATAATCACAAAATCCAACATCGAAATATTCCAAAGAGAATTTCGATTCACATCCCTTCCAATTCAATTATTGGAAATTCTGGTTACTTTAAAACCCCTTTTTCAAATTCAATTTATTTATTTCAAAAATAAATTGATTTTAATTCTAGTTCAAAACTAGTTCATTTCGATATAAATCTATTTTTATCTTTTCAAATATGGAGTTTTTCATCCTAATTCTTCCCAAATCATTTCTTATGATTTTTCACAAATTATTACTATTTTTAATAATTTTATCAAGGCCCGTACAGTCGATTTCCATCAACGGCCATCGAACTGCACTTACAACGACCTTTTCCAAATTTGATCTGGACATAATTCTAAATCCAACCATTAGATTTCTAATTTCTAATATTCGTTAGAAAGATCTTTTCGATACGAACCCAACGGTTCCAGTTTTAGGAGAATCCGATGGTCGGATCTCCCATAATATCCATTCGAAGTCAATGGTCGAAATTCGCGAACTGCCGCGGAGCGGCGCATTCTATTCAGGCCATTCTATATATACAATAAATATATTATATATATTTCGTCGATTTCCTTTTAAAACGTATTATATAAATCGTTTTAAATTCGTTTTCAAAACGATTTCAACTTCATTTTCAATTTCTAATCAAAATTGAATATTCCACATCATCGATATACAAATGATAATATTTTCAAAACGTTATATTTTGAAATCACTTTCTTTTTTATATTCATTATAAAAATGAATAAAATCGATATAAATATCATTCATGTCAAAATGGCGTCAATCTAATCAACACGGCTTTTATTCAACACATGAATATTTTACAATTCAACACATGAATTTATTTTCAATTCAACACATGAATTTATTTTCTATTCAACACATGAATTTATTTTCTATTCAACACATGAATTTATTTTCAATTCAACACATGAATTTATTTTCAATATTGGAATGAGGCCCAATCAATTACCATATAATGTTAATTATATGGATTTTCTACAACACATGTATATAATAGCAACGATAAATAATCAACCATCATCCAGAGTGCACCACACAACTGCTTAAGCATTAAATATAAATAATTAACGCTTACACAGTCTGTCAATCCATCGATTGACATACAACTAAACAATCAGGATTAGTGTACGTCAAATCTCATCCCAATACCCGTGTGGGGTTTCAAAACAACAAACACAAATTTTATTTGTGCAGTTGAGCGATGTGTAAAATTTATCGTCCCAATCCATATCAGTCAAATCAGTGTATATAAACAAATCTCCGATTTGTTTATTACTATTTATTTTATATACACGTTAAAAATTATAATTTTAACTATAAAATATTTTCCGTATAAAATATTTTATTTCATTCACATCACACAATCAAATTTCACAACACAGCAATCAAACAAACAAGTCATCAATGGTCTGTGGACGACGGGTGTCGGGTGCTGCTAAGCACCGTCTGCATCCTAGTATATATTTCAAACTAGAAATAAAAATAAAAGTGAGGAGTTCTCACCGAAAGCTAAACCAAACGCCACGACTCTTCATATGTAGGAAATCTTCATTGTGCTCGCCTTTTGTCAATTTCATTGTCCGTATTCACTACATATATAAAAATCACATTTTTATATTGTTGCTATGTATATAAAAATCACATTTTTACAATCACTTTATATGGAAAAAAAATCACATTTTTATACCGCTACTATATAGATAAAAATTCTATTTTTACACCGCTACTATATAGATAAAAATTCTATTTTTACACCGCTACTATATAGATAAAAATTCTATTTTTACCGGTGTTCATATCATATATTTTTACAACGTTTCTTTCTATATAAAAATTATATTTTTATTTCACTCCTCATATAATAAAAATTATATTTTTTATTATGCTACCTATCTAAAAATCACATTTTTATAACTCTACAAATATAAAAATCACATCTTTATTATTTCTACTGTATAAAAATCAAAATTTTACTAGTTATATAGTATAATAATCGTATTTTTTATTCTTTCTATACTATAAAAATCATATTTTTATAAATAAAAATATAATCTTTCTTCGTTTAAAAATACAATCTTTCTTAAACTATCTATATATATAACGATCGCGCCTTTCTTCATTTTCTCCTAACAAAAATCCTATCTTTCTATCCCATAAAAAATCTACTTCTTATTCACTATGAAAATCAAATTTTTATTGCCAAGAAAATCAATTTACTTAAAAGAAGCTAATAAAAATAAATAATGATAAAAAGAAAAGGGGCTTATAGTTTTTAATCGGGGAAAGGGGGTTAGTGCTATGCATTGGAGGTGGAGGAAGGGCGCTCGCGAACTGGTGGTGGAGGCAGGCAGTGGCGGCGGGTCGGGGGAATCGGTCGCGCGGATTCGAACCGAAAAAGGTGGGGGGAGGGGGGGGGGTGCATGGCGGTTTGGGGTTCGTGGAAGGGGAAGAGGAGTCCGGGGGGGATCGCGGCAGAAGGAGGAGGAAGAAGAAGAAGCGGTGGCGATATGGGGGGGGCGATCGATTTAGTTTTTTTTCCTGAAGAATAATGTAACAACCCGTATTTTTCGATAACATGTTAAAACGAGAATCAAGGCCGAATTTTATTTTAAATTCTGAATCAAGTAAAACGGGCTATGCCATTGCGTTCGTCTCGGAAAAATACGCGAAATAAAGTCCGAGTTTTCGAAAATCGGAGTCCGTATGACCCGGTTAAGGCCCAAAGAAGTTTCCGGGAAATTTGAATTTCGAAACATGCAGAAATGGGGCCAGGCGGGAAAATTCCCGCCCAGGCATGTCGACAGGCATGTCGACAGGGCTGTCGACTTGCCCTGTCGGCTGATTCTGGTCTGGTGCACCTATTTTCTATCTTGGCTAGGTTTTTGGGCCTGGTTTGAAATCTGACGGTTCAGGTTGGTCCTAGGGTTAATCTAAGGGCCTAAAACTATCCTAATCTCTATAAAAAGGCCCTAAACCTACCCCTAAACCCTCATTATTCACTCATGTAACTAAACTATGGCCAAATTTCTACTCTCATGGCCTCCATCTCAAATCCCTAGAGCCTATGCATCCAAATCAAGTTCAAATCAAAAGGTGCAAGCTTGCTACACCAAATCAAGGCCAAATCAACATTGCTATGCGAGTTCCATGACGATTCTTCTACAAAGGAGGCACCTTTCTTAGCCAAGATGATTCATGCTTCTTTCCCTAGGCCTAACTAGCTACTTTTAGATGGAAACGGTAGTTTTGATAATGACATGGGATAAAATGAGGCTAAACATGATTATGCGAACCTATATGAACCTTACCATGCCTCTTGTGTTCATGTTTATGATTTTAGGCCATGTGAGTGACTTAATCATGCCTCTCATGCTATGCATAACCTAGTTTAACTTGCAAGTTTGGATCTTTATGCATGAAATGCTAGCATGAACCTTTAGGAACCACTTTACTTGTGAAACATTGGCTAAGACAAGATTTTGGGGCTTATGCATGTTTATGAACCCAAACCCCTTATGCTAACATGCAAGTTTGTGGCCAAATCCTTTATGAGATTATGCATGCTCGTGGCCAATCCCCCCTTTTAAGTTGTGCATGTTTATGGCCAAACCCTTTTTGATAATATGCATGTTTGTGGCCGAATTCCCTTGTGACATTTTGTGTGTTTGTGGCCAAAACCCTTTTTATGACACTATGCATGTTCGAGGCAAATTTGTAGCCATAGTATTCCTACTATGTTGACTCGTCTATACTTACGTTGGAAACACGTTTTGGGGTTGGGTTAGACGAGCGTGAATATACATGAGAAACTTAACTTGAAGTTCCATGAAATATGATGTGAAACATGATTTGGGTTAAATGGGTATAACATGACAACATGTAACATTGAATATAGCATGTAAGTTAACATGTAAGTATGCATAAAAACATGAGCTTGGGAATTTACCTATTAAGTTAGGTCTACCCTTTGGGAATTTACCTATTAAGTTAGGTCTACCCAAATGCTTGAAACTTGTAACATGTTTTGGAAACATGATGAACTTAGATAATATAAGTATGGCCAACTCGAGGTTGGGTTGAGTTTGCAACGTAAAACTACCCGGAACCGACCGGCCTAACTAGTAGTTGCAAACAATAGGACCCAATGTGAGAAGTTGGTCATGTCGCGCTTAAGACCCGAGGTTAGACTAGGTTGTGGTATAAATCTACCCGGACCCGCCCGGCTTAACTAGTAACCACAAAAAGGTCTAATGTGAGAGGTTGAGGATGCATTAATTAAATTAATGCCACATAATAGGGTTAAGTTAATTTGATTAATGAGGCTTAACCAAATATGATATGGACAAATGGGTTAAGTAATTTGATTAGACTAATGATACTTAACAAAACAAGATAAGCTTGGGTAGGTTAAGTAACTTGATTTGCCTAATGACACTTGACCATTTTTATACGACTAGTGGACGGGGTTAAGTTAACCAACACTTAATCAATCCAACACGATAACGTGATAAGGTTAAGTAAATTTTCTTAATGACACTTAACCGTATAATACAGTTAATGGATGGGGTTAAGATTAGGCTTAACTAATCTAAACATGGTAATCGGATGGGGTTAAGTTAGCCTAGACTTAATTAATCCAACTTGGTAATTTAATGGGGTTAAGTTAAACACTTAACTAATTTAACACGATGACTTGATGAGGTTAAGTGACCTATACTTAACCAATCTAACTCGTTAATTTGATGAGGTTAAGTTAATCTATACTTAACCAATCTAACGTGAAAACATGACAAGGCTAAGTCACGAATCACTTGAATACGCTTGACCGATTTGATGACAAGGTCAAGTTAAATTATATAATTAACCAATCTAAAATGATAATTAGACGAGGTTAAGTCATGGATTCCTTGATATACTTAACCAACTTGACACATGGTTTGTACGGTTAAGTCTTGGACTTGTATACTTAGCCAATTTTGACATGGTTTGTAGACGGGCTAAGTTATGAACTTAAGTGACACTTAACCCATTAGATAAACCCTAATTCGGAGGATTAGGTAAATAACCATAGTTAACAAGGATTATGGAAATAAGGCTAAGTGGTAAACCTTAGTTAAGGGAAACTAAGTAATAATTCTTAGTCAAGGAAATTTGGACCATTTCTTAGATAGATTAGTAACCCGATACGTTAGGTCAACGTTTAAGTATGCGTGTAGGAGCAGACTATCTGATTTAGATAAAGGCTCCAACGAACTGGGTAACAAAGCGGCGGCTTCGGGGAACGTGAGGATATTCTTGGGATCCCTCTGCGAGCTGCCAGGTCATTATACTAGGCTCATGAGAGGTTGAGGTCTGCGGTAGAAGAACCAAGAATATGCCTTGGTTGCTATGCGAGCGACCTAAAGACTGGGGTGGATAGCAGTGAGTCGACGAATACATAAGGTGCCCGAGATAGCAAGTTCGTCGATCATCTACCATCTTGAGTCAAGCGTGTACGTACGGAAAGGCAGGGAACACCCAACAGACCATAATTGCTATCTAATTATGGGTGAGGTAGGCCGTAGGATGTGGGCTGGCCGGAGTGTAGTTCTCATGCAAGATTTACTCTTGTGTTGCCTTTCACTAGTTGAGGGAGGGGTCTCGTGGGACCATAGCCACGTGTAGAAAAGCAGACCTTAGCATCTGCATCGGCAGATAAATCTAAAGCTCCCGACCGAGTCCTGTATTTCTTGTCTTGGCCGGTGATAGGACTCGGATGGCACGATGTGATACATGTGCATACAGTTATAGAAAAACGATTCACGATGAATGCGTGGAAAAAAGGGCGCGGTTGAGGGTTAGCGTAATCCCTAGTGGCCTAGGTGGTTTAACCCAAACCGAAATACGAAAGCGTGCAATAGATAAGCGTAATCCCTAGTGGTGCTAGGTGGCGTAAGTCCTAGTAGTTCAAACGATGATTCATATGGAAGAGCCTAGCTAGAACAAGGGTGACAGTCCAAACGATTTCAAGGATAATACGACATGAGGAAGCCCGTACGAGGTACGGCAAAGGACTGAACTTATATACATGGAAAGAAACATATGATTTGAGTAACCTATATATGCGATATATTAGGTTGACATGGACCATTACACGACCTTGAGTAAGGGACATTCATGGTTAACACATAACAGGGCTGGGATACTAGTACGGAGGGTGCAGAGCAAATATACATGTTAGAACTAGGAAGAATATACATAATAGATACCGTGGGATGTTAGACGGGGTAGATGCCTTGGGATAATGTACTCGATAGAAACCTGACGATGTGGTACCTTGACTTATCATAACACCGTAGTATATCATGATACCTTAGTTTACCTTGCCGCAGTAGTTCAACCGGCTACCCTGGTTTATCTATCTTGTAGTTATCCTTATGTTTACTTTCAGTTTATGCATGTCATGTTACCTTTACCTGTTTTTATACTGGAAGTCGATAGGACTTACTCAGTCTTTTTGACTGACCCGTTTTGTTTCGCCTCTTTTCTTCCGTTTCCCCCCCAGGTTTCAGGGAGGAAACAATGCTGTTTAGTTCGGACTTCTTCTGCTTGAAGGTCATCATGGATGGCTTGGACTTCTCTTGGCTATGGCTACTTTATGCTTTTACTTGGGGAATAATTTATTAAAAAGTCTTTATGCTTCTTTACTATTGCAAGACAGGTTTTGATGTACTCTGATGTAAAAGGCTTTAGACCTTATTTATTCATGTTTATGAAAGTTTGATTTCCGCTATTTATATATGTTCTGTCTTGTGATATTTCTGTGCATGTTTACCAATAATGCCCCTCTAAAGCTAGTGCATTCCTTTGCGAGTGACCCTAGCGGAGGCGGGGTGTTACAAATAACGACCGGGGGGGGGGGGGGGGGGGGCTGAAAGGATATAGGAGATGAAAGAGTTATTTTTTTATTTATTTAATTAGTTTCAAAAAGCAACTTTTTATTTCGACTTCGAAATCGAACTCACCGACTGTCGTCCATAGCTAATTACCCCCATTCCGAACACAATGGGATATGTATCACAGGCTGATTCGACTATTTCGATCAGTTTTCGTCAAAATCAAAATATAACTCTATATATTGAATTTGAATGTGCATTTCAATTTACTGGGGCCACATACTAACTCTAAAAATTCCCGAAAAATATTTTCTAGCTTCGTATTGACGATACGGTCCTAACAAAACTAATTTACTCAAATTCTGAGACCGACTGAAAAATAGTCATTTTCCAGTCGATTAAAATCAACTAAAACTGGCCAAACGCGTTTTCCTTTACCACGCTCACATATTGATTCGAAAAATTATGAATTTTGAAACCTAACAATAACTTGACATCACGGATCCAACAAAAGTGGTTTCGTCGAAAACCGAGGTCGTTTGCAAAATTTCCCTTTTTAAGGGCCAGAATTCCATAGCGACTATTCTGAATTTTCAACTAGACATAACTTTTGATTCCCGCTATGAAATTTCAATTTTTCGGATTCGTAGGAAAGATATTCTCAATTAGATTCAAATATTTTTGGTTTCACTAAAATCCGGTTTATTTTGAATCCTGCACATTCATTTGAACTTTGAAATCGAATTTTCGAACTACCGGGCCATTTTCAATTCCTTTTATATTTATAAATAAATATTTATATTCTAACGATGACGTATATAAATATATATGTTCTAATTCTATTAAAAATAAATTTCTCGTCGTATTATTTAAAATAAATCATTTTAAATAATCAAAATTCACTAAAATTGCCAAAATAAAAATATTAAATTGGCTCAGAATTCCGGGTTATTACAATCTCCCCCACTTAAAACTTTTCGTCCCCGAAAAGGAACGAAGCCGAAAGTTGTTTAACTAATCAACTCAACTTTCCCTATTTTCATTACGGCTTAAGTTCTTCAACTTTTCAGTTTCTAAGAACTTTTCAAATTTTTCAAAAATTTGGCAACCACCCTAAATTTTCGAAAAATTTCGCCAAAACCTCCCCTGCACCGGGGACTTCGGGATATTTCATATAGCCTCCCATGGCCTTCTTCAATCCAAAAAAAAAAAGCCAATCGGCTCATAAAATCATCCAAACCCAAAGAAATACAATAAACATGTACCTGTTTGTCGGGCAAACAATTTTATTCTTCTGCTCTAGCCTCCTTGCTATGACCTGTTCAATGTAAGTACATGTATATGTAAGCAAATTCTAACAATTTTCAATACAACTCACTTTTTGATACAATTTGGCTAAAGGTTCAACATTTAATTAATCGAACAATAATCAAACAACACAACCATCAATCAATTAGTTGATTAGCTTTTCAAATTCATAATTTTGATACATAGTCAAAAATCAGATTTTTGATGCCAAATCACTACAATAAGCCCTGTCTAGTTTCGGTTCTCACACCAGTCAATTGGAAATATATAAATATCACACCTTTGAAACTCGAATACCAATTCTGATGATGTTCGAACTATCATCAGAATCATCTCCGGGCGACTAGAGTGTGATTCTATATCTATCCAGTATATTAAAACTTCGAATACACGTTTGCAAGTCGTATATGCAAAATCTTTATATATTGGATTGTCCAAATTAATTTAAAATTAATGTTCAAATACGTATACAACGATTTAAATTTCAAAACAAAACTTGTTTTCATTTTAAAAATATACTCTTCACACTCGTTCTAGGATACTACTGATCCTATCTCTAACAAGTCATTCCCATTGGATATTACTAATCCAATTTCTGATGAATTCTTTCGTTTGGTTCTAATATGTCTTGTTCTCCGAGCTCTGTAAACCAAAGCTCTGATACCAAGTTGAAACGACCCAAAATCCCCCTTACGGGGAAATCACGGATTGAGTTGAGAACAAGCCACATCGGAACGCAAACAGAAGAACATTTCATGGTATATTACAACAATTCCATCAGAATACAAGAATATTACAGAGTACGAATAAATATTACACAGAAAATTTTAGAGATTTAAATTACATTTAAATACATCGCAGCGGAAAATAATACCATACACAACTAGAAGTAATACACGGACACAGAGCTTTCCGAGTATCGTTCCAACTGTAAATCAGGATCCTGTGAATATAAATCTGCAAAACCAAAACTACTAGCTGCCCGTGTCAACATAAGGGCACCCAGAGTTTAGGTTAAAACAATAAACTCCAGGTCAGTCATGTGACTGGTGTGAGAACCAAAACAGTTATTTAAAGCTTTATTTTAAAGTTAGGTAAATAAAGGGACCACGCCGTATAACACGGAACGGGTTTCCTCCCAAGAATACCAGTGCATAATTACAACAACGCAATGCTAAATAAAGAAAAATGAAGCTATTATAAGACCTAGGTCCCATCACATAATGCAACGCAAGCCGGAGGATAGGATTTTTACCTTATAATAGCCAAAGCATGCTTGATACGCTAAATTTCATGTTTTACTATTACTATAAGTGTATAGTGTCAAAAACAATTTCAATCATAAGTATCAATCATAGACGGCATAAGTGCCCCATCCCACTATGTCGCCATACTAGACTCTACAATCAAAACCGCAAAATCACGTATTGGAAGTTGGATTTCCATCTGTGAACCGAAGCAAAAGATAGTCCTCACTGATTCGAGACAATCTAGCCCATGTCTCAGGTCAGAGCTCGAGTGACCTTTGGATCGTCAGGGCAGGTCCACCGATGTGGATTATTATGCCTGAACACTACATTTCCCCGCCCTTTGGGGCGTAAATGAGCCAACGAATGACTCCATCGGCTTCACATAGTCACCGATATATCCGAGGCGCCTCGCAACAGCAACAACCACATAAGTCAAACTCGTCAGGGCGTGTAAAACCACTGACGCCACTTCTAGCTAGAAAGAAACGCATGCCCTCCTTGAGGTCCTCTCCCGTTTCTGGTTCACAACCAGGGTGTGAGGCTCGCGAATTCTCGTTACACAAAGCTATGCCACACAGGTGGTGCTTGGATCATCAACCACAAGACTTTGCTTTTCAACAAAAGCCTCGATCAATTGCCACTTAGGCATGCCACACAGGAAATTCACTCCATGCGTTTGATATCCATCAATATATAACCTCTGAGCTCGTACGTCTTAGAGAAGGGCATTAAGCAAGAGAATAAATTCTCCGCCACCAAACAGATATATATTCAATAGAAATCAATCACACAGAATAAAATCCAATGTCAAACACATAGTCCATTTACAATTCCGTTCTGGGTCTGAACGAAACCGGAGGCACCATTGTACCTCGCATATCCATCGATCTCCAAGTACGTCTGGACGATCACTAAATGATTCCCTCCTCTTGGGTGTACGGCCCAATCCAGATCATCAGTAATCACCCAAATGACGTGAAGAGCTCTGGTCTTCAACCACCGTCTTCATCTTCGACTAATCGTCGAACCAGTTATTCAGAATGGGATAAACCCGGTTTTTCTGAATAACTTGCGTATATAATAAACAAGTGTTACACAAACACAACATACGCCTCATTCCAATTCATCAGTCACTAACCGTAAATTAGCAAGAGAATAATTCCCTAAATATTAACCCCGAAGGCCGAAACCAACATCAGATCAATACCCAGGAAACCATTCTTCTTAGCTAACCTACAGTTAGTTTCTAAATTTCACATTTTTAGGGATAGGTTCCCATTAATTTTATCAAAGATAAATTCCTTAAATTTATTCTTTAATCTTCTTTTGAATATCAATTCAAACCAAATTATGGTTTATCCAAACTAGCCGGGATTAACGAACCTTACCGAAGTAATTATTTGTTTTAATTTCCCAATCCCAACCTATTCATCCCATGAAGTAAAACTGGTAATACTTCATATCTAACACCACGGTGTTATCGGTAAATTCAATTACCATTTCACGTTAAAATCTACTTAAAGATTTAACTATCGCCTGGAACAAAACTGGTGATACTCCATTCTCGATCTTTTCAATCTAATTAAAGATTCATTAAAAATCCACTTAGTTTTAATTCTTAACTGGGTTAAAGAACCGATGTCATTTAAAACACGGTTCACGATAAACCCAAAATCACATTCCATTCTATCAGCCTTTAACCGTAAAATAGCAAGTGAGCAATTCCCTAAGTATTAACCCCGAAGGCCGAAACCAACATCAGATCAATACCCAAGAAACCATTCAACTTAACTAATCTCCAGTTAGTTTCTGATTTTCTTAACTCCGTTGGGTCTAAAAATAGTATTATTGAAGATACCGTTCACGACAACCCAAAATCACATTCCATTAATTATCGGGTTAAAGAACAAGTGTTATTTAAAACACTGTTCACGATAAACCCAAAAATCAATACCAATTCAATTCCAATTAAATATTATTTAATTGGTACACTTCATTAAATCTAAATAAAAAGATTTAATCTTTTTCTCAACTGGGCTTAAGTGCAGTGTTAATGAAGACACCGTTCACGACAAACCCAAATCTCATTTGATATTAAATACAAGGCTCTGAATAGAAAATATATCGGCTTATATTCAATATCAAATTCTACGACCAACAAATATCGTATTGGAAATACCGATATAAATATATCTTTCAAATTACCATAACAATATCAATATAATCATGAAATCCAACATCGAAATATTCCAAAGACAATTTCGATTCACATCCCTTCCAATTCAATTATTGGAAATTCTGGTTACTTTTAAAACCACTTTTTCAAATTCAATTTATTTATTTCAAAAATAAATTGATTTTAATTCTAGTTCTAAACTAGTTCATTTCGATAAAAATCTATTTTTATCTTTTTAAATATGGAGTTTTCCATCCCAATTCTTCCCAAATCATTTCTTTATATTTTTCACAAATTATTACTATTTTTAATAATTTTATCAAGGCCCGTACAGTAAATTTCAATCAACGGCCATCGAACTGCACTTACGACGACCTTTTCCAAATTTGATTTGGACATAATTCCAAATCCAACTGTTAGATTTCTAATTTCTAATATTCGTTAGAAAGCTCTTTTCGATGCGAACCCAGCGGTTCCGGTTTTAGGAGAATCAGACGGTCGGATCTCCCGTAATATCCATTCGAAGTCAATGGTCGAAATTCGGGAACTGCCGCGTGCGGCGTGTTCTATTCAGGCCATTCTATATATATAATATATATATTTCGTCGATTTCCTTTCAAAACGTATTATATAAATCGTTTTAACTTCGTTTTCAAAACGATTTCAACTTCATATTCAATTTCTAATCAAAATTGAATATTCCACATCATCGATATACAAATGATAATATTTTCAAAACGTTATATTTTGAAATCACTTTCTTTTCTATGTTCATTATAAAAATGAATAAAATCGATATAAATATCGTTCACGTCAAAATGGCATCAATCTAATCAACACGGTTTTTATTCAACACAAGAATATTTTACAATTCAACACATGAATTTATTTTCAATTCAACACATGAATTTATTTTCTATTCAACACATGAATTTATTTTCTATTCAACACATGAATTTATTTTCAATATTGGAATGAGGCCCAATCAATTACCATATAATGTTAATTATATGGATTTTCTACAACACATGTATATAATAGCAACGATAAATAATCAACCATCATCCAGAGTGCACCACACAACTGCATAAGCATTAAATATAAATAATTAACGCTTACACAGTCTGTCAATCCATCGATTGACATACAACTAAACAATCGAGATTAGTGTACGTCAAATCTCATCCCAATACCCGTGTGGGGTTTCAAAACAACAAACACATATTTTATTTGTGCAGTTGAGCGATGTGTAAAATTTATCGTCCCAATCCATATCAGTCAAATCAGTGTATATAAACAAATCTCCGATTTGTTTATTACTATTTATTTTATATACACGTTAAAAATTATATTTTTAACTATAAAATATTTTCCACTATAAAATATTTTATTTCATTTCACATCACACAATCAAATTTCACAACACAACAATCAAACAAACAAGTCATCCGTGGTCTGTGGACGACGGGTGTCGGGTGCTGCTAAGCACCGTCTGCATCCTAGTATATATTTCAAACTAGAAATAAAAATAAAAGTGAGGAGTTCTCACCGAAAGCTAAACCAAACGCCACGACTCTTCATATGTAGGAAATCTTCACCGTGCTCGCCTTTTGTCAATTTCATTGTCCGTATTCACTACATGTATAAAAATCACATTTTTATATTGTTGCTATGTATATAAAAATCACATTTTTAAAATCACTTTATATGGAAAAAAATCACATTTTTATACCGCTACTATATAGATAAAAATTCTATTTTTACACCGCTACTATATAGATAAAAATTCTATTTTTACACCGCTACTATATTGATAAAAATTCTATTTTTACACCGCTACTATATAGATAAAAATTCTATTTTTACCGGTGTTCATATCATATATTTTTACAACGTTTCTTTCTATATAAAAATTATATTTTTATTTCACTCCTCATATAATAAAAATTATATTTTTATTATGCTACATATCTGAAAATCACATTTTTATAACTCTACAGATATAAAAATCACATCTTTATTATTTCTACTATATAAAAATCAATTTTTACTAGTTATATAATATAAAATTCGTATTTTTTATTCTTTCTATACTATAAAAATCATATTTTTATAAATAAAAATATAATCTTTCTTCGTTTAAAAATACAATCTTTCTTAAACTATCTATATATATAACAATCCTGCCTTTCTCCATTTTCTCCTATTAAAAATCCTGTCTTTCTATCCCATAAAAAATCTACTTCTTATTCACTATGAAAATCAAATTTTTATTGCTAATAAAATCAATTTACTTAAAAGAAGCTAATAAAAATAAATAATGATAAAAAGAAATGGGGCTTACAGTTTTTAATCGGGGAAAGAGGGTTGGTGCTGTGCATTGGAGATGTTGGGGCCATTTGCTCAATAAGATCTTGTCTAGCATCTTTTTTTCTTCCATTTATGTTGGGGCCATTTGCTCAAAAATCTGCTTCTCTTTGTTCTTACGAACAGAATTTAGCCGTTATTTTCAACGGAATACAATAAAAAGTAACCTTATCTCATACGGAATTCGCTGAAAAGATTAGGTAAATAAAGTCTATTGCAATGCGATAAAGTTACATAGTGTCTATTTTTCTTTGAGAAAGGGGTATTTCCATGGGTTTGCCTTGGTATCATATTCATACTGTCGTATTGAATGATCCCGGTCGATTGCTTACTGTCCATATAATGCATACGGCTCTAGTTTCCGGTTGGGCCGGTTCGATGGCGCTCGCGGACTGGTGGTGGCAGCAGGCAGTGGAGGCGGGTCGGGGGAATCGGTGGCGCGGATTCGAACTGAAAAAGGGGGGGGGTGCGTGGCGGTTTGGGGTTCGTGGAAGGGGAAGAGGAGTCGGGGGGGATCGCGGTAGGAGGAGGAGGTAGAAGAAGCGGCGGTGGCGGTATGGGGGGGCGATCGATTTAGGTTTTTTCTCTTTTTTTTCTTCCTGAAGAATAACGAAGGGGGGGGGGGGGATGAAAGGATATAGGAGATGAAAGAGTTATTATTATTATTATTATTTAATTAATTAATTTCAAAAACAACTTTTTATTTTGACTTCGAAATCGAACTCACCGACTGTCATCCATAGCTGATTACCACCATTCCGAACACAATGGGATATGTATCGCAGGTTGATTTGACTGTTTCGATCAGTTTTCGTCAAAATGAAAATTTAACTCTATATATTGAATTTGAACGCGCATTTCAATTTACTGGGGCCACATACTAACTCTAAAAATTCCCGAAAAATATTTTCTAGCTTCGTATTGACAATACGGTCCTAACAAAACTAATTTCCTCAAATTCTGAGACCGTTTGAAAAATGACCATTTTCCAGTCGATTAAAATCAACTAAAACTGGTCAAACGCGTTTTCCTTTACCACGCTCACATATTGATTCAAAAAATTACGAATTTTGAAACCTAGCAATAACTTTACATCACGGATCCAACAAAAGTGGTTTCGTCGAAAACCAAGGTCGTTTGCAAAATTTCCCTTTTTAAGGGCCAGAATTCCATAGCGACTATTCTGAATTTTCAATTGGACATAACTTTTGATTCCCGCTATGAAATTTCAATTTTTCGGATTCGCTGGAAAGATATTCTCAATTAGATTCAAATATTTTTCGTTTCACTAAAATCCGGTTTATTTTGAATCCTGCACATTCATTTGAACTTTGAAATCGAATTTTCGAACTACCGCGCCATTTTCAATTCATTTTATATTTATAAATAAATATTTATATTCTAACGACGACGTATATAAATATATACATTCTAATTCTATTCAAAATAAATTTCTCGTCGTTATTATTTAAAATAAATCATTTTAAATAATCAAAATTCGCTAAAATTGCCAAAATAAAAAATTTAAATTGGCTCAGAATTCCGGGTTATTACATAACTAAATAGCAAGTATATGGTCTTTTGGAGTTCTCCGCCTTTCCGTTTCATGTGCTTGATTGACTCAAGATGGTAGGTAGATGACGACGTGCTATCATAGGGTTAAACAAGATTTCGTTGCCTCACGCTGACCCATCCTAGTCTTTAGGTTGCTTATATTGCAACTAAGGCATACCCTTGGCTCTTCTAACGCAGACCTTAACCTCTGTGAGTCCAGGAGGATCATCTGCAACCTCACAGAGGAATACCAAGAGTACCCTCACGTCCCCTCGAAGCCGAGTGCTTCGTAACCCAGTTCGTTGGAGCCTTCTTCATGATCAGATGGACGTTCGCTCCTCCTCGTGTTCGACTTGGCTTTCTTGACTAAGGTATACTACTTAGTTCTCTTAACTAAGGTTTACTATTTAGTTTCCTGAATCGTTAGCTTTCTTAACTAAGGTTTACTACTTAGTCCTCTTAACTAAGGTTTAGTACTTTGTTATCTTAATCGTTCGTTTTCTTAACTAAGGTTTACAACTTAGTCCTCTTAACTAAGGTTTTGTTCTCTTTCTCGTTATTCACTTAGTTCTCTTAACTAAGGTTTATTCCTTGGTTCTCTTAACCAAGGTTTGATTCTTGGTTTCTGTTACTTAGTTCTCTTTAACTAAGGTTTATTACTTAGTTCCTTTTAACTAAGGTTTACCAATGAAGTCAAGGATGACTTAAGTTCTCTTTATCAAATGCTAGCGTACGTGTGTTTTCCCACATTTCCAGCTTAGATTAACTTATTTCATGGTATAAGTCGTCCTACCCTTCGAGTCTTGTATTACATCTTAAGTCATATTCATTTCTTATCCCTAGGATAAGTTTATCTATTATATAATCATATCATTCCCCACTTTTCCTTGCTTTGATACTGTTATATTGGTTAAGTTTGCCCATGTGTCCAAGTTGACTTAACCCCCAATCACGTATTTAATTCAACCCACGTACCATGCTAAATTGGTTAAGTGTTCTCTATCAGTTCATGTTGACTTAACCCGCCCATATATCATGTCAAATTGGTTAAATGTTATCTAGCGGTTCACTTTGACTTAACCCACTCATATATCATGTCAAATTGGTTAAGTGTTGTCTAGTGTTTCATGTTGACTTAACCTTACCATACTAGCATGTGTCATTAGCATTAATTAATTATTAATGCCCAACCTCTCACATTAGACCTATTGTTGCGGTCACTGGATGTGCCGGTTGGTTCCGAGCAGGATTACACCACAACTCAATCTAACCTCGGGTTTCAAGCACGTTATGACTAACTTCTCACATTAGAACCTATTGTTTGCAGTCACTGGATGTGCTAGGCGGTTCCGGGCAGGATTACAACGCAAACTCATTCTAACCTCGAGTTAGTCATGTTTCATGTTTAAACAATTAACAATTCATGTCTATTCTAGGTGTCATAGGCCAATTATAAATTTACAAGCATGTTCATGTTCATTCTAGATATCAAATGTCAATTACTAATTCACAAGCATGTTCAAGTTATGCCACTATTGTCAATTTCATGTTTTGTGTCGAGTTCCATAATTACATAAAAACATGGTTTGTCCAACATATTCCATTATTAATTATGTTTCTAGGATCTTAACGGCATGTCCAATTTTTAAGTCTCAAATTCAAGCTTTATGCAAAAACCCCAATTTGTGTTCACGCTTATAATCCCATTAATAGGCTATACCTATTACTCCAATTTTCCCATACATGTGTTCCTAACAAGTTACTATCATTCCTCAAATGTTGGGTAAGTTTATTCATATGTCAAGTGCTACTTAACGCATTTCTAATTTGCTTATACAACCATCCATGTAATAATCTTTTTACCCAAATTGCCTAATTCATCGATTAAATCTCAAGATCTTCCCAATTAACTATAATTTACACGCTGTCGACCTTGGCTCGAAGGTCGCCAAAGTTTCAAAAATAAAAAGGAAGAATAGGGAAGTGGAATAGATTAAGCATACAAAGATTATTTTAAATTACAACATGAATTTTAACTGAGGAATGACGAACGATAACAATAGCATTATGCATGAAGTGTATTGTAATCCCACTCACCGTGTTTTTGCGCTCCAATTCGTAGATCTTTGATTTTCTTCCTCTATTCATAGATTAGATTAATCTTTGATTGTTTTTCCCCTTTTTTGTGTAGCTTGAATTACAGATCTGAATCTCTTTTCTGTTCTTGCGCAGTACTTTAGATCTGAATCTGTCCTTTATTTCATTTGCGGTAGCTGAATTCCTAAGTCTAATTATTTTTAATTTAGGAATAGATTTGAGAAGAAAGGAGAGAAGATAAATTTTAGATCTAGAGGAGAAGAAGATGGAGAGAAGCAGCATAGAAGCATCAGAGAGTTGTGAGGAGAAAACATGAGGCCTAGGGGTGTTTATATAGCTGCTCAAGACCTTATCGTACACGCAGCGCTGAGTCAGCATTGAACCCAGTTAAGAAAATAATCCGGGTTCATGGATGAATCTAGCCAAATCTTATCGTACACGCAGTGCTGAGTCAGCATTGGCTCCCACAAGCTATTTTGGCGCAGAACTTTGAATTTCGAATGTTTGAATTGTTTTGGCGTAGAAATTTGATTTTCGAACTTTTGAATTTTTGGAATTTATTTAACTATTTTGTTCACATGAAATATTCTTATATGTACATAATTCTTCTAACGACCATTTTACACGTATATATATACGCACAACTTTCATTTTATTTTTAAAATTCATACGATGTTGCACCGTTATTTGATTATTGCCATATTTCATTGACTGTAGCCTTATCTTGAATTTTATCTTTCGTATACATATATTTCTACATATATATATACATATATATATATTCTCATATATATATTATTTCCTTATATGTACGTTCTTATCCTTTCAAATTTTGAATTTGTATACGTACATATATATTTGCATGTTCAGTTGGCCCTCTCTAAAACGAAGATAAAAATTATGTCGCCGTCGGGGTTCGAACCCACGACCTCTATGTTACAAATCCAATGCCTTAACTAACTTAGCTACAAAGTATTTTGTTAATAAGTCTTAGAACAATGATAATTATTGTTCTCTCCTTACTTCTCTTTTTCATGTTAGTTACAATACTTAAATTAAACCATTGCATGAATCTTTTTCTTTTATTTTCCTTTTAATGCATCATGTTTGCAAATCAGTGCATGCAACCAATCCTTTCTTTCTTTCAATGTATGCATTACATTTTTTTTCAGTGCATGTATTTATTACATGCAATCCTTATTTTATATTTTAATTTGTTTGTATATGTATATTTCTCTTGTGCGTATACAAACTTTAGGCTTAATAACTTCTTCATATGATGTACGTTTTACGCAAACCAGGTGTCTATCTTGACCAGAATTCCGAGACGGACTCAATGGTGCAGTCCATTTTACTTAATTCTCATTATTTAATTAAGTTATTCTTATTTTATTATCTTAAAAATACGGGTGTTACATTCTCCCACACTTAAAGAATTTCGTCCTCGAAATTCGATAAGAGTAAAATAGATAATCCCTCGCAATATCCATCCATCAAGTGTGCATCCAATTGTTGCAAACATTGTGCACATGTGTAAAGTGAATTATATCATAGAAAATCATATATGCCTGATTTGGATCCACCTATATGTATGCAAACTTTAAAAACTCTTTCAAAACATGATGCTCACATCCTAAATATACTTGCAGTTCTATATGAATGCAATATTTTTGAAAAATCAAAACGTTTTTCATCCAAATTTTCCTACACACTTACAGAGTAAGATCATAGTCCATCCAATTTTCGTATCCAAAACCCTACCAACCATCATTAAATTCGAAATCTAGAAAAATCTAATTTTCCAAATTCGATTTCTTATGTTATGAAAACGAAAAAATTCACATCCTCCGTTTTTCTTTTCTAATTGCACTTGGATTTTTACATAACTATTCTATAAAGATTTCCTATTTCCTGTCCAAGCACAACCACATAAGAAAGCTTTCTTTTCAATTTCATCTTATCTTGGAGTAATTTCATATTTATTCATCTTTTTCTTAAGATTTTCATTTTCTTTTCCCCGTCACGTTTTGAAGCTTGATTGATTCAGTTGTTTTCTTGTTAGTTTGGCTAGTCTTCTTCTTAAGTTTATTTTTCAACCAAGCTCTTATGTTTTCAACTCAAACTGTATCCTACATAGCTACAACTATAGGCCATGAATCTTAGGACTATGTCATGAGTCCACTCAACAAGATATATACACTTGCTTTCCCTTCACTACCTAGTAGTCACTACTAGTCCATGCTGTGTATTACTAGCCTATACTTCTCTTTCAAGCAACAATCCTTGACTCATACAGCTTATGCATTCTACGGGAAATTTTCCATTAATTCAATATTATCTAATTTTGGACTGTAAATTGGCAAGAAAATAACTCCCTAAGTATCAACCCCGAAGACCGAAATCAACATCAGATTGATACTCAGAGAATTACTCAACTCAACCAATCCCCAGTTGGTTCTAATAGCTTTAACTTTATCACGTTCTTTCTAGGCCTTAACCATTAACTACTCCATTTTTAAAACATGGTTTGCCCTTCTTTCTTTTTATTACATCCTTCTTCCGAAAACTAAAAGTGGTAAAACTTTTATTCTTTTCTCAAAAACTTGCTTTTGCCAAACCATAAAAACATGTTACAAAATAAAATGAAAAACACATTTTTTTTTTCAAATCACAAAACTGGAGCAGACAAGGACAACTATCGGGCCTACATCGTTTCTAATTACAATGTTAGTTTAACTACTCGCTATAAGGTGTAGACATCTATTCTATTCTTACAACTTATTTTGTCCACCCAACAAAATTTCTTTTCAAATCAAAATTTATTGTTAACAGAATAGAATTTTTTTACAAAACGCCATACTTTCTTTTCAATCCTTTCATATATTATAATATAAAAACTAGCGAGCTATATATGCTCTATATTATGCACGTTTTAATGAGAGAATTCTTTCAAAACAAGAAATCATTGTTTTACAAAATATACCCAACTTTACTTATAAAACCCAACATGCACTAAATAATTTTTCATACATCAAAAATTACTTTTAAGATCAAAACTTGAAAAACATCACAAACTCTTTTACAAATTCAAGTTCTTAAAAGTTGATTATTGGGTTAGACTTAAAGTGGGTCTTTCAACTCAACTAGGCTTTCCTAGGCACTTTCCAAACCAATTCTCTCAACTATATATATATTCCTAATCACTTTTCCACATTTTAACCTTTTTCTAATTTATAAGGTTTCACATCTAAACCCACTACTCTGAAATAATAACATTTCAATTTTAATTATATGGGATACTTTCTTTCTCTAATACCAAATCATATTGTACACTTTCCAACCAAACCACCTAAGGTTCTTAAAAATTTCTATGTTTATTACTTTAGCATACAAACTAAATATCCCAACTCTTTTCATACCTAGTGGGCTACTTTATGGATTTAGGTTTATATACATAATATATTTATATTTTAGAAAATAACAATACGTTCACTCATTATCTCCCTAAGATCACTAAACCTCGCTCTGGTACCATATGTAACAACCCGTATTCCGACAGACCGAATTTCTTTCAAAAACCGAATCTATCAAAACCCGAGTTAGGTGCTCTGGTATCCCGCAGAAAAAGACAGAGATAAAGAAACATGTCAGAACTCGTAAAGCATCTCACAGCAGAAGGAAATGAAGTATAATATACTTAAATATAGCTTTACCTTATAAAACGTACTACCTAACCGGTATCCAAGGCTTATGCCATCTCTTTCATGAACCTAACCTGGAAGTATGTAATGAGGAGGGGGTCAGAACTTAAGTTCTGTGTGACTGGACATAGAATAAATTTCTGTATAATCCTACATATACCGTTCAGTTATATTTTCTTGGTTATTAGGTTATTAACACTGTTAGATCTTTAAGCTATAGCTATACTTATCCATCCACTAGTAGATTAACCTAATACAACGTATATGTAGATACCCGCAACTCGTATAATCCTATACAGTCCCTTACTGTATTTCGTACGGGCTTCGTCTTGTAAATCTATACTACTTTAGTGTAGTGCCACCATTCTCGAAATCGTTTGGACTGCCACTCTTGATCTAGCTAGATTTCGTTTATTACCTAGATCTAATCTAGGGTTTTCTATTGAGTGCTTCCTAGATTCAACCAAGGTTTACGCTACCCAGGGCCACTGGGGTTTATGCTACCTATTGAACGCTTCTCGGATTCAGGGTTTACGCGACCTAGGTCCAACTAGGGATTATGCTACCTATCGAATGATGCCCCATAGTCTAGGACATACTATCCAGAGGGATATATGTTCCTAGACTTTCCCCACGTACGTGTCGTGAATCGTTATCTATGTCTAGTTGCATATGTCCTCTATATGTGCGGCCCGAGTCCCGTGGCATGGCTAATCAAGAAACACAGAACTCGGCCGGGAGCTTTAAGTTATCTGCCAATGCAGATGCTAAGGTATGTTTGTATCTGTATGTGGCTATGGTCCCACTTGACCCCTCCCTCAACTAATGAAAGGCACCCAAGAAAATCAAGAATGAGAACTGTACGCAGGCCCCCTATGCCCCCATAAACCTATTGGCCAACCACACCCATAACTAGATAGCAAGTATATGGTCTTTTGGAGTTCTCCGCCTTTCCGTTTCACGTGCTCGATTTACTCAAGATGGTAAGTAGACGACGACGTGCTATCACAGGGCTAAACAAGATATCACCGCCTCACGCTGACCCATCCTAGTCTTTAGGTTGCTTGTATTGCAACCAAGACATACCCTTGGCTCTTCTAACACAGACCTTAACCTCTATGAGCCCAGGAGGATCATCTACAACCTCACAGAGGGATACCAAGAGTACCCTCACGTCCCCTCAAAGATGCGTGCTTCGTAAGCCAGTTCGTTGAAGCCTTCTTCATGATCAGATGGACGTTCTCTCCTCCTCATGTTCTACTTGGCTTTCTTGACTAAGGTTTACTACTTAGTTCTCTTAACTAAGGTTTACTACTTAGTTTCCTAAATCGTTAGCTTTCTTAACTAAGGTTTACTACTTAGTCCTCTTAACTAAGGTTTACTACTTAGTTCTCTTAATCTTTCGTTTTCTTAACTAAGGTTTACAACTTAGTCCTCTTAAGTAAGGTTTAGTTCTCTTTCTCGTTATTTACTTAGTTCTCTTAACTAAGGTTTATTCCTTGGTTGTTTTGATACTTGGTTTCTGTTACTTAGTTCTCTTTAACTAAGGTTTGTTACTTAGTTCCTTTTAACTAAGGTTTACCAATGAATTCAAGCATGACTTAAGTTCTCTTTATCAAATGATAGCGTACGGGTGTTTTCCCCACATTTCCAGCTTAGATTAACTTATTTCATGGTATAAGTCGTCCCACCTTCGAGTCTTGTATTACATCTTAAGTCATATTCATTTCTTATCCCTAGGATAAGTTTATCTACTATTTAATCTTATCATTCCCCACTTTTCCTTGCTTTGATACTGTTATATTGGTTAAGTTTGCATGTGTGTCCAAGTTGACTTAACTCCCAATCACATATTCAATTCAACCCACATACCATGCCAAATTGGTTAAGTGTTCTCTATCAGTTCGTGTTGACTTAACCCACCCATATATCATGTCAAATTGGTTAAGTGTTATCTAGCGTTTCACATTGACTTAACCCACCCATATATCATGTCAAATTGGTTAAGTGTTATCTAGCGGTTCACGTTGACTTAACCCACCCATATATCATGTCAAATTGGTTAAGTGTTGTCTAGTATTTCGTGTTGACTTAACCTTACCCTACTAGCATGTGTCATTAGCATTAATTAATTATTAATGCCCAACCTCTCACATTAGACCTATTGTTGCGGTCACTGGATGTGCCGGTTGGTTCCGAGCAGGATTACACCACAACTCAATCTAACCTCGGGTTTCAAGCACGTTATGACTAACTTCTCACATTAGAACCTATTATTTGCAGTCACTGGATGTGCTAGGCGGTTCCGGGCAGGATTACAACGCAAACTCATTCTAACCTCGAGTTAGCCATGTTTCATGTTTAAACAATTAACAATTCATGTCTATTCTAGGTGTCATAGGCCAATTATAAATTTACAAGCATGTTCATGTTCATTCTAGATATCAAATGTCAATTACTAATTCACAAGCATGTTCAAGTTATGCCACTATTGTCAATTTCATGTTTTGTGTCGAGTTCCATAATTACATAAAAACATGGTTTGTCCAACATATTCCATTATTAATTATGTTTCTATGATCTTAACGGCATGTCCAATTTTCAAGTCTCAAATTCAAGCTTTATCCAAAAACCCCAATTTGTGATCATGCTTATAATCCCATTAATAGGCTATACCTATTATTCCAATTTTCCCATACATGTGTTCCTAACAGGTTACTATCATTCCTCAGATGTTGGGTAAGTTTATTTTTATGTCAAGTGCTACTTAACGCATTTCTAGTTTGCTTATACAACCATCCATGTAATAATCTTTTTACCCAAATTGCCTAATTCATCGATTAAATCTCAAGATCTTCCCAATTAACTATAATTTACACGCTGTCGACCTTGGCTCGAAGGTAGCCCAAGTTTAAAAAACGAAATGGAAGAATAGGGAAGAGGAATAGGTTAAGCATACCAAGATTATTTTAAATTACAACATGAATTTTAACTGAGGAATGACGAATGATAACAATAGTATTATGCATGAAGTGTATTGTAGTCCCACTCACCGTGTTTTTGCGCTCCAATTCGTAGATCTTTGATTTTCTTCCTCTATTCATGGATTAGATTAATCTTTGATTGATTTTCCCCTTTTTGTTATGTAGCTTGAATTACAAATCTGAATCTCTTTTCTGTTCTTGCGCAGTACTTTAGATCTGAATCTGTCCTTTATTTCATTTGCAGTAGCCGAATTCCTAAATCTAATAATTTTTAATTTAGGAATAGATTTGAGAAGAGAGGAGAGAAGATAAATTTTAGATCTAGGGGAGAAGAAGAAGGAGAGAAGCAATATAGAAGCATCAGAGAGTTGTGAGGAGAAAATATGAGGCCTAGGGGTGTTTATACAGCTACTCAAGACCTTATCGTACACGCAGCGCTGAGTCAGCATTGAACCCAGTTAAGAAAATAGTCCTGGTTCGCAGATGAATCTAGCCAAATCTTATCGTACACGCAGTGCTAAGTCATCATTGGGTCCCACAAGCTGTTTTGGCGTAGAACTTTGAATTTCGAATGTTTGAATTGTTTTGGCATAGAAATTTGATTTTCGAATTTTTGGAATTTATTTAACTGTTTTATTCACATGAAATATTCTTATATGTATACAATTCTTCTAACAACCATTTACGCATATATATATATATGCACAACTTTCATTTTATTTTCAAAATTCAAACAATGTTGCACCGTTATTTGATTCTTTCCATATTTTATTGACTGTAGCCTTAGCTTGAATTTTATCTTTCGTATACATACATTTCTGAATATATACACACACACACATATATATATATTCTCATATATATATATATATATACATATATTTTCTTTATTTCCTTATATGTACGTTCTTATCCTTTCAAATTTTGAATTTGTATACGTACATATATTTGCATGTGCAGTTGGACCTCTCTAAAACAAAGATAAAAATTATGCCACCATCGAGGTTCGAACCCCCGACCTCTATGTTACAAATCCAATGCCTTAACCAACTGAGCTACAAAGTCTTTTGTTAATAAGTCTTAGAACAATGATATTTATTGTTCTCTCCTTACTTCTCTTTTTCATGTTAGTTACAATACTTAAATTAAACCATTGCATGAATCTTTTTCTTTTATTTTCCTTTTAATGTTAATGCATTATGTTTGCAAATCAGTGCATGCAACATATTTACATTGCATGCAACCAATCCTTTCTTTCTTTCAATGTATGCATTACATTTTTTTCAATGCATGTATTTATTACATGCAATCCTTATTTTATTCTTTATTTTATATTTTAATTTGTTTGTATATATATATATTTCTCTTGTGCGTATACATACTTCTAGGCTTAATAACTTCTTCATATGATGTACGTTTTACGCAAACCAGGTGTCTATCTTGACCAGAATTCCAAGACGGACGCAATGGTCCAGTCCGTTTTACTTAATTCTCATTATTTAATTAAGTTATTATTATTTTATTATCTTAAAGATACGGGGTGTTACAAAAACTGATTGAACCAGTCAAATTAGCCTACGAAGCATATTCCATTGTGTCCGGAATGGGGGTATTTGGCTAGCGGCGACAATCGTTGGGTTTGATTTGGAGTTCGAACTGATAAACATGTAATTTATGAATTAAAATAATATTAAATTATATTATAAAACCCTAGAAAATGTCGCAGCCCTTTCATTCAACGTAGCCTCCGCTCCATTCAATAAACTAACATAATCAATTAGAATTTCCCCATTTGATTTCTCCCAAACCGCTGCGAATTGTACTAGCGTCCTGATTGGAAAATCGAAGTACTCCTTCCCCTTCATACTTGTTTGAAGATTTATCATTGAGTGTGGAGCTTGAACATCGAGCTCAAACATGCTCCATTCGAACCTGAATCGAAGGCGACAGGGACCACTGGACTGGGTGGGGCTTGGCGTGCTGGAGGAGCATTCCACGGTGGTCGAGGTTGAAGGCTCCGATCTGGGTCCGGCGGTCTGTGGAGGGGGCGACGGCGGTGAGAGAAAGTCGAGATATGGGTTTCGACGGGTTCCAGAAAAATAAAAGAGAAAGGAGACGTAAATTATTTATTTAATTATTATTTAATTATCAAGATTTGTAATTAATGTATAAACCTTTGTAACTTTTTCATACGAGGTCGAAATCGAGTGATTTTAGTTACGTTGGACTCGTGTTGACGAACTCTACGCCGTGGAACTGACTAGAAAGAATATGAAGCAAATTGGATTTTCAGTGATTGTTAAACGTGTGTTTAATTCAATGAAAATAAAATCATCTCTTAAAGACTGATGGAGTGGAAACCAAAGTGAGAACTCCTTCTCACTCAAAATTATTTTATCATGTTATTGTATTCATGTAAAAAATAATATAGAATTGCAAGTGTAGATTTTTATCAGTTTTAATGATTATAAATGGTATACGGTGCCTGTTAGCCCACTTCCCTCGTCCACACACCATTGACAACTTAATTGATTGTATTGTGTATTGTTTGTGATGCTGAAATGATTAACATATTAAAAATAATGTTAACATTAATGTAGTAGTTGAAATTAAATTATAAATATTAATTTATAATTTAAACAGTGAAAATTGGTTAAGTTTAAAAATAATTCAAACCGAGATTGAATTGATCAAATTTATTAACTAATGATTTATTTAAATAGAGTGTTTTTGTTTGAAAACCCCACACGGGTATTGGGATGATATTTAACATACACTAATCCCAATATTTAGTTGTATGTCAATCGATAGGTTAACATACTGTGATGAGCATTATTTATTTAATTTAATGCTTATACAGTTGTAAAATGCACTCTGGATGATGTTTGAATGTGAAATGATTATTTATCATTATTGCCGAATATATGCGATGTATGAAATCCATATAACTGAAATTATATGGTAATTGATTGAGTCGCATTCCGATTCAGAAATAAAGAATATTTTAAAATAAAGAATATTTTAAAATAAAGAACATTTTAAAATAAAGGATATTTTAAAACATGAATATTTTAAAATATATTCAGTATAGATCAAAATATGATTTTGATGTCTGATTTTGGATGGACACAAAATTTTTGAAATATATGAAGCCGAGTTAAGTATATACGCCATTTTTAACTCGAACGGATTTGTTTACCAATTTTGTTCATTTCACAATGAATATCGAAAAGAATTGATTTCAAAATATGATATTTTGAAAATATTATCATTTTAGTAGTATAAGGATATGTAATATTCAACTTTGATTTAAAATTGAAAATGAAGCTGAAATCATTTTAAAATGAATTTATAAATGATTTATGAAATACGATTTAAATGGAAATCGACGATATATATATTATATATATAATGGCCTGAATAGAACGCGCCGCGCAGCGACTGTTCGCGAATTTCGACCATTAACTTCAAATTGGCATAAGGGAGATCCGACCATCGTATTCTTCTAAAACCGGAACCGTTGGGTTCATATCAAAAAGAGATTTCCAATGATTATAAGACATTTAAAATCTAACGGTTGGATTTGAATTATGTTCAAATCAATTAAAGAAAAGGTCGCTATGAATGCAGTTCGGTGGTCGTTATTGGAAACCGACTATAAAGGCCTTAATAAAATTACTAAAAATGTGGAAAAATTGTTTAAAATCGTGATAAATGATTTGGAAAGATTTTGGGTGAAAAATTTCAGTTTTGAAAAGATAAAAATATATTTTTATCTAAATGAACTAGTTAATAACTAGAATAATGATATAAACGATTTTTAAATAAGTAAATTAAATTAGTAAATGGGTTTTAAAATAATCATAATTTTCCATGAATATATTGGTATGGATTTGAATGGAAGTTATCTTCGAATATTTCGATATTGGATTTCATGATTATACAGATATTGTTGAGGAATTTGGAAGATATATATATATCGTTATTCCCAATACAATATTTGTTGGTTTTAGAATTTGATATTGAATATAAGACGATATAATTTCTATTCAGAGCCTTGTATTTAATATCAAATTTGATTTTGGGTTTGTTGTGAATGATGTCTTAAATAACACTATTCTTAAATCCAGTTGAGAAAAGAATAAATCTTTTAATTAAGATTTAGCGAAGGTTACCAGTTAATTAATATTTAATTGGAATTGAAATGAAAGTTGATTGTGGGTTTATCGTGAATTGTGTTTCAAACGTCTGTAGTTCTTTAACCCAATTAACAATGAAACTATGAATTGGAATTTATAAATCTTTTAATTAAGATTAATTGAATTTTCCAAAGTAAAGTTTTCCAGTTTAATACATTAAATTGGAATTGAATGGAATTCGATTTGGTAATAATCGAGATGAGCTTCTGTGAAGGAAGACTATAACTATATATGGAATTTAAAAGGGTTGGCCATTATTCCATTTTATTATTGGTATGATACATAAATTTATAATGATTATATACTGATATGTTTTCCGTGGAAGTTCCATGGTTAATGGAAGATGATTTGGGTTTACCGTGAAATGTGTTTTAAATGACATTGGTTCTTTAACCCTGTTAAAGACATGATTTATTTCCTAAAATTTGGATAATCATTAAGTAATGATTTTTGAGGTTAAAACTGGACTAGAGTTTTAATAAATCTTTAATTATATTGGAATGTGAATAAGGTAACCAAATTTACCGAATTCAAGAAATGATCGAGAATGGAGTACCGCCAGTTTTGCTCCAGGCGATAGTTTAATCTTTAATTAGATTTGAACGGGAAATGGTAATTAAATTTACCGATAACACTGTGGGTGTAAGATATGGAGTAATACCAGTTTTGCTCCATGTGATGAATAGGTTGGGTTTGGGATTAATAAATAAATGATTACTTCGGTAAGGTTCGCTAATCCCGACTAGTTGATAAACCTTAATTTGGTTTAGAATTGTGAAAAGATAAAATAAAAATCTTTTGGAATGATATCTAAAGGAAGATTAAAGAATAAATTTAAAAGAATTTATCTTTGATAAAATTAATGGGAACCTTTCCCTTACGATGTGAATATTTGAATAAAAGAATATTCTGAATTGGAATGAGGCATATGATGTGTTTTTATATCACTTGATTATTGATTATAAAATACGCGAGTTATTCAGAAAGATTGGGTTTAATCCATTCTGAATAATGAATACGATGACTAAATTCAACGATGAAGATGGTGGTTGAAGACTGGAGATCTTCACATCATTTGGATGATTACTAATGATCTTGATTGGGTTATACACCTAAGACAAGGTAATAAGTGGTGATAGCCCAGACGTACTTGGAGATCGACCGGATATGCGAGGACCTCTATCCGGTATTAGATATATAGGACGAAGAATAAGGTGCCTCAGGTTTCGTTTAGACCCAGAACAGACATGTAAACGGATGTGTGTCTGACATTGGATTTCATTATTTGGTGATCGATTTCTATTAAATATATATCTGTTTGGTGGCGGAGAATTTATTCTCTTGCTTAACACCCTTCTCTGAGACATACGAACTTTGAGGTTATATATTGATAGACATTAGTTGCGTGGCGTGAATTGTCAGTGTGGCATGCTGAGATGCAAATGATCGAGGCTTTTGTTGAAAAGCAGAGTATTGTGGATGATGATCAAAGCACGACTTTAAATAGCGTAGCTTTGTGTATAGCGTTAATTCGCGAGCCTCACACTCGGTATGAGTCAAAAACGGGATCGTGACTGTAGGTAGTGCACGATGTTTCTTTCTAGCTAGGAATGGTGTCATGGTATGAAGCCCAGACATTTTTACTTATGTGGATGATGGAATGAGGCGCCTCAGATTTTGAGTCCCTAGTGGCTCAGATATAGGTCCGATAGGACCGGAAAATGTGTGTTCAGGAATAACCAATCCACTACAGTAAGTGTAGACCGACCTTGAAGATCCAAGGGTTCACTGCGGGGGATCCTTAGGCTTTTGCTAGAGTGTCTCGTATCGAGAGGAGCCATCCTTCACTCGGCTCATAGATGGAAATCCAATTTCCAATACGCGACTTTTCGGTTTTAATTGTAGAACTAGTATGCCGACATATTAGGATGGGGTACTATGTCGTCTATGATTGATACATTTATATTTGAAGTTGATTGACACTATACACTTATAGTAATAACAAAAATGTTTTGTTTTAAAATGTACCAAGCATGTTTGGCTATTATAAGGGAAAAATCTATCCTCTGGCTTGCGTTGCATTATGTGATGGGACATGTGTATTATAATAGCTTTATTGTTTAAAAAGCATTGCGTTATTTTGTTTTAAACTTATATTCATGTGGAGTAAACCTGTTCCATGACATATGGCATGGTTCCATGAATTTTCCCTCTTTTAAAGTAAAGATTTAGTAACTATTTTAGTTCTCACACCAATCCCATGACTGACTCCGAGTTTATTGTTTCTACCTAAATGCTGGGTGCCCATATTTTTCCACACGAGCAGCTAGTAGTTTTGGTTTTCGCTGATACTTCTTTTCATTGGATTCTGGATTACAGCTGGAGCTGTATTCAGAAAGATTTGTATCCGTATTCAGTTGTGGTTGTAGATGATTTCCGCTGTACATTATATCTCATGTATTATTTTCCGCTGCTTTGTAATTTAATTCTCTGATATTTTTCCACTGTATATTATTTGAACTCTGTTATATTCTTGTACTTTGATGTAACTTGTTGTAATAGCAATGAAATGTTCTATTGGTTGTGTTCTGATGCATCGTGTTCTCAAAGCAATCCGTTGTTTTCCGTCTCTTCGGAGATCGGGGGATTTCAGATCGTTACAGTTGGTATCAGAGATTTGGTTTACAAAGCTAGAGAACAAGACGTATTAGAACCAAACGAAAGAATTCATCAGAGATAGGATTAGTAATATCCTATAAGAATAACTCGTTAGATATAGGGTTAGTAATACCCTAAAATGAGTTGGAAGAGTGTTAATTATTAAAAAAAAATTTAATTTTGAAATTCATATCTTATTATACGTATTTGAGTATTTTGTTTTATTTAATTTTGGACTATCGAGTATAAGAAGATTTTTTATATACATCTTGCGAATGCATATTTGAAGTCTTAAATACACTGGATAGATATAGAATCACACTCTAGTTGGCCGGGGATGATTCCGATGATAGTCTAGACATCATCAGTATCTATGTACAAGTTTCGAAAGTGGAATATCCATATATTTCCAATTGACTGGTGTGAGAACCAAAACCTTAGTCAGAATTTACTGTTTGTGATTTGGCCTTGAAATATGATTTTTAAGTATACAAAAGTTATATATTTGAAATGTTAATCAACTAATTGATTGCTGGTTGTAATGTGTGATTACTAATCCAAATAATAAAAATATTGGAACGATAATTAATTTAACCAATACGAGAATGAATAATAAGTAAAGCCAAATCAAATCAAATATTGAATTAAACTGATAATTGATTTAAATTGCATATTTGTACATGTGTATATAATGAACAGGTCATAGCATGAAAGCTAAGAAGAGGAATAAAATTGTATGCCCGACAAATAGGTACATATTTACTATATTCAGTGGGTTTGATGATTTTATGAGCCGATTGGCTAGCCGCTTGGCTTTTTCTTTTACTTTTGGATTGATGAGGGCCCTGTGAGGCAAGTTGTAGCATTACCGATCAACCCGTACAAAGGAGGTTATGACGAAATTTTTGAAAATTTAGGGTGTTAGCCAAATTTTTGAGAAATTAGAAAATTCTAAGAAACTGAAAAATTGAAGAATGAAAGTTGAGTTGGTTATTTAAACAACTTTTAGCTCCGTTCCTTTTCGAGGACGAAAAGATTTTAAGTGGAGGAGATTGTAACAACCCGGAATTTTGGAACCAATTTAATTTTTTTTTATTTTAGCTATTTTAATGAGTTTTGAATATTTAAAATGATTTATTTAAAATAATAACGACTAAAAAATTATTTAAATCGAAGTTAGAATGTATAAATTTATTTTATTTATAAAACGAGCCTAAAATGGCGCGGTAGTTTGAAAATTCGATTTTAAATTTCAATCGAAAGTATGGAATTCAATATAAATCGAATTTCAGTAAAACCAGAAATGTTAGAATCTGTTTAATAATATCTTTCTAATGAATGTGAAAAATTCAAGTTTCATAATATAAATTGAAAGTTATGTCCCGTTTAAAATTTAAAATAGTCGCTATGGAATTTATATATATTTTAATATATAAATAGCCCTTAAAAATAGACATTTCACAAATGAGCTCCGTTTTCAACGAAACCACTATTGTTGGATACAGAATGTCAAATTCTTTTTAGGTTTAAAATTTCATATAATATGTGAGCGTGGTAAATTTAAACATGTTTGGTAATTTCAGTTTGAATTTAATCGACCAGAAAATGACCATTTTTCAAACGACCTCCAAATTCATCGAAATTAGTTTTGTTAGGACCTATTGTCAAAACATAGCTAGATTTTTTGTAATTTTTGGAGTCAGTATGTGGCCTCGGTAAATTAAAATGTACGTTTAAATTCAATATATATTGATTTATATTTTAATTTAAAGAAAAACTAATTGAAACAGTCGAATTGGCCTACGAAACATATTCCATTGTGTCCGAAATGTGGATATTTGGATAGAGGCGACACTCGTTGGGCTTGATTCGAAGTTCGAACCGATAAACATGTAATTTATGAATTAAAATAATATTAAATTATATTATAAAACACTAGAAAATGCCTTAGCCCTTTCATTCTCCATTCAATAAACGACCATAATCACTCAAAATTTCCCCCTTTGATTTCTCCCAAATCGCTGCGAATTAGACTAGGGTCCTGAAGGGAAAATCGAAGTACTCCTTCCCCTCTTTAGATCCATACTTGTTTGAAGAATTATCATTGAGCGTCGAGCTCGAACTTCGAGCTCAAACATGCCCCTTTCGAACTCGAATCGGAGGCGACAGGGACCACCAAATTTGGTGGGACTTGGCGGGCTGGAGGAGCATTCCACGGCGGTCAAGGTGGAAGGCTCCGACCTGGGTCCCACGGTCTGTGGAGGGGGCGACGATGGTGAGCGAAAGTCGAGATATGGGTTTCGACGGGTTCTAGAAAAATAAAAGAGAAAGGAGATGTAAATTATTTAATTAATTATTATTTAATTATCGAATTATGTAACTAATGTATAAACCTTTATAACTTTTTCATACGAGGTCGAAATCGAGTGATTTCAGTTACGTTGAACTCGTGCTGATGAAATCTACGCCATGGAACTAACTAGAACGGAAACAGAGAAAACTGGGTTTTTAGTGATAGTTAAACATGCATTTAATTCAGTGAAAATAAAGTCATCTCTTAAAGACTAATGGAGTGGAAACCAAAGTGAGAACTCCTTCTCACTCAAAATTATTTATCATGTTATTATATTCATGTATAAAAATATACAGAATTGCAAGTGTAAATTTTTATCAGTTTTAATCATTATAAATGGTATAAGGTGCCTGTTAGCTCACCTCCCTCATCCACAGACCATGGACGATTTAATTGATTGTATTGTGTGTTGTTTGTGATGTTGAAATGATTAACATATTAAAAATAATGTTAACATTAATGTGGTAGTTGAAATTAAATTATATATATTAATTTATAATTTAAACAGTGAATATTGGTTAAGTTTAAAAGTAATTCAAACCAAGATTGAATTGGTTAAATTTATTAACCAATGATTTATTTAAATAGAGTGTTGTTGTTTGGAAACCCCACACGGGTATTAGGATGATATTTGACATACACTAATCCCAATATTTAATCGTATGTCAATCGATGGGTTGACAGACTGTGATGAGCGCTATTTATTTATTTTAATGCTTATACAGTTGTAAAATGCACTCTAGATGATGTTTGAATGTGTAATGATTATTTATCATTATTGTTGAATACATGCGATGTATGAATTCCATATAACTGGAATTATGTGGTAGTTGATTGAGTCGCATTCCGATTCAGAAATAAAGAATATTTTAAAATAAAGAATATTTTAAAATAAAGAGTATTTTAAAATATAGGATATTTTAAAATAACAAATATTTTAAAATAATATTCAATATAGATCAAAATATGATTTTGATGTCCGATTTTGAATGGACATGAAAATGTTGAAATATATGAAGCCGAGTTAAGTATATACGCCATTTATAACTCGAACGGATTTGTTTATCGATTTTGTTTATTTTATAATGAATATCGAAAAGAATTGATTTTAAAATCTGAGATTTTGAAAATATTATCATTATAATATTATAAGGATATGGAATATTCAATTTTGATTTAAAATTGAAAATGAAGTTGAAATCATTTTAAAATGAATTTATAAATGATTAATAAAATACAATTTAAATGAAAATCGACGATATATATATTATATATATAATGGCCTAAATAGAGCGCGCCACACAGCGACTGTTCGCAAATTTTGACCATTAACTTCAAATTGGCATAACGGGAGATCCGACCGTCGGATTCTCCTAAAACCAGAACCGTTGGGTTCATATCAAAAAGGGCTTTCCAATGATTATAAGATATTTGATATCTAATGGTTAGATTTGGAATTATGTCCAAATCAATTTCAGAAAAGGTCGCTATGAATTCAGTTCGGTGGTCGTTATTGGAAACCGACTATAAAGGCCTTAATAAAATTATTAAAAATATGGAAAAATTGTTTAAAAACATAATAAATGATTTGGAAAATATTTAGGTGAAAAATTCCAGTTTTGAAAAGATAAAAATATATTTTTATCTAAATGAACTAGTTAATAACTAGAATAATAATCCAAATGATTTTTAACTAAATAAATTGGATTAGTAAGTGGGTTTTAAAATAACCAAAAAATTTCAATGAATATATTGGAATGGATATGAATGGAAGTTATCTTCGGATATTTCGATATTGGATTTCATGATTATACGGATATTGTTGAGGAATTTGGAAGATATACATATATATCTATCTCGTTATTCCCAATACGATATTTGCCGGTTTCAGAATTTGATATTGAATATAAGCCGATATAATTTATATTCAGAGCCTTATATTTAATATCAAATTGGATTTTGGGTTTGTCGTGAATGGTTTCTTAAATAACAATGTTCTTAAATCCAGTTGAGAAAGGAATAAATCTTTTAATTAGGATTTAGAGAAGTTTACCAATTGATTAATATTTACTTGGAATTGAAATGAAAGTTGATTGTGAGTTTATCGTGAACTGTGTTTTAAACGACATTTGTTCTTTAACCCAATTAACAGTGAAAGTATGATTTGGAATTTATAAATCTTTTAATTAAGATTAGTGGAATTTTCCAAAGTAAAATTCTCCAGTTTAATATATTAAATTGGAATTGAATGGAATTCGATTTGGTAATAATCAAGATGAGCTTCTATGAAGGAAGATCGTTACTATATATGGAATTTAAAAGGCTTGGCCGTTATTCCATTTATATTATTAATTTTATACAAAAATTAATATCATTTATATATTGATCAATTTTCCGTGGAAATTCCATGGTTAATGAAAGATGATTTGGGTTTATCGTGAATTATGTTTTAAATGGCATTGGTTGTTTAACCCTATTAAAGACAGGATTTATTTCCTAAAATTTGAACAATCATTAAGTAATGATTTTTGAGATTAAAACTGGACTAGAGTTTCAATAAATCTTTAATTAGATTGGAATGTGAATAAGGTAACTAAGTTTACTGAATTCAAGAAATGATCGAGAATGGAGTACCGCCAGTTTTACTCCAGGCGATAGTTTAATCTTTAATTAGATTTAAATGGGAAATGGTAATTAAATTTACCGATAACACAGTGGGTGTTAGTTATGGAGTACTGCCAGTTTTTCTCCATGGGATGAATAGGTTGGGATTGGGATTAATAAATAAATGATTACTTTGGTAAGGTTCGATAATCACAACTAGCTGATAAACCTCAATTTGGTTTAGAATTATGAAAATATAAAATAAAAACCTTTAGGAATGATATCCAAAGGAAGATTAAAGAATAAATTTAAAAGAATTTATCTTTGATAAAATTAATGGAACCTTTCCCTCAAGATGTGAATATTTGAATAAAAGAATATTCTGAATTGGAATGAGGCGTATGATGTGTTTTTATAGCACTTGATTATTGATTATAAAATAAGCGAGTTATTCGGAAAGACCGGGTTTAACCCATTTTGAATAGTGAATACGACGACTAAAAGTCAACGATGAAGACGGTGTTTGAAGACCGGAGATCTTCACATCGTTTGGATGATTACTTATGTCTTGATTGGGTTGTATACCCAAGACAAGGTAATAAGCGGTGATCATCCAAACATACTTGGAGATCAACCGGATATGCGAGGACCTCTCTCTTGTATTGGACATATGGACGAGGAATAAGGTGCCTTCGGTTTCGTTCAGACCTAGAACGGACTTGTAAATGGATGTGTGTCTGACATTAGATTTCATTTTGTGTTTATTGATTTCTATTAAATATATATCTGTTTGGTGGTGGAGAATTTATTCTCTTGCTTAACACCCTTATCTGAGACGTACGACTTTAGAGGTTATATATTGATATACATCAGTTGCATGGCGTGAATTGTCAGTGTGGCATGCTGAGATGCAAATGATCAAGGCTTTTGCTGAAAAGCAGAGTCTTGTGGATGATGATCAAAGCACGAATTTAAATAGCATAGCTTTGTGTTTAGCGTTAATTCGCAAGCCTCACACTTGGTATGAGTCAAAAACGGGATCGTGACTGCAGGGAGTGCATGACGTTTCTTTCTAGATAGGAGTGGTGTCATGGTATGTAGCCCAGACATTTTTATTTATGTGGATGACGGAATGAGGCGCCTCGGATATTGAGTCCCTAGTGGCTTAGTTATAGGTTCGATAGGACCGGGAATCTTATGTTCAGGAATAACCAATCAACTAAAGTAAGTGTGGACCGGCCCTGAAGATACAAGGGTTCACTACGGGGGATCCTGAGGCATTTGGTAGAGTGTCTCGATTCGGTAGGAGCCATCCCTTTCCTCAACTCCTAGATGGAAATCCAATTTCCAATACGCGACGTTTCAATTTTAATTGTAGAACTAATATGGCGGCATAGTAGGATGGCGTACTATGCCGTCTATGATTGATATATTTATATTTGAAATTGATTGACACTATACACTTATAGTAATAACAAAAATGATTTATTTTAAAACTTACCAAGCATGTTTGGCTATTATAAGGGAAAACTCTATCCTCCGGCTTGCGTTGCATTATGTGATGGGACCTGAGTCTCATAATAGCTTCATTTTTTCAAAAAGCATTGCGTTGTTTTGTTTTAAACTGATATCCATGTGGAGTAAACCCGTTCCGTCACATACGGCATGGTCCCATGATTTTTCCCACTTTTAAAGTAAATATTTAATAACTGTTTTAGTTCTCACACCAGTCCCACGACTGACTTGGAGTTTATTGTTTCAAACTAAACTCTGGGTGCCTATATTTTCCATATGGGTAGCTAGTAGTTTTGGTTTTCGTAGATACTTCTTTTCACAGGATCCTGGATTACAGCTGGAGCTATATTCGGAAAGCTTTGTATCTGTATATCTCTTTCAGTTGTGGTTGTATATGATTTCCACTGTACATTATATCTCATGTATTATTTTCCGCTGCTTTGTAATTTAATTCTCTGATATTTTTCCATTGTATATTATTTGAATTGTAACATCCCGGAATTTTAACGACACTAAAGATGATGAATTAAAGAATAATTAGTGTTAAATACACTATTAACAATGAATTAAGGAAAACTTAATTTAATATTCAGAATTAAGTAAAAGGACTGCGTCGTTGCGTCCGTCTCGAAATTCTGGTCAAAATAGGCACCTGATTTGCGTTAATCGGACAACGTATGAAGAAGTTATTAAGGTTCGAAGTTTGTATACGCATAGGAAGAATATATATATATATATATAATAAGTTCAGAAATGGGTCCAGAAATTCAAATTTTGGTACAAAATTCGACATTTAGGAAAGTGGCAGATTTCCCGCTCAGGTGGGTCTACCCACTCAAAGGGGGGGTCCACCCATAGGTCCACCTACCCAAAGGGGGTCGACCTACTCAAAAGGGGGTCGACCCACCCTTGACAGATCTGGGCGAAATACTTCATTTTGTATCTGGACACCTTTCTGGGCAATATTCATTGAACCCTAGGCAATATAAAGGACCCTAGACCTAGGTTTTATTCATCTAAAAATAATGCTGACGATGAAGCTCTGCTGTAATAAAAATTAAAATGGCCTTTCTTCTTTTAAATCAATTCAAAGAAGATTATACATATTCGAAGATTGCTACAACAAATTCAACGATGGCTACAACAACTTATTCAACATGTTCTTCACAGTAATTTGGATCCATTTCCTTATATCTATTCACTGTGAGTTTATGTTATTTTTAGATCTAAATATTTAAATAGTAATCTTGATATGTATATAAAAACTGGATCTTGAATCGATGCCTAATCAGTTCTATTATGACATAATTATCAGATCTGCTTTTATATGTTCATATCGCCACCATGTTAAATCTTGTTATAATATGCTTATTCAGTTTATGCCTATTTCTATCAGTTTATTATTGATTCGTTATTATGCCTATTCTTGATTCTCTTCTCTCCCTCTTTTTCCCTTTTTATTTTTATATAGGAAGGCTACCTTCAAGCCTAGGCCTAACGCTGAAAATTGCAAACATGCGAAATTGGGAACGATTGGGAAAGACATAATTTGGGGCGTAATTGGTATTGGAAAATATGGATCTAAATTTAGGCATAAAATTTGGAAATATACGAATATGAATTTGGGGGCATATATTGTGTTGGATAATATGAATATGAATTTAGGCATACGTTGGAAAATATAATTTGAGCATAAATTGGGACATGTGTAAGTACTAATTTGGGACATAAATTGGGACGTATGTAAATATGAATTTTAGGCATACATTGGAAAATATGCGAATATGGATCTGGGTATAACTTGTATTGAAATAGGCAAATATGGGACATAAATTGGAAAATATGTAGATTTGGGTTTGTGCATAGCATACATATATATATATATATATATATATGTATGTATGTATATGTATGCCTTGACTTATAACTTGGGAAAAGAGCATATGGTGCATAGTTAAAAGGTGATTTGAAAAGGGGTGTAAATGTCTATGATTTAAATAGTGAATTGGGCATAAAAATAAATATGGGGAAAAGAGAAATAATCACCTATAATGACATAGGTAGATTTGGATAAAAATGGAATGTCTAGTAATTACAATTAGGAATTGTAATTGCACTTATGACACGAGGTTAGGTTGCATTAGTGGTGGAAGTCTGCCCGTACCCGACCAGCATATCCAGCAGCCACTAATGTTGAACCCAATGTGAGAGGTCTTAGTGTGCAAATACGAATCGGGCAAAGACACGAGGTTAGACCCAACTGTGGAATAAGACTGCCCGAACCCGACCGACATATCCAGAATCCACACGTTGTAGGCCTAATGTGGAAGGTCTAGCCTATTATAACCATAATTGGACATGGTAATGAATTGGACTACTTAACCTAATTTAATCCATAAGGATTGTATGATTATGAACTTAAGTTAGAAAATGGGATGGGTAGTGGGTGGGTTAAATAAAATAGAGAGGGTGGGTAATATTTACATATAAGCCCACGAACTTAACCCAATAAGGTTATGTAACTAAAGATACCTAGTGGTATACATATGTAACGACCCGGATTTTCAGCCATTGAGTTCTGAATATTTGAAATTGTTTAAATATTTTATTTGAATTATATAAGGAATTTATTTAATAAAACGATATTTAAATGTATAATTTATAATATAATTTAAACTATCGATATTATTATAATTTTGGGACCCTAGCACCTCGTTGGACACGACCGTATTTTTATTTTCGTCTATTAGCAATCCGTAAGTAAATAAAATTGTATGTAGCGGGGTAACATGACTTAAAAGGAAAAATAAAAGGACTTTGGTCATTTTTTCTCTACGCATGGAGCAATTCAAGGCTCCCTCTTCTTTCCATTTCTTTTCCTGTTACTTTTTCCTCCCCTCTTCCTTTCAACTTCTCTCCTTCCTAAATTATTTTCTTGTCATATTTTCTTTCTTGCTTGATAGTTGATATTAGTTTGTTTTAAAAGTGGTGTATATATATATATATATGTGTGTGTGTAGATCCGTGTGTATAAGTGGTAATGTGTGTGGCGGAAGGTGCATATGCATGGACCGTGAGTGAAGGAACAGAATACATGTGCAAGTTTAAATTTATACATATATAGTACATAAGTAACATGACTGGTCACGCATAATATACTATCTAATACACCGTGTTCTTCAAGTTTTCAATTCCGTGCTCCCCACGTTTTCTTCAATTCCGTGTGTACAAAGGTAAGAGATGTTGTGACTGCCAAACTTTCTTCTCCTATATAAATTGGTGTCCACGTTTCCTTCTTGAGACAACAGAAAACGGAAGAAAGAAAAACCCAAATCGTTCTTTTCAAAAGGCCACCGAAATCAACGGAAAATTTATAAATCCCAATTTTAAAAAAATGGTGATTTCGAATTCCTGGCTTGAAAACCCTAGTGCGCTTTTACCCAGTTCGAACGTGAGTGGGTTCGCACCAGTTGTCATCAGCGAAGGCTTGGGTGTTGGCATCACGACGGCGAAGTCAAGGCGGACTCCGGTGATTGATGTGACGTTGGTAAGGGTTGAACAGGTTGCAAATGGTTTGGATGTTCAATTTCGTGAGTTGTCTGTAGGCTTTTGGAGCGGCTAACATTCAAAGGGGAGGTCGAGTACTGGATTTAGGGGATGAGGGTGTGGAGACGTTGAAGGAGAGTGGGATGGTGTCAGTGGATTTCGTGTGGTGTCCTGTTGCCAGAATTGGCAGTAGTGAGAGGAGGAAGGATAACGAAATGGTAAATTATATCGATCTAATGCAGTATTGAATTTTGGAAAGGAAATATATATATATATATATATAATAATAAGTTATAGGAGTGGAAGAGAAAGGGCTCGATGAAGACATTGAGGTATTTTGGGTTGATAGAAGGTGGCGGTGTATCAACCAGTGAAGAAAAAAACAAATGAAAAAAAAAAACTGACGGTGGTAATGGTGAAATTTGTGTTAAACGAAGTGGGAAGTTGCAAGGGGATTACTCACAAAAGAGTGAAGTCTGGGTTTGCTTGAAGTAGGAAATAATTCCTCTTTTAAGGTTGAATTCCCTACAGTTGGTGAACTCTGTGTTTTTAATTGACAAGAATATTGAAAAATGGAAAAATGGGACAGAGATGGTGTTACGAACGAGTAGGAGTACTCGTGAAGGCTGTGACATTTAAGATGGAGAGATTAGGACTAGTAATGTGTTCGGCCTTTCTTTTTCTATGAACAAGGAAAGGAAATTATACAAGGGAACCCAAGCAACTAAATTAATAAAGCTAAGGAGTTAGTATTGGTAATTAAAGTTAATTAATGACCTAAGTAATTATAATATATATATATGTATAACTACAATTATTATGACTATGTTATACGATAACAGAATGTGGCAAAAATAAGAAGCGTTGGGTTGTAACGACGAAATCTACACGATGGAGCTAATGTGACCGAAAATAGAACTACTGAAATTTCGTGATAAGATCAAAGGCCTGTTTGGTTTTAAATCAAAACGAAATCAGAACCGTCGACTGTGAACCAAGATGAGTAAACTCACTAACTCTGCTTCATTTTTTTATATATAAATGAAGTTTTAAATTTATTTATAGTAAATTTATACTGTGAAATGGTGATTTGTTGAATAGTTGATAAAATTGGTTGAAATGGTTGATATGATTACATCGTTGATCAATTATTAGTTCTGATATTTCGTATTCATGTGAAATAATAATATTGATGTTGATTAACGTCTGTTGATGCAGGGAAACAGGTTGGAGGGATCCAACTGGATTCCTCAACATTTTATTACCGTTTTATTTATTTATTGTGATATATGACCGTTTATTGATTTTGTTGTGGTTGAATTACACTGGCTCGATAAATTTTGGTATTTAAATACCGTAAAATATTTTAGGATGTAGAAAAAAGATTTGAGATTTAAAAAGGGAATTATTTCCAAAATAGAAATCAGATTTCAAATGGAAAGAAAATAGAAACTTGTTTAAGTGAATTAAAACAGGAAGTTATTTTTAACGATGTTTATAAATTAAATAAAATATGTATCATAGAATAAAGTAAAATATAAATTCAAGTTGAATTTATATAAGCAAAGTGGTAATCGTTGTTGATACCGATATTTGAAGTGGGAATTGAATGCAATTGTTGTAAAAGAGATTTGAGTAGGAAAATCAGTTTTGAAAGAAACGATGGGTTATATTCCAAAATTGGGATATAAAATTAATTGAGGTAAATCCAAAGAAATTTTAAATAGGAATTCGGCTATGTTGAATTTTACAAATGATTTATGTCTCGAAAGGATATTTATATTTTATTTAACATGAATCTATAATTTATTTTAAATACGTTAAGAGGTTAATATTCAATTAATTCCATGGTTTGCAATAATATATAGAAAGGGATTTATAGAAATCAAATTGAGCTAATTTCAGAAGTTAAAGAATGTATAGCTTGTAAAGACATTTAAAAGAGAACTTGAATTGTTTAAAATAAACGGAAAAGTGTTAATTTAGTAACAGTTCTATAAACAGAGTTTATAAATGAGACAAAATATGATGTGGTTTTAAAAAGATACTCGATAACTAGAAATAGAACAGTAAAGATACTGTTAAATAAAAATCATGTTGATTTGATTAAACGAGTTTAAATTCCTATTAAGAAATGAAATTCATATTTGAAAATGAATAACAGATTGAAAGCAAATGTTTACAGATGGAAATTGTTATAAAGGAATTTGGTAATGATTTGGAAAGAATAAATTCAAAATTTAATTTGGAATTTGAATTAACCTAAAATGTTAGATAAATTCCGAAGTTTGGAATATAAATCGAATATAGATTATTGAGAGAAAGTTATTTATTGGAATTCGTTTATATCGAATTAAGGGAAGTAGTATTTTTACTTTTCGGTTTGAATCAAATTTAATTATTTATCTATTTACTTATTAATTTATTTATCGAAATGAATAAGTACAAGTTATATTTTTATAAACCAAATATTTGGAAATAGCGATTATAACGCTGTTGCTATAATAAATGTTTTATAAATCTAAACAGCGATTTTTAGCGCTGTTGTTATAAAAAATGTTTGATAAATCAAAACAACGATTTTTAGAGTTGTCGTTAAAAAAAATGTTTTGTAAATCTAAACAGCGATTTTAATGCTACCGCTATAATGAATGTTTTATAAATCAAATATTGGGAACAACGATTATAACGCTACCATTACAACCAAATGTTTTCCCATAAAAGGAAGTGGATTCTTATATTGAATCCAAGAGTCGCGTAGGCGATTTTTTGTTCGAAGTTGTGAGCATTGACTATTTCAAAATTAAGAATGTTGTTCCGTTATGGTCTGAGAGGTAATTACACCCCAACTTGATTGACTTCATAATTAACTAAGGAATGGTTAAGGTTCGGTAGTAAAGATTGATTAGGGATCCGATTAGTAAATGAGTAGTTAATGAATTGAGTTATAGCAACGATGTTTATTATGTAACATTGGTTTAACTAAATGAAAAGGTCATGGAAACATTTTCCAAAGTAAATCAGAGGTGGTTTCTATGTATAGAAAATGCAACGATTTGGGATAACTCCAATATTTTTCTGTATATTAGAAATGTTTTTTTTCAAATGTTAATAAAGTATATTTTCTAAAATATAGAAATAAGAATATATGAATATATAGAAATGTTTTCAAATTGGAATAAGAGATATCTTCTCGAATAAAGAAATGATGACGTTGGAAATGTCTCCCAAGAATCAAGATTGAGATTTGAAAAGGATATGGAAGATTGAAAATGGAATTTAGAATCGATAATATAATAGGGAATTAATATAAAAAGGGGCCAGTGTTGTTGATGCTTTATTGGCATGATTTCCAATTGGAAATAGGACCGTTGATTGTATGGATGTTTCTTTGATAGTTAAATCACCGACTATCAAAGTTTTGATTTATTTTATACCTCCGTTGTCAATATGGAGAGACCCGGATCAGATTTAATATCTGAAAACCACTCTGTATTGGTATAAGCGTACATATCAACTTACGCTAAAGATAAATTGAAGACGGAGTAAAATGCAAGGGTTGTTCTGTTAACCCTAGGTAGAAATTGCTCAAGATGGATTAATAGAACGGTGCCTTCGGTTTGTCCAGACCCAGGACAACTTGTATGGACGAGTGTCGGACAGAGTATTTCCAAAGGGATTACGAATGTTGATTCCTTCAAACGTACGAAGTAGGTGGCAAAGAAGGGAAACTTCTTTAGCCTAACAATCTAAGTATTTTTGTGGGAATCAATTAGTGATTTCCGATGGATCTGACGATGTGGCATTCAAAGTGAATGGTGGCCAGATGTTCGAGAAGATAATTCAAACCTCAAGCCTCACAACCGGGAATTTGACAAAAATCGGGCAGGCAGCATGACTATGTGGGTCGCTCCCATTAGGATGTATAATCACCTATCTAGAGAAATTTCATTTGCTTCTTTAATCTATCAATGCTGTCCCTTACGGGAAACGGTTGCTAATCCCAACCGTTGGTGATATACATTCGATACACTGAAGCGAAATGAGTGGTCGGTCATGTGTGGGCTGGGTTGCAAGACGTTCTTGTTGAACCCCAGTGTATCCCTCTAGAATACACTGATCGGAACGTGGTTCCATACCTTGTCATGTTGGAAATCCATACTCCAATAAGCGCCCTACGGTTTTTGATTTTATATTATATATGGAGCGTGAGATGCAAGCGTTCCGCTAGATTCTATTTATTTAATGTAGACATTAGTATAATATCACCAGATTTTGATATCTAAAATATTTTGGGTTATCGTAAGGTAAAAACCATCCGTGTTTATGTGTGGATTGGTCTTACGATTATCATTTCTTTCGAAAGGATTTTTAAATTAAACAAATGGTTGGAGTTTACTCACACCAGTCCCATGACTGACCCAGAGTTTATTTTGTTTGTTTTCCCTAAACTCTTGGGTGCCCAAATTTGTATGGGCAGTCAAGTAGACGGGATTTTACAGATTCACTTGGAGGAGTTTGAAGCAGGAGGCTCCATCAGTTAGCTATAGACTATCATAAATTTCCGCTGTGTATTATGTTCGTATCTGGAAACAAGTGTTTATAACTGTTCTAGGAATAGCTGTTGTGCTCTGATGATGGTATGTATATAAAGTTACTGAATTGTATTTCAAAGTTTATGTTTCTAATATATTTTATTCGTTCCGCTGTGAGTTTGTTATCTTCGTTTTCTTCTATTCTAATATATCTTTTTTTCTATTTCTCATGCTCTAACTTTTTCTAATAATGATTCGTATTTCTGTGCAATTTGGGTTGGACGTGTGGTGTTATTAGTCGACTCAAAGAGTACGGAAATTTGGGCCATTACATTTGGTATCAGAGCTGAATGTTGAGTAGTAACCTTGGCTCTGTGGCGTAACTCAATAGAGATGGGGTTAGTTATACCTTAGCTTGAGTTTGAGTGTATATATATGAGTGCGTATTTGTAGATTTGATATAAAATTGTTTTATATTGTATTGACTGGTTTGTTGAGTTGTTTATGAATTCTGGTCGATACAGGATGTACAACTGTATCGATCGGTGTTTCTAAACTCTCGAACAAAGCAATTTGATACAATATTGTTTTAAAATGGGTAAATGAAAAAATATTTGCCCGAAAATTTATTTTGATATAAAAAGAATAATTTCTGAATTATTACATATGAATGTGTTGATTTTTATTACAATCAAATGAAGTAGATTTGGTGACTTATAATTGAATATGATTTGTATATGAATAATATATACAAATGAGAAAATTTGAAATTGAATCAAAACCAGAATATGGAGTTTGAATCCCAGAAGTTAAAGAATATTTATGAAGTGTTTTGAAATTAATTAAGAAATATTTTGAAAGGATTTGAATAAAAAATTGTTTTAAATGGATGTTGAAATTTTTAAAGCGCTATAATCTGTTGTATATAACGGTGTTGTATACACAATTATATGATTTTTGTTTGATGATAACAAACAAGTATATATTATTTTGAAAGTGTTTGTTATTGTACTGTTATATCACATTACAGACAGAAATATAATATTTATATTTAAACAGAATGCATCTATACAGAAACTCAAATATCTACACAGTATTTTGGTTAAATATAATATTTTATTTCAAATATTCAAACAGTACAATTATTTATAACTCCACTATTTGAACACATTACATCTCATATACATTCACAGAATATAGTCCTGTAAATTCTCTAAATTTTTCATACATACATTCAGTTACACTCAATCTCATTTGTACATTTCACTTATATCACTTTGACATAATGTTTATCCACTGTCTTCTATCTCTCCAGCCTCCTAGTCAGTCAGTAATGTCATTTCAGTCTTCACTGCTCACAGCCAGTCCAGTCATCTTCTTGCTTACCTGTCATATATGGAAACACACACACACAGTATCTTGAACAGAAATAATTTCTAAATTCTAGCAGATATAATTTTTAATTTTGAAAATTTTGTTTGCCTCAGTTTTCTGGTGTGTTTCTCATCATTTTTTCTGACTTGATCTGATTTGTTAATCCGACTGTGTCTAGATAGTTTATATATATAGTACAGGGACAGAAAAAGAGTCTGATGGCTGCATGTACACACGTGCATGCATATACACGTGTGCACTGCCTCGCCGATCAGTGTGCACCTGAGGAGTAGCCACGTGGACCTGCTCGACTCAGTGCACAATCAACAGTGGGACAGCTCAAAACAAAATGTACAAGTCAAAATCCAACTAGCAAAGAACATGGTCAAGACAGCTCAACAAAACAGCCCAAGTGTCGAGCAATGCAAATTCAAGTCAGAAACAAAGCAATTCATAAACATAAATACTTTCAGCAAACACATGCTCAAATGGGTTCAAGTGAACATTTCAAGCAAGCACAGTGGAGCAAGTTCAAGTGCACACAGTAAAAGACAAAAGTATGGTTCATGTGATCATTATAAATTGTGCAACAACATGATGCAACAGCAAGGTGCAAGTGTGTACAAGCTAGTGACATAGCAGCATGATGAAGCATGTATCAAGCTCATGATGCAACTGGAAGAATGGTCAAGTCAGTAAGCAAGTATGCCAAATGAAAGTACTAAAGTGATGCAGCAACACAACAGGTTCAGCATATCAACATAATGGAGACATGGTGATGTTCAATGGACATGGCAGCAACATCATAGCCTATACAGCAATTACAAGGAGTAGCATGTAGAAGACAAGAAAACTCAGAGGACCAGGGGATACATGCAAGCATGTACAAGTTAAAGTGTTGCATCAGGTTCAAGACAGTGATGTGCAAGATGAACAAGCAAACATGGCAGATCAGTTTTTTTTTGTACGGGAGCACAAGCATGAGCAAGTGGACAAAGCAACAATGATCAATATACAATGATGTTTCAATTCATAGCAGTAAAGCAAAATAAGTGGTCAAACCAGCATGTGCAACACAAGTGTACAAGACACAAAGAACATGAAAACAGAGGTATCAAAACAAGTGCATGAATATATACATATATATATATATATATATATATATATGATAACAGTATACAAACAAGTGCAAAAATAGTAAATGAATTTCAGCATTCAAGATTTTCCAGTGTTGGACAAATTTTTTTTGGCAAGAAAACATGTGATATAAGAAACATGAAGTATAAATTGTGATATCTCTATGGCAAAAATCAGAATTCATAATTTCCAGAAATACATGTGAAACATTCAAGGCAGACTTATATAAAGGTAATTTCTTTTGGGCCAGATAATCGAATTGCAAAGTACCACATTTATGTCATCAGTAAATCACATGAAGTTTTTTTTGGAAAGTTTAAAATGATTCCTGGAACGGTGTTGATGATTTCTAAAAGCCAGGAAGTCAATCAGAGATCAAATTGTTTTTAGGCAAGATATCATTTTCAAATTTATTCAGCAATTCAATACCGAGTATGCTTTGCAAATAAAGAGAAAATCAGCTTCATAATTTTGGCAAAGAAATTTAGCAAGAAAAATTCAGCACGTTTATATATGGCAAAGTATTCTACAAATCATAATGTTTATTTCCTGAAATAAACGAGTCAAGTTGTTGGACAAAACCATTCAAATCAATTTCGAGGTTTTGTTTCCAGAATTGCAAATTGTCAAAGACCAGAAAATCACAGTTGTTTTTCAAGACAGAGCCAAAATCAGTACCACACATTCATCAATTCAAAGACATGGATGTCAAAAAGAGAACCATTTAAATCAATGCAAATCAGGGAACTTTTTCAATCGGGTAAAGGAAACCGCACAAATCAGGGAGCAAATCAATCGAGCCAATAAGTGAAATCAGGAATTTTTTTTTTAAGGTTTGTATTACCCTATATTTACTACCAATTCATTCCAGGTTCATCAATGAACACACACAAGAATCTCATCAAAATCAAGGCGAGCAAAAGATGAAAGCACCGCAACAAATCAGGCTAAGTCATCTAAACGAAATCAGAGCTTAATTAAAGGATTTCTAAATCCTATAAACACAACCATTCATCACTGGCAAGCAACCATCGAAAACTAACATCAAAAATCAGAGTATAATCAAAAGAAAAACTCAGAGAAAACTCACAAGCTTTACCATCTGTTTTCGATCGCAGAAAAATCCCAAATCGAAGAGAGTCAAGCCTCAAAGCTTTTGAAGCCATCGGAGAATCACTTTTATCAAGCAATCGATCAGTGATTGGGAGAAATTTCAGAAATCCTAGATATTCTTTTTCGCAGCCGCCATTTCCAAGTTCCAGAGGAAAAGAGAAAAAGCATCGGGCTAATTAGAAAGGGAATGGGCCGGCCGACCTTCATTGGTTAAGCCATGTTTTTTGAAGACAAAAGGGGATGACCCTTCTATGTTTAACTCCTAGGTTTTTTCTTTTCTTGTTTTAGTTTTAATTTGTTTTTTTTTTGTATTGTTGTAAAACCGTCCAAACAGTTCTGTCTAGAGTCTGTAAAAATTCTAGAATTCTGGTTATAACTAGGGGAATCTAATCGAGGGGATATCGATTATTCTTGGGTTTTGAGCGTAGAGTTAGAATAGGCGCGAGAGTCGCGTGTGTACATGGTATTGTATGCGGGATCTGTTCTATCATCTAGTAGAAACCTTAGGAATGCAGCAGTAGGTAGGGTTTTGCCGAAGCTGGGTATTTCTTGTGTCATTTAATTTTTGCATTTCTATTTCTGCTATTATTTGTGATCTCTGTATTTTTAATATCTCGCGAATAATTGTGATAAACCCTATTCACCCCCCCTCTAGGGTTAATCTTGATCCAACATAATCACTTCAGTCGCTAGAAAATAATTCAGATGATGATGGCCACATCATTTGTATCTATTTTCGAGTTTCTAAGTGATGAATTGCTACCATAGGAAGATTTTTAACAAAATTGGGTTGAGAAATGAATTACTTTGAGAATTCAAAAGTTTTGAATTTATTATGGTTGTATATATGTATAAATATGTATGATTTCAAACTGATTTGAAATAAAATCGGAGATTTGAATTCTGAAATTAAAATTTAACTTGTATAAGTTGAATAGACTGAAATGGTAAAAATGTACCAAATGAATTAAAATTTATCTTAAAGTTAAACAAATTTGGACTGGATTAGAGATAATCCAGAATGAAATTAAACAAAGTGAAATGCTTGAAACTGGAATTAATAAAGTGAACTCGGCTTATGTATAAACAAGTTGAATATATATTGGTTGTTGTTGTTTGGAATTAAACTGGGATGGAATTGAACTCAAGCAGAATAATTGGATTGATTTTTGAGAATAGAACTCAGTTTGGATTAGTGAATAGAAGTGAACTAATCAGAAAGTTAAAGACTGAAGGTTGGATTGATTTGAAACCGATTGGAAATATGTATGTATGTTGAGCAGATATTGAATAGAAGCAAGTGCAAGAGATAGAATTTCTTCCCGACAAAAAGGTACATGTTTGCAATATTATTTGGGTTTGATGGTTTTATGAGCCTATGGGGAAAGCCGCTTGGCTTTTTGATTTCTTTTGAATTGGAGAACGCCTAGAAAGGCGAGTTATGATTGAACCATTGAGTCAAGCAAAGGAGATACTGCCGAATTTTTTCGGAATTTAAGATGTTAGAAAATTTTCAAAATTTTTGTAAATTTCGATAACAAGAAATTAATATTTTAATTGGAAAAATTTCGTTCGATTGAAATAGAAACAAAAAGGATTTTTGGACCTAGTTAATAGGATATGTAGCATCTTTTCCTACCTTAGCAATTTCGAGGATGAAATTATTTTAAGGGGGTAGGAATGTAACGACCCGGATTTTCAGCCGTTGAGTTCTGAATATTTAAAATTGTTTAAATATTTTATTTGAATTATATAAGGAATTTATTTAATAAAACGATATTTAAACTTATAATTTATAATATAATTTAAACTACCGATATTATTATATTTTTGGGACCCTGGCACCTCGCTGGACACGACCGTATTTTTATTTACGTCTATAAGCAATCCGTAATTAAATAAAATTGTATGTAGCGGGGTAACATGACTTAAAAGGAAAAATAAAAGGACTTTGGTCAGTTTTTTCTCTACGCATGGAGCAATTCAAGGCTCCCTCTTCTTTCCATTTCTTTTCCTGTTACTTTTTCCTCCCCTCTTCCTTTCAACTTCTCTCCTTCCTAAATTATTTTCTTGCCATATTTTCTTTCTTGCTTGATAGTTGATATTAGTGCGTTCTAAAAGTGGGGTGTGTGTGTGTGTATATATATATATATATATATATATATATATGTGTGTGTGTGTGTGTGTGTGTGTGTGTGTGTGTGTGTGTAGATCTGTGTGTATAAGTGGTAATGTGTGTGGCGGAAGGTGCATATGCGTGGACCGTGAGTGAAGGAACAGAATATATGCGCAAGTTTAAAATTATACATATATAGTACATAAGTAACATGACTGGTCACGCATAATATACTATCTAATACACCGTGTTCTTCACGTTTTCAAGTCCGTGCTCCCCACGTTTTCTTCAATTCTGTGTGTACAAAGGTAAGAGATGTCGTGACTGTCAAACTTTCTTCTCCTATATAAACTGGTGTCCGCGTTTCCTTCTTGAGACAACAGAAAACGAAAGAAAGAAAAACCCAAATCGTTCTTTTCAAAAGGCCACCGAAATCAACAGAAAATTTATAAATCCCAATCTTAAAAAAATGGTGATTTCGAATTCCTGGCTTGAAAATCCTAGTGCGCTTTTACCCAGTTCGAATGTGAATGGGTTCGCACTAGTTGTCATCAGCGAAGGCTTGGGTGGCGGCTTCACGACGGTGAAGTCAAGACGAACTCTGGTGATTGATGTGACGTTAGTAAGGGTTGAACGGGTTGTAAATGGTTTGGATGTTCAATTTCGTGAGCTATCTGTAGGCTTTTGGAGTGGCTAACATTAAAAGGGGAGGTCGAGTACTGGATTTAGGGGATGAGGGTGTGGAGACGTTGAAGGAGAGTGGGATGGTGTTAGTGGATTTCGGGTGGCGTCCTGTAGCCAGAATTGGCAGTAGCGAGAGGAGGAAGGATAACGAAATGGTAAATTATATCGATCCAATGCAGTATTGAATTTTGGAAAGGAAATATATATATATATAATAATAAGTTATAGGAGTGGAAGAGAAAGGGCTCGATGAAGACATTGAGGTATTTTGGGTTGATAGAAGGTGGCGGTGTATCAACCAGTGAAGAAAAAAACAAATGAAAAAAAAACTGACGGTGATAATGGTGAAATTTGTGTTAAACGAAGTGGGAAGTTGCAAGGGGATTACTCATGAAAGTGTGAAGTCTGGGTTTGCTTGAAGTAGGAAATAATTCCTCTTTTAAGGTTGAATTCCCTACAGTTGGTGAACTCTGTGTTTTTAATTGACAAGAATATTGAAAAAAGGAAAATTGGGACAGAGATGGTGTTACGAACGAGTAGGAGTACTCGTGAAGGCTGTGACATTTAAGATGGAGAGATTAGAACTAGTAATGTGTTCGGTCTTTCTTTTTCTACGAACAAGGAAAGGAAATTATACAAGGGAACCCAAGCAACTAAATTAATAAAGCTAAGGAGTTAGTATTGGTAATTAAAGTTAATTAATGACCTAAGTAATTATAATATATATATATATGTATAACTGCAATTATTATGACTATGTTATACGATAACAGAATGTGGCAAAAATAAGAAGCGTTGGGTCGTAACGACGAAATCTACACTATGGAGCTAATGTGACTGAAAATAGAACTACTGAAATTTCGTGATAAGATCAAAGGCTTGTTTGGTTTTAAATCAAAACGAAATCAGAACCGTCGACTGTGAACCAAGATGAGTAAACTCACTAACTTTGCTTCATTTTTTTTTTTTATATATAAACGAAGTTTTAAATTTATTTATAGTAATTTTATACTGTGAAATGGTGATTTGTTGAATAGTTGATAAAATTGGTTGAAATGGTTGATATGATTACATCGTTGATCAATTATTAGTTCTGATATTTCGTATTCATGTGAAATAATAATATTGATGTTGATTAACATCAGTTGATGTAGGGAAATAGGTTGGAGGGATCCAACTGGATTCCTCAACATTTTATTACCGTTATATTTATTTATTGTGATATATGATGTGATATATGACCGTTTATTGATTTTGTTGTGGTTGAATTACACTGGCCTGATAAATTTTGGTGTTTAAATACCGTAAAATATTTTAGGATGTAGAAAAGAGATTTGAGATTTAAAAAGGGAATTATTTCCAAAATATAAATTATATTTCAAATGGAAAGAAAATAGAAACTTGTTTAAGTGAATTAAAACAGGAAACTGTTTATAACGATGTTTATAAATTAAATAAAATATGTATCATAGAATAAAGTAAAATATAAATTCAAGTTGAATTTATATAAGCAAAGTGGTAATCGGTGTTGATATCGATATTTGAAGTGGGATTTAAATGCAATAGTTGTAAAAGAGATTTGAGTGGGAAAATCGGTTTCGAAAGAAACGATGGGTTAAATTCCAAAATTGGGATATAAAATTAATTGAGGTAAATCCAATGAAATTTTAAATAGGAATTCGGCTATGTCGAATTTTACAAATGATTTATGTCTCGAAAGGATATTTATATGTTATTTAACATGAATCTATAATTTATTATAAATACGTTAAGAGGTTAATATTCAATTAATTCTATGGTTTGCAATAATATATAGAAAGGGATTTATAGAAATCAAATTGAGTTAATTTCAGAAGTTAAAGAATGTATAGCTTGTAAAGACATTTAAATGAGAACTTGAATTGTTTAAAATAAATGGAAAAGTGTTAATTTAGTAATAGTTCTATAAATAGAGTTTATAAATGAGACGGAATATGATGTGGTTTTAAAAAGATACTCGATAACTAGAAGTAGAACAGTAAAGATACTGATAAATAAAAATCAAGTTGATTTGAATAAACGAGTTTAAATTCCTATTAAGAAATGAAATTCATATTTGAAAATGAATAATAGTTTGAAAGAAAATGTTTACAGATGGAAATTATTATAAAGGAATTTGGTAATGATTTGGAAATAATAAATTCAAAATTTAATTTGGAATTTGAATTAACCTGAAATGTTAGATAAATTACGAAGTTCAGAATATAAATCGAATATGGATTATTGATAGAAAGTTATTTATTGGAATTCGATTATATCGAATTAAGGGAAGTAGTATTTTTACTTTCCGGTTTGAATCAAATTTAAGTATTTATCTATTTACTTATTAATTTATTTATGGAAATGAATAAGTACAAGTTATATTTTTATAAACCAAATATTTGGAAACTGCGATTATAACGCTGTTGCTATAACAAATGTTTTGTAAATCTAAACAGCGATTATTAGCGTTGTTGTTATAAAAAATGTTTGGTAAATCTAAACAGCCATTTTTAGCGCTGTCGTTAAAATAAATGGTTTGTAAATCTAAACAGCGATTTTAATGCTACCGCTATAATGAATGTTTTATAAATCAAATACTGGGAAACAATGATTATAACGCTACCGTTACAACCAAATGTTTTCCCATAAAAGGAAGTGGATTCTTAGATTGAATCCGAAAGTCGCGTAGGTGATGTTTTGTTCGAAGTTGTGAGCTTTGACTGTTTCAAAGTTAAGAATGTTGTTCAGTTAAGGTCTGAGAGGTAATTATACCCTAACTTGATTGACTTCATAATTAACTAAGGAATGGTTAAGGTTTTGTAGTAAATATTGATTAGGGATCCGATTAGTAAATGAATAGTTAATGAATTGAGTTATAGTAACGATGTTTATTATGTAACATGGGTTTAACTAAACGAAAAGGTCATGGAAACATTTTCCAAAGTAAATCAGAGGTGGCTTCTAAGTATAGAAAATGCTATGATTTGGGATAATTCCAATATTTTTCTATATATTGGAAATGTTTTTTTCCAATGTTAATAAAGTATATTTTCTAAAATATAGAAATAAGAATATATGAATATATAGAAATGTTTTCAAATTGGAATAAGAGATATCTTCTCGAATAAAGAAATGATGACGTTGGAAATGTCTCCCAAGAATCGAGATTCAGATTTGAAAAGGATATGGAAGATTGAAAATGGAATTTAGAATCGATAATATAATAGGGAATTAATATAAAAAGGGGCCAGTGTTGTTGATGCTTGATCGGTACGATTTCCAATTGGAAATAGGACCGTTGATTGTATGGATGTTTCTTTGATAGTTAAATCACCAACTATCGAAGTTTTGATTTATTTTATACCTCTGTTGTCAACATGGAGAGACCGGGATCAGATTTAATATCTGAAAACCACTTTATATTGGTATAAGCGTACATATCAACTTACGCTGAAGATAAATTGAAGACGGAGTAAAATGCAAGGGATGTTCTGTTAACCCTAGGTAGAAATTGCTCAAGATGGATTAATATAACGGTGCCTTCGGTTTGTCCAGACCCAGGACAACTTGTATAGACGAGTGTCAAACAGAGTATTTCCAAAGGGATTACGTATGTTGATTCCTTCAAACGTACGAAGTTGGTGGCAAAGAAGGGAAGCTTCTTTAGCCTAACAATCTAAGTATTTTTGTGGGAATCAATTAGTGATTTTTGATGGATCTGACGATGTGGCATTCAAAGTGAATGGTGGCCAGATGTTCTGGAAGATAATTCAAACCTCAAGCCTCACAACCGGGAATTTGACAAAAATCGGGCAGGCAGCATGACTATGTGGGTCGCTCCCATTAGGATGTATAATCACTTATCTAGAGAAATTTCATTTGCTTCTTTAATCTATCAATGTTGTCCCTTTCGGGAAACGGTTGCTGATCCCAACCGTTGGTGATATACATTCGATACACTGAAGCGAAATGAGTGGTCGATCATGTGTGGGCCGGGTTGCAAGACGTTCTTGTCGAACCCTAGTGTATCCCTTTAGAGTACACTGATCAGAAGGTGGTTCCATACCTTGTCATGTTGGAAATCCAAACTCCAATAAGCGCCCTGCGGTTTTTGATTTTATATTATATATGGAGCATGAGATGCAAGCATTCCGCTATATTTTATTTATTTAATGTAGACATTAGTATAATATCACCAGATTTTGATATCGAAAATATTTTGGGTTATCGTAAGGTAAAAACCATCTGTGTTTATGTGTGGATCAGTCTAACGATTATCATTTCTTTCGAAAGGATTTTTAAAATTAAACAAATGGTTGGAGTTTACTCACACCAGTCCCGTGACTGACCCAGAGTTTATTTTGTTTGTTTTCCCTGAACTCTTGGGTGCCCAAATTTGTATGGGCAGTCAAGTAGATGGGATTTTACAGATTCACTTGGAGGAGTTTGAAGCAGGAGGCTCCACCAGTTAGTTATAGACTAACATATTTTTCCGCTGTGTATTAAGTTCGTATCTGGAAACAGGTGTTTATAACTGTTCCAGGAATAGCTGTTGTGCTCTGATGATGGTATGTATATAAAGTTACTAAATTGTATTTCAAAGTTTATGTTTCTAATATATTTTATTCATTCCACTGTGAGTTTGTGATCTTTGTTTTCTTCTATTCTAATATATATTTCTTTCTATTTCTCATCCTCTAACATCTTTCTAATAATGATTTGTATTTCTGTGCAATTTGGGTTGGACGTGTGGTGTTATTAGTCGACTCAAAGAGTACGGAAATTCGGGCCATTACAACATAACCGGTGGAAAATATAATAAAGTTATGTAATTAAAGACACCTTATAGGGTAAGCATAACTTGTAGAAATGATAGAATTAGATATGTGTAATAATCTGCTAAGTAAACAATGGCAAGTTGTAGTGGCGGTGTGAATTGAATTTATGATTAAATGAGAAAGAATGAGGAAAACTTGTAAAATAAATAAGTTATATTTAATCATAAATGAAGTGACATGTTAATTAGGAAACATGTGAATTGAGATATACTTAATAACATATTAAGGAGAACATGTTATTGTAATGATGTAACCAAGCAAGAATATGAAATAGATTGTGGATTACAGACCTTGGGCCACAATCTAGAGAATCGCATGTTGTGGGCTTACTCATAAACTTAAATGGATTAATTTATATGATTGAAATTAATAAGCAAGAAGAACTTGGTAGATTGGAATAAGAACTAAATATGAACGGAAATAACCAAGTTAAATGGGAACCGGGTGAGGTAAGGCAAGCGCGTAAAAGAATGTTTAGACATAGGGTCTAACAAAATATTAAAGAAAGGCGCTTGGACCAGTCCGTACGTTTATGGGTGAATAACCTAACGGGGTAGATCATCGAGGTGTTTTAAGACACGAGGGGGGCGCACATTCATCTGATTGTTATGACGGCTCCAAAGGATTGGAAGGGGAAGCATGTGGCTTCCTGAAGTACGTAAGGTGCTCCTAGTAGTCCTCTGTGTGGTGACAGATGTCTTAGGCTGTACTCGCAGAGGTTGGGTCTGCGCGTAACTACTAGGTGGTGGGCCTTGACTACAGATGTAGCTATGCTGTCAGAATGCTATGACGAAGTGACACTAGGGTGATTGGACGGTTGCGTCACAAGGAGGTAGAGAGGGTCACGACCAACAAGGATAGTAGACCGTCGGATATCCGTCATCGACAGCCAGCGGGATGCAAAAGACTAGAGCTAAACCCAAGATACCATTTCACCTTTCACTATCGAGGTACGGGGTTGAGGGTAGACGCCACATGGATGTTTAGTTTGGTTGTTATTAGAGGCGGTCGCTTAGCTCTTGTAGTCTTTAATAGTTGAGGGAGGGGCCATATCCACCACGAAAACAGACCCTAGGTATATCTGTATATAGAGGCTCTTTAAAGACGGACCTGTACAGACATGGAAAAGCCCCCGACCAAGTTCCGTGTTTCTTGTATCGCCTTGCCATGGAACTCGGTGCACATTAGAGGACGTGCAATTGAGGCATTGAGTTACAATTACAGTACATACGTGGGACAATTAAGATACATGCATATCTGCTCTGGGTGGTGTATCGTAGACTAGAGGGCATTATTCCGATAAGGAATCTGATTCGATCGATGGTGGCAGTCCATATTCTTACGTAATGATAGATATATGCAGAACGTAACATTTTATATAAAGATCCGTACATCACTTCGGCGTAGGATGAGGGACGGCGTTCATTACGGTGGAGACCGTGCGAGTAGGGTACCATGGGGTGTATCTCAATATTGAGAGATAGCTACATATATTGTATTAGGTGAATCCATGGATAAGTAAATGGGTACGATGCTCGTATAAGTCTAGAGTGCTATTAACCCAATTAACCTAATAATCAAGAAAATGTAATGGAACAGTATTAGTAGAGATCATTCTACTTTTTATATACTAGTATCTGCGCGGTGCAGAGAAATGTATTTAAGAAGCGCAATAAATCATGTTCATGTTATCTTGCTCAGTTCACACTTGTTACTGTTACTGTTATCTTGTTCTTCCAGTTTTATATATACCCGCCATTATACTTTTGTTTATTTATATTTAAAGGTAATTGGACATGCCAGACTTTATGTCTGATGCCTTTTGTTTCTCTTCTCTCTCTTCCGTTTCCCCCCAGGTTCTCAGGGTGGACGTGCTTAGAATTGATTTGAATTCTTTTAGCTTAACTTGAATTTTGGATATAGATGTATCTCTTTGACTTCTGGTCAACTCACTTATGGCTTCACAGGGAAATATGGTTTTATGCTTTTGTACTCTGATATTTTTGGCAAGACAGACTATTAATGTAATTAGTTACTTATGATGTAAACTCAGTATGTAGGACCACGATGTTTTGATTTAAATAAAGTTATTTTCAAAGTTTTTAATTCCGCTGCTATTTTACATGTCTGTCTTGTGCTATTATGTTCTTATTTACCTATAACGCTTCACGGAACTTAATGCATTCCCTTAGTGAGTGACATTATCGGACGTGGGGTGTCACATTTGGTATCAGAGTATATGGTTATAAGATCGGATAAAATACTTTGAAAATGGTTATCAAAAAGGTCTAAAAAATAAAGTATTTTAAAATAAAAAGCCTGTTTTTGAAAAACATATTCCCAAAGCCATAAATATCTTCTTGATTCTCCGCTTGATTCCTTTTCCTTTTTGTTTGGGGAACCATTTCTTCCCGAAAGGGTATCCCTATTTCGGCATGGTTCCATAGGCATGTCAAAACTATGGTACATGTCGAAGGGCAAAGAAGTGCCCAACCTCCATCTGTAACCACAATAGTTTCACCTGCGGCTTATTTCTTTCAAGCCATGTAAGAATTTCCGTGCGATGGAGGCAACTTTCAAGGGACTAGTTAGCATATGGCAAAAAGGAGAATATGCGAGTTGGGGCTTAGAAGCGCAACCTAAACATGAAAGAAAATGATGGCTTAAGAAGGAAATATAGATGAAAGAAGAAACAAGGAAATACCATATGTTCGGAACGGTGGATCATCTGAAAAGGATTGCAGAAAGAGGAAAGGCGTCGTTACCACATTGGTAAGGCGGGACGCCTTACTAAGGATTGCCCAAAGAGACAAGGACAAGGCCATAGGGCATGAACTTCTAGGGGGCAAGCTAATGTTCTCATGGCTGGTTGATAGGATAGGGGTAGGAAAGTTTCCATCGAAGGATTGATTTCTATTTCTGATCATCCTATTAGGATTCTATTTCTGACGCTTCACATTCTTTTATATTTGATCCTTTAGTTGAGTCTCTGCACTTAGATACTAGTATGGTTTTGGATCCCGTTATTGCCTCAAACCACAGTGGAGGTACGACTCATTTATCGATGATTTATCAGGGATTGAGAATCTCTATGTTAGGTGTCAAGTTTGATTGCGACGCATATGTTCTTGATTTCATAAGATACAGTTTGATTCTAGGACGGATGGGTTAACCATATATGGGGTAACACCCCACGTCCATTAATGTCACTCACAAACGGAATGCATTAACTTCTATGGAGCGTTTTAAGTAAGTATAGAACAGAAACTTAACAACAAGACAAATATAAACAGTACTTAAAGTTTTAAAACTTTATTTCATTGCAGCGGAAAACACATATGTTTGATTACATCATCAAAAACCAGAGTCAAAGTACATAATATCCATCTTGACTACCAAAAGTACATAAATTGAAAGACATAATCCCCAATACAAAATAGCCATAAATAAAAGAGAAGCTGAACTTTACTTCAGCGATCCAAGCAATCTTCTAAAAGCAGAGAAACGGCAGTCCAAAATCAAGCTCCACTGGTGCTAGTTCCAACCTGAGCACCTGGGGGGGAGGAAGAAAAGAGGAGGAAACAAAGGGGGTCAGACTAATGTCTGGCGAGTGCGATAACTTTAACAATATAATTAACAAAGTAACTAGGCTAAGGCGTAAGTTGGAAAATAAGTAAATGACCATGAACCATTGAGTATGGCAGAGTAAATAAGGAAATAAGATGAACAACGATATCGTTAAAGCGCCCCTAAACCACTATAAGACAATTACTAAACTACACCAACACAATAGGATAATTACTATACTGCACCACCACTAGTCACCCTAAGGTTGATCTCGCCTACAGACTTAATAATGATATTGGTAGTTCCGTGCACCCCTAGCTGCCTTCATAGGTGCCGCCTACCCCTATCTCCACTGGGTGTACCCACTACCCCCAAGAGATCGGCTCCTTAACTCGTAGATACCCGTGCTGGCCCTACAGTGGGGTGTATCACTCCCCAAAGTGGCAACCCGATACCACCAACGATGCACGACTTATACCTACATGATGCAACAACGTCTTACCTACCAGCCCGGGCCCACACACGCATATGAACTCGTTGGACTTGCATTGCCACCGCTAACCCGTTTTGTCCTCTTACAGTCAAGCCCAGTATGCGTGTCCCGTCCTCGACTTGGGTCGAGCCCACAAAGATACATATGGGTTACTGGTTGAAATGGGCCCCCATTACTTGACACAAGCTATCCACCTAATCTTGGTCCCCTCTAGTACATCCCACTTAACCCACTTCTTATTCATGTTTCAATTACATGTTTCAATTTTGGTTAAGTGTTTCTAATCGTATTTCCAAATGCCATCCAAGGCACCCACTTAACCCCCTCATGTCCCACTACATGTTTATCTGGTTAAGTGTTTCTTAATTCATTAAGACCGTAACCTCATAAAGACCTCTCACATTAGACTGGCATTTGTGGCAGCTGGATTTGCCGGGTGGGTCCGGGCAGTCTTACACCACAAAAGAGCCTAACTTCGTGTCTTTACAATTGTCACGTATTTAATTTATGTCTAAGACCTCTCACATTAGACTGGCATTTGTGGCAGCTGGATTTGCCGGGCGGGTCCGGGCAGTCTTACACCACCAAAGAGCCTAACCTCGTGTCTTAGACAATTAATTACTCCTAATTAATCATTCCCCAATTTGAATTACTTTCCCTGTTCAAATTATCAATCAATTCCAAATTTAATGATGTCCATAATTGACTCAATTATGTCCATCTATTTATGGTATGTAAAATCATACCAATTTTCATCACAAATTTATTTTATGCCTTTTAAGGCATTTATGCCAATTAAATCTTTTTAATATTATCCCCTTTACCCCACGTTGTACGGTTGTTCGTTTAACGTAAAATATACGTTAGACTCGAATAGTCTAACTCATGGAATAAAGAGAAAACATCACAATATACACATAATTAAAACATAGGGGTGAACTTGCATGTGTGAATGATGTTCTACATCTAAAACTTGCATAGGCCAAAGTTACAACTTGCATAAACAACATATGTCATGGATCCAAATCTAAAGGTGTGAACTTGTTGAGATAATGGTCACAAACTTGCATAAATCATGTATGTCATAGATCTACATCTAAAGGTGTAAACTTGCATAGGAAATAACCCTAAACTTGCATAACATGATTCATATCCCAAACTCATATATTTATATAAACTTGCATATGTGATTTATGCATCACAACAATGGTGTAAACTTGCATCTAACATGTAAATTATCATGTAGAATTTATCATATAACTCACACATGTCATAGCCTAACTTTAGATCTAAAATTGATGTCACGCAACATGTAAGGTTATACTAACTTGCCTATGATTCTTGTCTAAATCAATATCTAAACTTGCATACATACCTGTGATCTATCATATGAATCAACATAACCAAACTAGCATATGAACAACAAGATGATTTGATTATACATAAGCCAAATCATAGAATTACAACCTAGGTGATAGTATTACATCATAAATGATAGCATCACAACATAACGTCATAGAGATTTCAACACAATTCTACAACATAATTACAACATGCGATCAATAATTCACATCACATCCATACAATCCGCATCATAACTTAATCCAATTAAATTGCTAATTATTTTATTAAAATTATCGAACTCACAACTCAAAAGCAGTCTTGAGTTCTGAATTCTGATTTCTGAAGTTGTATTAGCTTTCCTTTGAAGAAGATTCGTTGTTAGGGTTGAATAGAACTGATTTGATTTGCTGTTCTTCCTCTCTAATTGGTGGCGGCTACTCTAGGGTTCAAGATGACAGCATGACGGCCATAGTTTCAGTTTTAATTCTGATTTAGGGTTTGAGTCTATGGGTCTTTTTATAGAGTTTTGAATTAATTTAAGCCGTCGGATGATCTTAGGGTTAATCAAAACCATTCAGTCGAGATAGGGTGACACCTCAGCCCTAATGACTCAGCAAGGAGTCAGAAAGGACTCAGCAACCTGGGTCAGAATGAACCAGAAAGTTGTGCAGGCCTGCTGCCTCGGCCTGGGCACACTTGGCAGATGTGCCAGTGCAAATTTGTACTAGCGCACTTCCCAAGTGCGCCTGTGCAATCTATTTTTTTTCTACTTTTGCCACCAAACTTCGTTCGTCCATAACTCCTTCATCCGGTACTCGTTTCCCGCAAACTCGGACTCTATTTCAACCAGAATTCCGAGACGAACACAATGGCGCAACCCCATTCCCTTAATTCTCACGTCTGAGATTAATTATTCTTTATTTTAGTTAATTCGATTATTCAAAAACCCGGGGTGTTACATTCTCCCCTCCTTAAAGGATTTCGCACCCGAAATCTCCAAGTTAAGGAGAATGCATATCCTACCATCCAAACAACCATCTACTCAACCATCAAACACGGGCATACATTGTCCTTATAGAATTTCTAATGTTGTATGAACATATGCAAGAAGTGTGTGTATATGTTCCTTATCTAATGCAAAATCAGGCGGTCTACTGATTCAGTTGATCTCCTTAATGCAAACCATGATAGTGCCATGCGTCCATTATGTATGCGAAAGAACCTTATCGATACATATCATTTCTACATATGTGCACAACCATTCACCAAAATGCAACATCCATATGATGGTACAACCATTATACATCCATTACTTAAATATGTACACACATTTATATGCAATATGCAATATGAAGTGACCGAGCCGATCTAGTGCCTAAAGTGTGTGTATATGCATCCACGAGCAACCACTAGCAACCACTTGCATCCACATGCATCCATCATACATAACATGTCTCAAACACATGTTTCAACTATAGGACTACCCTATCTAAAGGTCAAAGATACTAGCGAGAGGACATACTAAAGATAGGATAAGTACAAGCTAAGAGATAAAGGAGAAATTAAAAGACATACCCTCGAAAAGAAAAGGGTACATTGAACGCATCTTCGCTTCCATCTCCCAAGTAGCGTTGCTCTCATCATCTCCCCATTGCACTTTGACTAGCTTGACCTCTCGATTCCTCAACTTCTTAATCTCCGACTCAAGAATGCACGTAGGAGCTCGTCGAATCGTCGCATCACGCTCTATCTCCACCTCTCTAAGCAAGCTCAGCTCTACCACTTCCGCGGTCTCGTGCAAGCACTTCCTCAAATGTGATACATGGAATACATCGTGTACGCCACTAAGTCTCTCGGGCAACTCCACTTTATACGCCATCTGACCAATCCTCTCCTTAATAGGAAACGGCCCTTCGAACCTTGGTGCTAACTTCCCAATGGACCCAAAGCGAATGACGTTCCGTAATGGAGACACCTTGACAAAGACCATGTCCCCAATATAAACTCAAGATCTGTCCTCCTCTTGTCCGCATAAGATTTTTGCCTATCTTGCGCCGTCTTCATCCTCCTTCGAATCAAATCGATCTTTTCCGAAGTCTCTCTAATCATATCGGGTCCAAGCAAGAGCTTGTTTGTAGACTCCCATCAACATGTAGGCGAACGACACGGCCGTCCATAAAGAGCCTCGAACGGTGCCATGCCAATGCTAGACTGAAAGCTGTTATTATATGCGAACTCCACCAACGGAAGATGTTCCTCCCATGTACCTCCGAAATCTAAGACACACAACCTCAATAAGTCCTCTAGAATACGATTCACCCTCTCGGTCTGGCCGTCCGTCTGAGGATGATATGCGGTGCTCAAACATAACTGAGTCCCTACCGCCTCTTGCAAGCTCTTCCAAAACTCGCTAGTGAAGATAGGATCGCGGTCGCTCACTATGCTAGAAGAAACACCGTGCAAACGAACTATTTCTCGAATGTATACGGAGGCTAACCATGGAGCAGTCCTCTTACTCTTTACGGGAATGAAATGGGCACTCTTAGTAAGTCTGTCTACCACGACCCAAATCCCCGTATTACCCTTCCTCGATCTTGGTAATCCGTCAACAAAGTCCATCGGAACACTTTCCCACTTCCATTGTGGGACCTCCAATGGGTGAAGCAATCCACCGGGCTTCTTTTGCTCTGCTTTTACTTGTTGGCACACCAAGCATCTAGCAACAAACTCTGCCACGTCCTTCTTCATACCGGCCCAAAAGTAAACTCGTCTCATGTCCATGTACATCTTGTCCCCGCCAGGATGGATGGTCATCTTCGAACGATGTGCATCATCAAGAATGGTCTTCCTCAAGTTCTCGTCCTGTGGTACACAAAGTCTACTGTCCTTACGTAACCAACCCTTATCATCTAAGGTATACCTACAGAGATGGCTCGATGACTCCTCTCTTTTGAGCTTTTCTACTAACTCAACCAACTGTGGGTCGTCTCGCTGTGCCTCGCCAATCCGTCCTAAAAGCGTAGGTCTGACCTCTAAGGATGCTAGCAAACCGGGCACAAAGTCAACGGAGGGTCTAAAGTCAAACGTAGAGATGAACTCTAAGCTTCACCGCTCAACAAACAACGGACTCAAGGACAACCTTTTTCTACTTAAGGCGTCTGCCACCACGTTACCCTTGCCAGGGGTATATGCTATCTCGAAGTCGTAGGATGCTAAGAATTCCATCCACCTTTGCTGCCTTAAGTTCAAGTCCTTCTGAGAGAATAAGTATTTTAGCGATTTGTGGTCAGTGAATAATTCGAATTTTTCGCTAAGAAGATAATGATGCCAAGACTTAAGCGCGAAGACAATAGCGGCCAACTCTAGGTCATGTGTAGGGTAATTTCTCTCATGTACTCTCGATTGCCTTCCACCATAGGCTATTACCCTTCCCTCTTGCATTAAGACTGTGTAACACCCCACATCCGTTAGTGTCACTCACAAAGGGAATGCACTAAGTTCTGTGGAGCATTATGGGTAAAAGATGCAGATAAATTACAAGACAGACAAACATTAAACAGCGGAAAATAAAACTTTGCTTTATTGACAAAATAATTTGTACAAGGTTCCTTTACAATATCAGAGTATCAACTGTCTTTACAAAAAAAAGAAGCATAAAATACATTTATATTCCCCAATGTAACAAAAGCCAGCCATAGCAATCCAAAGCCGATGCATCCAAGATTCTTCAAGCTTGGAAAGAGAAATCATCCCAAAACAAATCTGAGCTATCCTATTTCCTCCTTAACAACCTGGGGGGGAGAACGGAAGAAAGAAGACGAAAGAAAAACAGAGTCAGACATAAAGCCTGAGTAAGTTCAGTAACTTCTAGCATGTGAACATGGAAAACAAAACGACATGAATTAGCTGAATACAAGATTACACCATGACGATAGGGTCAACAAGATTAGACAAGGTAGTCACAAGATATGCTAAGATAAACTGGATACGCTCTAATACTTTCGCTGCTTCACTATTTACTTGTTATACTGGTTTCTATATCTCTGCACCGCCTAACTAGTGTTTCAACTAGTAACGATAACATGATCCCAATCCCTGTATTTTCCATCGCCTTCAGGCATCCATTTATTAGTTGTTACCTAGATCTAATCTAGGGTTTTCTATCCACTGCTTTCTAGATTTAACTATAGTTTTACGCTATCTGCTGAACGCTTTTCGAGTTCAGGGTTTATGCCACCTAGTCCAACTAGGGATTACGCTACCTGTCGAACAATGCCCCCAAGTCTAGGACACACTACCTAGAGTGGTATATGTTCCTAGGCTTCCCCACGTATGTATCGCGAATCGTTATCGCTTGTCTAGATGCACATGTCCTGTAATGTGCGATCCGAGTCCTGTGACAGGGCAAATCAAGAGATACAGAACTCGGTCGGGAGCTTTCAGATATCTGCCGATGCAGATGCTAAGGTCTGTTTTTATTCCAGTGGCTATGGTCCCACTTGACCCCTCCCTCAGCTAATGAAAGGCACACCTTGTAAAATGAGAACTATACGCCGGCCCCCAGTGCCCCACTATCCTATGGCCATCCGCAACCATAACTAGATAGCAAGTATATGGTCTTTTGGAGTTCTCCGCCTTTCCGCTTCACGTATCTCGATTGACTCAAGATGGATGGTAGACGACGAGTTGCTATCACAGGGCTACCGTCTTCTCGCCGAATCACGTTGGTCCATCCTAGTCTTTAGGTTGCCACATATATATATTGCAACCAAGGCATACCCTCGGTTCTTCTAACGCAGACCTTAACCTCTGTGAGCCCAGGATGATCATCTGCAGCCTCACAGAGGGATACCAAGAGTACCCTCACGTCCCCTCGAAGCCTCGGGCTTCGTAACCCAATTCGTTGGAGCCTTCTTAAAACCAGATGGATGTCTGCTCCTTCGTGTTATACTAAGAATTACTACTTAGTTCTACTAACTAAGGTTTACCACTTAGTTTCCAAATTCCTTGTTTTCTTAAATAAGTTTTACTACTTAGTCCCCTTTTCAATTGAGGTCTACTACTTAGTTTTCTTTCTCGCCGGGTTGGGTTGGTTAAGTGTATTTAGTCGATTCAAGCTATCTTAACCCTCTTCCCTTATCCTATTACACTGGTTAAGTGTTATCCCTTCATGCTTTTTACTTAACCCTATTCATTTATCATATTCTGATGGTTAATCGTTCAAGTTTACTTAACCCTATGGTCTAGTCCAGTTAACATATTAATTTGGCTAAGTGTATTACTTAACTCCAACCTCTAGTCTAATTAACATGTTAAATTGGCTAAGTGTATTAACTTTACTTAACCCCACCTTCTAGTCTAGTCAACATGTTAATTTGGCTAAGTATTCCCATGGACTTAACCCTCCCATTCTAGCTTTAACTGTGCTAAGTTGGTTAAGTGTTCCTTAACCTTCCCATTCTAGCTTAACCGTGTTAGGTTGGTTAAGTGTTCCTATAGACTTAACTCTCCCATTCTTGTTCTAGCTTTAATTAATAAATTAAAGCTGCAACCTCTCACATTAGACAGATATTTCTGCGGTTACTGGATGTGCCGGTCGGTTCCAGGCAGGTTTACACCGCAACTCAGTCTAACCTCGGGTTAGGCATATTCATGTTTTCTAAGTTCAAAGGGTTTTTGATTAGTTTCCAAATCTGGTTTTGAAAACAACCATCCCGTCCTTCGGATCAGTTAGGGATAGCCAGGGAGGGCAGGAAACTTGTATTTTCCAAACCCAAGCCTAGACACTATCCTCTCTGTCACCCTAGAACCTTCTGGTCTATGTGTTATAAAAAGGGATGTTATCAAAATACTTTTCTTTTGTTTATAAATTGTTAACAATTTATTTCAAAAGCCCATTTCCCCTTTTTAGACAAATTTGGCCTATATTTATTTGTCAAGCCTACTAGTATACTTATATTCTAGGCCCAAGTCCTAACCCAACATGCAGTTTAGGCCATTTCCTATTTCATTGCCGAAACTAGATTAAATATCCTAGTTTATAATTTATGGCCAAAACTTAACCAAGTTACATATTTTGTGGTAAATGAACAATTTAACTTTTATGACGAATTCTATAAGTAAATTACTCCTAATTTACTTATTTCATTACTACTCTTTTAATGTACATTGTCACATTTATTATTATGGTCCATTCTCTCTTATTTATCATATTTATATTTTTTGTATGTAAATTATACCAAATTTAGTGTCGCTAACCATAATTTATTCTAAACATGACAATTGCTCACAATTATGAATAAATTCAAAATTGTGCTAATATACTTATTCCAAATCAACCTTAATTAACCCAATCTTGGTTTAACATCCTAATTCACAATTTATGGTAAAACTAGAATTATTTTTCTAGTTTACATTTTATGCCTAAAATTTAGCTTACTTACTAAGGCTAAATTTAATATGGCAAAATCACATATTCCCTAATCCATGTCAAATTTCCCCGTTTTCATTTTAATATGCATGTCATAATACATATTCCAAATTATGCCAATTTCCAAGTTTACAATTACGTTCATGTTCATTTCCATGTTTTTCTCCAAATCGCATTCCCACCGTTCGAATAATCGTGATTCAACCTAGATTATAAATAAATCTAGATTCGTAGATAAAAAGGGAATGAATCAAAATGACAAGAAGAAATAATTGGCATAAAAAGGTTTGGATAACAATGTAGGTTCAAGAATATGGGTAGACCTAACTAAATAGGTAAATTCCCACTGTCTTAAAACCAAAGAATGGGCAAAATAGGTTCAAGAACGTGGGTAGACCTAACTTAATAGGTAAATTCCCACTGTCTTAAAACCAAAGAAAAAAAAACCAAGTAACAGGTAGAATAAATAATTGGGTTTAGACCCAATTTCACAATCACCAAACTAAAGCAATATTTTCCTAATCATGAATCATGGGTGTCAAAATCACAATTGTCCTCATTATGTCATAAGCAATAGTTTATGTCTAATTCAAAGGCTTATGTTCTTAGTCATAAGTAATGTCCATGGTCATAGGCAATATAGGCGATGTTCATAGTCCAAAAGGGAAAATAATTCCCATAGTCCTAAGTCATTGTCATAGGCAATGTTTATATGTCCCAAAATCAAAGGCTTATGTCATAGTCCAAAGGCATATGCTTTCAAAGGCCACAGTTCTATAGTCATAGTCACGGTTACAGTCTTATTTGTCCTCGAATCATAACAGTTCTTAATTCAGTCCAAGAGTATAAACACAGATTCGAAGAGAGAGAGAGACTTGGCATATTCCTTTATTCCTTTAATTTCATGTCACAAATAAAAAAAAATATTCAGATCTAGAAATAACCAACTTACAGAAAATAGATCTAGAAAAGAAGGAAAGCGTGGCTATGATTCGTGCGTCGTTGCTTGAAACTTGTTTGAGCTAGCCTTTGAATTCTTCACTTGAAACTTTGATTTGAATCCCTCCTTAAAAGTCTTTTAGCAGCATCTCCTCGTCTTGAATCATATTTTATTTTATTTATTTAAGAAAATTTAGAAGAGGGGAAGAAGCCATGAATCTTAGCAGCATAAGGATAGAAGAGAATTGGTGCAAAGAGAATGAAGACTAGGGCTGTTTATATAGCTGCTCAAGACCTTATCGTACACGCAGCGCTGAGTCAGCATTGAACCTAGTTAAGAAAATAGTCCAGGTACGTAGATGAATCTAGCCAAACCTTATCATACACGCAGTGCTGAGTCAGCATTGGGTCCCACAAGCTATTTTGGCGTAAAAGTTTGTTTTTCAAACTTTTGAATTTCTGGAATTTATTTAACTGTTTTATTCACATGAAATATTCTTATATGTATACAATTCCTCTAACGACCATTTTACGCGTATATATATACGCACAACTTTCATTTTATTTTCAAAATTCAAATGATGTTGCCATATTTCATTGACTGTAGCCTTATCTTGAATTTTATCTTTCGTATACATATATTTTTGTATATATATATATATATTTATATTTCTCATATGTATATATATTTTTTTTTCTTTATTTCCTTATACGTACGTACTTATCCTTTCAAATTTTGAATTTGTATACGTATATATATTTGCATGTTTAGTTGGCCCTCTCTAAAACAATGATAAAAAATTATGTCGCCGCCGGGGTTCGAAACCCCGACCTCCATGCTACCAATCCAATGCCTTAACCAACTGAGCTACAGAGGCTTTTGTTAATAAGTCTTAGAACAATAATAATTATTGTTCTCTCCTTACCTCTTTTTTTTCATGTTAGTTACGATACTTAAATTAAACAACTGCATGGATCTTTTTCTTTTAATTTTTCTTTTAAAAATTAATTATACTTTAATTTGAGAATCTTAATGTCGCAGAATTACGGGGTGTTACATTCTCCCCTACTTAAAAGGATTTCATCCCCGAAATCTTCAAGTTAGGAAGAATGTGTCCTACCATCCAATCACCCATCTACTCAACCATTCAATCACAGGCATTCATTGTCCTTAAAAGATTTCTAATGCTTTCATGTTCATATGCATAGTGTGTGTATATGTCTCTATCTAATGCAAAATCAGGCGGTCTACTGATTCAGTTGACCTCCTTAATGCAAATCATGTTAGTGCCATGCGTCCAATCATGCATGCAAACATCCCTAGTCATGTAAATACTACATGCGTGCACAGCCATTCATCCATATGCAACGTCCATATGATATCATATCAAATTCAACTTATAAACAAATGCATATATGTAAATGCAATATGAGAGCGTCCAAACTTGATCTAGTGCCTAATACGTATGCATATGCATCCACGAGCAACCATTTGCAACCACTTGCAACCATTCAACCATGACATGTTTCAAATACATGTTTACATCCATTGGCTTCTACCTAAGGATCGCAGATACGACCTAGAGGATATACTTTGGAAAGAGAGAAACAACTACGCGTAAAGCTCCTAAACAGAGAAATCAAGGATGCACCCTTAAGGAAAAAGGGCATGTTGCTAGTATCTAGCCTTCTTGAGCTTTACTCCACCGTATCTTAACCAATTTAACTTCACGATTGTGAAGTTTCCGACCTCCAATTCCAAAATAAACAGATGTCAATCACGGTACCAAGTATACGTACTAAGATGATTAGAGGTTTCCCTCTTATCCGTCATGCCATAACTATAAGAGTCGAAAGGTCACTACATGCTCTTTGGGGTGCCTACCACAACTATTCATCTCTCCCGCAAACCATCAAACCGAACTCGACATTCCTCAAGTACAAGCCCCAAAGGCCTAAACCAATATCAGACAAGCACCCAAGGAATATCTCCCAAAATTTAGACGATCTACGTGAGATGATATAAGAAAACTCGATAGCTATTCTCAAATCCCTACTAAAAAAATAAACTGGTCGGACCACCAATTGGATTTGAGACTCTAGTGGGATCTTTCTACTATACAAGTACTATGGTGCAGAGACCCAACTATGGAAATGGATATGAACAAATGAGAAGCGCTAGAACCTAAGGAAATAACACGAACAGAAAACTAGACTCTTCCAACCGAACTACCTTTCTCCTAGGTGCGCTTCGTGGCGAAAGCATGTACTTGTCCTTCTGAAAATCTTGTCCTCGTTCTTGCCCTTGTCCTTAAGTATATGCCCTATCATACCCTAGTAAAAATACTTCCTCTTGTCTTAGGTTTTATAATTTCTTCCTCCTTCGTGTGCTAAGTCTACATCCATGAATTCCTCATCCTAGGGTTATGCTCCTTAGCCAAACTCCTCATCCCCTTCCATGTGTAGTCATGTTGACAAATCTCTCGAAAACTGCCTCCATCGTCCGGAAAACCTTATAAGCTTTGAAAGAAAACTGCCCGTAGATGAAACAACTACGGCTATGGATGGAAGCCGGGCACTACTTTGCCCTTCGATGAGGTTACCTCCCAGAAAGCAAGGAGCCCCAGAGACTCAAGAAAGAAGGAGACAAGAATTTAAACAGAGGAAGAGAAGATAATGCGTATGGCTTTGGGGAATATGCCTTTAAAACAAATCCTTTCTTTTAAAAATGCTTCTTTAAAAACCTTTTGAAAATAATTTTTCAAATCTTTTATCTGATCCGGTAACCTTCAGCTCTGATACCACGTGTAACACCCCACATCCGTTAGTGTCACTCACAAAGGGAATGCACTAAGTTCTGTGGAGCATTATAGGTAAAAGATGCAGATAAATTACAAGACAGACAAACATTAAACAGCGGAAAATAAAACTTTGCTTTATTGACAAAATAATTTGTACAAGGTTCCTTTACAATATCGGAGTATCAACTGTCTTTACAAAAAAAAGAAGCATAAAATACATTTATATTCCCCAATGTAACAAAAGCCAGCCATAGCAATCCAAAGCCGATGCATCCAAGATTCTTCAAGCTTGGAAAGAGAAATCATCCCAAAACAAATCTGAGCTATCCTATTTCCTCCTTAACAACCTGGGGGGGAGAACGGAAGAAAGAAGACGAAAGAAAAACAGAGTCAGACATAAAGCCTGAGTAAGTTCAGTAACTTCTAGCATGTGAACATGGAAAACAAAACGACATGAATTAACTGAATACAAGATTACACCATGACGATAGGGTCAACAAGATTAGACAAGGTAGTCACAAGATATGCTAAGATAAACTGGATACGCTCTAATACTTTCGCTGCTTCACTATTTACTTGTTATACTGGTTTCTATATCTCTGCACCGCCTAACTAGTGTTTCGACTAGTAACGATAACGTGATCCCAATCCCTGTATTTTCCATCGCCTTCAGGCATCCATTTATTAGTTGTTACCTAGATCTAATCTAGGGTTTTCTATCCACTGCTTTCTAGATTTAACTATAGTTTTACGCTATCTGCTGAACGCTTTTCGAGTTCAGGGTTTATGCCACCTAGTCCAACTAGGGATTACGCTACCTGTCGAACAATGCCCCTAAGTCTAGGACACACTACCTAGAGTGGTATATGGTCCTAGGCTTCCCCACGTATGTATCGCGAATCGTTATCGCTTGTCTAGATGCACATGTCCTGTAATGTGCGATCCGAGTCCTGTGACAGGGCAAATCAAGGGATACAGAACTCGGTCGGGAGCTTTCAGATATCTGCCGATGCAGATGCTAAGGTCTGTTTTTATTCCAGTGGCTATGGTCCCACTTGACCCCTCCCTCAGCTAATGAAAGGCACACCTTGTAAAATGAGAACTATACGCCGGCCCCCGGTGCCCCACTATCCTATGGCCATCCGCAACCATAACTAGATAGCAAGTATATGGTCTTTTGGAGTTCTCCGCCTTTCCGCTTCACGTATCTCGATTGACTCAAGATGGATGGTAGACGACGAGTTGCTATCACAGGGCTACCGTCTTCTCGCCGAATCACGCTGGTCCATCCTAGTCTTTAGGTTGCCACATATATATATTGCAACCAAGGCATACCCTCGGTTCTTCTAACGCAGACCTTAACCTCTGTGAGCCCAGGATGATCATCTGCAGCCTCACAGAGGGATACCAAGAGTACCCTCACGTCCCCTCGAAGCCTCGGGCTTCGTAACCCAATTCGTTGGAGCCTTCTTAAAACCAAATGGATGTCTGCTCCTTCGTGTTATACTAAGAATTACTACTTAGTTCTACTAACTAAGGTTTACCACTTAGTTTCCAAATTCCTTGTTTTCTTAACTAAGTTTTACTACTTAGTCCCCTTTTCAATTGAGGTCTACTACTTAGTTTTCTTTCTCGCCAGGTTGGGTTGGTTAAGTGTATTTAGTCGATTCAAGCTATCTTAACCCTCTTCCCTTATCCTATTACACTGGTTAAGTGTTATCCCTTCATGCTTTTTACTTAACCCTATTCATTTATCATATTCTGATGGTTAATCGTTCATGTTTACTTAACCCTATGGTCTAGTCCAGTTAACATATTAATTTGGCTAAGTGTATTACTTAACCCCAACCTCTAGTCTAATTAACATGTTAAATTGGCTAAGTGTATTAACTTTACTTAACCCCACCTTCTAGTCTAGTCAACATGTTAATTTGGCTAAGTATTCCCATGGACTTAACCCTCCCATTCTAGCTTTAACTGTGCTAAGTTGGTTAAGTGTTCCTTAACCTTCCCATTCTAGCTTAACCGTGTTAGGTTGGTTAAGTGTTCCTATAGACTTAACTCTCCCATTCTTGTTCTAGCTTTAATTAATAAATTAAAGCCGCAACCTCTCACATTAGACAGATATTGCTGCGGTTACTGGATGTGCCGGTCGGTTCCGGGCAGGTTTACACCGCAACTCAGTCTAACCTCGGGTTAGGCATATTCATGTTTTCTAAGTTCAAAGGGTTTTTGATTAGTTTCCAAATCTGGTTTTGAAAACTACCATCCCGTCCTTCGGATCAGTTAGGGATAGCCAGGGAGGGCAGGAAACTTGTATTTTCCAAACCCAAGCCTAGACACTATCCTCTCTGTCACCCTAGAACCTTCTGGTCTATGTGTTATAAAAAGGGATGTTATCAAAATACTTTTCTTTTGTTTATAAATTGTTAACAATTTATTTCAAAAGCCCATTTCCCCTTTTTAGACAAATTTGGCCTATATTTATTTGTCAAGCCTACTAGTATACTTATATTCTAGGCCCAAGTCCTAACCCAACATGCAGTTTAGGCCATTTCCTATTTCATTGCCGAAACTAGATTAAATATCCTAGTTTATAATTTATGGCCAAAACTTAACCAATTACATATTTTGTGGTAAATGAACAATTTAACTTTTATGACGAATTCTATAAGTAAATTACTCCTAATTTACTTATTTCATTACTACTCTTTTAATGTACATTGTCACATTTATTATTATGGTCCATTCTCTCTTATTTATCATATTTATATTTTTTTGTATGTAAATTATACCAAATTTAGTGTCGCTAACCATAATTTATTCTAAACATGACAATTACTCACAATTATGAATAAATTCAAAATTGTGCTAATATACTTATTCCAAATCAACCTTAATTAACCCAATCTTGGTTTAACATCCTAATTCACAATTTATGGTAAAACTAGAATTATTTTTCTAGTTTACATTTTATGCCTAAAATTTAGCTTACTTACTAACGCTAAATTTAATATGTCAAAATCACATATTCCCTAATCCATGTCAAATTTCCCCGTTTTCATTTTAATATGCATGTCATAATACATATTCCAAATTATGCCAATTTCCAAGTTTACAATTACGTTCATATCCATTTCCATGTTTTTCCCCAAATCGGATTCCCACCGTTCGAATAATCGTGATTCAACCTAGATTATAAATAAATCTAGATTCGTAGATAAAAAGGGAATGAATCAAAATGACAAGAAGAAATAATTGGCATAAAAAGGTTTGGATAACAATGTAGGTTCAAGAATATGTGTAGACCTAACTAAATAGGTAAATTCCCACTGTCTTAAAACCAAAGAATGGGCAAAATAGGTTCAAGAACGTGGGTAGACCTAACTTAATAGGTAAATTCCCACTGTCTTAAAACCAAAGAAAAAAAAACCAAGGAACAGGTAGAATAAATAATTGGGTTTAGACCCAATTTCACAATCACCAAACTAAAGCAATATTTTCCTAATCATGAATCATGGGTGTCAAAATCACAATTGTCCTCATTATGTCATAAGCAATAGTTTATGTCTAATTCAAAGGCTTATGTTCTTAGTCATAAGTAATGTCCATGGTCATAGGCAATATAGGCGATGTTCATAGTCCAAAAGGGAAAATAATTCCCATAGTCCTAAGTCATTGTCATAGGCAATGTTTATATGTCCCAAAATCAAAGGCTTATGTCATAGTCCAAAGGCATATGCTTTCAAAGGCCACAGTTCTATAGTCATAGTCACGGTTACAGTCTTATTTGTCCTCGAATCGTAACAGTTCTTAATTCAGTCCAAGAGTATAAACACAGATTCGAAGAGAGAGAGAGACTTGGCATATTCCTTTATTCCTTTAATTTCATGTCACAAATAAAACAAAATATTCTGATCTAGAAATAACCAACTTACAGAAAATAGATCTAGAAAAGAAGGAAAGCGTGGCTATGATTCGTGCGTCGTTGCTTGAAACTTGTTTGAGCTAGCCTTTGAATTCTTCACTTGAAACTTTGATTTGAATCCCTCCTTAAAAGTCTTTTAGCAGCATCTCCTCGTCTTGAATCATATTTTATTTTATTTATTTAAGAAAATTTAGAAGAGGGGAAGAAGCCATGAATCTTAGCAGCATAAGGATAGAAGAGAATTGGTGCAAAGAGAATGAAGACTAGGGCTGTTTATATAGCTGCTCAAGACCTTATCGTACACGCAGCGCTGAGTCAGCATTGAACCTAGTTAAGAAAATAGTCCAGGTACGTAGATGAATCTAGCCAAACCTTATCATACACGCAGTGCTGAGTCAGCATTGGGTCCCACAAGCTATTTTGGCGTAAAAGTTTGATTTTCAAACTTTTGAATTTCTGGAATTTATTTAACTGTTTTATTCACATGAAATATTCTTATATGTATACAATTCCTCTAACGACCATTTTACGCGTATATATATACGCACAACTTTCATTTTATTTTCAAAATTCAAATGATGTTGCCATATTTCATTGACTGTAGCCTTATCTTGAATTTTATCTTTCGTATACATATATTTTTGTATATATATATATATATATATATTTATATTTCTCATATGTATATATATATATATATATATTCTTTATTTCCTTATACATACGTTCTTATCCTTTCAAATTTTGAATTTGTATACGTACATATATTTGCATGTTTAGTTGGCCCTCTCTAAAACAATGATAAAAAATTATGTCGCCGCCGGGGTTCGAACCCCCGACCTCCATGCTACCAATCCAATGCCTTAACCAACTGAGCTACAGAGGCTTTTGTTAATAAGTCTTAGAACAATAATAATTGTTCTCTCCTTACCTCTTTTTTTCATGTTAGTTACGATACTTAAATTAATCAACTGCATGGATCTTTTTCTTTTAATTTTTCTTTTAAAAATTAATTATACTTTAATTTGAGAATCTTAATGTCGCATAATTATGGGGTGTTACAGACTGCGCCTAGTCCAATCCCACAAGCATCGGTATAAACGGTAAATGGCTTACTCCCATCCGGCAACACTAAGACTGGAGCTGTGGTCAAAGCTCTCTTTAAACGTTGGAACGCATCATCACAATCTACCTCCCCATGAAAACTATGTTCTTATTCGTCAATCGTGTTAATGGGGCTGATATTTTTGCGAAGTCTTTGATGAACTTCCTATAGTAGCCAGCCAACCCTTAGAAACTCCTCACCTCGGTAGCATTTTTAGGAACCTTCCAATCTTGAATGGCCACTATCTTCGCGGGATCCACAGCTATCCCTTCTTTGGAAACCACGTGCCCTAAGAATCGCACTTCCTTCCTCCAAAAGTGACATTTAGAAAATTTAGCTTTAAGGCTATGCGCTCGAAGAGTCTCCAACACTTCCCTAAGATGTAGGGCATGCCCTTCCTCGTTTTTAGAAAAGATCAAGATGTCGTCCACAAAGACTACCACGAATCTATTAAGGTACTCCCTAAACACTATACTCATCAAGTCAACAAAGTATGCGGAGGCGTTTGTCAAACCGAAGGGCATCACAAGCCACTCGAAGAAACTGTCTGGGGTCCTAAAGGCAGTCTTGTCTATGCTATCCTCAGCCACTCTCAACTGATGGAAACCCGTGGCTATGTCCTACTGCGAAAACACTGAGGCGCCAACTAACTGATCGAAGAGATCGTCAATCCTCGTCAGTGGGTGTCTATTTTTCTTAGTAAGCTTATTAAGTTCTCTATAGTCCACACATAGTCTAAGGGACCCACCCTCCTTCGTTGCAAACACTACTGGAGCACCCCACTCCGATATACTACGTCTGATGAACCCCTTCTCAAGCATTTCCTTCACTTGCTTACTGAGTTCTCTTCTGTCTCTTGGAGCCATGTGGCGCACTGGTAATGCAATCGGCTTTGCATTATCTACTAGATATATTCGAAAGTCTATTTCACGTTTTGGGGGTAAAACCCTCACCTCATCGAAGACATCAGCATATTCACGGACTACGGGAACAGAATGTAAATCATCATCGGATGCGTCAAGGGATTCTAGGTAGCTAAGCATTACTGGACCTCTAGGGTCACAAGAAATATCAAGGGTCTTTCCAAAACGAGTCAACAATTTAACTACCCTTCTTTCACAATCTAGGATGGCCCCATATCTAGTTAGCCAATCCATACCTAGAATTAAACCGTAGCCCATGAAACCAAGAACAAAAGCGTTGCACTCAAACTCAATGCCCAAGATAAACACTCTCAAATCCCAACAAATCATAGAAAGATGAGCCGAACCACCGATAGGATTTGAGACTACTAAGGGATCAGTAACTAGACTAGTATCAAGGTGCAGTGTTTCAACTAATGATGTAGAAATAAACGAATGTGATGCGCCGGAATCGAATAAAGTACGGACAGGATGATCAAACAGAAAAACTAAACTTTCAACGGAAATTGCTCTACCTCGTTCTTGCAGCGGTGGGACCACGAGTGCCTGAACTTGTCCCCTTGCCTGCCTTGGTGCCATAAGAGCCTGCACCTGTCCTCCCGAGGTAGACCCTGCCCTCTGCCCTTTCTTTGGGCAGTCCTTAATAAGATGTCCCGCTTCGCCACAGTGAAAACAACCAGTCTTCTTTTTCTACCTACAATCTTTGCTTAGATGGTCGGGTGTCCCACAGTTAAAGCATCTTTTCTTTCCCTTAGCATTGTTGCCTTTGCCACCTTTCTTGTTCTGTTGTTGCTGTTGCGGCTTCTTTTGATCCCCTTTCTTCTCGGGTGCCTTATTAGCATTGGCGCCCTTCTCCTCTTCATGCATGAGCGCCATGTCAACTGGTCTCTCGAAGGTAGCCCCCATGGGAATGTGGGTCATAGCTAACCCATGAAGCGGCTCGTTTAAACCCTTAACAAATCTTAGAGCCTTCTTTTCTGGAGTATTCACCAAGTCCAAGACAAATCTTGCCAATTGGTTGAATTAGTTGACGTACTCTTTCAACAATAGATTCCCTTGCTTCAGCGACAAAAACCTTTCCATGTATAGATTCTCTTCAGCCCGCGAGAGAAACTTCGCCTCAAACCTCTGCCTAAAATCTGGTCATGTATCGACTGGATGTCCCCTATTAGTGACCTCCCACCAAAACGAGGCCTCATCCTTCATTAGCCAGGCAGCTAGTTGGACTTTTCTTCCATCATCCACTTCAAAGATTCTAAACAATTCTTCCACCTCCTTTAGCCAGTTACGAGCTTCAACAAATGTCTCCGTCCCGTGAAAAGGTTTTCCACCAATTGCTCTAAAATCCTTACATATCTTAGCAAAAGTATCGATGTGAGGAGGAGGGGGAGGAGGAGCATTTGCTGGACCTGCGGTGGCGTCCATAGCCTCGAGATATTGACGAAACCAACCGGGTACATGAACACCCTCTGGTATCTCAGATGCTTCAGACATGCTGAAACGAAAAAGGAAAGATTCAATATAAAAGAACCGAGGGAAAGATATATGGGTCTTTTTGGTTATGCTTTCTAAAATAAGCTTTTCTCTTGAAAATACTTTCCTTAAAACGTACTTTTGAAGGTACTTCTTTATAAAAATTGTCTTGAAAAATAGTTTTTCAAAATTCATATCTGTTCTGGTAAACTTCAGCTCTGATACCACGTGTAACACCCCACGTCCATTAATGTCACTCACAAAGGGAGTGCATTAACTTTTATGGAGCGTTTTAAGTAAGTATAAAACAAAAACTTAACAACAAGATAGATATAAACGGTACTCAAAGATTTAAAACTTTATTTCATTGCAGCGGAAAACACATATGTTTGATTACATCATCAAAAACCAGAGTCAAAGTACATAATATCCATCTTGACTACCAAAAGTACATAAATTGAAAGACATAATCCCCAATACAAAATAGCCATAAATAAAAGAGAAGCTGAACTTTACTTCAGCAATCCAAGAAATCTTCTAAAAGCAAAGAAACGGCAGTCCAAAATCAAGCTCTACTGGTGCTAGTTCCAACCTGAGCACCTTGGGGGGGGGAAGAAGAAAAGAGGAGGAAACAAAGGAGGTCAGACATAAAGTCTGGCGAGTGCGATAACTTTAACAATATAATTAACAAAGTAACTAGGCTAAGGCATAAGTTGGAAAATAAGGAAATGACCATGAACCATTGAGTATGGAAAAGTAAATAAGGAAACAAGATGAACAACGATATCGTTAAAGCGCCCCTAAACCACTATAAGACAATTACTAAACTACACCAACACTATAGGATAATTTCTATACTGCACCACCACTAGTCACCCTAAGGTTGATCCCGCCTACAGACTTAATAATGATATTGGTAGTTTCGTGCACCCCTAGCTGCCTTCATAGGTGCCGCCTGCCCCTATCTCCACTAGGTGTACCCATTACCCCCAAGCGATCGGCTCCTTAACTCGTAGATACCCGTGCTGCCCCCACAGTGGGGTGTATCACTCCCCAAAGTGGCAACCCGATACCACCAATGATGCACGGCTTATGCCTACACGATGCAACAACGTCTTACCTACCAGTCCGGGCCCACACACGCATATGTACCCGTTGGACTTGCGTTGTCACCGCTAACCCGTTTTGGCCTCTTATAGTCAAGCCCAGTATGCGTGTCTCGTCCTCGACTTGGTTCGAGCCAACAAAGATACATATGGGTTACTAGTTGAAATGGGCCCCTATTACTTGGCACAAGCTATCCACCTAAGCTTGGTCCCCTCTAATACATCCCACTTAACCCACTTCTTATTCATGTTTCAATTAAATGTTTCAATTTTAGTTAAGTGTTTCTAATCGTATTTCCAAATGCCACCCAAGGCACCCACTTAACCCCCTCATGTCCCACTACATGTTTATCTGGTTAAGTGTTTCTTAATTCATTAAGACCGTAACCTCATAAAGGCCTCTCACATTAGACTGGCATTTATGGTAGCTAGATTTGCCGGGCGGGTCCGGCAGTCTTACAACACAAAAGAGCCTAACCTCGTGTCTTTACAATTGTTACGTATTTAATTTATGTTTAAGACCTCTCACATTAGACTGGAATTTGTGGCAGCTGGATTTGCCGGGCGGGTCTGGGCAGTTTTACACCACAAAAGAGCCTAACCTCGTGTCTTAGACGATTAATTACTCCTAATTAATCATTCCCCAATTTGAATTACTTTCCCTATTCAAATTATCAATCAATTCCAAATTTAATGATGTCCATAATTGACTCAATTATGTCCATCTATTTATGGTATGTAAAATCATACCAATTTTCATCACAAATTTATTTTATGCCTTTTAAGGCATTTATGCCAATTAAATCTTTTTAATATTATCCCCTTTGCCCCACGTTGTACGTTTGTTCGTTTAACGTAAAATATACATTAGACTCGAATAGTCTAACTCATGGAATAAAGAGAAAACATCACAATATGAACATAATTAAAACATAGATCTAAACATAGGGGTGAACTTGCATGTGTGAATGATGTTCTATATCTAAAACTTGCATAGGCCAAAGTTACAACTTGCATAAACAACATATGTCATGGATCCAAATCTAAAGGTGTGAACTTGTTGAGATAATGGTCACAAACTTGCATAAATCATGTATGTCATAGATCTACATCTAAAGGTGTATACTTGCATAGGCAATTACCCTAAACTTGCATAACATGATTCATATCCCAAACTCATATATTTATATAAACTTGCATATGTGATTTATGCATCACAACAATGGTGTAAACTTGCATCTAACATGTAAATTATCATGTAGAATTTATCATATAACTCACACATGTCATAGCCTAACTTTAGATCTAAAATTGATGTCATGAAACATGTAAGGTTATACTAACTTGCCTATGATTCTTGTCTAAATCAATATCTAAACTTGCATACATACTTGTGATCTATCATATGAATCAACATAACTAAACTAGCATATGAACAACATGATGATTTGATTATACATAAGCCAAATCATAGAATTACAACCTAGGTGATAGTATTACATCATAAATGATAGCATCACAACATAACGTCATAGAGATTTCAACACAATTCTACAACATAATTACAACATGCGATCAATAATTCACATCACATCCATACATCCGCATCATAACTTAATCCAATTAAATTGCTAATTATTTTATTAAAATTATCGAACTCACAACTCAAAAGCGGTCTTGAGTTCTGAATTCTGATTTATGAAGTTGTATTAGCTTTCCTTTGAAGAAAATTCGTTGTTAGGGTGGAATAGAACTGATTTGATTTGCTGTTCTTCCTCTCTAATTGGTGGCGGCTACTCTAGGGTTCAAGATGACAGCATGACGGCCATAGTTTTAGTTTTAATTCTTATTTAGGGTTTGAGTCTATGGGTCTTTTTATAGAGTTTTGAATTAATTTAAGCCATCGGATGATCTTAGGGTTAATCAAAACCATTCAGTCGGGATAGGGTGACACCTCAGCCATAATGACTCGGCAAGGAGTCAGAAAGGACTCAGCAACCTGGGTCAGAATGAACCAGAAAGATGTACGGGCCTGCTGCCTCGGCCTGGGCGCACTTGGCTGGTGCGCCAGTGCAAATTTGTACTAGCGCACTTCCCAAGTGCGCCAGTGCAATCTATTTTTTTTCTACTTTTGCCACCAAACTTCGTTCGTCTATAACTCCTTCATCCGTTACACGTTTCCCGCAAACTCGGACTCTATTTCAACCAGAATTCCGAGACGAACACAATGGCGCAACCCCATTCCCTTAATTCTCATGTCTGAGATTAATTATTCTTTATTTTAGTTGATTCGATTATTCAAATACCGAGGGTGTTACATATGGAGCCATTCTAGATTGCGAGAGGAGGGTCGTTAGACTTCTGACTTACCACAAAAAGACTCTCCAGATTTCTTATGACCCCAAAGGGTATGTCATGCTTAGTCTCCTAGAACCTCTTGATATATCTATCGATTATTTGCGACATGTGATACCTAGAAGAAAAAAAGGGAACTTGATAAGCAAGTAGGGGAGCTACTTGAGAAGTGGTTTGATAGGTGAGTCATATCGAGATGGGAAACCTATTGAAGACAGTCCTTGAGGAAGCCCATCATTCTAAGATGACTTTTCATTTAAGAGGCAATAAAATGAATAGAGTTCGAGGTAGTGAAGCCAAACTTGTGAGAGGAAGTGGAAGTATAGAAGGAAGCAATGATAGGAAGAGTTCCGACTTGCATACTTGGATTGGAGGTTAAGAAATTGTGCAACAAAGAAGTGAAGCTAGTAAGAGTGCAATGGGGAAAGGGCCACGAGGACGCTACTTGGGAGGCTGATGACAAGATTCGCGCTTCATATCCTTTCCTTTTCGAGAATATGTTCTTAACTTCTTTCCCAAGCTTCGAATTAATACTTGTATCTGTCGTTTGAATATCTCCTATCGATCGAGTCTTTAGGTAGAAAACTAATGAATGTAAACATGTATTTGAGACATGTTATGTTTGATGGATGCAAGGGGTTGCTAGTGATTGCTCGTGGATGCAAGTGGTTGCTAGTGATTGCTCGAGGATGCATATACACACAATAGGCACTAGATCGACTCAATCACTTAAATTTTGTATATTGATGTGTGTACATTTTAATTTTTTATGGATAAAAATGGGTGTATCGTTACATTGATGTTGAATTTGGATGGATGATTGTGCACACATATAGAACTTACATGTATTAGGATTATTTGCATACATTTTGGTTGCATGGGACAAACATACAATGCATTAAGGAGGTCAACTGAATCAATAGACTGTCTGATCTTTCGCATTAGTTTACGGACATATACACACAATATTTTATATGTTCATAAAAGCATTAGAAATTTCTTAAGGACAATGGATGCATGTGATTACTAGATGAATATATGAAAATTGGATGTTAGGGTATGCGTTCTTCTTAATTAGAGATTTTGGGGACGAAATCCTTTGAGTAGGGGAGAACCGGAATTTTAACAACACTAAAGATGGTGAATTAAAGAATAATTAGTGTGAAATACACTATTAACAATGAATTAAGGAAAACTTAATATAATATTCAGAATTAAGTAAAACGGACTGCGCCATTGCGTCCGTCTCGAAATTCTGGTCAAAATAGACACCTGGTTTGCATAAATTGGACAATGTATGAAGAAGTTATTAAGGTTTGAATTTTGTATACGCACAGGAAGAATATGTATATATAATAAGTTCAGAAATTCAAAAATGGGTCCAGAAATTCGAAATTCGGTTCAAAATTCGAAATTTGGGAAGGCGGCAGATTTCTCGCTCATGTGGTTCTACCCATTCAAAGGGGGGTCGACCCATAGGTCGACCTACCCAAAAGGGGGGTCGACTATACATAGACCCACTCAAAGGGAGGCGACCCACCCCTGACAGATCTAGGCGAAATACTTCATATTGTATCTGGACACCTTTTTGAGCAAGATTCACTTAACCCTAGGCTATATAAAGGACCCTAGACCTAGGTTTTATTCATCTAAGATAATGCTGACGGCGAAGCTCTGCTGCAACGAAAATTAAAATGGCCTTTCTTCTTCTAAATCAATCCAAATAAGATTATACATATTCGAAGATTGCTACATAAAATTCAGCGATGTCTACAACAACTTAGTCAACATGTTCTTTGCTGTAATTTGGATCCATTTCCTTAGATCTATTCACTATGAGTTCATGTTATTTTTAGATCTAAATATTTAAATAGTAATCTTGATATGTATATAAAAACTGGATCTTGAATCAGTGCCTAATCAGTTCTATTATGACATAATTATCAGATCTGCTTTTATATGATCATATCGCCACTACGTTAAATCTTGTCATAATATGCCTATTTAGTTTATGCCTATTTCTATCAGTTTATTGATTTGTTATTATGCCTATTCTTGATTCTCTTCTCTCCCTCTTTTTCCCTTTTTATTTTTATATAGCCAGGCTACCTACGAGCCTAGGCCTAACACTGAAAAATGCGAACATGTGAAATTGGGAACGATTCGAAAAGACATAATTTGGGGCATAACTGGTATTGGAAAATATGGATCTAAATTTGGGCATAAAATTTGGAAATATACGAATATGAATTTGGGGGCATATATTGTGTTGGATAATACAAATATGAATTTAAGCATACGATGGAAAATATAATTTGAGCGTAAATTGGGACATGTGTAAGTACTGATTTGGGACATAAATTGGAACGTACATAAATATGAATTTGAGGCATACATTGGAAAATATGTGAATATGGATTTGGGTATAACTTGTATTGAAATGAGCGAATATGGACTTGGCACATAAATTGGAAAATATGCAGATTTAGGTTTGTGCATAACATATATATATATATATACACATGCATACATACATACATACAAATATATATATATATATATATATATATGTATATGTATATGCCTTGACTTATAACTTGGGAAAAGAGCATATGGTGCATAATTAAAAGGTGAATTGAAAAGGGGTGTTAAAGTCTATGATTTAAATAGTAAATTGGGAGTATAATTAAATATGGCGAAAAAGAGAAATAATCACCTATAATGACATAGGGAGATTTGGATAAAAATGGAATGTCTAATAATTACAATTAGGAATTGTAATTTCACTTATGACACGAGGTTATGTTGCATTAGTGGTCGAAGTCTGCCCGGACCCGACCAGCATATCCAGCAGCCACTAATGTTGAACCTAATGTGAGAGGTCTAAGTGTGCAAATACGAATCGGGCTAGGACACGAGGTTAGACACAACTGTCGAATAAGACTGCCCAGACCCGACCGGGATTTCCAGCATCTACATGTTGTAGGCCTAATGTGGGAGGTCTAGCCCATTATAACCATAATTGGACAAGGTAATGAATTGGACTACTTAACCTAATTTAATCCATAAGGATTGTATGATTATGAACTAAAGTTAGGATTAAGTAAAATTTGATGGGTAGTAGGTGGGTTAAGTAAAATACAGAGGGTGGGTAATATTTACATATAGGCCCACGAACTTAACCTAATAAGGTTATGTAAATAAAGACACCTAGTGGTATACATAACCGGTGGAAAATATAATAAATTTATGTAATTAAAGACACCTTGTAGGGTATGCATAACTTGTAGAAATGATAGAATTATATATGTGTAATAATCTGCTAAGTAAACAATGATAAGTTGTAGTGACGGTGTAAATTGAATATATGATTAAATGAGAAAGAATGAGGAAAACTTGTAAAATAAATAAGTTATATTTAATCATAAATGGTAAGTGACATGTCAATTAGGAAACATGTGAATTGAGATATACTTAATAACATATTAAGGAGAACATGTTATTGTAATGTTGTAACCAAGCAAGAATATAAAATAGATTGTGGATTACAGACCTTGGGCCACAATCTAGAGAATAACATGTTGTGTGCATATTAATAAACTTAAATGGATTAAGTTATATGATTGAAATTAATAAGCAAGAGAAACTTTGTAGATTGGAATAAGAATTCAATATGAACGGAAATAACCAAGTTAAATGGGAACCGGGTGAGATAAGGCAAGCATGTAAAAGAATGTTTTGACATTGGGTCTAACAACATATTAAAGAAAGGCGCTTGGACCAGTCCGTACGTTTATGGATGAATAACCTAACGGGGTAGATCATCGAGGTGTTATAAGACACGAGGGGAGCGCACATTCATCTGATTGTTATGATGGCTCCAAAGGACTGGAAGGGGAAGCACGCGGCTTCCTGAAGTACCTAAGGTGCTCCTAGTAGTCCTCTATGTGGTGACAGATGTTTTAGGCTGTACTCACAGAGGTTGGGGTAACTACTAGGTGGGTAGGCCTTGACTACAGATGTAACTATGCAGTCAGAATGCTGTGACGAGGTGACACCAAGGTGATTTGACGGTTGCCTCACGAGGTGGTAGAGAGGGTCATGACCAAAAAGGATAGTAGACCGTCGGATATCCGTCATTGACAGTCATTAGGGGGCGAATGACTAGAGCTAAACCCAAGATACCATTTCACCTTTCACTATCGAGGTACGGGGTTGAGGGTAGATGCCACATGGATGTCTAGATTGTTTGTTATTAGGGGTGGTCGCTTAGCTCTTGCAGTCTTTACTAGTTGAGGGAGGGGCCGAAGTAGGGCCATAGCCACCACGAAAATAGACCCTAGGTATATCTTTATATAGAGGCTCTTTAAAGATGGGCCTGTACAGACATTGGAAAAGCTCCCGACCGAGTTCCATGTTTCTTGTATCACCCTGCCTTGGAACTCGGTGCACATTAGAGGACGTGCGATTGAGGCATCGAGCTACAATTACAGTACATACGTGGGACAGTCTAGATACATGCATATCTTCTCTGGGTGGTGTATCGTAGACTAGAGGGCATTATTATGATAAGGAATCTGATTCGATCGACCGTGGCAGTCCATACGCTCACGTAATGATAGATATATGCAGAACGTAACATTTTATATAGAGATCCGTACGTCACTTCGGCGTAGGATGAGGGACTGCGTTCATTACTGTGGAGACCGTGCGAGTGGGGTACTATGGGGTGTATCTCAATATTGAGATACAGCTACATATATTGTATTAGGTGAATATATGGGAAAGTAAATGGGTACGATGCGTGTATAAGTCTTGAGTGCTATTAACCCACGTAACCTAATAATCAAGAAAATGTAATGGAACGGTATTAGTAGGGATCATTCTACTTCTGATATACTAGTATTTGCGCGGTGCAGAGAAATGTATTTAAGAAGCGCAATATATCCTATTCATCTTATCTGGCTCAGTTCACACTTGTTATTGTTACTGTTATCTTGTTCTTCTAGTTTTATATATACCCGCCATGATACTTTTATTTATTTATATTTAAAAGTAACTGGACTCGCCAGACTTTATGTCTGACCCTTTTTGTTTCCTCTTCCCTCTCTTCCGTTTCCCCCTTAGGTTCTCAAGGTGGAAGTGCTTAGAGTTGATTTGGATTCTTTCAGCTTAGCTTGGATTTTGGATATAGATGTATCGCTTTGAATTCTGGTCAACTCTCTTATGGCTTCACATGGAAATATGGATTTATGCTTTTGTACTCTGATATTTTTGACAAGATATATTATTAACGTAATTAGTTACTTATGATGTAAACTCAATATTTGGGACCATGATGTTTTGATTTAAATAAAGTGTTTTTCAAAGTTTTTAATTCCACTGCTATTTTCCATGTCTGTCTTATGCTATTATGTTCTTATCTACCTATTACGCTTCACGGTACTTAATGCATTCCCTTAGTGAGTGACATTAATGGACATGGGGGTGTCACATGAACTCTGTTATATTCATGTACTCTGATGTAAATTGTAGTAATAGCAATGAAATGTTATATTGTTTATGTTCTGATGCGTCGTGTTCTCAAAGCAATCAGCTGTTTTCCGTCTCTTTAGAGATCAGGGGATTTCGGATCGTTACAAAAACATTGCAATCATAGGCAATCAATATATATATGTAATCAAAAAAGATTACAATAACTTAACAAAACAGGTGAGAGAGTTTCAAAATTGGTCGTTTATCGTTAAATAACAATAAACGTTGTTTGATTCGAATCAAGCGTTTTATATCGCCATAAATTTCAACAAGCTCTGAATAGCTCCAAATCAATTTTCTTTGAAGCTCTTGTCTATACAATCTCAATGGATCCTATTTCACTGAATTCTAATAACATATGGAAAAGTTTTTAATTTTACAAGCTTTGCATACACTTATAGGTCGTTAACTTATAATAAATAAATAATTATAACCTCAATTATTTCCTTAGTTACATGGTTTGTGGTTTATACTTCTTCCCCATTGCTTTAAAACCATCCCTTATAGCTTCATTCACCCAATACTGATTCCTCCTTCCATCCATTCTTCCTGTTAGAGTTTATGCCCTAGAGGTGATCCATTTGATGTAATTAATAAAACTGTTGATGTTATTAATTTTATTTGGAATAAATGTATTTTGTAATGTTATATTTACTGCGTAATATAAATAATGACATAGTAGAAGTCCTTAGAATAATAATACAAATTTATATAGTTCAAGTAAGTGACTTGAAAATGAGATTATATAATATGTTAATCATTATAATTCTTAAATGTCCCAAGTCAAGTTTTATTATTTATATAGGACAACAATAAAACATTGAGACTAGTATGTTGATGGACTGATGATCACATCTCATTGATCATTAATATACGTGATATTGATGTCAATACATAAATACGTATTGGAGAATAATGTATTGGGATGACCCAACATGACAAAACTACATGGAATTTAATTAACAGTATCATAAGTTATTCTCATAGTGACAGTGATGTAATGGTCCTCAGACCTGAAATCATTATAATTTTATTCAAGAATATTTGTGTTTTGACATCATCAAAAGTTTCTTTTAACCAAGTAGACGATAAAGGTGATTGTTGGATACATCTCGAATCGAATAAAAAGTATGAATGCTCTAGATTTAATTAACCCTACAATATTTGTAGTGATATCCATGGGCCTCTTGATTAAGTGAGTCTATGAAATGTACGGCCGTGCTCAAATATTGATTTGTTTTATATAGTCTACCCATCTATCGAGATAAAATGATTAATTATAAAGAGGATGATACGTTCCATGCCTCGAGTTTAATCCTGGATATATTGGATAAAAGGATTATATTACATTGAGACATTGGTCAAAGAAAAGGTTGTATCGAATCATTGATCTTATATAGCTTGGGTAGCAGTGACGTATTACTAGATTCCAGTTATTGTTTATGATTTTAAATACAATTTAAAATCATTTCCAACGTTGTAATAACCTATAGGGTCACACATTTAGGACGTTAAAAGGGGAACCATTTTTCAAAAGGTTAAAAGGGGAAACTATTATTTAAGTAAATAAAAATATCAATCTGTTGATATTTTATTTAGTGTTGTAAAGGTATGTTGGTTGGTTCCATTGTTTATGGTACAAGTTGTTTTTAAAAGGGGTTATACGTTCCTTATAAAAACTAATGGCCGATATCCATAAAGAGAGAAATTAAAAAAATCGAATCCAAAATCAACCGAAAATTCCTTTTACTCAAAACCCTAAATTATGGCGGCTAATACCTATTTTCCCATTTTATTATTTTGGCTTTGTTTGAGATAAGTTTCCTTTCATGATGACATAAGTCATCTAAATCTCCACTACATACGTGTAGTTTATGATTTGAAAAACAAATATGCATTAATGAATGCAAAAGTGATTTACAAAATTAACTCTTCCATGTACAATTTTAGTTTTTGATTTTACATACATATAAAATCAGGCTTTTGATAGCTGTGTATGTTATAAATATTTTAAAAACCATGTCTGTGTTTTTAACTATTATGTGAATGTTTGTATGAGTTAACAATGTTTAACTTATCATCAAAATTTTGTTTGCTTCATAAGTATCAAAGATCTGACTTTATCAAACCTTCCTTCTTTTAATCAAAACCAAGATTTACTGATTGACGAATCATTAATACGGTTTTAAATTATAATTTATTTGATGAAATCAATTTATAAGGAAAAATTTTAAGACAACTTTATTCTTGTTTTGATCTTTTAACATGGATATAAAATCAGAACTTTTAATATATTTTTCTGGTGAGTATAATGCATATGTGCATTGACATACTTGTGCTTGACATTTTATGAAGAAATGCACCTAGACATTAGTGAACTGATCATATGTTAATGATGGTATATATTTTTATATATTTGTAATCACACTGCAATTAATTTTAGATTACAGAAAATATGATTTTCTGCCTTGTTTTTCCTATTTGTATATATATGACTTAACTGGATATATATATATATCCTATTATATGTAACAGCTTCAACATGTTCATAAAAATACATGAATCTGGTAGAGACATTTAAGTACCATAGTATCATGAATGACCGTTAGTTTAATTTATAAGAATATGTACATTTTCATTGTTCTAGATTGGTACAGATTTGAACTTGCTTCACAGCAAGTAATATGTACAATGCTTGAATTTTAAAACATGCATGTCCTGGGATGTATATAAATGGATATATATGAATGCATTCCATATTGGCTGTGTGTTCAATAATATATTCTAATAAATTTATATATACATATATATAATAGGTATTCCTTACATATCGCATATGCCATTTGAAGCTGAGCCTAAGTTATGTATATTTATTTATATGATGCTAGTTAGGACAGAAATACAGCTCACCTCCTTTATTTATATATATATATATATATATATATATATTGCATTTGTAGATAAACATATGCAAAGTTATAGTTGAAGCCCTATAAGAAGTTGAGATGGTTTGAAATCGTGTTTAAATAATATGGCAATGTCATTGATTCCTGCATATATGACATGCTTTGATAAACATGCACATATATGAAAGCTTGCCATGTTAATTGATACTACTTACTTTATATATATATATATATATGTATGACACACACACACACAAACACATATATATATATATATATATAACCAGATATATAGTTGATATAAAACAGACATATACATATATATTTGATATATGTATATATAAAAATATTTATATGTTGCAATAAGAATTAATATCCACGACAACAATAACTTAATGGTTGATTATATATTGATTGTAAATTGATGCTAAATTGATACTGAAATCAATTTACAAGTTATTGCATAAGTATGAATGCATGATTCACTGTGCTTGCGGTAGTGATTAGGCAAATTCATATACATATGATGGATTTGACTTATTACCTAAACATTATATATGTTTGATGTATTAAACTTATTGCATACATATTATATACATTTGATGTGCTAACCCTATGTGTTAAAACTTGTTTAACATGGGCTACTGGCAATAATAATAATAAGCCAATTACTGAAATGTTTCAGTAGAAGAAGCAACAGAGATACATGGGTTAGCACTGCAGATACACATACTGCATGTGTACGCACAAGTGTGACTTGATGTTGTAAATATACATGTTTGTTTTCTAGGCACAATAGAAGGCTCGAATGAAAATGTTGTATTTATCTGTTTGATTTGATATATGTTACAATTTATGAATATGTCTGTGTGTGTGTGTGTGTGTGTGTGTGTGTGTGTGTGTGTGTATATATATATATATATGGGAAAGTCTATAGGGACACAAAATTTTGACACAAATGGTGACACATATGATTTGCACCATTGGATCTCCCTATGAATTACACCTCTCCATATAAAAACAAAAAGTCCAACGGTTGGGTTTCTGTGTCTCTCTCTTTATGTCCAATTCTGTGTTCAAATAGCCACCCCCTATATATATATGTATATATAGTTCTATCATGCCTGTGCAACACGTAAACTTTATGTATATTTATATTTAGTTGAATGTACAACTGATGTCAGGTTATGTATGATGTTGCACAAATTGGCTGCTGCAAGTAAATATAATGTAGTTTGTAAGAACTATACATGAACATGCCATTCATGTTTATATATTAGTCATTGATATCCTGTGCATTCTGTTCGTTACATTTGGAAATCATTTAGTATCAAAATATAGTTTAAAACGCTTATGGTTTGTATTGTTATATACATGAATGAACTTTAACCTGTAGAGACATATTGGGCCTTAAAATCTATTTTTATATATCTGTAAAGCCTACATTTTGTAAATCTGGTTTGTATTGTTCTACATTTAAATATGCATATATATATATATATATATATATATATATATAACATGAGCAACATTTGTTTGATTCTTGCCAATAGGACCTCCTTGCCAAAAGGACTTGTTCACGTTGATGACACCAATTTTATTAGTGTGACTAATGGGATTAAAATTATAGTTTAAACCCACATAATATATATATATATATATATATATATATATATATATATCCAAAATATTCCCACAGTTACTGATAACTTTGAAATGTTCAAAAACAAAATAGGCATGCTACCTATATAACATTGGATTTAAAATGCTTATATGTTTCGTATCCAATTAATATACTAATGTGAAATACATATATTTTGATAAGTGTAAATGAAATTAATATTGTTCGCCACTACGAATTATAAAATCACTCTAAACCAATTATTTATATTAAGTCATGGTGACGTCTTCCAATATATACACTGATCAATTCCAGAATCACTGGATGTAGGTAATGCCAAAGCATTGTGCATCGTTTTATTTGGTTATATGCGATAGAGTAATTGTGATACTCAATCGTACAATTGGGTCTAACTTAACAAGGCCGCATGATAAAATTATGGGCTTAGAGACAAAGAGCATGCATTATTCCATATTTTGAGCAAAATGACTATGAACAAAATATTCATCATGCGATCCAAGAATTATATATACGATATAATCAACATAAGATGTCAACCTGAAAGGTTGTGTTCCAGGGATTAGCCGAAGCTAAGTCAAGGCATGACTAGATATGGATCTTGGATCACCAATATATATGCATTGATAAATATAAAAAGAGGGATGTTAATTTGAGTGGGATCATATTTTAGTTTAAATTATACATTTATATTAATATAACTTTTGATTGTCAAAATTTGTGTTTATATTAAATATATATATTACAAAATTAGTCATTATTTATTATCTATTATCTATTATAGATATTAAATAGAATATAACCCCGATAATATAAAATTAATCCTTAATGAGGACAAATTGAATTAAATCAAATTTCTTGACTAACATCGAAATTTAAGGATTGTCCTCAAACGAATTAAAATATAATTGTTTTACAAATATGGAAGATCTAGAATGAAAGTTGAAGTATGACTTCAACCGAATAAGATATAAATGTTATAGCAATCTATTTATACATCTCTAGTATTAGATACTACATATGAATCACATAGATGTATGTAAATTTGAAGGATTTTCAAAACAAGTAGAAATCTGACAAAAGGACAAGTAGACTTACAATTGGAAATGAAGCAAATGTTGCTGGATTATCCATAGAAAGTTTCTTCTTGTTCTATGTACTGGCTTAATTGAATAATTAAAATATTGTTATTATTCCATAAATGTTATTCTGTATCTTGTTTAGACAAGTTTGAATTTCATTTGTAAGAAAAGAACAATTGTTATTCATTTTATTTAAATGAAATATCTTATGAAATTCCACAAATAGTTAATGATCTTTATAAATCCTTTACCATGATGTGCTTGACATAAATATTGAGCGGATCAAATTTAATGATCTAAATCCAGCATACCTTTGGCAATGTCAGTTAGCCTATATAAACAAGAAAAGCATACCAAAACTCCATAATGATGGAATTTTGGAATCATTTGATTTTGAATCATATGAAGGATGCAAATCTTATTTATTAGGCAAAATAACTGAATCATCTCTCACTTGACACAGTGAATGGGCTAGTAAGTATTGGGTCTCATACATAATGATTTATGTGAAGCAATGAATACATAAGCTAGAGGTAGGTTTTATTACTTTGTTACATTTACTGATGATGTCAGTAGATATACATATGTGTATCTTATGACACACAAATAAGAATCCATTGAAAAGTTCAAGGAATTCAAAAATGAAGTTCAAACGCTGTAAAACAGTGTTAAATGTCTATATGAAAGAGTGAAAAATTGTCTCACAACACACACTATCTAGAACACCATATTGAAATGGTGTGTTTGAAAGGATAAGTCGCACCTTATAAGATATGATACGATCGATGATAAGTCATACAAATCTTTCAATAATTTTTGAGATTGTTCCCTTAAACAATTGCCTTCATTTTTAATTGTAGTCCTGCTAAAACGACTCTGAAGCCGCCATATAAGATATGGATTATGAAATTTCCTAGTATATCTTTTATGTAGATTTGGGTTGTGAGGTGTTAAATGTCTTGCATTTGACTAGCTCAGAACCAAATTTGATAAGTGTTATTTTGTGGAATATCAAACAAAAGCTAACTATATTATTTCTATAAATCCTTTAAGAATAAAATGTTTATTGCTCGAATTGGTATCCTTCTGAAATGAGAGACAGTCTCTAAGATACTAGTAGGAATGAAGTAGCACTCGAAATGCAACGGGAACCACAAAATACCAATGAACCTAGTATAGACAAGAAATTGAGTGGTAGTGACTGTTAAAAATATTTTTCGTCAACATCGGAGATAGGTCAATGGGAATGGACCTAAGGGGAAAATAGGTTGTTTAGCTTTTGCAAGTTTGGATTAGTTCACCGTTCTTAGGTATCAAGGCCTAGAATCTGAAAGAATAGTTACTCTTCCCTCGATGGGGTGAGTATCACGCTTAAGCAATTCAAGTACCAGCAGTTACCTTGGGGAGAAAAATCACTAAATACAACCCTTGATAAAGGACTTAACGGATGGTAGAAAGGGGTTCTGCACCAAGCTTGCTGAAAGGCCTAAGCTTGTAGGATGGGTCTAAGCTTGTAGAAATGGGTATTTTACATGATTCGTGGAAAGGTCTGGGTAAGGACTCATGCATGTGTAAGAAATAAACAGTAAGCTGTAATAGGAATAACTAAGAAATAGCATGATAATCTCATAAGAAGACACCATAAGTATCGATTCATTCTTTATTGATCTTTGATTTAGAATACATTAGCAGAATAGAAGAAATCCCCAAATCGATCTAAGAATTAAGGTTTACTCTAGAAAGAAAGAGTACAAGATAAGAATGATAAATCCATCCTCAAAATGTGAACCTTGGGGCCTTATTTATAGAGAAATTACGGCCCCTTATGCTGTTGGGCCTTTGGGCCTGCAGGAGCCTCTGTTAGTCGCTTTTTCCCATGGTCTCGAGTGTTTTATCTTCCGACAGCTTTATGATGCTGATCATAGCTTCCATAACAAAGGTTCTGGTCAGTTGGAGCTTCTTTTGAGATTGATACGAGCTCTCAGTTGTATGCTCTCGGTTATGAGCTTCCTGATGTTGGCTTTTGGTTTTCCCATGAATACTTAGAGGAGCTTGCCTTCATGATGTATGTAGATAACTGCCGGTTCGGAACCCCTGTCAGTGTCTGTGCTAAGTAGACTAGTATGGATAGCTTGACTTTCTGGGGTTCCGGTTTACCTCTCGGGGGAGTTTCCCGATATATATTGTTCTTCCAGAAGGTGGCTCCAGGCGATTTGTCTATTGTATATCAATATAACCTTTCGGTGTTTGTGCAGTAGATGTTTTGGAAGCCTTTTCCGGATAATCTCTATGTGCTTTTGGCTTAATACTCTTGATGTCTTTGCCTCCTGAGTATCGGTATTAAGCAGGTTAATGCCGATAGCGCTTCCATCCTTCTGGGTTTCAATTAGTGGAGCTCTTGCCTCCCTCTTTCTTAGCATTTGGCTTGGATGACCTTTCGCTATAGGATCCTCCTGTCGGATTAACTCTGTTGCGTCCCTTGTCGGATAGGCCTTACCCGATTGATTCTGTTGGCACTTCGTAGCTTTTGAATTCCCATTTTGTGTTTGACTCTTGTTTTCTTAAGAATTCCTATGTGCTTGCGGTCACCCGCTGCCCCTTCACCGTTAGCTTGTTTCGGAGTTAATTTTGGTAGTAACATTTGCCCCTCCCTAATGAAGGGGAATTTTCAACTTTCCAAGTCAAACTTTTTGTTTTTTCTGAAGTGTCATATCTAAGACTTGATCTTCCTCGGTTGGACATGTTGATTGGCCTCTTTTCTTATGGAGTAGATTTGGGGTAACTTTTGCATAATTACCATTGCTTCTTCTTCTCCACTTTTTACCTGCAACATTAATTTCTGGCAGCACCAGGTCTGACAAAGGGAGTTTCCACCCACTACGAACTAGTATTCTTGGCATTTCTCAGGAGAAGAGACCTTTTTCCTTGAAGAAATCCTTGATTACTTCACAAGATGAAGTAAACTCTATCCTTGGTAGCTTTGGAATGGGTGAGGTGGACGCTATACCTGCCACCTATCAAGATGATATCATGAATCCTCCTGAAGGATATTTTGCATACTCGGCCATACACATATGGCATGGAGGCTTCTTTCCCATCCTTCATATCTAGACTCTTACATGATCTGGTGGTTGTGCCTATCCAACTTCTACCAAGTACTTTCACATTGCTCTTATGTCTTAAAATACTCGCCCTTGAATTGGGTCAGGCTTCTCTTACTTTTAATCTTATTCAACATTTGATGTGTTTTTCCAGAGGTGCTGGTTCCCCTTTATTCAGTGAATATCCTCTAAGGAAAATTGTTAGAGACGGTGCGGGTAAGGCTTTTCCTTGGGAAGGTCAATTCTTTTTTATCAGGTCCCCTGCCGGTATTTCAAGCAAATTCGCTGATTATGGTGAATCTTGTAACCCTTTGTAAGTGATTACTTTTCACATCTATGTCTTAACTTTAGTCGTTTTTCTTCAGACCCTGCTTCTAAGAGAGTTCCTTTAACCGAAATTGAATCTCGCGTGTTTGAGCTCATTTTGAAGCTACTTGAAGAGCTATAGGGTTGATCTGTTTTATTCGTTTTCTAGGCTCTAAGCGTTTATTTTTAGGCTCTGAAGTGTTTGCTTCCTCTACCCCTTCTCTTCAGGTATGTTTTTACGATTCAACAGTTTCTTTAATATCTGAGTTCTGCATTCTTGAATTTTTCTTTGATTTTTTATTTGACTAGGAGTTTCGACTTCGGAAGTTTCGACCCTCACAAATGTTTTGAATCAATATACTGCTATTGCTATTAAGAGGTTGGCTGAGTTTCTTGTCGAGCCGCCAGCTAAGAAGCTAAAGCTTGATTTTTCAACTTCTGTAATTTCCGAAGGTGCTTAGGGTAGAGAAATTGGAGGTTGTATCTTACTGCCATCCCCTCCAAGTACATTAGGAGCGGGTGCACATGTCACATCGTAAATTCCAACCTCTCAGTCAGCTGAGCCTTCGAAGCTCTTGAACCTTCAACGGGTTTCATTGATTTTGTGAAGCTTGTTCTTTCTAGTCCAGAGTTTTTTGACATCTCGTTACCCTCCTCTTCTTCAAAAACGATGGATTTCTACCAGCATTTGATCACCCGACAGCTTAAGGTACAAACTATTCTTTTTAATCTTGACTTTTGATCTGTTGTGGATGTGTACTGAATCCTTCTAACCTTCTAGATTACGAAGAGATGGCTCTTGCCTAAGTCAATTCCTTCTTCCTCTACCATTGAAATCATTCGACTTCGAGAAGCAAACGAAGCTTTAAGTGATGAATGTGATAGGCTGAAAGCTTCCCTAGAACACACCGAGGCAGCTTTAGAGAAAGAAAGGCAAACTAAGGACATGACCCCTGACAAAGTATCGACCTTAAAACACTCAAATTGCAGAAGATGTGGTCACTGATGCTGATGAGCTTCAGAAGAAGGATGAGAAGCTTTCACGTGCTGCACAGATAATCTATGCAGCTGAAGGCAGGATTTCTAATTTCTTGCAAGTTCATCTTCCACAGATTAAGATCGAATGTTATGAAGATGCTTTATTTCACCTCCTTTCCGATAATCTTTAGAGTCTTTCTGAGATCCGAACCACTCTTGTTCCATCTTTTGTCATAGATAGAGTTGTGGAAGGGATCGAGTTGGGAAAACGAGGTGTGAAGATTCCACAAAAGGGTGAGTGTAAACTCGAGGATCTTCTGTATATTGATAGTCTTTACGGTGATTCTGATGAAGGAGAAGAGGCTTCTACCTTCATTGATAACGATGGGGATAATGATGGCGATGGATTCGAAAGTAGGGGCCGTCAGAATGGACACGAGAGGAACAGAAATGATCCTCTTCTAGGAGCTAAAGTGCCTCATGATTATACTCGGCATAACCTTGAGTTAGGAGGTTCCCGTGTTGCCTTTGATCTTGAATCTCCTTCGTTTAAAGAAGGTGGCCCTTCAGGCCTTTCGGGGGGAGGGGGGATAAAGCCGTGGGTCCTGAAGCTTCTTTTTCTCGGGTATAACTCTTGCTCTAGTGATGTTTTTATCTTTTTTTCGAGTATTTGACTGCAACTAGTTTTCTGCTGCTATATTCAATAGACAAAAGAAAAATTGTTTCCTGCCTTAAACAAAATTATATGGAAAACAAAATAAATTAAATCGTTCTTATGTAGAACATGAAGAACATTTGTAAACTTAATCCAACAGCCTAAGTAAAACTTGTACAGGGTCCCATTTACTACACGTGTTTGCTAATACACTTATTTGCATTATGGAAAAACTTAGTTCATTATGAAGATGACCTACATGTGAGTTGTAGACTGAGAAGGGTGTTTTTAACAACACCAATTCATGATATCAGGAAAAAAGGTTTTTTCGAGATACTTAGGGGTGTTTATACTAAATTCCCTCAGCTCTCTTTTAACTTCTTGAGCGAAGATTGCGAAAAAATTCTAAAGAGTTTGAGGGTTAAACATGCTGAGATGTTATGTAAACAATAGATGTATTAATCAAGTGAAGACAAGCCTTTGTAATTATGTCTTTTTTTATCTGTATGCCCCATTAGATTGGTTTTGGATTTAACTCACACGAAATTTTTATATAAGAATGGAGTTTTATTCTTTGTAAATCAAGAAAGATATAATCATAGCTATTTTTTTTGTGAGTAGGTAGACTATCGTGAAACCATTCTGTCTCAGAAATGAAATGTTGCCAGCAAAAGAGATTTCCTGTATATCTCAAGGAAGCAGGAGTTCACTCCAAAATTTATCCATTAAGCATTTTAACGAGAGAATGAATGCTCTAAAAGATCAGCTAGAAGATAAAGAAAGAAATGTCCTTAGATTGAAGACGTACAAAAAGACTACACCCTCTATCAAATTTGAGGATGAATTAAGGATTTTGCGCCAACGCGTTGTCGATTTAGAAATTGATTTAAACAACGTCGATACAAAGTGTGAGACGTGGGAACATTGATTTAAAAACATTCCTATCATGACGGAATCCCAACTCTTGGTGTAGCGACCACACATAAGACCCCAGCCCTTCAAAAGTATTTTTACTTGAATAACCCTCCTCCTGGGTTAAAGGAAACAACTATTTCTGAGTGGTGTAAAAGATTGGTAGGCGAAATAAAGGGGACTTACGATACTAAGTTAATTAGGGATTCTCATAACCGTGTTGTCCGGTATGTTAATCAAATAAGATGTTTACAAGAAGAAAGGCAGGAATTGTGCATGAATTTCTTCGAATTAGAGAAAGAAAACAAGTCTCTTAGGGCTATGTGTAAAGCCTATAATAGGGCCTTGAAACTTAAGATTAAACCTTATGATCATCTTGATGAAACAAGTAAAATAGTGCGAAAGCTTAAGAAGTAACTAGGAATTGCACTTTGTCATGTTATTAACCTCCTTTATCTGAGGATGGAGAAGACCTAGATGTTTAGTGACATTTTGCAATAGTGATATGTAATTGTGCTCGTGTTTGGGTTATTGAGAATGTAGCTCTTGTAGATGAACTTATGTGTGGATGTTGTCTATTATGTACATAGTTGTTGATATAAAATGAAAATAATAATTGTTTGTACATAAGTGGTTTAAGAATTTTCCCCGAATAAGAAAAGAAGGTATCCATTTTATTTGGAGCTGTTTTGATGATGGGATCTCTCTTTAGAGCATATCTCTAATTGTTCTGATTCACTTCGGGGATCTGCCATTAGTGAATTATAAGCTTTCGGATCCATCCCATACTAGGATCCTCTGGCAGAGGACTGGAAATTAGCTTCTGATGCTTAAATAGAGCTTTCTGTCTATTTTAGGTTTGCGTACGTGACAAAAGTCTTGAACTAAGCCTGATTCAGGTACTGAAATGGGACCGGGAATTTACTTTCAGTGTTTGTAGAAGTCTTGAACCAACCCTTGTTTGGGTAATTAAGGATTGATGACCAAAATTCCCTTCCATTACTAATGGAAGTTCCGACCAAATCCTTGCATGGGCCATTAAAGACTGGTGACCAAAAATCTCCTTTTGTGACTAATGGAAGTTCTGAACTAAACCTTGTATAGGCCATTAAAGATTGGTGACTAGAAATCTCCTTCCGGTATTTGTGAAGAACCGAATCGACCCAAGATTCGGTTATTAATATAGAAGACCTGATCTGACCTTTGTTCAGGCAATTAAAGATTGAAGACCAGAAGTTCCCTTTCGGTATTTGTGAAAAATATAATCGACCCAGATTCAGGTAATAAAGATTGAAGACCTGATCCAACCCTTGTTCAGGCAATTAAAGATTGAAGACCAGAAGTTCCCTTCCGGTATTTGTGAAAAATTGAATCGACCCAGATTCAGGTATTAATAAAGAAGACATGATCCAACCCTTGTTCAGGCAATTAAATATTGAAGACCAGAAGTTCCCTTCTGGTATTTGTGAAAAATCGAATGGACCCGGATTCGGGTATTAATATAGAAGACCTGAACTACCCTTGTTCAGGCAATTAAGGATTAAGTACTGGAAATGTAACACCCCGAATTTTCTATTAACACTAAAGTTGCTAAAATATTAATAAGTGTGTAAGAGGGGGGATGTATCTAATATGAATATAAAAGTGTGTAAGAGAGGGGATGTATCTAATATGAATATAAAAATATTAATAAGTGTGTAAGAGAGGGGTTGTATCTAATATGAATATAAAAGTGTGTAAGAGAGGGGATGTATCTAATATGAATATAATAATATTAATAAGTGTGTAAGAGAGGGGATGTATCTAATATGAATATAAAAATATTAATAAGTGTGTAAGAGAGGGGATGTGTCTAATATGTATATAAAAACAATAATAAGTGTGTAAAAGGGGGGATGTATCTAATGTGTACATTGTAGAATATATATATATATATATATATTGCTGAGTGTTTGCTGAGTCACTTCTGACTCATTGCTGAGTCAACAAGATAAACCCCATCTTGTCTGAACGGCTGCGGTTATTTCTAGGTTAAATCTAATGGCCTAAATGAATTCTAAAATCTATAAATAAGTGGGTAGACCCTAGACCTAAATCACTTGTAAAATTAGAGAAGCTACCGTCATGCTGCTGCCATGGAGTTCAGCGTAGCCGTCACAAACTAAGAAGAGGAAGCCTAATCATCTACAACTAAATTCTTCTCGACAAAACAAATCAAACCAAAGAACTCTCTCTCTAATTCTCTTCTTTTGTTGGTGAGTATGATGATTCTCACAAGACTATTACAAACTAATTTGACTCAGTTATGAATGGATCACAAGAAAGTGATGTGATTTGTAATTGTAAATTCTATATATTGTGGATCTCTTATTATGTTATTATGTTTTCGTATGATGTAAATTATATATGCCATGTCATGCTATGTTGTAAATTCTCTTATGCTATGTCGTGCTATGTTGAGAATCATGTCAAGCTATGTTATACTATCATACTATGCCATGTTATAAATCATGCTATATTATGTTGAAAAATCATGATGTTGTTGGATCATGCTTAAAGTTATGTTTTTTTTAATTTAAATGGATCTTGTTTATGGGAATTTGCCTATTAGGTTAGGTGTACCCATAAACTTGAAACTATAATTAAATAAAACTTGATTATGGGAATTTGCCTATTGAGTTAGGTGTACCCATATAAAACCATGTTGTTAAAAAATTTGATGATGTTGATTCACACATGTTCATATGTAAGTTTATGAAAATTGATTGAGATTATATTAGGTGAATTTTGAACAAGTTGACACCTTTAGGTCCATGACATGTATAATCTATGCAAGTTGGACATATGCAAGTTTCACCCCTTATTATGATTCATTTGGTCACATATACATGTTGTTATTATGATAATCTCTTTTATGCTATGAGTTAGGCTATTCGAGTCTAACATATATTTTGCGAATAAACGTTCAAATGTGGGGTAGGGGTAATATTAGGAATTAATAAATTGGGTGCAATTTTGTAAGATTTTGCATACCATGAATGGATGTCCATAATTGAGTCAATTATGGACATTGTTAAAAATTGGAAGTAATTAATAATTCAAGTAGGGAATTATTAAAATTGGGGGAAAGTGGATTATTATTAATAATCAATGCTTGGGACACGAGGTTGGACTCGTTTGTGATGTAAACCTGCCCGGACCCGCCCGGCAAATCCAGTAGTCACAAATGTCGGCCCAATGTGAGATGTCCTAGGCCCAAACTAAAGCATAACAGTTGTAAAGACACGAGGTTAGACTCTTTTATGGTGTAAGACTGCCCGGACCCGCCCGGCAAATCCAGCTGCCATAAATGCCAGTCTAATGTGAGAGGTCTTTATGAGGTTATGGCCTTAATGAACTAAGAAATACTTAACCAGATAATCATGTAAGGTGGGACACGGGGGTTAAGTAGGTGCCTTGGGTGGCATGTGGAATCTGGTGGTTGCCTTTAGAGGCATTTGAAATACGATTAGACTTAACCAAACACACATGTAAATGAACATGACTAAGTGGGTTAAGTGGGATGGACTAATGGGGACAAGCTTAGGTGGAATGCTTGTGGTAAATAGTGGGGGCCCATTTCAACCAGTATCCCAAAACGTATCTTTGTGGGCTCGACCCAAGTCGAGGACGGGACACGCATACTGGGTTTGACTATAAGAGGCCAAAACAGGGAGCGGTGGCAACGCAAGTCCAACGGGTTTCATATGCGTGTGTGGACCCGGGCTGGTAGGTAAGACGTTGCTGCATCGTGTAGGTATAAGCCGTGCATGTCCGTTGTATCAGGTTGCCACTTTAGGGGAGTGATACACCCCACTGTGGGGCCAGCACGGGTATCTACGAGTTAGGGAGCCGATCGAATAATGGGAAGTAGGGTACACCTAGTGGAGATAGGGGCAGGCGGCACCTATGTAGTCAGCTAGGGGTACGTAAAGCCATTGGGAAAGTTTCTAAGTGAAGCTAAGTGGGATGAATCTTTAGGGTGACTGGTGTGGTGCAGTATAGTGTTTATCCTTTAGTATTTAGGAGCGCCTATAACGTTGCCTTTAGCGATTGTCTATGTCCTTAATCTGCTCTTCATGGACATTTTCTTGTTTTCCAGCTTATGCCTTAGTCCAGTTATTTTGGTAATAGTATTGTAGAATTATCATATTCATCAGACTTTATGTCTGACCCCCTCTTTTCCATCCTTTTTCTCCCTTCAGGTCCACAGGTTGGGCCAAGTTCTAGTGGAGTCTAGTTGGATCGCTTATCTTCTGGAAAGCTTGGACTGCTGAAGTAAAGTCCAGCTTGTTATCTTTCTTTTTAATGGCTATTCATGTAATGGGATTATGTACTTGTTTTATCAAGATAGATATTGTACTTGACATTGAATATGGTGTTATGATGTAATCAAACATGTTTTGACTTCTGCTACAATGAAATAAAGTTTTTGAATTTCCAAGTACTATTTTATATCTGTCTTGTTGTAATTTTACTGTTCTATATTCACTTAAAACCTCCATGGAAGTTAATGCATTCCCTTTGTGAGTGACATTAATGGACGTGGGGTGTTACACGTGGTATCAGAGCATAAGGTTACCAGAACTGATAAAAAAAAATTTTAGAAAAATATTTTTTTTTCTAAAGTATTTTTGGAAGAAGTGCTTTCAAAAAAAAAACAAAAAAAAACATGTTATTTAAAGAGAGTTTTTATGAAAAACATAATCCCAAATAGCCACATCCTTATCTTTATCTTTCGAATTCTCCATTTTGAATCTTTCCTTTTTCGTTTCAGCATGGCTGAAGATCTTAATCTCCCAGAAGGCGTGACGATTCCAGGGTGGTTTAGGAGATACTTGGAGGCTAGGGCCACCACTGCAGGCCCAGCGGATACTCCTCCACCCCTAGTTGCACCCATTCCTCCTCCTCCTCCTCCTCGTGTTGACACTTTTGCAAAGACGTGCAAGGAATTCAAGGCTATGGGAGGAAAAACTTTTCAAGGGACTGAGACGTTTGTGGAGGCCAGAGATTGGCTTAAGGAGACTGAGGAATTGTTGGATATCTTTGAAGTGGAAGATGGGAGGAAAGTCCGTTTAGCTGCTTGGTTAATGAAGGGAGAGGCCTCGTTTTGGTGGGAGGTCACTAACGGGGAACGTCCAGTCGATTCATGGGCGGATTTCAGACGAAGGTTTGAGGCAAAGTTTCTTTCAAGGGCAGAGGAGAACTTAAATATGGAAAAATTCCTGGCACTAAAGCAAGGGAGCTCATCAGTGAAGGAATATGTCAATAAATTTAATCAGTTAGCAAGGTTTGGCTTGGAGTTGGTGAACACGCCAGAGAAGAAAGCTTTGAGGTTCGTTAGAGGCTTGAATGAACCGTTGCAAGGGTTGGCTATGACCCACATCCCTATGGGAGCCACCTTTGAAAAGCTAGTAGAAATGGCACTTATGCATGAGGATAAGGCAGTTGAAAAGAAAGGGGATCAGAAGAAACCCCAACAGCAAAATAAGAAGGGTGGTAAAAACAATAATGGCAAAGGGAAGAAGAAATGCTTCAATTGTGGGACGCCTGGCCATCTCAGCAAAGATTGCAGAAAGAAAAAGAAGACTGGTTGTTTTCATTGTGGAGATGCGGGACATTTAGTGAAGGACTGTCCAAAGAAGGGGCAGAGGGCAGGGTCTACCTCGGGAGGACAGGTGCAGGCTCTTATGGCACCAGGGCAGGCAAGGGGCAAGTTCAGGCTATTGCGGCCCCACCGCTGCAAGAAAGAGGTAGAACAATTTCTGTTGAAAGCTTAGTTTTTCTGTTTGATCATCCTGTCCGTACCTTATTCGATTCTGGCGCATCTCATTCGTTTATCTCTGCATCATTAGTTGAATCACTGCACTTGAACACCAGTTTAGTAGAGGATCCCTTGGTCGTTTCAAATCCAATTGGGGGTTCGGCTCATTTGACCATGATATGTTTGGATTTGAAAATCTCTATACTTAGCGTTGAATTTAGATGTGGTGCTTATGTATTGGGCTTCACGGGCTATGGGCTAATTTTAGGAATGGATTGGTTGTCTAGAAATAGGGCCATTCTTGATTGTGAAAGGAGAGTAGTTAGGCTTGTGACTCGCCTTGGTAATGCTCTCGACATCTTTTGTAATCCCATAAATTCCGTTATGCTAAGTTATCTTGAATCGCTTGACGCGTCTGTAGAGAACCTGCGATCGGTAGAAGTGGTCCGGGAATATCCGGATGTGTTTGAGGAGGTGAAGGGCTTACCTCCAAAGCGGGAGATAGACTTTCGAATTTATCTTGTGGATAATGCTAAACCCTTATCTTTGCCAGTGCGCCACATGGCTCCTCGTGAAAGGAGGGAACTCAATAAGCAAGTAAAGGAGTTGCTTGAGAAGGGGTTCATAAGACATAGTATATCGGAGTGGGGTGCTCCAGTAGTTTTTGCCACAAAGGCGGATGGGTCTCTTAGACTTTGTATGGACTATAGAGAACTAAACAAGCTTACTAAAAAGAACCGACACCCACTGCCGAGGATTGACGATCTCTTTGATCAGTTAGTTGGTGCCTCAGTGTTTTCGCAGTTGGACTTAGCCACTGGCTTTCATCAACTGAGAGTGGCTGAGGATAGTATAGATAAGACTGCTTTTAGGACTCCTGACGGATTCTATGAATGGCTAGTGATGCCCTTTGGTTTGACAAACGCCCCTGCATATTTTGTTGATTTGATGAGTAGGGTGTTTAGGGAATACCTTAACAAATTCGTGGTAGTCTTTGGGGATGACATCTTAGTCTTTTCTAAGAATAAAGAAGAGCACTCCCTACATCTTAGGGAAGTGTTGGAAACCCTTCGAGCACATAACCTTAAGGCAAAATTTTCTAAGTGTCACTTCTGGAGAAAGGAAGTACGGTTCTTAGGGCACGTGGTTTCCAAAGAAGGGATAGCAGTGGATCCCGCAAAGGTGGTGGCCATCCAAGATTGGAAGGTCCCTAAAAATGCAACCGAAGTAAGAAGTTTCTTGGGGTTGGCTGGCTATTATAGGAAGTTTATCAAAGACTTCGCAAAAATATCAGCTCCATTAACACGGTTAACGAAGAAGAACCTGGTTTTTACGTGGGACAAAGATTGCGATGATGCGTTCCAACGTTTGAAGAGAGCCTTAACTTCAGCCCCAGTGTTAGTGCTGCCAGACGGGAATAAACCGTTTACCATCTATACTGATGCTTATGGGATGGGACTTGGCGCGGTCCTCATGCAAGAGGGAAGAGTAATAGCCTATGGTGGAAGGCAGTTGAGGGTTCATGAAAAGAATTACCCCACGCATGACTTAGAGCTAGCCGCAATTGTTTTCGCGCTTAAGTCTTGGCATCACTATCTTCTTGGTGAGAAATTCGAACTGTTCACTGACCACAAATCATTAAAATACTTATTCTCTCAGAAGGATTTGAATTTAAGGCAGCAACGGTGGATGGAATTCTTAGCCTCCTACGATTTTGAAATAGCATATACCCCGGGCAAGGGTAACGTGGTGGCAGACGCCTTAAGTAGGAAAAGGTTGTCCTTGAGTCCGTTGTTTGTTGAACGACAAAGCTTAGAATTCATCTCTATGTTTGACTTTAGACCCTCCGTTGACTTAGTACCCGGTCTGTTAGCATCCTTGGAGGTTAGACCTACACTTCTAGGACGGGTTGGTGAGGCACAGCGAGACGACCCACGGTTGGTTGAGATAGTAGAAAAGCTCAAAGGGGGGGAGTCGTCAAGCCATCTTCGTAGGTATACCCTAGACGATAAGGGTTGGTTACGAAGGGATAATAGACTTTGTGTACCGCAAGACGAAGACTTAAGGAAGGCCATTCTTGATGATGCTCATCGCTCAAAAATGACCATTCATCCCCGCGGGGATAAGATGTACAAAGATATGAAGCGGGTTTTCTTTTGGGCCGGTATGAAAAAGGATGTGGCCGAGTACGTCGCTAGATGCTTGGCGTGCCAACGAGTTAAAGCAGAACAAAAGAAACCCGGTGGGTTTCTTCACCCATTAGAAGTTCCACTATGGAAATGGGAAAGCATCTCAATGGATTCTGTGGATGGATTACCAAGATCAAGGAAGGGTAACACGGGGATTTGGGTTATAGTAGATAGACTTACTAAAAGCGCCCATTTTATTCCCGTGAAAAGTAAGAGGACTGCTCCGTGGTTGGCTTCTATATACATTAAGGAGATAGTTCGTTTGCACGGTATTCCTTCTAGTATAGTAAGCGACCGTGACCCCATCTTTACTAGCGAATTTTGGAAGAGTTTACAAGAGGCGGTAGGGACTCAGCTATGTTTGAGCACCGCATATCATCCTCAGACAGACGGCCAGACCGAGAGGGTGAATCGCATTCTAGAGGATCTTTTAAGGCTTTGTATCATAGACTTTGGGGGTACATGGGAAGAGCACCTTCCATTAGTAGAATTCGCATATAATAATAGCTTTCAGTCTAGTATCGGCATGGCACCTTTCGAAGCTCTTTATGGAAGGCCTTGCCGTTCGCCTACATGTTGGTGGGAATCTACCGATAAAATCCTACTTGGGCCCGATATGGTTAGGGAAACCTCGGAGAAGATTGAGTTGATTCGAAGGAGGATGAAAGCAGCACAAGATAGGCAAAAATCGTATGTTGATAAGAGGAGGACAGATTTTGAGTTTGACATTGGGGACATGGTTTTTATCAAAGTATCTCCGTTACAGAATGTTGTTCGCTTTGGGTCCGTGGGGAAATTAGCACCAAGGTTTGTAGGGCCGTTTCCTGTAAAAGACAGGATTGGGAAGATGGCATATAGGGTGGAGTTGCCTGAGAAACTTAGTGGAGTACACGACATATTCCATGTATCACATTTGAGGAAGTGTTTGCACAAGACCGCGGAGGTGGTAGAGCCGAGCTTGCTTAAAGAGGTGGAAATAGAGCGTGATGCAACAATTAGACGAGCTCCTACATGCATTCTTGGGTCGGAGATCAAAAAGTTGAGGAATCGAGAGGTCAGACTAGTTAAAGTGCAATGGGGAGATGATGAGAGCAACGCAACTTGGGAGACAGAAGAGAAGATGCGTTCGTTGTACCCTTTTCTTTTTGAGGGTATGTCTTTTAATTTCTCCTTTATCGCTTAGCTTATCTTATCTTATCTTTAGTATGTCCTCTCATTAGTATCTTTGACCTTTAGTTAGGATAATCCTATGGTTGAAACATGTGTTTGAGACATGTTATGTATGATGGATGCAAAATGGATGCAAGTGTTTGCTAGTGGTTGCTCGTGGATGCATATATACACACACTTTAGGCACTAGATCGGCTCAGTCACTACATATTGTATATTGCATATATATGGATGTATTTAGTAAAATGGATGAACGATGGTTGTATTATCATGTGGATGCTGCATTCAGATGATGGTTGTGCACGCATATAGAAGTATTATGTAGCATTAAGAATCTTTTGCATACATAATGGATGCATGGCACGATCATAGTTGCATTAAGGAGGTCAACTGAATCAGTGGACCGCCTGATTTTGCATTAGATACGGACATATACACACACTGTGCATTTAAACATGAAAGCATTAGAAGTCTGTAAGGACAATGGATGCCTGCGTATGATGGATGAGTAGATGGACGTTTGGATGGTAGGATATACATTCTTCCAGACTTGAAGATTTCGGGGACGAAATCCTAAAAGGAGGGGAGAATGTAACACCCCGAATTTTCTATTAACACTAAAGTTGCTAAAATATTAATAAGTGTGTAAGAGGGGGGATGTATCTAATATGAATATAAAAGTGTGTAAGAGAGGGGATGTATCTAATATGAATATAAAAATATTAATAAGTGTGTAAGAGAGGGGATGTATCTAATATGAATATAAAAGTGTGTAAGAGAGGGGATGTATCTAATATGAATATAATAATATTAATAAGTGTGTAAGAGAGGGGATGTATCTGATATGAATATAAAAATATTAATAAGTGTGTAAGAGAGGGGATGTATCTAATATGCATATAAAAACAATAATAAGTGTGTAAAAGGGGGGGATGTATCTAATGTGTACATTGTAGAATATATATATATATATATATATATATATATTGCTGAGTGTTTGCTGAGTCACTTCTGACTCATTGCTGAGTCAACAAGATAAACCCCATCTTGTCTGAACGGCTGCGGTTATTTCTAGGTTAAATCTAATGGCCTAAATGAATTCTAAAATCTATAAATAAGTGGGTAGACCCTAGACCTAAATCACTTGTAAAATTAGAGAAGCTACCGTCATGCTGCTGCCATGGAGTTCAGCGTAGCCGTCACAAACTAAGAAGAGGAAGCCTAATCATCTACAACTAAATTCTTCTCAACAAAACAAATCAAACCAAAGAACTCTCTCTCTAATTCTCTTCTTTTGTTGGTGAGTATGATGATTCTCACAAGACTATTACAAACTAATTTGACTCAGTTATGAATGGATCACAAGAAAGTGATGTGATTTGTAATTGTAAATTCTATATATTGTGGATCTCTTATTATGTTATTATGTTGTCGTATGATGTAAATTATATATGCTATGTCATGCTATGTTGTAAATTCTCTTATGCTATGTCGTGCTATGTTGAGAATCATGTCAAGCTATGTTATACTATCATACTATGCCATGTTATAAATCATGCTATATTATGTTGAAAAATCATGATGTTGTTGGATCATGCTTAAAGTTATGTTTTTTTTAATTTAAATGGATCTTGTTTATGGGAATTTGCCTATTAGGTTAGGTGTACCCATAAACTTGAAACTATAATTAAATAAAACTTGATTATGGGAATTTTCCTATTGAGTTAGGTGTACCCATATAAAATCATGTTGTTAAAAAATTAGATGATGTTGATTCACACATGTTCATATGTAAGTTTATGAAAATTGATTGAGATTATATTAGGTGAATTTTGAACAAGTTGACACCTTTAGGTCCATGACATGTATAATCTATGCAAGTTGGACATATGCAAGTTTCACCCCTTATTATGATTCATTTGGTCACATATACATGTTTTTATTATGATAATCTCTTTTATGCTATGAGTTAGGCTATTCGAGTCTAACATATATTTTGCGAATAAACGTTCAAATGTGGGGTAGGGGTAATATTAGGAATTAATAAATTGGGTGCAATTTTGTAAGATTTTGCATACCATGAATGGATGTCCATAATTGAGTCAATTATGGACATTGTTAAAAATTGGAAGTAATTAATAATTCAAGTAGGGAATTGTTAAAATTGGGGGAAAGTGGATTATTATTAATAATCAATGCTTGGGACACGAGGTTGGACCCGTTTGTGATGTAAACCTGCCCGGACCCGCCCGGCAAATCCAGTAGTCACAAATGTCGGCCCAATGTGAGATGTCCTAGGCCCAAACTAAAGCATAACAGTTGTAAAGACACGAGGTTAGACTCTTTTATGGTGTAAGACTGCCCGGACCCGCCCGACAAATCCAGCTGCCATAAATGCCAGTCTAATGTGAGAGGTCTTTATGAGGTTATGGCCTTAATGAACTAAGAAATACTTAACCAGATAATCATGTAAGGTGGGACACGGGGGTTAAGTAGGTGCCTTGGGTGGCATGTGGAATCTGGTGGTTGCCTTTAGAGGCATTTGAAATACGATTAGACTTAACCAAACACACATGTAAATGAACATGACTAAGTGGGTTAAGTGGGATGGACTAATGGGGACAAGCTTAGGTGGAATGCTTGTGGTAAATAGTGGGGGCCCATTTCAACCAGTATCCCAAAACGTATCTTTGTGGGCTCGACCCAAGTCGAGGACGGGACACGCATACTGGGTTTGACTATAAGAGGCCAAAACAGGGAGCGGTGGCAACGCAAGTCCAACGGGTTTCATATGCGTGTGTGGACCCGGGCTGGTAGGTAAGACGTTGCTGCATCGTGTAGGTATAAGCCGTGCATGTCCGTTGTATCAGGTTGCCACTTTAGGGGAGTGATACACCCCACTGTGGGGCCAGCACGGGTATCTACGAGTTAGGGAGCCGATCGAATAATGGGAAGTAGGGTACACCTAGTGGAGATAGGGGCAGGCGGCACCTATGTAGTCAGCTAGGGGTACGTAAAGCCATTGGGAAAGTTTCTAAGTGAAGCTAAGTGGGATGAATCTTTAGGGTGACTGGTGTGGTGCAGTATAGTGTTTATCCTTTAGTATTTAGGAGCGCCTATAACGTTGCCTTTAGCGATTGTCTATGTCCTTAATCTGCTCTTCATAGACATTTTCTTGTTTTCCAGCTTATGCCTTAGTCCAGTTATTTTGGTAATAGTATTGTAGAATTATCATATTCACCAGACTTTATGTCTGACCCCCTCTTTTCCATCCTTTTTCTCCCTTCAGGTCCGCAGGTTGGGCCAAGTTCTAGTGGAGTCTAGTTGGATCGCTTATCTTCTGGAAAGCTTGGACTGCTGAAGTAAAGTCCAGCTTGTTATCTTTCTTTTTAATGGCTATTCATGTAATGGGATTATGTACTTGTTTTATCAAGATAGATATTGTACTTGACATTGAATATGGTGTTATGATGTAATCAAACATGTTTTGACTTCTGCTACAATGAAATAAAGTTTTTGAATTTCCAAGTACTATTTTATATCTGTCTTGTTGTAATTTTACTGTTCTATATTCACTTAAAACCTCCATGGAAGTTAATGCATTCCCTTTGTGAGTGACATTAATGGACGTGGGGTGTTACAGGAAATCCGCATCCGGTATTAATATTTTGGTATCTTCCTTGGATTCGATTTGTGAAGCAAAGGTTGTATGTGCTTCTTGAGCCACTCTCTGGGCTTTTGACATCAAAGCAGAGGATGTACGTGTTTGTTGGCTACTCTCTGGGCCTATGCGTCCGGTGCGCTTGGCAAGCTTATCCACAAGCGGGGCCTAAGGACTTACCCGACCTCCCTCCAGGAGGTGCCTTATCCTGACCATCGCAGGTGATGATAAGGTCTTAGAAACTTAGACTGGGTCATCATAGACACAGAGCTAAGGTTTACTCTTTTGATGCTCTATACTAACCATCGTAGGTACTGATAGAGGCTTACACGCCACCCCCCTCCAAGGGGTTCCCTATCCTGATCATCGTAGGCGATGATATGGGTTTGCGTTCTGTTGTACGAGTAACGCGGAACTTAAGAAGAGGTAGTACGTGGTTTGCGTTCCCTTCTATGAGTAACGCAGAACTTCAGAAGAGGTAGTACGTGCTCTTCTACGAGCAGAGGTAGGACGTGCTTAGTTCTATCAGAGGCAGGGCGTACTCTTATACGAGCAGAGGCAAGGCGTGCTAATTTTATATGCACCTCATGACCATTTCTGGTGTGAAACGGAGGCTTACGCTTTTGATGCTTTAACCTAGCCCCATCTAATTTAGGTATGGAAAAAGACTAACACACCACCCCCCTTCAGGGGATGCCTTTCCTTGACCAATTTGGTGATGACAAGGGTTTTTCTTTTCTTTTCCCATTTGTGGCTTGACCTGTCCTTGGTCATTTCAAGTTTGTGGGGATTTTCTTGCTTGCACTCGTGTAGGTAACCTTTTCCTTTCTTAAAGACCTTATCGACATGACTTTTCATGTCTTCTTTACATATTTTTGTAGTTTTACTTGGCTTAAGAAGTTGATGATCATTCCCTCTAAAACTCTGCAATGGTTTGTTTCGTGCCTGTTTACCATATAGTAGTAGCAATATTGTCCTTCCAACTTAACTTTGTTTTGGGTCCCTTCTTTAATGACGTCCAGAAGTTTAACTCATGTCTAGTTAAGGAGTAGATACCCTCAATTGACGTTGTGAACTTACAACCTTTTGGAAATGTAACACCCCGGATTTTTGAATAATCAAATTAACTAAAATAAAGAATAATAAATCTCAGACGTGAGAATTATGGGGATTGGGTTGCGCCATTGTGTTCGTCTCAGAATTCTAGTGGATATAGAGTCCGAGTTTGCGGGAAACGAGTACCGGATGAAAGAGTTATGGACGAACGAAGTTTGGTGGCAATGTAAAGAAAAAAATATGCACTGGCGCACTTGGGAAGTGCGCCAGTACATATTAACACTGGCGCACCTGCCAAGTGCGCCCAGGCCGAGGCTGGAGCCTGCACAGCTTTCTGGTTCAGGCTGACCCATGTTGTTGAGTCCATTCTAACTCCTTGCTGAGTCATTAGGGCTGACTCATCACCTTATCATAATTGAATGGTTTTGATTAACCCTAAGAACATCCGACGGCTTAAATTAATTCATAACTCTATAAAAAGACCCATAGACACAAACCCTAAATCAGAATTAAAACTATGGCCGTCATGCTGTTGTCTTGAGCCCTAGAGCAGCCGCCACCAAATCAAAGAGAAAGAACAATAGCCAAATCAGAACCACTCAACCCTAACAGCGATTCTTCATCAAAGGAGCGCTAATTGAACTCCAGAAACCAGAATTCAGAACTCAAGACTGCTTTTGAGTTGTGAGTTTGATAGTTTTAGCAAAATAATTAGTAATTTAATTAGATTAAGTTATAACGCGGATTGTATGGATGTGATATGAAGTATTGATTGCATGTTGTAGGATTATGATTGAATATCTATGATGTTATGATGTGATGCTATCATGCAAAGTTATGTTTCTATCATCCATGTTGTAATTTTATATACAATCAAATCGTCATGTTTCTTATGCTAGTTTGCGATATTGATTCATATGATAAATCATTATTAGGCAAGTTTAGATTTTGGGTTCAAACACGAATCATATACATGTTGGGTAGAATTACATGTGACCTTACATGACTATGGCACCTAGTTTATGTGAGAATTAAATTGAAAGATTAGGCTATGTCATGATACTTTACATGTTAGTTCACACCATTGTTGCGATGTATAAATCACATATGTGAATTTATGAGTTGGACATGAATCATGTTATGTTATTACCTATGCAAGTTTAATCCCTTTAGATATAGGTTCATGACATATGATGTCTATGCAAGTTTATGGCCATTATTTCATCAAGTTCACACCTTTAGATTTGGATCTATGTCACACATGATGTTTATGCAAGTTTGTGGCCAATTTCTCATCAAGTTCACACCTTTAAATTTGGAACCATGACATATGTTGTTATACAAGTTGTAATCTTGGCCTATGCAAGTTTTAGATGTAGAACATCATTCACATATGCAAGTTCACCCCTATGTTAGATCTATGCTTTAATTATGTATATATGTGATGCTTTCTTTTATTTCATGAGTTAGACTATTCGAGTCTAACGTATATTTTTACGTTAAACGAACAAACGTACTACGTGGGGAAAATGGGAATAATTTTAAAAATATTTAATTGGCATAATAGCCTTAAAAGGCATAAAATAAAATTGTGGTGAAATTGGTATGATTTTACATACCATAAATGGATGGACATAATTGAGTCAATTATGGACATCGCTAAATTTGGAATTGATTGATAATTTGAATAGGGAAAGTAATTCAAATTGGGGGTGATTAATTAGGAGTAATTAATCGTCTAAGACACGAGGTTAGACTCTTTTGTGGTGTAAGACTGCCCGGACTCGCCCGGCAAATCCAGCTGCCACAAATGCCAGTCTAATGTGAGAGGTCTTAGGCACAAACTAAATACGTAACAATTGTAAAGACACGAGGTTAGGCTCTTTTGTGGTGTAAGACTGCCCGGACCCGCCCGGCAAATCCAGCTGCCACAAATGCCAGTCTAATGTGAGAGATCTTAGGCACAAACTAAATACGTAACAATTGTAAAGACACGAGGTTAGGCTCTTTTGTGGTGTAAGACTGCCCGGACCCGCCCGACAAATCCAGCTGCCACAAATGCAGTCTAATGTGAGAGGTCTTTATGAGGTTACGGTCTTAATGAATTAAGAAACACTTAACCAGATAAGCATGTAGTGGGACATGAGGGGGTTAAGTGGGTGCCTTGGGTGGCATGTGGAATCTAGTGGGTACCTTGGGTGGCATTCGGAAATACGATTAGAAACACTTAACCAAAACATGAAACATGTAATTGAAACATGAATAAGAAGTGGGTTAAGTGGGATGTACTAGAGGGGACCAAGCTTAGGTGGATAGCTTGTGTAGAGTAATGGGGGCCCGTTTCAACCAGTAACCCATACGTATCTTTGTGGGCTCGACACAAGTCGAGGACGGGACACGCATACTGGGCTTGACTGTAAGAGGCCAAACCAGGTTAGCGGTGGCAACGCAAGTCCAACGGGTTCATATGCGTGTGTGGACCCGGGCTGGTAGGTAAGACGTTGTTGTAACGTGTAGGTATAAGCCGTGCATTCTTTGTTGTATCGGGTTGCCACTTTGGGGAGTGATACACCCCACTGTGGGGCCAGCACGGGTATCTACGAGTTAGGGAGCCGATCGCTTGGGGGTAGTGGGTACACCTAGTGGAGATAGGGGCAGACGACACCTATGAAGGCAGCTAGGGGTGCACGAAACTACCAATATCATTATTAAGTCTGTAGGCGGGATCAACCTTAAGGTGACTAGTAGTGGTGCAGTATACTAGTGGCGGTGCAGTTTAGGAATTATCCCATAGTGTTGGTGTAGTTCAGTAATTATCCTATAGTAGTTTAGGTGCGCTTTAACGATATCTTAATTCATCTTGTTTCCTTGTTTACTCTGTCATACTCAATGGTTCATGGTCATTTCCCTATTTTCCAACTTATGCCTTAGCCTAGTTACTTTGTTAGTTATATTGTTAGAATTATCGCACTCGCCAGACTTTATGTCTGACCCCCCTTTTCCATCTCTTTCCTTCCTCCCCTTCAGGTGCTCAGGTTGGAACTAGCACCAGTGGAGCTTTACCTTGGACTGCTTTTAGAAGATTTCTGGGACCGCTGAAGTAAAGTTCAGCTTCTCTTTATTTATGGCTATTTGAATGTTGGGGATTATGTCTTTCAGTTTATGTAGTTTGTTTTATCAAGATGGATATGATGTACTTGACTTTGGTTTATAGTTTTGATGATGTAATCAAACATATGGGTTTATCCGCTGCAATGAAATAAAGTTTTAAATTTTCAAGTACTTCTTTATATCTGTCTTGTTGTGATTTTCTGTTCTATATTCACTTAAAACGCTCCACTGAAGTTAAGGCATTCCCTTTGCGAGTGACCTTAATGGACGTGGTGTGTTACACGTGGTATAAGAGCTGAAGGTTACCAGAACAGATTTGAATTTTTGAAAAACTATTTTTCAAAACAATTTTTTTTTATAAAGAAGTACTTTCAAAAGTATGATTTAAGGAAAGTATTTTCAAGAGAAAAGTATATTTTGGAAAGCATAAAGCCAAGAGCCATATATCTTTCCTTCAGTCCTTTTTGTATTGAATCTTTCCTTTTTCGTTTCAGCATGTCTGAAGCATCTGAGATACCAGAGGGCGTTCATGTGCCCGGTTGGTTCCGTCAATATCTTGAGGCTAGGGCCACCGCCGCAGGTCCAACAAATCCTCCTCCTCCTCCTCCTCGTGTCGATAATTTCGCAAAGATATGCAAGGCCTTTAGAGCAATGGGTAGGAAACCTTTTCATGGAACGGAGACAATTGTTGAAGCTCGTAACTGGCTAAAGGAGGTGGAAGAATTATTTGGAATTTTTGAAGTGGATGATGGAAGGAAAGTCCAGCCAGCTGCGTGGCTGATGAAGGATGAGGCCTCGTTTTGGTGGGAGGTCACTAATGGGGGTCGTCCAGTCAATACATGGCAAGATTTTAGGTAGAGGTTTGAGGCAAAGTTTCTCTCATGGGCTGAAGAGAATCTATACATGGAAAGGTTCTTGTCACTGAAGCAAGGGAATTTATCGGTGAAAGAGTACGTTAACAAATTCAACCAATTGGCAAGGTTTGGCTTAGACTTGGTGAATACTCCAGAAAAGAAGGCTCTAAGATTTGTTAAGGGTTTAAATGAGCCACTTCATGGGTTAGCTATGACCCACATTCCCATGGGGGCTATCTTTGAGAGGTTAGTTGACATGGCACTCATGCATGAAGAGGAGAAGGGCACCAATGCTAGTAAGGCACCCAAGAAGAAAGGGGATCAAAAAAAGCCGCAACAGCAACAATAGAACAAGAAAGGTGGCAAAGGCAACAATGCTAAGGGGAAGAAGAAATGCTTTAACTGTGGGACACCCGGCCATCTAAGCAAAGATTGTAGGAAGAAGAAGAAGACCAATTGTTTCCACTGTGGCGAAGCGGTACATCTTATTAAGGACTGCCCAAAGAAAGGGCAAAGGGCAGGGTCTACCTCGGGAGGACAGGTGCAAGCTCTTATGGCACCCGGGCAGGCAAGGGGACAAGTTCAGGACCTCGTGGTCCCACCGCTGCAAGAACGAGGTAGAGCAATTTCCGTTGAAAGTTTAGTTTTTCTGTTTGATCATCATGTCCGTACTTTATTCGATTTTGGCACATCGCATTCGTTTATCTCTACATCATTAGTTGAAACACTACACCTAGATACTAGTCTTATTACTGATCCCTTAGTAGTCTCAAATCCTATTGCTGGTTCGGCTCATCTTTCTTTGATTTGTCGGGATTTGAGAGTGTTTATCTTGGGTGTTGAGTTTGAGTGCAATGCTTTTGTTCTTGGCTTCACGGGCTACGGTTTAATTCTAGGTATGGATTGGCTAACTAGATATGGGGCCATCCTAGATTGCGAAAGAAGGGTAGTTAGATTGTTGACTTGTTCGGGAAAGACCCTTGATATTTCTTGTGACCCTAGAGGTCCAGTAATGCTTAGTTACCTAGAATCCCTTGACGCATCCGATGATGATTTACGTTCTGTTCCCATAGTCCGTGAATATACTGATGTTTTCGATGAGGTGAGGGGTTTACCCCCAAAACATGAAATAGACTTTCGAATATATCTAGTGGACAATGCAAAGCCAGTTGCATTGCCAGTGCGCCACATGGCTCTAAGAGAGAGAAGAGAACTCAGTAAGCAAGTGAAAGAATTGCTTGAGAAGGGGTTCATCAGACGTAGTATATCGGAGTGGGGTGCTCCAGTAGTATTTGCCATGAAGGCGGATGGGTCCCTTAGACTTTGTGTGGACTATAGGGAGCTTAATAAACTTACTAAGAAGAATAGACACCCACTGCCGAGGATTGACGATCTTTTCGATCAGTTAGTTGGCGCCTCAGTGTTTTCGCAGTTGGACTTAGCCACGGGTTTCCATCAGTTGAGAGTGGCTGAGGATAGCATAGACAAGACTGCCTTTAGGACTCCAGACGGTTTATTCGAGAGGCTGGTGATGCCCTTCGGTTTGACAAACGCCCCCGCATACTTTGTTGATTTGATGAGTAGGGTGTTTAGGGAGTACCTTAATCAATTCGTGGTAGTCTTTATAGATGACATCTTGATCTTTTCTAAGAGCGAGGAAGAGCATGCCCTACATCTTAGGGAAGTGTTGGAGACTCTTCGAGCGCATAGCCTTAAAGCTAAATTTTCCAAATGTCACTTTTGGAGGAAAGAAGTGCGATTCTTAGGGCACGTGGTTTCCAAAGAAGGGATAGCCGTGGATCCCGCGAAGATAGTGGCCATCTGTAACACCCCTAAGTCCCACACCGTGGAAGCCTGTGTGAAGTGGGTACTTATATAGTAAAGCCCATCTCTTACTAACGCCGAGGCCTTTTGAGGAACAAAACCCCACACCTATACGGTGGCTAAGTTAGGGACAATATCTTGCGTGAACGGAGGTGCGGGCTGTTACAGTGGTATCAGAGCCAATACCCAGCCCGAATTGTGGCTTCTATGTGGACCACAACGCCTGGGTGAGGTGTTTGTGAGCCAACGGGGATGTTGGGCTCTGTAGGAGGGGAGAATGTAACACCCCAAAGTCCCACACCGTGGAAGCCTGTGTGAAGTGGGTACTTATATAGTAGAGCCCATCTCTTACTAACGCCGAGGCCTTTTGAGGAACAAAACCCCACACCTATACGGTGGCTAAGTTGGGGACAATATCTTACGTGAACGGAGGTGCGGGTTGTTACACCATCCAAGATTGGAAGGTCCTAAAAATGCTACCGAGGTGAGAAGTTTCTTAGGGTTGGCTGGCTACTATAGGAAGTTTATCAAAGACTTCGCAAAAATATCAGCTCCATTAACACGCTTGACGAAGAATAACTTAGTCTTCACATGGGACGTAGATTGTGATGATGCGTACCAACTTTTAAAGAGAGCTTTGACCACAGCCCCAGTCTTAGTATTGCCAGATGGGAGTAAGTCATTTACCGTTTATACTGACGCTTGCGGGACAGGACTAGGCGCAGTCCTAACGCAAGAGGGAAGGGTAATTGCCTATGATGGAAGGCAGTTGAGCGTGCATGAAAGAAATTACCCTACACATGACCTAGAGTTAGCCGCTATTGTTTTCGCACTTAAGTCTTGGCGTCATTATCTTCTTGGCGAGAAATTCGAACTGTTCACTGACCACGAATCGCTAAAATACTTGTTTTCTCAGAAGGACTTGAACTTGCAAGGGTAACGTAGTGGCAGATGCCTTAAGTAGAAAAAGATTATCCTTAAGTCCGTTGTTTATTGAGCAGCGAAGTTTAGAGTTCATCTCTACGTTTGACTTTACACCTTCCATTGACTTCGTACCTGGTTTGCCAGCATCCTTAGAGGTTAGACCTACGCTTTTGGGATGGATTGGCGAGGCACAGCGAGACGACCCACAGTTGGTTGAGTTAGTAGAAAAGCTCAAAGGAGGGGAGTCATCGAGCCATCTCCGTAGGTATACCCTAGATGATAAGGGTTGGTTACGTAGGGACGGTAGACTTTGTATACCAAAAGACGATGACCTAAGGAAGACCATTCTTGATGATGCACATCGTTCGAAGATGACCATCCATCCCGGCGGGGACAAGATGTACATGGACATGAGACGAGTTTACTTTTGGGCTGGCATGAAGAAAGATGTGGCTGAGTATGTCGCAAGATGCTTGGTGTGCCAACAAGTAAAAGCGGAGCAAAAGAAGCCCGGTGGATTGCTTCATCCATTGGAGGTCCCACAGTGGTAGTGGGAAAGCGTCTCGATGGACTTTATTGACGGATTACCGAGATCGAGGAAGGGTAACACGGGTATTTGGGTCATGGTAGACAGACTTACTAAGAGCGCCCATTACATTCCCGTGAAGAGTAAGAGGACTGCTCCATGGTTAGCCTCCGTATACATTCGAGAGATAGTTCGTTTGCACGGTGTTCCTTCTAGCATAGTGAGCGACCGCGATCCTATTTTCACTAGCGAATTTTGGAGAAGCTTGTAAGAGGCGGTAGGGACTCAGTTATGTTTGAGCACCGCATATCATCCTCAGACGGACGACCAGACCGAGAGGGTGAATCGTATTCTAGAGGACTTGTTGAGGTTATGTGTCTTAGATTTCGGTGGTACATGGGAGGAACATCTTCCGTTGGTAGAATTCGCATATAATAACAGCTTTTAGTCTAGCATGGCACCATTCGAAGCTCTTTATGGACGGCCGTGTCGTTCGCCTACATGTTGGTGGGAAGCTATAGATAAGATCTTGCTTGGGCCCGATATGATTAGAGAGACTTCGGAAAAGATTGATTTGATCCGAAGAAGGATGAAGACGGCGCAAGATAGGCAGAAATCTTATGCGGACAAGAGGAGGTCAGATCTTGAGTTTGATGTTGGGGACATGGTCTTTATCAAGGTGTCTCCATTACGGAACGTCGTTCGCTTTGGGTCCATTGGGAAGTTAGCACCAAGGTTCGTAGGGTCGTTTCCTATTAAGGAAAGGATTGGGCAGATGGCGTATAGAGTGGAGTTAGCCGAGAGACTTAGTGGTGTACACGACGTATTCCATGTATCACATTTGAGGAATTTCTTACACGAGACCGCAGAGGTGGTAGAGCCGAGCTTGCTTAGAGAAGTGGAGATCGAGCATGATGCGACGATTCGACGAGCTCCTACGCGTATTCTTGGGTCGGAGATTAAGAAGTTGAGGAATTGAGAGGTCAAACTAGTCAAAGTGCAAAGGGGAGATGATGAGAGTAATGCTACTTGGGAGACGGAAGCGAAGATGCGTTCATTGTACCCTTTTCTTTTCGAGGGTATGTCTTTTGATTTCTCCTTTATCACTTACCTTGTACTTATCTTATCTTTAGTATGTCCTCTCGCTAGTATCTTTGACCTTTAGATAGGATAGTCCTATGGTTGAAACATGTGTTTGAGACATGTTATGTATGATGGATGCAAGTGGATGCAAGTGTTTGCTAGTGGTTGCTCGTGGATGCATATACACACACTTTAAGCACTAGATCGGCTCAGTCACTTCATATTGCATATAAATGTGTGTTCATATTTAAGTAATTGATGTATAATGGTTGTACCATCATATAGATGTTGCATTTTGATGAATGGTTGTGCACACATGTAGAAATGATATGTATCGATAGGGTTCTTTCGCATACATAATGGACGCATGGCACTATCATGGTTTGCATTAAGGAGGTCAACTGAATCAGTAGACCGCCTGATTTTGCATTAGATAAGGAACATATACACACACTTCTTGCATATGTTCATACCGCATTAGAAATTTTATAAGGACAATGGATGCCCGTGTTTGATGGTTGAGTAGATGGTTGTTTGGATGATAGGATATGCATTCTCCTTAACTTGTAAATTTCGGGGACGAAATCCTTTAAGGAGGGGAGAATGTAACACCCCGGATTTTTGAATAATCAAATTAACTAAAATAAAGAATAATAAATCTCAGACGTGAGAATTATGGGGATTGGGTTGCTCCATTGTGTTCGTCTCGGAATTCTAGTGGAGATAGAGTCCGAGTTTGCGGGAAACGAGTACCGGATGAAAGAGTTATGGACGAACGAAGTTTGGTGGCAAAGTAAAGAAAAAAATATGCACTGGCGCACTTGGGAAGTGCGCCAGTACATATTAACACTGGCGCACCTGCCAAGTGCGCCCAGGCCAAGGCTGGAGCCTGCACAGCTTTCTAGTTCAGGCTGACCCGTGTTGTTGAGTCCATTCTGATTCCTTGCTGAGTCATTAGGGCTGACTCATCACCCTATCATAATTGAATGGTTTTGATTAACCCTAAGAACATCCGACGGCTTAAATTAATTCATAACTCTATAAAAAGACCCATAGACACAAACCCTAAATCAGAATTAAAACTAAAACTATGGTCGTCATGCTGTTGTCTTGAGCCCTAGAGCAGCCGCCACCAAATCAAAGAGAAAGAATAGCAACTAAATCAGAACCACTCAACCCTAACAGCGATTCTTCATCAAAGGAGCGCTAATTCAACTCCAGAAATCAGAATTCAGAACTCAAGACTGCTTTTGAGTTGTGAGTTCGATAGTTTTAGCAAAATAATTAGTAATTTAATTAGATTATGTTATAACGCGGATTGTACGGAAGTGATATGAAGTATTGATTGCATGTTGTAGGATTATGATTGAATATCTATGATGTTATGATGTGATGCTATCATGCAAAGTTATGTTGCTATCATCCATGTTGTAATTTTATATACAATCAAATCGTCATGTTTCTTATGCTAGTTTGCGATATTAATTCATATGCTAAATCATTATTAGGCAAGTTTAGATTTTGGGTTCAAACACGAATCATATACATGTTGGGTTGAATTACATGTGACCTTACATGATTATGGCACCTAGTTTATGTGAGAATTAAATTGAAAGAATAGGCTATGTCATGATACTTTACATGTTAGTTCACACCATTGTTGCGATGTATAAATCACATATGTGAATTTATGAGTTGGACATGAATCATGTTATGTTATTACCTATGCAAGTTTAATCCCTTTAGATATAGGTTCATGACATATGATGTCTATGCAAGTTTGTGGCCATTATTTCATCAAGTTCACACCTTTAGATTTGGATCTATGTTATACATGATGTTTATGCAAGTTTGTGGCCAATTTCTCATCAAGTTCACACCTTTAAATTTGGAACCATGACATATGTTGTTATGCAAGTTGTAATCTTGGCCTATGCAAGTTTTAGATGTAGAACATCATTCACATATGCAAGTTCACCCCTATGTTAGATCTATGCTTTAATTATGTATATATGTGATGCTTTCTTTTATTTCATGAGTTAGACTATTCGAGTCTAACGTATATTTTTACGTTAAACGAACAAACGTACTACGCGGGGAAAATGGGAATAATATTAAAAATATTTAATTGGTATAATTGCCTTAAAAGGCATAAAAAAATTGTGGTGAAATTGGTACGATTTTACATACCATAAATGGATGGACATAATTGAGTCAATTATGGACATCGCTAAATTTGGAATTGATTGATAATTTGAATAGCGAAAGTAATTCAAATTGGGGGTGATTAATTAGGAGTAATTAATCATCTAAGACACGAGGTTAGACTCTTTTGTGGTGTAAGACTGCCCGGACCCGCCAGGAAAATCCAGCTGCCACAAATGCCAGTCTAATGTGAGAGGTCTTAGGCACAAACTGAATATGTAACAATTGTAAAGACACGAGCTTAGGCTCTTTTGTGGTGTAAGACTGCCCGGACCCGCCTGGCAAATCCAGCGGCCACGAATGCCAGTCTAATGTGAGAGGTCTTTATGAGGTTACGGTCTTAATGAATTAAGAAACACCTAACCAGATAAGCATGTAGTGGGACATGAGGGGGTTAAGTGGGTGCCTTGGGTGGCATGTGGAATCTAGTGGGTGCCTTGCGTGGCATTCGGAAATATGATTAGAAACACTTAACCAAAACATGTAATTGAAACATGAATAAGAAGTGGTTAAGTGGGATGTACTAGAGGGGACCAAGCTTAGGTGGATAGCTTGTGTCAAGTAATGGGGGCCCGTTTTAACTAGTAACCCATACGTATCTTTGTGGGCTCGACCCAAGTCGAGGACGGGACACGCATACTGGGCTTGACTATAAGAGGCCAAACCGGGTTAGCGGTGGCAACGCAAGTCCAACGGGTTCATATGCGTATGTGGACCTGGGCTGGTAGGTAAGACGTTGTTGCATCGTGTAGGTATAAGCCGTGCATTCTTTGTTGTATCGGGTTGCCACTTTGGGGAGTGATACACCCCACTGTGGGGTCAGCACGGGTATCTACGAGTTAGGGAGCCGATCGCTTGGGGGTAGTGGGTACACCTAGTGGAGATAGGGGCAGACAGCACCTATGAAGGCAGCTAGGGGTGCACGAAACTACCAATATCTTTATTAAGTCTGTAGGCGGGATCAACCTTAGGGTGACTAGTAGTGGTGCAGTATACTAGTGGCGGTGCAGTTTAGGAATTATCCCATAGTGTTGGTGTAGTTCAGTAATTATCCTATAGTAGTTTAGGTGCGCTTTAACGATATCGTAATTCATCTTGTTTCCTTGTTTACTCTGTCATACTCAGTGGTTCATGGTCATTTCCCTATTTTCCAACTTATGCCTTAGCCTAGTTACTTTGTTAATTATTTTGTTAGAATTATCGCACTCGCCAGACTTTATGTCTGACCCCCCCTTTTCCATCTCTTTCCTTCCCCCCCCCCCCTCCAGGTGCTCAGGTTGGAACTAGCACCAGTGGAGCTTGATCTTGGACTGCTTTTAGAAGATTTCTTGGACCGCTGAAGTAAAGTTCAGCTTCTCTTTATTTATGGCTATTTTAATGTTGGGGATTATGTCTTTCAGTTTATGTACTTTGTTTTATCAAGATGGATATGATGTACTTGACTTTGGTTTATAGTTTTGATGATGTAATCAAACATATGGGTGTATCCGCTGCAATGAAATAATGTTTTAAAATTTCAAGTACTGCTTTATATCTGTCTTGTTGTGATTTTCTAGTCTATATTCACTTAAAATGCTCCACTTAAGTTAAGGCATTCCCTTTGCGAGTGACATTAATGGACGTGGGGTGTTACGCGAAATCTTGACTCGAAAGCCTTCTTTCGTTGTTGCAGTTTGACCCTTTTACTACTCGATTTTGTTATTCCCTCTTCATTTCTAAACTTCCTCTAGACTGCCTTTCGAACATGGGGGTATATCCTTTTCAGACCTTTTTATAGTAAGAGGAGTGGATGCCTTCTCAACCTTCTGTTCGAATATGGTTCCCCTAGCTTGTGTTCGGATAGCCTCCTTGATATAAAGAAAGGGGTTATATCTTTTTCATCGAAGAATGATTTAGGGAAAAGATCGGAGTTGGTCCCAAATGAAAGGGGTTAATGCTCCATCGATCAGGATCATAAGGCTCTACATCCTTCTCTTTCTCCTGGATATGCAGGGTTTCTAATTTAAACCTTTCGGTTACCCACGGCTCGCCAATACTTGTCCCGACCATGGGGAATCCATTTGTGATTGGTAGAGCCCTGTTATTTATAGCACTAACTTCTTTAAAGCTTTAGTCCTATCCAGGACGGAACAACACAGGCAGATATGTGGTGAGGTTAACCAAAGGATCGTAGATTCAAGCCCTCCTTCTAACGCCAAAATGTTAATGATATTTTTTGTCAACACTGGAGATAGGTCAATGGGAATGGACCTAAGGGAAAAATAGGTTGTTTAGCCTTTGCAAGTATGGATTATTTCACCGTTCCTAGGTATTAAGGCATAGAATCCGAAAGAATAGTTACTTTTCCCTCGATGGGGTGAGTATCACGCTTAAGCGATTTAAGGAACATCAGTTATCTTTGGGAGATGGATCGCTAATTACAACCCTTGATAAAGGACTTAATGGATGGTAGAAATGGGTTCTGCACCAAGCTTGCTGAAAAGCCTAAGCTTGTAGGAAGGGACTAAGCTTGTAGAAAGGGGTACTTCACCTGATTTGCGGCAAGGTCTGGGTAAGGACTCATGCAAGTGTAAGAAACAAATAGTAAGTTGTAGCAACATTAACTAACAAATAACACGATAATCTCATAATAAGACACCATAAGTATCGATTCATTTTTTATTGATCTTTGATTTAAAATACATTAGCAGAATAGAAGAAATCCCCAAATTGTTCTAAGAATTAGTGTTTACTCTAGAAAGAAAGAGTACAATAATAAGAATGAGAAATCCGTCCTCAAAATGTGACCCCTGGGGTCTTATTTATAAAGAAATCGGGGCCCTTTTGCTGTTGGGCCGGCAAGAGCCTCTGTCGGCCGCTTTTTCGCTTAGTCTCGGGTGTTTTATCTTTCGGTCGCCTTATGATGCTGATCATAGCTTCCGTAATGAAGGTTCTGGTCAGTTGGAGATTCTTTTGAGATTGATATGAGCTCTCGGTTGTATGCTTTCGGTTATGGGCTTTCGGATGTAGGCTTTTGGTTTTCCCGTGAATACTTAGAGGAGTTTGCCCTCATGATGTATGTAGAAAACCGCTGGTTCGGAACCCCTGTCTGTGTCCGTGCTAAGTAGATTAGTACGGATAGATTGTATACTTTCTAGGGTTCTGGTTTACCTCCTGGGGGAGTTTCCGGGTATAGCCTGTTCTTCTGGATGGTGGCTCCAGGCGATTTGTCTGTTGTATATCAATATAACCTTTCGGTGTTTGTGCAGTAGATGATTTGGTAGCCTATTCCGGATAATATTTATGTACTTTTGGCTTAATACTCTTGATGCCTTCGCCTCCTGATGTATCCGTATTAAGCAGGTTAATGCCGACAGCCCTTCTGTCCTTCCGGGTTTCAATTAGTGGAGCTCTTGCCTCCCTCTTTCTTAGCTTCCGGCTTGGATGACCTTTCACTATATGATCCTTCGGTCAGGTTAACTCTTCTGTGACCCTTTTCAGGTAGACCCTGTCGGATAGGCCTTGCTAGATTGATTATGTTGGCACTCCATAGCTTTTGAATTCCCTTTTAGTGTTTGACTCTATTTTTCTTAAGAATTCCTATGTGCTTGCGGTTACCTGCTGCCCCCTTCACCATCAGTTTGTTTCGGAGTTAATTTTGATAGTAACAGTGACATAATAATAATGTTTTATATTGATAACACACTAATTATTGTGAATAATGTTAGTTTTAAAACAAGAAATAGATACTGATTCTAAGAAAGAAAAATGTTTTGATTAAGATATTCATAATTGAAATTAATTCATTGTTGATCCAGTGATTTACATTGTGATAACAATGGGGCAATTGCTCAGGCCTTAAACCTTGATCTCATTATCGATCCAAACATATATTTAAGAAATATAATTTCTTATGTGAAATTGTTCACATAGGAGACAAACATATCTGCAAAGTTACAAAAGTTTGTAATGTTGCAGACCAACTGACTTAAACTCAATCGTAGCAGAAGTTTAATAGTCACAATAGTTTCATAGGTATATGATACCTGATTGATTGACTCTAGTGCAAGTGGGAGACTGTTATAGTTTATGCCCTAGAGGCAATCCATTTGATGTGATTAATAACACTACTGATGTTATTAATTTTATTTGGAATAAAAGTAGCATGTTATGTGATATTTACTGCGTAATATAGATATTGACATAATAGAAGTTCTTATAATAATAGTACGAATTTATATAGTTCAAGTAAGTGACTTGAACATGAGATTATATAATATGTTAAGTATTATAATTCTTAAATGTCCCTAGTCAATTTTTGTTGTTTATATAGGACAACAATAAAATATTGATACTAGTATGTTGATTGACTAATGATCACATCTCATTGGTCATTAATATACGCGATATTAATGTCAAGACATAAATACATATTGGAGAATAGCGTGTTGGGCTAACCCAACATGAGAAAACTACATGGAATATAATTAACAGTATCATAAGTTATTCTCAAAGTGACAGTGATGTAATGGTCCCCATACCTGAAATCATTATAATTTTATTCGAGCATATTAGTGTTTTGATATCATCAAAAGTTGCTTTTAACCGAGTAGATGATAAAGGTGATTATGAGATACATCTTGAATCGAATGAAAATTATGAATGATCTAGATGGAATTTAACCCTAAAATATTTGTAGTGATATCCATGGACTTTTTGATTGAGTGAGACTATTAAATGCATAGTCGTGCTCAAATATTGATTTGTTTTATATAGTCTACTCATCTATCAAGATAAAAGGGTTAAATTATAAAGAGGATGTTATGTTCCATGTCTTGAGTTTAATCCTGGATATATTGGATAAAATGATTATATTACATTGAGACACTGGTCATAGATAAGGTTGTATTGAATCATTGATCTTATTAAAACTTGGGTAGCAGCGACGTATTACTAGATGTCACTCACTGTTTATCATTTTAAATATGATTTAAAATCATTGCCAACATTGTAATAATAAATAGGATAACACACTTAGAACATTAAAAAGGGAAACCATTATTTGAGTAAATAAAAATATCAATTTGTTGATATTTTATTTAGTGTTGAAAAGTTATGCCTTTTGGTTCCTTGGTTTATGGTACACGTTGTTTTTAGAAGGGGTTGTACGTTCCTTATTAAAACTAACAACCAATATCCTTAAAGAGAGAGGATAAAAAATTCGAATCCAAAAACAAACGAAATTTCCTTTTATTCAAAACCCTAAATTATGGCGGCTAGTACCTATTCTCCCTTTTTATCTTTGATTCGATCGAAGATAAGGCATTCGTGTGAAATTCTATGGAGGCTCAACTTTTGGAGGGCTTGAATCGATTCAACCCAGTCACGATTCCTCTCATATGCTTATGGATTGGAAAACAAAGGAAAAGGTATATTGTTAACCCGATATTGAATTCATATATGTAATCAAGGATAGTAAATTGTTATTTCAGCTTTCAATCGATCCAATAATTTCTTTTACTTCCATTATACTCCATAGTTTTTAAAACTGAAATTATTGTTCAAATCTCCTCTCCGAGCTCACCAACCCCAATGCCTTAATTACCGGGTCACACGCCTCCTATAATTTCCGATTTCAAGCTTCTCACATACTCCATATTCACCGTATATCATTTCTTGTTTCAACGGATTCCGACTTATATTGAATTCTGTATATTCAGTTGAAATTCAAAACTGAATATTTCGAACTATCACGACGTTACGAGTTCATTTTATGAGTAATATAAAATTATACATTCAAACTTTGTTTTAAATAAATTCTAAGTCATTAATCACTAAAATAAATCATTTTAAATATTTAAAATCCATTAAATATTTCTTAAAAATTAGCAAAAGACAATAAAATGCTCTGGACACAGTCCTAGCTTCAATCCTGAATCCTTCTCTATGAAATATATGTAAAAACAAAACTATTGGCTGCCTTGTGAAAAATATGGGCACCCAAAGTTTAGGTGGGAAACAATAAACTCCAAGTCAGTCGTGAGATTGATGTGAGAACCAAAAATAATTATTTAATTTACTTTAAAGTTGGGTAAATCCAGGGACCATGCCGTGTATCACAGAACAAGTTTTCTCAACATGAATACCAGTCATAAAAACTTGTAATGCTTTTTGAAAAATGAAGCTATTATAAGAAATGCAATGCAAACATGAGGATAGATTTTTACCTTATAATAGCCAAAATTGCTTGATACGCAAAATTCTCTTTTATTATCACTAGTGCATAGTACTGAAATCATTTTCACGAGTAAATATATCAAACATTGCAGACATAGGGTACTACAGCTGCATACATAGATTACAACCAAAATCGTGATGGTTCATATTGGAAGTTGGTTTCCATCAATGACCGGGGCAAGGATTATTCTTTCTTGACACTACTGACGGGGTGTCCTAAGAATCAGGTGCTCGCAAGCCCTAAAATTTTAGATCACCTTTATCTAGTTGTCCAGGATCAAGAACGTATGACCCTTAATTATCACATTTATAAAGGTGTCTAGGAATCTCCCGTAGGTTTTCCTTCCAACAATAGACCGTAGACATACAATGGTTAAAACTAGTTCCCCAAGAAGACATCCATACCTTTAACCCTCCTAAGTTTGCGTATTTCACCCTTAACCTAGATTGCCGCAACACAATAGTTACGCCTGGTTCCCCCAGGAAGCATCCGTCGCCGAAAGCTTTCGTAGCCCTGAGAATTATACTAGCAATTGAGCTCAATCAATTCTAACATGTTGTCTATTATCCTCTTCATCCATTAACAGTTTGTGAGGCTTGTCGAAGTCATGTCTTGACACAAAACTACACTATATCAGCCATGCTTTGATCATCATCCACAAAGCTATGCTTTTCAACTAGAAACTTTGATCTATCTGCCAGCATCACTCAGCATGCTATATTGTCAATTCACACTTATAACCAATTTCTATTAATAATGTAACCTTTGAGCTCGTACGTCTCAAAAAAGGGTGTTAAGCTTGGAGAATAAATTCTCTACCACCACAGATATATCATCAATAGAAACTAATCGGTTATGTCATAAAATATAACGTCACACACATTCATTTACAAGTTCGTTCTGGGTCTAAACAAAATCGAAGGCACCTTATTCCTCGTCCAATTAAGGAGAGAGGCCCTGTGACACCCCCCACGTCCGTTAATGTCACTCTTTAACAAAATGCATTAAGTTTCATGAAGCGTTATATGTAAACAGAACATAATCCCATAAGACAAATATATAAAATAGCAGCGAAAATTTAAAACTTTATTTTCCAACAGAAAACATCGTGGTCTCAATTCCCAGTTACAACATCAAACTGAAATACTGGAACAAAATACATCAAATAAAAACATCTATCTTGCACTAAAAACCTTCAGAGTACAGAAGTAAAAAGCCATAGTCCCCATACGTGGCCGTAAACAAGTAGATAAGTAGTCAAAGCGATACATCGAAGCAAATCCAAATCCAAGCAGAGACAGAAGAGAGAGCCCTAATCAAGCCTGAACGTTCCCATCCTAAGAACCTGGGGGGGGGAGGAAGAAAGAGAAAAGGAAACAACACGGGTCAGACATAAAGTTTGGCAAGTCCAGTGACTTTTAGCATATAAATAAGTAAAAGTATCATGACAGACATATAAAGTGGATGAGAGATAACAGTATCATATAACAGGTGTGAACAGGCTGAACTAAATATGCAGGATAAATAGAATAGATTATGCTTCTCAAATTCCTTTCTCTACACCAATACTAGTATACCAGATTAAGTGTTTTCTAATTACTTAATAAAAACAGAATGATCCCAATAGAAACATAATGATCCCAACAGAAATAACTGGTACCTAAACAGAAATAACGGGTGTTACCCCAAACCGATATAACAAGTACCTAAACAGGACTAGATGTACCCTAATTACTAACCCCAGCAATCAGCTCCCTCCAAGTGTATACCCTGTGTAGGCCCCATAGTAGGGTATATTACTTCCTAAAGTGGCAACCACTAAAAGGACACAGACCTATTTATAAGTGTTATAATGGCTTATTTTCCCAAGCAAGTCGGACCCATGCACGCACATGACTCCATTGGAATGCGCCATCAAAACATCTATCCCTAAATGAACCTCTTATAATCAGTTCAGTAAGTGTGCCCTGGCCCATATCTAGTGTGGGGTCCCCCCATTAATCCTAGAATGGGTTATTGACTGATATGGGCTCCATACAACAGATGACACAAGCCACCCCTTAGGCTTGCATCACTAACTAACTAGGATTTTTGATAGGTTATGCCTAATAGATCAACAAGCCTGCATAACCCCAACTAGATAAAACAGGTTAAGTTTAACAAGTTCGTATAATGCTCCACAGATTTAACAGATTTACTTAACCCCACCGATTCAACATGTTTACTTAACCCCACCTACAGATTGAACAAGCCACATATTAACAGGTTTATATGTATGTAACCCCCACAGATTAAACAGGTTAAGTATTATAGGTTAACAAGTACGCATAACCCCCAACATGTTTCACATGTTACTTACAGTTTTTATTAACATATATCGCTTAATCTTTAAATTAAGCCTACAGATTTATATGCTCTAAACCATATGTCATAATTCACATTCTAAGATATGTCCCAAATTTTAGTCAAATTTCACAGTATAGCTTATACCCCCAAATCCCAGTCGTGATTCATAGTACAAGTTATGCCCCCAAATTTCCATTCCCAATCATTCCCAATTTAACCCTATTTTGTTCGTATGCATATTTCAGCGATATCGGCCAAGGCACAATGGTAGCCTAGGCTATAAAAATAAAAGGAATGAGAGGGAGAAAGGAATAGAATAGGCATAAAAAAAGCATATAATAACAGAGATGGGAATATGATAGCAGAAATAGGCATATCAGTAATAGGCATATAAGAACTGAACAACATATCAGGTGTAAATGTAATAGCAGGACTAATTAAGTATGAATCAGATTCTTAACAGGTATAGGTTTAGATCCAGATTTATAAAAATGTCAGGATTACTTGTTAAATGTTTATATCTAAAAGTAACATGAACTCATAGAGATTGGATCTAAAGAACAGATAATAATATGTTGAAGTTGTAGAAGAAATTCTTCTATGCGTATAAGCTGTTGTTTGAAGAAAATGGGCTAATCAATCCAAGCTGGGGCAGCATCTCGTTGCCTCCATTGTTTTTGATGTATAAAACAATAGAAATGATGTCCTATATATAGCCTAAATCCAATGACCCACTCACACTTCAGTCCACATTCAGAATAATGCAATGCGCCGGATCCCCGTTGGGTCAACCCCCCACCCAACGGGTTGGCATCCCCCCTATTTTTCCATCTTCACTATTTGAATTGTTTTGAATTTTTGGTTTGAATATATATATTTATATATAACTCTCTTACACGTATAAAAATTTCTAAGCTTCATATCTTTCTCATACGATGTCCGTTTTACGCAAACTCGGAGTCTATCTTAAGAAGAATTTCGAGACGAATGCAATGGTATGGTCCGTTTTGCTTAATTCTAAATATTTAATTAAGTATTCTTTAGTTTATGATTATAATGTCCTTTTAAAATTATGGGGTGTAACATTCTCCCCTACTTAAAGGATTTTGTCCCCGAAATCTCTAAGTTAAGAAGAATGTTTATCCTAATATCCATCAACCAACTACTCATCCATTAACCACAGGCATCCATTGTCCTTAAAATATTTCTAATGATTATATGAGCATATGTAAAGTTTTGTGTATATATCCCTACACTAATTTGAAAACTCAGGCGGCTACTGATTCAGTCGACCTCCTTAATGCAATGTATGTTAGTGCCATGAATCCAATATGTATGCAAATATTCCTACCATATCATGTAAACTCTATATGTGTGCACAATCATCCATCCAAATGCAACACCCATAAGATGATACAATCATTTTCATCCATAAAAATTAGAATGCACACACATCCATATGCAATACGTAAGTGATTGAGCCGATCTAGTGCCTAGTGTGTGTGTATGCATCCACGAGCAACCACTAGCAAACACTTGCATCCACTTGCATCCATCAAACATAACATGTTTCAAATACATGTTTACATCCATTAGTTTTCTATCTAAAGGTTGAAGATTCGACCAATAGGATGTAATCAAATGACAGAAGCAAGTACAAATAAAAGCTTGGAAAAAGAAGTTAAGAACATACCCTTGAAAAGAAAAGGGTACGAAGTGTGAATCTTGTCTTCAGCCTCCTAAGTCGCATCTTCGCGGTCTTCTCCCCCCTGAACTTTCATCAACTTGACCCCTCGATTGCGAAGCATCTTAACCTCTGATCAAAGTATACAAGTAGGAACTTGTCTAACTATTACCTCCCATTCTACCTCTATTTCCTCATTTATACTCGGCTCGACTACCTCTACAGTATTGTGCAAACACTTCCGCAAATGAGAAACGAGGAAAACATCATGAACACTCGTCAAACTCTTTGGTAGCTTTACTCTATAGGCCATTTGACCTATCCTTTCCACTATGGGAAATGTCCCTATGAACCTTGGCGCCAACTTCCTTACAGATCCAAAGTAAACCACATTCCTCAAAGGTGATACTTTGATTAAAACCATGTCTCCCACCTCAAACTCAATATCAGTCCTTCTCTTATCTACGTAGGATGTCTGCATGTCCTGAGCTGTCTTCATGGGTTTGTGGATAAGATCAATCTTTTCTGATGTTTCTTTAATCATCTCAGGTCCAAGTAGAAGCCTATCTGTGGACTTGCACCAACAAGTCGGTGACCTACAAGGTCTTCCATACAATGCCTCGAAGGGTGCCATGCCTATACTAGCCGGATAACTGTTGTTGTAGGTGAATTCAACCAACGGAAGATGCTCTTCCCAAGTCCCTCCAAAATCTAGGATACACAGCCTCAAAAGATCCTCAAGTACTCTATTCACCCTCTCAGTCTGCCTATCGATCTGAGGGTGATACACGGTGCTCAAATATAATGCCTCTTGCAGGCTCTTTCAGAACTCAATAGTGAAGATGGGATCACGATCACTCACAATGCTAGAAGGTATTCCATGTAGACGGACCATCTCACGAAGATAAACCGATGCCAACCATGTTGTCGTTCTCTTACTCTTGACAGGAATGAAATGAGCGCTCTTAGTAAGCCTATCTACTATAACCCAAATACTAATGTTGTCTTTCCTCGATCTAGAAAACCATCGATGAAATCCATAGAGACGCTCTCCCACTTCCATATTGGGACCTCCAAAGGATGAAGCAAACTGCCGGGCTTCCTTTGTTCAGCTTTAACTTACTGGAAAACTAAATATCGAGAGACAAACTCCTCTACATCTTTCTTCATCCCAGCCCAAAAGAAAACCCTCTTCATGTCTCTATACATCTTATCACCGCCTGGATGAATAGTCATCCTAGAATGATGGGCTTCCTAAAGGACTGTATTCAATAGACTCCTAACTCAGGAAACACAAAGCCTTCCATCCCATCACAACCACCCCTATCATCCATGGAATATATACTGAGGTGACTAGAAGTCTCCCTATACTGAGCTTATCCAAAATGTCTGCTATCTGTGGATCCTCTTGCTGCGAAAATCCTATTTGATCTATAAGAGTAGGTCACACCTCTAAGAATGCCAAAAAACCAGGTGTAAGATACGTAGATGGCCTAAAATTGAAGGTTGATATATATTCCAAGCTCTGCCTCTCTACTAATTGAGAACTCAAGGTCATCCTCTGCCTATTCAATGTGTCCGCCACTACATTACCCTTGCCAGGGGTATAAGAAATCACAAAATCATATAATGCTAGGAGCTCCATCCATATTTACTGTCTTAAGTTGAGATCCCTTTGCGAGAACAAATACTTGAGAGATTTATTATCCGTGTACAACTCGAGTCTCTCTCCAAGTAGATAATGTCGCCAAGTCTTAAGCACGAATATTATAGCAGCCAACTCCAAATCATGAGTAGGGTAGTTCTTCTCATGAACCCTCAACTGTCTACTACCATAGCACACTACCCTTCCCTTTTGCATCAAGACAACACTAAGTCTTGTACCACATGCATCAGTGTACATTGTGAACACTTTATTCCCATTAGGAAAATTCAAGACTGGGGCTATTGTCAAAGCCTTCTTTAACCACTGAAAAGCATCCCTTAGTCAATGCTCTAAGAAAAGTTCAGATTCTTCTTCGTCAATCTGGTGAGAAGGGATGATATCTTTTCAAAGTCCTTAATGAAATTCCTATAATAGCCCACTAAACTGAGAAAACTCCTCACCTCTGTTGCATTCTTTGGAACCTTCCAATCTTGAACTGCAACTACTTTCGCGGGATCCACCGCTATCCCTTCTTTAGAGACCACATGCCCTAGGAACCTTACTTCCTCTCTCTAAAAGTGACATTTGGAGAATTTCTCCATAAGATGGTGCACTCAGAGAGTCCTCAAAACCTCCCCTAAATGTAGGACATGCTCTTCCTCAATCTTCGAGAAGATCGGAATGTCATCCACAAAGACTACAACGAACTTATTCAGAAACTCTCGAAACACCCAACTCATCAGATCTATAAAATATGCAGGTGCATTCGTTAACCCAAAAGGCGTGACTAGCCACTCAATGAAACCATCTGGAGTTCTGAAAGAAATCTTATCTATACTATCCTTGGCCACTATAACAGCCCGACTTTTTGCCCAGTTTCTGCCAGTGATTAAACCAACTTAAACCGTTCATAAAAACGGATTGTTAGGGGCACTTACACATTTGCACAAAATAAAAAAAAACTTTTCCATTATCATTAAAATAATATTACATTAGAGTTACAAGAGATACATCAGAGTACATCGGTTACACAGTGGAAAAGATACTAAACTCAGTGGAAGAGTGTGAATGCTCCAAGACATAATTTCTCCAGCTAAAACCAAAATCCTGCTCCAACTAACTCCAAGGCTAAATCTGCGAACCAAACTACTAGGCTGTCCATGTAAAAATTATGGGCACTCAGAGTTTAGATATGGGAACAATAAACTCCAGGTCAGTCATAAGACTGTTGTGAGAACTCAAAACAATTGTTTTTTAGGTTTATTTTAAAGTTAGATAATTCACCGGACCATGCCGCTAATGCGGAACGAGTTTAATCTATGTGAATACCAGTGCATAGAAATCCGCAATGACTTGTTGAAAAATGAAGTTATCATAATCTCGTCCCACATCACACAATGCAAGCGCACACCAGATAGGCGAGTTTTGCCTTATGATAACCAAAAATGCCTTCTTACGTGAAAATCCTCTTTTACTACTATATATTGTGAAAAAACTTTTTGTAAATAAATTTAAAATCCTAGTCAGCATAATGCCCCATCTCATTATACTTGCAATCCTGCCGGTAACTAGCAGGTTGTACAATCAAAACCATATGGGCTCGTAGTGGAGATTGAGTTTCCAACATAATGGTTCCTGGTATGAAAGATCATTCGTGGGCTAACAAACTTTCTTGCGAGCATCATCCCAGTACTCGCGGATAACATCCAGACTCGGATTCCGTTATACTAACCCACCATACATGAACCAGAGTACCCAACAAATAGCATCCCAGACTGGGGACTTCGTAGTACCCTTTCATCATCACATCCTGGTGCACCAAACATACGAAACAAACAAAAAAATATGACCACCAGTTTACCATCAATCCGGGGTGTGAGGTTCGTCAAGGTCACGATATACACAAAGCTACGTTTATATAAGCCATGCTTTGATCATCCATAGCTCATCACATAACTTAAGTATGCCACATTGTCCATTCACTACGTATCACTGATTTCCATCAAATATATAACCTCTAAGCTCATACGTTTTAGAGAAGGGTATTAAGTAAGAGAATAAATTCTCCGCCACCAAGAAGATATATATTAATAAAGATCAGTGCTACGTAGTCAATTACAATGTCAGACACACAATCTATACATGTCCGTTCTGGGTCTGAACAAAACAACAATCCGAAATTCCTTCACATATGTTCGGGCTTCTTGCCACTTAACTGATATATAAAATTCATCTGCGAATGGAACACACAGGCTTGCTACAAATCTCCTTCTGTCTTGAATTTTGTTAAATTAAACTTCTTCATTCTCAAATTATAACAAAATCCATATTTAACCTTTCTCTTTAAAAACACATTCCTTAAATCAAATATAATTTAACCTCAAAGCTTAATTAATTTTCAATTTGATAATTCTTTATTAAAAACTCAATTTCCTTTGGAAACCCTTACCCCACATTTCATCCATAGTTTCCAATTAAATTGGTTTCCGAACATTCAATTCTATAATCTTAACTAAAAGATTATTCTTCCTTCCCAATTCCTTATTTTTGATTTCCTCAAATCAAAGATTTGATTAAATTCCCAAATTACAATATGAATTTCCACAACTCAATCCCATTGGGTTTCAAGAACGATATTATTGAAGATATCATTCACGATAAAACTCAAATCAATCGATATTGAACATAAATTACACAAAAATTGTATCTACTTATATTTGATATCAATTCTCATAATCAGGGAATACTATAAGTGGAATAACGATATAATAATAATATCTTCCTAATTCCTCAAATAGTTTACGTTTACACAACAGAATTTCATATCAAATATCTGAAGATTATTTCTATCCAACTTATCCCAATCAACATAGGAAACTTGTAACTTAATTAAAAGATTTATTCAACTCTTTGACATTAGATCTATATAGAAATTTCATCAACTTATCCTCAATATTAATCTCTGTATCCAAATCACATTATAAGCGGAATAATGGTGAACTTCCTTTTAAATTCCTCAAATAGTAAGAGTCATCATCTACTGAATAATATCAAACATCTGAAGATTTATCTTCGACCATTTCCAAAAGCCGAAAACCCGTTTTAATATTAAATAAATCAATTTAATTTCCATATAAAACATTTTCAATACTTTTAAATCTTTGAAAACATTCCAAAAATCATTTAAAAATGATTACTTATAGTTTGGAAATTGTTTGCGGGTCAAACTTCAAAATAGATTGTTTCCCGAAGAAAGCGTTACAATAGTGTTTTCGAAACCATTACAAAAGTGTTACAAATAGTTTTCTTAATTACTTTGATCAAAATATCGTTTATCTTAGTCGAAACTTAAACTTTACAATTCAAAACATTTTTACATAATTTATAATGACTTTACCATTTTTTCCATATTTTTAGAAACATTAAAAATGGTTGTTTATGGTTATGGTCGATAACTTCTCTTACAACGATCTTTTCCAAAATGGTTTTAAACATAACATGAAAATTATAACCCGAAATTAAAATCCGCTTTCACTCATTTAAAATCTTTTGTTAATATAAACCAACCGTTTTCGTTTCTTGGAAATCCGGTTTAGATTCCGAAAGTTATAAGCATTTATAGTTTGTAACTAAAATACGCAAATTACCATTGTGCGACAAGCTCTATTTTGACCATAACAAAAATTATTCTTCAGTGCTTCAAAACACCTTAGAAAACCATTATATACTCATGTAATTCATTTAAAACCATTTAAAAAAATTTACATTGACTTTCGAAATTATTTTAGGTTCAAAATTCAACTTTTATTTTTTACTTAATAAATCAAATTCCAATTCATTTCTAAATTCAAATAATTTCAAATTAACCTTCCTATCCATCGGATCAGTCAGGATAGCCTGGGAGAGCAGGAAACTATATTTTCCAAACCCAAGCCTAGACACTATCCTCTCTATCATCCTAGAACGTTCGGTATTTATTTATTCATTTAAAGAACTTTATCCACATATATGAATTCGTACATATGGTCTTTCCCAATTATTAACCTTCAATTTCAATAATAATATTGTTTCTAATTACGGAGCAGATTTGTCGATCACCAATGTGATACCATAATTGTTGTGTCATAGTGTGTGCAAAACAACATCAACAACCATTATAAACATCAACAACAACCATCATTAACATGATTAAGTAAATCATATTGTGCACAAGCATTATAACACTAACGCTTAATAGTGTGTGTTTTAAACTACGCATCCATCATCCATCATAACAATCATCAACCATCATTAACCACTAATAATCCATCACTATATTTAAATTATTCTAACTACTATCTAAATATATAAACCGTGGTTAAAGTGTTCTCTCCTAGTAGCTTTCCAAATCTTCACGGTAGGTGAGCCTAGCTAAGCGAACCATCGGACAGTATTTCGGTGCAACATCTTCTTCACCAATATATATACAATATAATATACACTAATTTCTCTCTCTTTATATTATACGAGGAGGAGGAGGATGACGATGAACTTTGGCAAGGTGGTGGTGGAAAAGAGGATGACTTATGCCATGGAAACCATGGCCATAATCTTTAAGAAGAAGGTGGAAAGGAGGAAGTGGAATGGAATGGTAAGAAAATGGAGAAAAGGCCTCCTTATATAGGAATGGAGATTTAAGGAGGTAATGACACCTAAGGGGGAAAGTGGAAGGCATGCAAAAATACAATTGTAAGGACACTTGTCTTAAGGAGGAAAGGTGAACTTTTGGTAGCATTTTCCCTCAAATGCTATGAAAACTAAGGGTAACACTCAATTCTAATGCTACTAATTCATGTTATGGTTTGACAAATCCGATCGAACGACAAATAGTATCAATAAATCCAAACTTATTAATATTCCTTCTCATTTATAATTCAAATAAAATCTATCATCTAACTTTTCAAAATTATTAAATATTATTAACCATATATATTTATGTCAAATTCAAATTAAGTAATAAAAATGCCAATTTTAAATTGGTTAAAAATTCTGGTTCGTTACATTCACCCCCCTTAAAACTTTTTGTCCTCGAAAAGGAAAGGGAATCGCAACAACTAATTCGACATCTGTAGATTTACAGACTCAAGATTAAAATTCTTTATACCAAAGCTCCCTGTTTTCATAATGAATATACTGGGTAGAATACCATATCTACCATGTCCTCTAATGATAACTTCCAATTACTCGTTAAATTCGATTCGTCGTTTACTGGGCCAATTACTTAACCATTGATTGCTTTCAAAAAAAATTCATAGTTATAAATTGTTCTCTTAGATCTTATCTTACAAATACAAAGGTTATGAAACTTATTCCTTTCCAGTTTCCAAAATTTACTATTATTCGTTACACGAAAAAATTGATCATCTCCGAACTCAGCTTGTTAAAAGTTTCAATTTAGGTAATTTCATCTTACTATTCCCGCTTACCAAATATCCTTTAATCCAATTGTGAAACTTAATTCACAAGGTGTTCATGCTCACTTAAACAGTTCCTTTTGTTGCCACAATGTACTTCAAAACTTATTGACTTGTCTAAAATCTTCGATAATTCAAATCTTCCTATCTATAACTTTAATTAAATTCAATAACTTTTTCATTCGAATAGGATCTATTTGGATATATGATAGAATACATTAAAAAGATTTATAAAAGAAGTTTATATATATATAATTAACATCATATACATACATTTATTCATGCATCCAACTTTTCAGAGATAATTCCCTAGTGGTCAAAGAGCTTGCTTTGATTACATAATTCTTGCGTTCCTTCTTCTTCACTTATGACTGCGGGTGGTGATGCTTTAGCTGGTCTTTCTCCCTTCTTTAACTGACAGTCATGGACTACATGCCCTACTTTTCTATTTAAGTTCACATCAATTTACCAAACAATTTAAAACACTTATCTAAATGGGTTTATGTATATATTGATGTTTTAATCAGAATCATATGGTCATCCCACTTTTGAAACTCAAAAATACATACTGATGATGCTGCAATCATCAATAGAATCATCTTCAAGAGACTAGAGTGTGATTCCATATCTATCTAGTGAACTTAAGACTTCATGTATATGTTAGCTAGGCGTATATTCAAAATCTTCTTATACTCGATAGTCTAACCTCAACATCGAATACAATACTCAAATTCTAATTTTTAATTTCTAACCATATTGATTAGTTATCTTAACAAATTTAACCCAAGTTTATCGATATTTCAAAATGTTACCCAATAGTGAAATTAAATCCAAAAGGCATACTTGGATAATTTTCCTGATCAGTGGAAGGGGCATAGTTACCATGCCATAAGAAGTATTTTATGAGTAATTATAATCACAAAATGTAAACTTAACGTTAATCGTTCGGTTAAGTATCCAGGTTATAATTAACCATATATTTCCAAAATATGTTTTTTTTAAATATAAATTTTCAAAACGCATTTCATATTTTCGAATACGCTCTCTCAAATATAATACTCCAAAATCTCATTCTAGGGCATTACTAACCCTATCTCTAATGAGATATTTAACGCTGATGAGTCTTTCCTTTTTTATTAAATGCGTCGTACACCATTGCTTTGTATAAACCAAAGCTATGGTACTACTTTGTAACGACCCGGCTTTTTGCCTGGTTTTCGCTAGTAATTAAACCAATTTAAACCGTTCATAAAGATGGATTGTTAGGGCCACTTTTGCATATGTTCATGTATCAATGATTCATACATGAAAGGGTACTACAAAGTTCCCAGTCTGGGACGCTATTTGTTGGAAACTCTGATTCATGTATGGTAGGTTAGTACCATAGCTTTCTAAGGACAGTGGATGCTTGTGGATGATGATTGAGTAGATGGATGACTGGATGGTAGGACACATTCTTCTCAACTTGAAGATTTCGGGGACGAAATCCTTTAAGGAGGGGAGAATGTAACACCCCGTATTTTCTATGATCGTATAAGTAACAAATCAGAGAATAATTAAATTATAAAATAAGAATCAAGGGAAACGGGTTGCGCCATTGAGTTCGTCTCGAAATTCTGCTTGGAAACGAGTTCGAGTTTTCGAGAAACGGAGTCCGTATGAGGGAGATATGGCCCTCCGAAGTTTCAGAGAATTTCAGAATCGAAAACAGCTCGAAAATTCGAATTCAAATTCGAATTCCAAATCCCAGAACAGGCTGGGCGGGAAAATTCCCGCCCATGGACCAGGTCGACCTGGGGGTCGACCATAGTGTCGACCTCCCATGGGCCAGGTCGACCATAGTGTCGACCTGCTCCCGAAACCCAGTTTTTGAACCTGGTTCATTCTAATGTATCTGGTCACGTTTTCTATCTAGATTCGTCCGCCTAATCCTATATAAACAGCACCCCCTAGCCTCATTTTCTCTACACAATTCCATTCTTTCTATACTCTGTCTCTATTCTAAATAAAAAATAAAAATGGCGTAGCTACTCTGCTGGAATCAAAACTTGGACTGATGCATCTTCTTCCAACCTGAATAGAATTAAAAGCTAAATCCAATCCCAAATCAAAGTTTAGAGCTACAACAACAATTAAAGAAGAGTAATTCAGCCTTTCTGCATCAACACCAGTTTATTATACTTTCTTAAAACCACGAAAGGCAAGTACAGTTATTTTCCGATATAAACTTTAATTATAATTGTGACATGATTGTAAATCTGAATTTGAGGTTGTGTATGTTCTGTTCTGATCTATTTTATTCTGTATCTCTTTCTTCTTTCTGTTCTATAGCCAGGCTACCACGAGCCTGCGCCAAATCTCATAAGAGATTAACGCACAAACGCTAAACTTTGGGACAAATAATGAATGATGGCATAATTAGACATGGCTAATCTGCGACTAAAAGGACATATGTTGTAAACTAGATTTAGATCTATGCATATTCTGTGAACTGGAAGAAGAGGAACCATTGTATGTTAACATGTGACTTGAGACATTGGACATAACGCATATTTTGAATTAAGATCTGTTATAATTTAAAGTTCTAGATTGTTGGGCATATTGTCTATGTAAAAATACATGACTTGAGATAAAAAGAGAATATGACTTAGGTGTAAAGATTTATATTATGATATTATAACTGTTAAACGTGAATAACACCTAAGTGGGAGATTTTTGAATATATGACATGCATTGAAATCGATGGTTATATTTGGTATAATTTATATGTGAATCTTTTGTACTAGGCAAGTTTAACTAAATATGGGACATGTGTTATATGGTAAATTATGACCCTAATCTGCGCCATGTAAATTCAATGCAAACGTGGGGTATATGATCGTATTGTGAATCATGACAACTATTTAGGCATGCAAACTTAGGCCAAATTTATAATTAGGCAAGATATGTCTATGAAACTTTAAGGAATGATTAAATCTGTTATATTGCGTAATCTGCTAGTTCTGTTATATTGCCTAATCTGCTAGTTCTGTTATATAGCCTAATCTGCTAGTTCTGTTATATTGCCTAATCTGCTAGATCTGTTATATTGCCTAATCTGCTAGATCTGTTCATCTGCTAAATCTGTTGAAAACTGAGTATTGAAATTTGAGTATGAATATCTGTAGGCTCGATCTAGAAGTTGAGAAAAACTTATTAATAGAATCTCGAATAATTTGTTGTAACTTGTACAGAAGTTAATTTGTTAAATTAGCATAATTAGTCTGATATTAGCATAGTCTGTGAATGAATGCAACGGCTAAACGTCAAACATGGCTAACTCGAGGTTAGAATGAGTCTGCGGCGTAATCCTGCCCGGAACCGCCCGGCACATCCAGTGGCCGCAGACAATATGTTCTAATGTGAGAAGTTAGTCATAACGTGTTTGAAACCCGAGGTTAGACTCATTTTGCGGCAGAAATCTGCCCGGAACCAACCGGCCTAACCAGTGGCTGCAAACTGTCAGTCTAATGTGAAAGGTCTGCGCATTAATTTTTAATTAATACAAATCTAAGTTAAATATGATGTCTAAAACGTGTTGGGTGGATAGGGTTAAACCAATTGGACTAATGAATTTAACAAACTCGTTTCGTGAATCTGTAGGCCCAATTACAAAGTTAGGCAAATATGCAAATCTATTAAATCTGTATATCTGACCCGTTAGTCTGAAAACTTGTCTGATCTGTGAACTAGTTGATCTGACCTCTATATGTCTGAACTTGTAAACAAGTTAATCTGAAATCTGTTAGTCTGGAGACACAAGGTTAGGAGGGAAATTACTTGTGTCATCTGTTGTTTGGGACCCATATTAGTCAGTAACCCTTTCTGGTATCAAAACTTTGACCCAACAGTAGGTAGGGTCCGGGCACGCTTACTGAACTAATTATAAGCGGTTCATTCTGATAATGGCGAGGGGTGTTGATGGTGCGTTCCAACCGGGTCATGTGCGTGCATGGATCCCGGTCTGCCTCTGAGGATGTAAGACACCGTGACATCTGTAAATAGCTCTGTGTCATTTAAAGGTTGCCACTTTGGGGAGTCATACACCCTTTTGTGGGGCTGGCACAGGGTATTTATGTATTAGGGAGCCGATCGCTTGGGGTAGGGTTTTACGGTACACTTAGTTCTGTCTGTTTCTGTTGGTACCGTCTGTTTCTGTTGGCTGGTAACACCTGTCTGTTTCTGCGTGGTACCGTCTGTTCGGGTGGTAAAGGCCCATTTACTAGTGTACACCTAATTCTACATTATGTTTCTGTAGGGATTAATCTGTTTCTTTACCTTCTGTCCGGGCGGTAAAGGTCCATTATTAGCATTCTGTTTCTGTCTGTTTCTGTTGGGGTGGTAAAAGCCCATTACTAGCATTCTCTTCTGTGGAAATTATCCTGTTCCCGTTTCTGTTTCAGTTTAGACATTGGGGTGACACCTAATCCTGTTATACTAGTATTAGTGCAGAGAGGTGAAAAGTAATATTATTATGTTTCTTCTGTTTAACCTAAGTATATCTGTTGCTCCTGTTACTGTTATCTCTTATCCAGCTTATTTTCATGTCATTATTATTATTATATGTTCATATGTTGAAAGTCACTGGACTTGCCAGACTTTATGTCTGACCTTGCTTGTTTTCGCCCCTTTTTCTTCCGTTCCCCCCCCCCAGGTTTCCAAGGAGGGAATACTTTAGCTTAATCCGGATTTCTTCTGCTTGAAGTACTTAAAGTGCTTAAAGTATGGCTTGACTCCTTATGGCAGCTTCTGTGGGGATTATGATTTTAAAAACTATGCATTCTGAAGGCTTTTGTACAAGACTGATATTTTGTACTTGAATTCTGATATTGTGATTTGAATGGATGTAACCAAACTTACTTCGGCTTCTGTTGTAATAAAGCTATAAATTTTTCAAGTACTGTTTTATTTGTCTTGTAAGTTTCTGTTCTGTCTACTAAAACGCTCCATCAAAGTTAAGGCATTCCCTTTGTGAGTGACCTTAATGGAGGTGGGGTGTTACAGATATTATTGAAGATATGATTCACGAAAAAACTTAAATCAATCGATATTGAACATAAGTTACATAGAAATTGTATCTACTTATATTCGATATCAATTCTCATAATCACAAATACTATAAGTGGAATAACGATATAATAATAATATCTTCCAAATTCCTCAAATATTATATGTTTACACCACAGAATTTCATATCAAATATCTGAAGATTATTTCTATCCAACTTATCCTAATCAACTTAGAAAACTCGTATCTTAATTAAAAGATTTATTCAACTCTTTGACATTAGATCTAGATAGAAATTTCATCATATTATCCTCAATATTAATCTCTGTATCCAAATCACACTGTAAGTGGAATAATGGTGAACTTCCATTTAAATTCCTCGAATAGTAAGACTCATCATCTACTAAATTAATATCAAACATCCGAAGATTTATCTCCAACCATATCCAAAAACTGAAAACCCGTTTTAATATTAAATAAATCAATTTAATTTCCATATAAAACATTTTCAATACTTTTAAATCTTTGAAAACATTCCACAAATCATTTAAAAATGATTACTTATAGTTTGGAAATAGTTTCAGGTTAAAAAAATCATGTTACTACCAAAAAATTGATAATGAAATAGAATAACAGTGTTGGGGTATCGGGTAACCACAAGCACCCAATGATCTTTTAGGGAGCAGGACCAAGAACCAAGAAGAGGCAACAATAGGGAGGAAAGTCCCAAATGGAAATATCAACCAAAATATACCCGTGCTACTAGCTAGCGACGAAAAGGGTATTTAGTGAATATGAGTACGAGAGGACGATATAAAAGCCACACAGGCCCCGCTTACTTAAGGGAAAAGAATTCGAAACCCACAGATTTCCGACACAGTCTATCCGGCATAGCCTATCTGATAGGTTTTCCCTATAACAAAAGAAAAAGAGTTGAGTCAGCAAGCAAAGAAAAAGAAAGGAATGAATCCCGACGACAGGAACCTGGAAGGGCGAGAGGGTGTGCCGGCATTAGCCCCTCGGGTACCGACGCGATAAGACAGGGAAACATCAGAAAAGTGAGCTTCTCTGAATATCCGCAAAAGGGTCGGGAGTTAACCGCCGAGGGTGTACAACTGAAAGCAATCATCAAGAAATCGAAGTACCTTCCGAAAGGTGCTATATCAACAAATTCATGCCCATCTCAAAAGAAGTGGTGAACAACGGAAGCCCCACTTCGAAGGCCATGACCAGTACAGCAAAGACAACCGGGAGCTCGACGCCCGAAATCCAAAGAAAAAGGCAGCTAGCCGACAAAGCCCTTATAGGCCCAATAGTTCGATAGCGAAATGATCCTCAAGCCTCCTATAAATAAGACCCCAGGAGTGACACCAAAAAAGAAAGAAAAAGGGGGATCTTCTAGGACAATTTTCTTCTCTGACTCTTATTCTAAAATAAAATCCTAAGTTGATAAGTTAATGCCACATGTAATCTCTTCCTCCTCCATGAATAAAACCAGTAAAAGCTGTTAAAGTGGACGTAGGTTCCCGAAGAACCAAACCACTATAAAATTGTGTGTCTTTACCTTTTTCCGCATGCTATGTTACTTCACAGTATACTCTTGTGTGAATTTCGCGATGCGGCAGGATCATCAGTATATTTTTCACCCAAGCCATCAGGCCCTTAGCCACCTGACGCATTTTCCTCGGTCATTCTCACAGATCCATATCCGATGTTGATAAAAAATATTATTAACACTTCAAAATAGATTGTTTCCGATAAAAGCATTACAATAGTGTTTTCAAAAGCGTTACAAACAATTATCTTAATTACTTTGATCAAAATATCGTTTATCTTAGTCAAAACTTAAACTTTACAATTCAAAACATTTATACATAATTTAAAATGATTTTACCACTTTTTCCATATTTTTAGAAACATAAAAATGGCTGTTTATGGTTATGGTCGATAACTTCTCTTACAGCGATCTTTTCCAAAGTGGTTTTAAACGTAACTTGAAAATTATAACCCAAAATTAAAATCCTCTTTCACTCATTTAAAAGCTTTTGTTAATAAAAATCAATTGTTTTTCTTTCTAGGAAATCCGATTTAGATTGCAAAAATTATAAGCATTTACAGTTTGTAACTAAAATACGCAAATTACTATTGTGCGACAAGCTCTATTTTGACCATAATAAAAATTATTCTTCAGTTCTTCAAAATACCATAGAAAACCATTATATACTCATGTAATTCATTTAAAACCATTCGAAGTAATTTACATTGACTTTCCAAATTATTTTAGGTTCAAAATTCAACTTTTATTTTTTACTTAATAAATCAAATTCCAATTCATTTCTAAATTCAAATAATTTCAAATTAACATTCCCAACCGTCAAATCAGTTAGGGATAGCCAGGGAGAGCAGGAAACTATAATTTCCAAACCCAAGCCTAGACACTATCCTCTCTGTCATCATAGAACGTTCTGGTATTTATTAATTCATTTAAAGAACTTTATCCACATATATGAATTTATACATATGGTCTTTCCCAATTTTTAACCTTCAATTTCAATAATAATATTGTTTCTAATTACGAAGGAGATTTGTCGATCACTAATGTGATACCATAATTGTTGTGTTGTAGTCTGTGCAAAACAACATTAACAACCATTATAAACATCCACAACAACCATCATTAACATGATTAAATAAATCATTATTGTGCACAAGCGCTATAACACTAACACTTAATAGTGTTTGTTCTAAACTACGCATCCATCATCCATCATAACAAACATCAACCATCATTAACCACTAATAATCCATCACTATATTTAAATTATTCTAACTAGTAATTAAATATATAAATCGTGGTTAAAGAGTTCTCACCTAGCAGCTTTCCAAATCTTCACGGTAGGCAAGCCTAGCTTAGCGAACCGTCGGACAGTATTTCGACGCAACGTCTTCTTCACCAAAATATATATAATATAATATACACCAATCTCTCTCTCTTTATATTATAAGAGGAGGAGGAGGATGAAGACGAACTTTGGCAAGGTGGTGGTGGAAAAGAGAAAGACTTATGCTGTGGAAACCATGGCCATAAGCTTTAAGAAAAAGGTGGAAAGGAGGAAATGGAATGGAATGTTAAGAAAATGGAGAAAAGGCCTCCTTATATAGGAATGGAGAGTTAAGGAGGTAATGCCACCTAAGGGGCAAGTGGAAGACATGCGTGGAAGGAGGAATGCAAAAATACAAGTGTAAGGACACTTTTCTTAAGGAGAGAAGGTAAACTTTTGGTAGCCTTTTCCTTTAAATGCTATGAAAACTAAGGGCAACACTTAATTCTAATGCTACTAATTCATGTTATGGTTTGACAAATCCAATCGAACGACACATAGTATAAATAAATTCAAACTTATTAATAGTTATTCTCATTTATAATTCAAATAAAATCTATCATCTAAGTTATCGATATTATTAAATATTCTTAACCATATATATTTATGTCAAATTCAAATTTAAATTTAAATTCAAATTAAGTGTAACGGCCCGAATTTCCATACCCTTTGAGTCGACTAATAAAATCACTCGTCCAACCCAAATTGCACAGAAATATGAATCATTATTAGAAAGAAGTTAGAGGATGAGAAATAGAAAGAAAGAAATATTAGAATAGAATAAAATGAAGATCACAAACTCACAGCGGAACGAATAAAATATATTATATAACATAACTTTTGAGTACAAATCAGTAGTTGTATATACATACCATCATTAGAGCACAACAATTATTCCTGGAACAGTTATCAGCACCTGTTTCCAGATATAACATAGTACACAACAGATAAATATGATAGTCTATAGCTAGCTGGTGAAACCTTCTGCTTCAAACTCCTCCAAGTGAATCTATAATATCCCGACTACTTGACTGCCCGTACAAATTTGGGCACCCAAGAGTTTTAGGGGAAACAACAAAATAAACTTTGGGTCACTCATGGGACTTGTAGTAACCTGGAACTTCCCCGGTAAGGAAAGCCCAGATACTTTGAGGACAAGACAGATCGGAACGCAAATAGAAGAACATTACATTGCTTATTACAACAATTTCATCAGAATACAAGAATATACAGAGTATAAACAAATAAAATACATTCGATAAATATCAGAGATTACAATAAATTACTGCAGCAAAAAAATAATACAATACACAACTGAAAGGGATATACGGATACGGAGCTTTCCGGATATCGTTCCAGCTATAAATCAGGATCCTGTGAATATGAATCTGCAAAACCAAAACTACTAGCTGCCCATGTCAAAATAAGGGCACCCAGAGCTTAGGTTTAAATAATAAACTCCAGGTCAGTCATGTGACTGGTGTGAGAACTAAAACAGTTATTTAAAGGACTGGTGTGAGTAAACTCCAAACAATGGTTTAACTTTTAAAATCCTTTCGAAAGAAATGATAACCGTAGACTGATCCACACATAAACACGGATGGTTTTTATCTTATGATAACCAAAAATACTTTTGATATCAAATCCAATGATATTACAATAATATCTAAATCAAATAAATAGAAATCTAGCGGAATACTTGCATCTCAAGCTCCATATATAATATAAAATCAAAAACCGCAGGGCGCATATTGGAGATTGAATTCCCAACATGACAAGGTATGGAACCACCATCCGATAGTGTATCTCTAGAGGTGAATACACTGGGTTCAACAAGAATGTCTTGCAACCCGGCCCACACATGACTGACCACTTATTTAACTTGAGTGTATCGAGCATATTATCACCGACGGTTGTGATCAGCAATCGTTACCGAAAGCATACAACAACGAATAGAATTAGAAGCAAATGAAATTTCTCTAGATCAGGTGATAATACCCCTAATGGGAATGATCCACATGGCCATGATGCCTACCCGATTTCTGTCATTTCTCGGGTGATGAGGCTTGAGGTCACGATTATCCTTCAGAACATCTTGCCATCATTTCCTTTGAAGGCCATACTTTTTCCTGGGACTGGACAAACTGAAGGCACCATTCTATAAATTCATCTTGGGCAGTTTCTACCTAAGATTAACAAAACAGCCCTTGCACTTTACTTCGTCTTCGATCATCTTCCGCATAAGTTGATTCGTAATGCTTATGCCCATACGGAGTGGTTTTCAGATAATAAATCTAATTCCAGTCTCACCATATTGACAACGAAGGTATAAAATAAATCAAAACTTTGATAGTTGGTGATTTAACTATCAATGAAACACCCATACAATCAATAGTCCTATTTCCAATTGGAAATTCTACCAATCAAGCATCAAACAACACTGGCCCCTTTCAAATTAATTTCTTATTAAATTATTATTTCCAGTTTCCCTATCTTTCGTATCCTTTCAAAGCTCTATCTTCTCTCTCGGTTCTTGGAAAAACTCATTTCCAATGTTGTAATTTCTTCATTCAAGAAAATATCTCTTATTCTAGTTAGAAAACATTTATATATATTCACGAATTTTTATTTTCAATATTCAGAAAATATACCTTATTAGTATCAGAAAATATTTCCATATTCCATCTCTTAATTTCTTGTTGACCAAATTATTTCATTATCTATTGTAGTAACCCATAACTTCCCCGGTAAGGAAAGCCCGGATTGCTTTGAGAACAACACACATCGGAACACAAACAGAAGATCATTTCATTGTTATTTACAACAATTCCATCAGATTACAAGAATATACATAGTATGAATAAATATTATACAACAGAAAAATATCAGAGATTACAATAAATTACATTGCACCGAAAAAATAATACAACGCACAGCTGAAGGCGATACACGGATACAGAGCTTTCCGAGCATCGTTCCAGCTGTAAATCAGGATCCTGTGAATAAAAATCTGCAAAAACCCAACTACTAGCTGCCCGTATCGAAAATAAGGGCACCCGGAGTTTAGGTTAAAACAATAAACGCCAGGTCAGTCATGTGACTGGTGTGAGAACTAAAACAGTTATTTAAAACTTTACTTTCAAAGAGAGTAATTCAAGGGACCACGCCGTATAACACGGTACGGGTTTCCTCCCAAGAATACCAATGCATAGAATAAACAGCGCAATGCTTTTTCGAAAAATGAAGCTATTATAAGACCCAGGTCCCATCACACAATGCAACGCAAGCCGGAGGATAGGGTTTTCCCTTATAATAGCCAAACATGCTTGGTACGTTTAAAACAAATCATTTTGATACTACTATAGTATATAGTGTCAAAACAACTTCAATCATAAATATCAATCATAGACGACATAGTATCCCATGCTACTATGTCGCCATACTAGGCTCTACAAATAAAACTGCAAGTCACGTATTGGAAATTGGATTTCCATCATGAGTCGAGGCAAAGGGCAAGCTCCTCTCCGCTTTGAGACACTCTAGCAAATGCCTCGGGACTACACACTCTGGGTAACCCCCGGAACCTCCAAGACCGGTCCTCCCTTACGTTTGAGGATTAATTATTCCTGAACACATGTTTCCCGGCCCTATAGGACCTATAATCGAGGCGCCTCGCATCCAACAACCAAAAAGGTGAAAATAATAAAAATGTCAGCCAGTTTAAGCACTGATACCACTGTAGCTAGAAAGAAACGTCGTGCACTCCTTGGGTCCTTATCCCGTTTTTAACTCATACCGAGGTGTGAGGCTCACGAATTAACTCTATACACAAAGCTTTACCACATAGGTCGTGCTTTGATCATCAACCACAAGACTTTGCTTTTCAACAGAAGTCTTGATCCCTGCATCTTAGCATGCCACATAGGCAATCCACTCCATATGACTGATTTCTATCGATATATAACCTCTTAGCTCGTACGTCTCAGAGAAGGGCGTTAAGCAAGAGAATAAATTCTCCGTCGCCAAACAGATATATATTTAACATAAATCAATCAACACAGAATAAAATACAATGTCAGACACACAATCCATTTACATGTCCGTTCTGGGTCTAAACGAAACCGGAGGCACTTTATACCTCGCATATCCATTGATCTCCAAATACGTCTGGACGATCACCGACTATTTCCCTCCTCTTGGATGTACAGCCCAATCAGGATCAGCAGTAATCGTTCAAACGATGTGAAGACCTCCGGTCTTCAACCACCGTCTTCATCTTCGACTTATCGTCGAATCGGTTATTCAGAATGGGTATAAACCCGGCCTTTCTGAATAACCCGCGTGTATAATAAACAAGTGTTACACAAACACAACATACGCCTCATTCCAATTCATCAGTCGCTAACCGTAAATTAGTAAGTAAACAATTCCCTAAGTAATAAACCCGAAGGCCGAAACCAACATCAGATCAATACCCAGGAAACCGTTCAACTTAATCGATCCGCAGTTAGTTCCTAAATTTCACATTCTTAGGGGAAGGTTCCCATTAATTTTATCAAAGATAAATTCTTTAAAATTTATTATTTAATCTTCCTTCGGATGTCATTTCAAACCAAATTATGGTTTTCCAAACTAGTCGGGATTAGAGAACCACACCGAAGTAATTATTTATTTTATTTCCCAATCCCAACCTATTCATCCCATGGAGCAAAACTGTTATTACCCCATAACCAACACCACGGTGTTATCGGTAAATTTAATTACCATTTCACATTCAAATCTAATTAAAGATTTAACTATCACTAGGAGAAAAACTGGCGATACTCCATTCTCGATCATTTTCTATATTTGATAATTTATTTTATAAATTCACATTTCAATCTAATTAAAGATTCATTAAAACTCCGCTTGGTTTTTATCTTCCCAAAAATCAGTATTAATGATTATTTAACTCGGGAAATCATATCCTGTCTTTAACTGGGTTAAAGAACCAATGTCATTTAAAACACGGTTCACGATAAACCCAAAATCACATTTCATTTCCATCAGCCTTTAACCGTAAATTAGCAAGTAAATAATTCCCTTAGTAATAACCCCGAAGGCCGAAACCAACATCAGATCAATACTCAGGAAACCATTCAACTTAACTAATCTCCAGTTAGTTTCTGATTTTCTTAACTCCGTTAGGTCTAAGAACAATATTATTAAAGATACCATTCACGACAACCCAAATCACATTCCATTAATTATCGGGTTGAAGAACAAATGTCGTTAAAACACAGTTCACGATAAACCCAAAATCACATTCCATTTCAATTCCAATTAAATATCATTTAATTGGTATACTTCATTAAATCTAAATAAAGAGATTTAATCTTTTCTCAATGGGGTTTAAGAACAGTGTTAATGAAGACACCATTCACGACAAACCCAAATTTCATTTGATATTAAGTACAAGGCTCTGAATAGAAAATATATCGGCTTATATTCAATATCAAATTCTGAAACCAACAAATATCTTATTGGAAATAACGATATTAAATATATCTTTCAAATTTCCACAACCATATCTGTATAATCACGAAATCCAACATCAAAATATTCCGACGATAATTTCGATTCTAATCCATTCCAATACGTATATTGGAAATTCGGATTATTTTTAAAACCACTACAAATCTAGTTCAAAACTAGTTCATTTCGATAAAAATCTATTTATATCTTTTCAAATATGGAATTTTTCATCCTAATTCTTTCCAAATCATTTATTATGATTTTACACAAATTAAAGATATTTTTAATAATTTTATCAAGGCCCGTACAGTTGATTTCCAATAACGGCCATCGAACTGCACTTACAGCGACCTTTTCCAAATTTGATTTGGACATAACTCCAAATCCAACCGTTAGATTTCTAATTTCTCATATTCTGTTGGAAAGCTCTTTTCGATACGAACCCAATGGTTCCGGTTTTAGGAGAATCCGACGGTCGGATCTCCTGTAACGTTAATTCGAAGTCAATGGTCGAAATTCACGAACTGCCGCGGCGCGGAGCGTTCTATTCAGGCCATTATATTATATATATAATATATATTTCGTCGATTTCCATTTAAAACGAATTTTATAAATCATTTTAAATTCGTTTCAAAAACAATTTCAACTTCCATTTCAAATTCAAATCAAAATTGACTTTTTCCTTATAAATTCGTTTTAAATTCATTTCAAATTGATTTCAATTTAATTCAATTCGAATTTCAATTCTATTCAATTCAATTCGAATTTTAATTCTATTCAATTCGAATTCATTTCAAAATATTCATTCTAAAATCGACAAAATTCCTGTTCGTGTTAAAATGACGTGTAACTACTTAACACGGCTTCACCTTTCAATATTCAATGAATATTATTTTTAAATTATTCGATAATTCTGAACTGAAATCAGACACAGTCAATTACCATATAATTTCAGTTATATGGATTTCATCCAATTCACATATACAACAATGACGATAAACAACCAACCATCATCCAAAGTGCGTTCTACACTGCATAAGCATCAAATATAAATATTCAATGCTTATAACAGCCTGTCAATCAATCGATCGACATACAGCGAATTATTGGGACTAGTGTATGTCATATATCATCCCAATACCCGTGTGGGGTTTCAAACAATCAAGCACATATTTTGTTTGTGCAGTCGGGCGATGTGTAAAATTTATCGTCCCAATCAATATCAGTCAAATGTGTGTATATAAACAAATTGTCCGATTTGTTTATAAATATCTATTTCTTTTTATATACACGTTAAAAATTCTATTTTCAACTATAAAATATTTTTAACTATATAAATATTTTATTTCATATCACATCACACAATCCACTACACATCAAAATCAATCAAACAAACAAGTCGTCCCTGGTTTGTGGACGACGGGTGTCGGGTGCAGCTAAACACTGTCTGCATCCTAGTATATATTTTAACTAGAAAACAAAAATTAAAGGTGAGGAGTTCTCACTGACTATCTAAACCAAACACCACGACTCTTCATATGTAGAAATCTTCGTCGTTCTCGCCTTTTGTCAATTTCTTTGTCCGTAGTCACTACATATATAAAAATCACATTTTTATATTGTTGCTATGTATATAAGAATCACATTTTTCTACAGCTACTATATAGATAAAAATTCTATTTTTATACCGCTACTATATAGATAAAAATTCTATTTTTATACCTCTACTATATAGATAAAAATTCTATTTTTATACCGCCACTATATAGATAAAAATTCTATTTTTATACCGCTACTATATAGATAAAAATTCTATTTTTAACCTTTCTATAATATAAAAATCTCGCCTTTGATTATATAAAAATCAAATCTTTTCTACATTAAAAATCTAAACTTTAACTCGTTATTCATAAAAATAAAAATCAGATTTTTGTATGGATAAAAATCACTTCTTATGTTTCATAAAAATCACATCTCTATGATGATAAAAATCACATCTCTATGATGATAAAAATCATAGCTTTACATTATAAAAATTGAAGCTTTATACTTAAGAAAAATTAAAACTTTAAGCCTGTTAAAAATCAAAACTTTATGCTTGTAAAAATCAGATTTTTAAAAGCCTGTTTACATAAAAAAAACAAAGTAGATAAATTAAAGCATCATACATTGTTTTAAGAAGAAGGAAAGGGGGGCTCGCTAGCTGTCGGTGGCAGACTGGTGGAAGAGGGGGAGGTCGCGCGAGGTGCAGGAGTCGGCGGTGGCGGGACTAGGGCGATTGGGCTGTTGGGTTTCGCGAGGGAGTGGGGTATCGTGGGGATGAGAGAGGAGGAGGAGGGGAAGAAGAAGGGGATGCGCGTGCTTGAAGGGGGAGGGGCGGCGCTGCTCCGCCATCTGCGGCGGTGACGTCGTGGTGGCTAGGGCACGAGCCCCTTCTCCTCTTTTTTTTTTTTAATTTCTGAATCGGGCTTGTAAAGGAAGAAGGGGAGGAAATAGTGGGGTTTATAATTTATTTATTTATTTATTATTTTAATCTATTTTAATTCCAAATGTGTTGACTTTCCATTTGAACTCGAAAAGAGACCCAACGACTGTCGCCCCTAGCTAATTACCCCCATTCCGAACACAATGGGATATGTATTGTAAGCTGACTCGACTATTTCGATCAGTTTCCGTCAAAATCAAAATATAAATCTATATATTGAATTTGTACGCGCATTTCAATTTACCGGGGCCACATACGAACTCTAAAAATTCCCGAAAAATATTTTCGAGCTTCGTATCGACGATACGGTCCTAACAAAACTAATTTCGTCAAATTCCGAGACCGTTTGAAAAATGACCATTTTCCAGTCGATTAAAATCAACAAAAACCGGTCAAACGCGTTTTCCTTCGCCACACTCACATATTGATTCGAAAAATTACGAATTTTGAAATCTAGCAATAATTTGACATCACGGATCCAACAAAAGTGGTTTCGTCGAAAACCGAGGTCGTTTACAAAATTCCCATTTTTAAGGGCCAGAATTCCATAGCGACTATTCTGACTTTTCAACTGGGCATAGCTTTTTATCCCCGCTATGAAATTTTGATTTTTCGGATTCGTTGGAAAGATATTCTCAAATAGATTCTAATATTTTTGGTTTCACTAAAATTCGGTTTATTTTGAATCCTGTACATTCATTTGAACTTTGAAATCGAATCTTCAAACAACCGCGCCATTTTCAATTCCTTTTATAATTAAAAATAAATATTTATATTCTAACGACGATTCAAATAAATATATGTTCTAATTCTATTCAAAATAAATTTCTCGTCGATATTATTTAAAATAATTTATTTTAAATATTCAACATTCACCAAAATTGCCAAAAAAAAAAAATTTGGCTCAGAATTTCCGGGTTATTACATCTATGCATAGAAAAGATCACTCATTTTATTTGAGAAAACATTTCAAAATCCTTTAAATTAGCACGATGTTATAAAACATCGTTATTATAACTAAAACCATTAACTAAACATATCGCTAACCAATCTTCATTATCGAACCTTAACCATTCCTCCATCAATCATGAATTCAATCAAGTTGGGGTATAATTACCTCTCAGACCTTAATTGAACAACATTCTCAACTTTGAAACACCCAAAGTTCACAACTTCAAACAAAACAATATCGCTTACGCGACTCTCGGATTCAATCTAAGAATAAACTTCTTTTACGGAAAAACATTGATTATAACGGTAGCGTTATAATCATTGTTTCCAAATATTTGATTTATAAAACATTTATTATAATGGTAGCGTTAAGATCATTGTTTAGATTTACAAAGCATTTATTATAATGGTAGCGTTAAAATCGCTGTTTAGATTTATAAAACATTTATTATAACGACAGCGTTATAATCGCTGTTCAGATTTACAACACATTTAATGTAACAGTAGCGTTAGAATCGTTGTCTCCAAATATTTGGTATATAAACAGTTATTTAAAACCTCTTCATCAATTATATATTCTTATTTCAACAAATTTCCTTTTGTTTTCATTACTTTGAAACATAACTATAAACTTAACTTAAATTAATATTAAATTATCTCAAAACTTACATAGCTATAAATATTAAAATATTAGTTTCTTAACCTATTTTATCTATAGATCCACACTAGATTGATATCCTAAAATAAACCTTGGCATAGTCGAATCCTAAATATAAATCCCTTGGATTTATCTCGGTTTATATTCTAACTTTGGAATAAAACCCACTCATGTCCCTTTTGAAAACGATTTTCCTTTTTTTCTTTTCATTTAAATTTCTATTTTGATTTATGTTTCCAAATTCAAATCTCCTTTATAAACATTTTCACTTAAAATCATTATTCACTTCCGTCATGAATAATATCCCTTTTTATATAATCAAATCCATTTGATTTCATACTAAATAAAACCTGAAATCCAAATTCCTTTATTTAACTTCTATTGGTAGAGGATTACTCAGGTAATTCCCATTTTATTTCACCTTTTTCTAATCTCGTTCATAATTTCTTTTATAATCTGCTAAGTTCAAACCCAGTTGCAAATATCGATTTTAAAACCACTTTCCACCTTTTTAAATAAATTCGAACTTGAATTCATATTTCAATCTATCCAATGATAAATAATTCACTTAGTTTATTATTATCAGCTTCTTGTTTTATTATTAAACAAGTTTCTATTTCCAAGTCTATGTAAAAAAATTATCTCTATTTTGGAAAAATAATTTTGTTTTTAAATCTCAAATTCATTTTTCCATATAAATTCATTTTTCAGCATTTTAAATACTAACATTCTAGGGATAGGGTAGTTCAAACATAATCAATCACAAATTATATAACACACAACAAATAAAACAGTAACATAAATATTGAGGAATCCAGTTGGATCCCTCCAACCTGTTTCCCTGCATCCACAGATGTTAATCAACATCAATAATATTATTTCACATCAATATGAAATATCAGAAATAACAAACGATCAACGATGTAATCATATCAACCATTTCAACCAATTTTATCAACTATTCAACCAATCAACCATTGCACAATATAAAATTACTATAAATAAATTTAAAACTCGTTTATATAAAAATAAAAACGAGGCAGAGTTAGTGAGTTTACTCACCATGTTTCGCTGTTAACGATGTTGCTTTTGTTTCGTTTTAAAATCAAACAGGCGTTTGATTTTATTACAGAACTCCAATTGATCTTTTCTCAGCCACGACGATGCGATAACGAGATCTCGTTCCTACGATTCCCAGCCTGACCGTTTCCATCTCATTTTGTTAATGTATGACTTTGCTATGGTTAATACAAGTTTTAAAATTGAATTAATATAATTAGTATTCATTGATCACCCTTCTATACTTAATTACCTCATTTTGTTTATAAGTCATGACCGATATTTCTTCTCTTGGCACCAATTAAAATCGCGACTTCAAACAGAAATGTGCTCCAGCTTGTTTCACCAGTTCGAACCCACCACTTGTCGTGCTTTGTCCCACTTAACATACTCCTTTTCCAACGTTATCAAAAATCAAACCCACCATAGACTTATAATTCTTTCAAAGGCTTATGAGGGAAAGCACGCTCCATTAACAACGTTTTCATAAAACTTGATACCCAACTTACTACCAACCCTTATGGTCCAGATATAAATCACCAAACCAACTCAACTCCTTTTATCTCCACCTACTGGCATAACTAGACACAACTCACACCACCACCTTTTAACTGATATATGCAAACCACATCAGAAACTAGAATGGAAACTTTAAACTTAAAGTGTGAGGTTGATACTTTGACTAACTTCATATCCAAAGCAAACTATAATATCAGCTCACACTTTAACACTTAGCAGGAAAAAAAAAGTAAAAGGCTCCAGTGAACAAGTGCTTGCGCTACAATGAACACGACCTCCTTCTCATTGTCATTACAACGCTGCCTTCTGTTCGAATTTGTCTTAAACTGCTGCTCATCGTTGAGCTGCTCTTCCATCCACCATCTCACTGCATCCACTACTACACATTTGTCTGCTTCAAATTTCATCCCTATTAATCACCTTCACTAACCTTACTAACTGATAATCAACACTTAAAATTATGTAATCCCTTCTTGTCTGCATAATTTGAACCCTGCTCACAACCATAATTTCCATGGCCATAACCAAGTTCCCTCACCTTGTTCTCCTTCGTCTCACTAGGAATTTCAGAACCGAACCCACCATTTCCTCCTCCTTCGTGAATCTCATCTTCCTACACCTTTATCTTCAATATCGCAACCACCATTCAGATTCTGAACTGGGTCAAAAACTGCATGCCCAAAATGAAAAACAGCGAAAACTGTTAACCCCAAACGTACCCAAAATAACACCTTGGCCCAAGCAGTGCTACTGTATTTCATGCGATGGGATTGCTTATGAATCAAACCAAACTCCGACGACCGGAACCCCATTGTCCGTCGCTACCAGCGTCTCTCCTCCATTGCGACCTCGCACTGAACCCAACTACACAGTAAAAAGGTTCGAATGAAATTGAGGCTCACGCGAATCCAAAGTGGAAGGATTTAATCGATTTTAGATTTCATTTGCTGTTAGATTTTCCCCCTTTTTTTCCAATCGAATTTTGAAGTTACGTTCGTTTTTTAGAAGAGAGTGATATGTCCAGTATTTAAAGAAGAAGATAGTTTGGCACGCACGGTAAATATTGGCTTGGCGCACACGAAACTCAATAGCTTCACAGGCACGAGTGGAAGGATTGAAGCGCACAGTATCAATGGATTGGTACAGTATTTTGCTAGAAGACCAAATAAGGACACATGTAATTTTAATTTAATCCTTTTCCTTATTTTAGTATGTAAGCATCGAAATTGTTGACCCAATTAACCCTTTTTTTTAAAGTGAGTTGTTTTTTTCATTTTACTGTTCATCTAGGATAGAAAAGACTTAGGTGTTTGGATCACACAGTGTTTTCGAAAGGAAATCTGACCGAAAATATTGACAAAAGTGACATGCTTGACCAAAGTAACATGGTATCGTAAATGATACACCAATGTTACTGACCAAATATTAAATAGTCTGAACTAAAGAACTTTGATTTCGGCTTACACACGTAGTATTGGAATAGTAAACAAACCAAGGCATATGATGGTTTAGAGTAGAGTGTCAAACACCGGGTCTTACCATAATTTACGGATTCGGCCACTATTGTCAAGATTTTATATGGACTGCGCGAGATTTTAAACAATTTTGGAAGGAAACCTCTAGGTATCAACGAAATTAATCGTTTAATTTTAACAGCTTTTAGGAGAACATATAACGTTCGTTTTTAATAATTAAATTCCTTATAAATTTCCATTTATATTTCTAATACAACATTTAAAATAAATTTAAAACAAATTTAAATGTTCAAAATAAACTGGCAGAAATCCGGGTTGTTACATTCCTTTCTTCCTAAAAGAATTTCGTCCTCGAAATTGCTAAGCAGTAAAAATGCTACAACTCTAACTCCTCATAACCTACTTAGTTTAAATCTTATATTCCATCTCTTCATAACCCAGTTCTTCCCTGACCTTCGAATTCTCATACCAATACTCGACCATCCATAATTCTTTCCAAATGATTTGTCCACCATTTTTGGACAATCCGTTATCACTTGTCTTCAATCCATATGTTATTCTATATATATTCCACTTGAAATTTTATTAACCAATTTTTTTTCTTATTTCAATTACAATTAACAACTCGATTTTAAATTATGAAAAATTTCTTGAAAATTTTCTAACTCTTTAAATTTTCGAAAAATTTCGCCAGCATCTCCTTTGCACAGCTCAATCGGTGCAACTACAACTTGCCTTTCTAGGCCTTCTCCAATCCAAAAGAAAAACAAAAGGCTAAGCGGTTTGCCCAATAGGCTCATAAAACCGTCAAACCCAAGTAATATTGTAAACATGTACCTTTTTGTCGGGCATAATTCTATCTCTTGCATTTGCTTCCATTCAATACTTGCTCAGCATACATATATCCATTCCCAGCTGGTTTCAAATCAATCCAACTTCCAGTTTTTTAACACTCTAATCAACCTCTAATTAGGTCACTTCCATTCTATCAATTCAAATCTGATTTCTATTTAAGTCAATCCACTTATTATACTTGAATCCAAATCAATTTCAATTAACAACATCCAATATACGTTCAGATTGCTTATTTATAAGTCGAATTCATATTAATAATTCGAATCTCAACATTTTTCTTTATTTAATTTCATTCGGAATTATTTCTCATCCAATCCAATTTTGTTAAACTTAAGTTAAATTTTAATTCATTTGATACATTTTGACCATTTCAATCTATTCAACTTATACAAGTTAAATTCTAAATTCAGAATTCAAATTTCTGGCTTTATTTCAAACTTGCTTGAAATCATATATATTTATATACATATATTTATAATCAACTCAATTCAAAACATTTGAATTTCTAAAACATCTAAACAATTTCCATTGATAAATCTGTTTTGGTAGCAATCCATCACTTAGAAACTTGAAAATGAACACCGATAATGTCACGACCCATTATCAGAATTATTTTCTTGTCACTGAAGTGATTTCAGTGCTTAACCACTTTTAAAATTCATTAAAAACAATTCTTATTCAAAATCCTTAAAAGTAACATTATATTACTTTATAATACTTTAGAAAATATTTCTAAATCGTCCAGAATTAAATTCCAAATTTCTGGTTTGAATTTAATTTCGATTCATCTTATTTGTATACATTATCAATATTCAAATGGTATTTGGTTATATATAACCATTTCAATATTTCATAATTTCATTCGATTGTAATAACAATCCACGCATTCATATATAATAATTCAGAAATTATTCCTTTTATATCAAAATAATTTTTGGGCAAAATTATTTCATTTACCCATTTTAAAACAATACTGTATCGAATTGCTTTGTTTGAAAGTTTAGAAACACCTATCGATACAGTTATACATTCTGTGTCGACCAGAATTCATAAACCGCTCAACAAATCAACCAAAACAATATAAAGACACTTTTATATCAAATCTACAAATATGCGCTCATGTACGTACACTCAAACTCAATCTAAGGTGTTACTAACCCCATCTCTATTGAGTCACGCCACAGAGCCAAGGTTACTTCTCAACCTTCAGCTCTGATACCAACTGTAACGGCCCGAATTTTTGTACCTTTTGAGTCGACTAATAACACCACACGTCCAACCCAAATTGCACAGAAATACGAATCATTATTAGAAAGAAGTTAGAGTATGAGAAATAGAAAGAAAGAAACATTAGAACAGAAGAAAATGAAGATCACAAACTCACAGCGAAATAGTTAAAATATATTATATAACATAACTTTTGGGTACAAATTAGTAGTTGTATATACATACCATCATCAGAGCACAACAGTTATTCCTGGAACAGTTATCGACACCTGTTTCCAGATAAAACATAGTACACAGTGGAAAAATATGATAGTCTATAGCTAACTGGTGAAGCCTCCTGCTTCAAACTCCTCCAAGTGAATATGTAAAATCCTAACTACTTGACTGCCCGTACAAATTTTGGCACCCAAGAGTTTAGGGGAAACAACAAAATAAACTCTGGGTCAGTCATGGGACTGGTGTGAGTAAACTCCAACCATTGGTTTAACTTTTAAAATCCTTTCGAAAGAAATGATAATCGTAAGACCGATCCACACATAAACACGAATGGTTTTTTTCTTACGATAACCAAAAATATTTTTGATATCAAATCTAGTGATATTACAATAATGTCTAAATCAAATAAATAGAAATCTAGCGGAACACTTGCATCTCACGCTCCATATATAATATAAAGCAAAAACCGTAGGGCGTTTATTGGAAATTGGATTCCCAACATGACATGGTATGGAACCACCTTCCGATAGTGTATCTCTAGAGGTGAATACACTGGGTTCAATAAGAACGTCTTGCAACCCAGCCCACACATGGCTGACCACTCATTTAACTTGAGTGTATCGAGCATATTATCATCGACGGTTGTGATCAGCAACCGTTACCGAAAGCATACAACAACGAGTAGAATTAGAAGAAAATGAAATTTCTCTAGATTAGATGATAATACCCCTAATGGGAATGACCCACATGGACATGTTGCATGCCCGATTTCTGTCATTTCCCGGGTGATGAGGCTTGAGGTCACGATTATCCTCCAGAACATCTTGCCATTATTTCCTTTGAAGGCCATACGTTGTCCTGGGACTGGACAAACCAAAGGGACCATTCTATTAATTCATCTTGGGCAGTTTCTACCTAACATTAACAGAACAGCCCTTGCACTTTACTTCATCTTCGATCATCTTCAACATAAGTTGATTCGTAACGCTTATGCCCAGACGGAGTGGTTTTAAGATAATAAATCTGATTTCGGTCTCACCGTATTGACAACAGAGGTATAAAATAAATCAAAACTTTGATAGTTGGTGATTTAACTATCAAAGAAACACCCAAACAATCAATAGTCCCATTTCCAATTGGAAATTCTACCGATCAAGCATCAAACAACACTGGCCCCTTTTAAATTAATTTCTAATTAAATTATTATTTCCAATTCTAGTTTCCCTATCTTTCGTATACTTTCAAAGCTCTATCTTCTCTCTCGGTTCTTGGAAAAACCCATTTCCAATGTTGTAATTTCTTTATTAGAGAAATGGCTCTTATTCTTGTTAGAAAATATTTATATATTCACGAATTCTTATTTTTTATATTCAGAAAATATACCTTATTAATATCAGAAAATATTTCCATCTCTTAATTTCTCGTTGACCAATTTATTTCATTATCTATGCATAGAAAAGATCTCTCATTTTATTTGAGAAAACATTTCAAAATCCTTTAAATTAGCACGATGTTATAAAACATCATTATTATAACTCAAACCATTAACTAAACATATCGCTAACCAATCTTCACTATCGAACCTTAACCATTCCTCCATCAATCATGAAGTCAGTCAAGTTGGGGTATAATTACCTCTCAGACCTTAATTGAACAACATTCTCAACATTGAAACAGTCAAAGTTCACAACTTCAAACAAAACAATATCGCTTACGCGACTCTCAGATTCAATCTAAGAATACACTTCTTTTACGGAAAAACATTGATTATAACGGTAGCATTATATTCGTTGTTTCTAAATATTTGATTTGTAAAACATTTATTATAATGGCAGCGTTAAGATCGTTGTTTAGATTTACAAAATATTTATTATAATGGTAGTTTTAAAATCGCAGTTTAGATTTATAAAACATTTATTATAACGATAGCGTTATAATCGCTGTTCAGATTTACAACACATTTAATGTAACAGTAGCGTTAGAATCGTTGTCTCCAAATATTTGGTATATAAACATTTATTTAAAACCTCTTCATCAATTATATATTCTTATTTCAACAAATTTCCTTTTTTTTTCATTACTTCGAAACATAACTATAAACTTAACTTAAATTAATATTAAATTATCTCAATACTTACATAGCTATAAATATTGAAATAGTAGTTTCTTGACGTATTTTATCTATAGATCCACACAAGATAGATTCCCTAAAATAAACCTTGGCATAGTCGAATCCTAAATATAAGTCCCTTGGATTTATCTCGGTTTATATTCTAACTTTGGAATAAAACCCACTCATGTCCCTTTTAAAAACAATTTTCCTTTTTTTTCTTTTCATTTAAATTTCTATTTGAATTTATGTTTCCAAATTCAAATCTCCTTTATAAACATTTTCACTTAAAATTATTATTGTAATGACCCGCATTCTACGCATCATAGGATCATAGAATATTTATTCCTTTCACATACGAAGTCGTATGGTCATGTAACTTTGGGAGACGACTAGTGGGGTCATTTCCCATGTTCATGATTTTTGTAGATTTTTAAATGACCGTTTTGCCCCTAGCTGATCTTGTTTTGACCATAACTTTTGACCGGAAAGGAAATTTGACCTGAAACCACTTCCATTTGCTCCAGATGATGGTTTACCTTTCTGTAGAGTGGTCGCATTAGCCAAACGGACTCACCGTTTGGGAGATATGGCTGAAACAAGTTTCAGATGGTGAAAAACAGCTTAATTGGGCTTAACCGGGTGATTAACAGCTAGGCCCAAAGGGGAATTTCGGGATTAGGAGTTTAAAAGGGCTGTTAGGGTTTGGAGAATACCTTTTTCTCATTTTTCAGCCGTCACTATTCATTCCTCTCAACCTAGCCATGGCCTCCAACATTTAAAACACCTTCTAATCACCGTTTAATCAAGTATTGGCCTAATCTACATCAAATTGAGGCGGATTAGCATAGAGATTGAGATATAGCTGCTGTGTTGCCTTGGGAACAACGCCAAAACAGAGATTCATTTCAGATCTGAGTTTTATTTGTGGCAAAGGTGAGTGATTTGCAAAGTTTCTCACTAATTACGGTTAATTAAGGGTAATTAGTGGTGATTAACGAAATTAGACATGATAAAATTCTGGAAAAATATTTATAAATTCTGAAATATTTTTTTATAGCTCTGTTAGAAATTTGGGTTGATTTGGTTAAGTTTTGCTAATCCTATCATTAGTTGTTGTTAAACATGCTTAAGGGAAAATATGGGGTTTTGGCTATATTTGATCCGTTTTAACTTATCAAATTATTGTTTTGGTGTTTGTGAATGTTTATACATGTTGCTATAACTGTATCATATGCTTTGTGATTGTCTAGGAGTGTTAAATCGGTTGAAAATGCCGTCGAATGGCGTAAAACAGTCGTTGGAAAGAAGTGCAGGAAATTAGCTGAACCGGATCGGATCGCCCCCCTCTGCCTCGACCCGACCCGTTTGCGCCACCCAACCTTCACCACGAGCTGGATCATGGAGCACGACCCGAACCGTGGAGCTTGAAGGGACTGATGCTTCGAGTTATGCCTCCAACCATGAGCTGACCTATGTGTCACGATCCGAACCAGGGTGCCACTCTGAACCGAAGCACATCCACGATCCGAAGGGGGAGGAGCATCATGATCCCAGGGGATCATCATGAGCCATAGAGCATGACCCGATCCGATAGGGTCACCATGACCCGACCCGCGTGGGGTATTTCGATCCGAACTAGAAGAGTTGACATGGGTGATGACCAGGAGCTGAACAAGGAGAAGAGAACCAGCCCGAGAGGAAGTTTGCTTCTAAACTAAATGAAGACCAATCCGGAGGGGAAGACTAAAACCCAAGATGCAAAGGCAGTCCAAATGGGAAGTTAGTACTCAGGATCCAGTTGCGAACCAAAGAGTTAACTTCATAAATTGGGCTTTGTTGCGGGATGTGTGCTAAGGGGTTGTCGATGTCTATGACTTTGGATCACTATATGTAGGAGTATGTGAACGGATTCAGGGCCACAGTGGCCTAGGTACGACTAAAGAGCTATAGACCAATGAAGTGGGGTCATTTGTAAAGGTTTGGTCATGACTCCATGGAGTAAGCCTGGTAGTAGCAGTAGTTGTACAAGTCGAACTCCGTCACTACTTCGATGGGTCTAGTGATTGACAGTGGTGAACATCGTATACTTTACGCACTAAGTGAGAGATGTGAGGATGGTTGCTATGTTTGATTTGTTTGCCACCGTTATGATATGCACACCCCCACCCCCATTATCTTTACACCATATGTTAGTGGCACCTTAGAGTACTGTACGGTATGTAGTGCTAACTCTTTGGTTGCCGGTCCAGGTTCAGGTATGGTTTAGTATACCTGTTATTGTTTTGTTTAGCTGCTTGTCGCTCATACCAAACTTTTTGTCTGACCTAAAGTTTTATGTCTCTTCTTATTACTCTGGGTGCTCTCACGAGCAGACTAGAGACAGGTTAGGTCGTATGCACGGGTAGCTGTACCGGAGACGAGCAGGAGGCTCCCACGTATGACATATATATAGATGTTCTCCCTGTGTTGTTGCGGTCACTACTTTGGGCATTAGTGGTGCACCTTTGTTTGTTTGTTTAGAGACAGTAATTTGGAAAGTTGTAATAAGCTGTATTTGGATTTCTGCTACTCTGATGATGATGTTGGTTTTAATTATCAGCTTATGCACTGTCTCGCCTGTTTTATGTCAAGTATATTATTATTATATTTTGTTCCATGCGCTGTGAGACATTCTACAGTTTTTCGATTAGTTCATTCTCTTCTTTCCATTCTTTGGCATCTGTTCCATGTTAGTCGGATATGTGTACAACGCACTTTCAAAGGAAATGCTGGCTGGTGCGGGGCGGGCTGTCACACTTGGTATCAGAGCCAGGTTGCGTAGTTAACCTAGGGGAAATTATCAGGGAGAGATGTAACACATATATGAGAGCACGTATTTGTGATTATTTTGGTTTTTAAAAGCTATATATATATACATTATTAGTATAGCTAAGGATGAAGTCGCACTGCACTGACACCACAAAGAGGATGGTTAATCGTTTTCTCTGTGTAGATTAAACGATGAGCCGATACGCAAGGGGTACCGGTAGAGGAGCCAATAATGAGAATGCTGTTGAGATGAGGACAATGTTTACTGACCTCATGAGGGAGATGCTTAGGGATGTGCAGAGGGAAGCTCCCAATGCTGGTAATGGAGGTGGTCCAATAGTGCAGGCGCCTAGGGCCGATTTTGCCAAGCTGAACAAGGACTATACTAGTCTTGGTGGGAAGCTGTTCCACTGAACGAAATCGGCTACTGATGTTCAGGATTGGTTGGATAGCTGCGAGCGTATCTTCGAAGACTTGGGTATCGAGGATGCGATGAAGAGAAGGCTACCATCCCTTCAGCTACAAGGACGGGCAATGAATTGGTGGAATGCTATAAAGGCAGCTACTCCCAAGGATCAGATTACTTGGGATCAGTTTAAGGCTCACTTTAGCGATAAGTTCATTCTAGCTGCTCAGAAGTCAGTGCTGTTTAAGAAATTTTTGGAACTCAAGCAGAATGGCAGAGCTGTCTTGGAGTATATTGCCGAATTCGACACTTTGTCGAAATATGGGTTATCCCTAATAGATACTGCCGAGAAGAAGAACGAGAAGTTCATAACTGGCTTGGATGGATACTTGGGGGAAAAGCTTATTAACCACATCGATGAGACGTTTGAATTGATTGTGGGGAAAGCTTTAAGATCGGAAAGTCTTTACCCTAAGTCAAAGACCGAGGTCGCATCTGCAGAGGAACCAAAACCGCAAGCAAGTAGTGGAGGCAAGAGTGGTTCTCAGAATAAGAGGAAGCAGAACCAGAATAAGGATGGCCAAAAGAAGAAGAAAGATGTTGAGTGCTTTAGCTGTGGCAAGAAGGCCCACTATGCTAGTAATTGTCGAGCAAAGCCAACAGATAGGAAGTGCTTCAATTGTGGCCAAGTGGGCATCACAAGGACAAGTGTCCGCAAACCCCTAAAGAAAAGCAGATGGTGAAAGCATATGCCCTTAATGTTATTCCTTCTTCGTCGAATGCCCCAACTGCGGCGGAGAAGGGAAAGAATGTCGTTATTCAAGGTATGCTTTCTGTATATGATGTTCCTGTTCGAGTATTGTTTGGTACTGGTGCTTCCTGTAACACCCCGGATTTTTTTTTTGAATAATCAGATTAACTAAATTAAAGAATAATTAATCTCAGACGTGAGAATTATGGGGATTGGGTTGCGCCATTGTGTTCGTCTCGGAATTCTGGTTGAAATAGAGTTCGAGTTTGCGGGAAACGAGTACCGGATGAAGGAGTTATGGACGAACGAAGATTGGTGGCAAAAGTAGAAAAAAAAATGCACTGGCGCACTTGGGAAGTGCGCCAGTACATATTTACACTGGCGCACTTCCCAAGTGCGCCCAGGACGAGAACAAACCTGCACAGCTTTCTGGTTCAGGCTGACCCCTCTTGTTGAGTCCTTTCTGACTCCTTGCTGAGTCATTAGGGCTGACTCATCACCCTATCATGATGGAATGGTTTTGATTAACCCTAAGATCATCCGACAGCTTAAATTAATTCATAACTCTATAAAAAGACCCATAGACTCAAACCCTAAATCGGAATTAAAACTAAAACTATGGCCATCATGCTGTTGTCTTGAACCCTAGAGAAGCCGCCACCAAATTAAGAGGAAGAACAACAACCAAATCAGAACTACTCAACCCTAACAGCGAATCTTCATCAAAGGAGCGCTAATTCAACTCCATAAATCAGAATTCAGAACTCAAGACTGCTTTTGAGTTGTGAGTTCGATCACATTAACAAAATAATTGCTAAATTAATTATGATGTGATATACGTTGGATTATAAGTTGTGGTTGTGAATCTAATTCATATGTGTAATCATGTATGTTAACTTGATTCATATTATATGATGTTATGAAAGTTTTATATGCGATGTTATGCAAGTTTCACATATGATGTTATGCAAGTTTTATATATGATGGTATGCCGGTTTCACACATGATATTATGTTTTATATATGATGTTATGCCAGTTTCACATATGATGTTATGCAAGTTTTATATATGATGTTATGCCAGTTTCATATATGATGTTATGCAAGTTTTATATATGATGTTATGCAAGTTTTGTATATGATGTTATGTAAGTTTGGATCTAAAATATATGCTAGTAGTTCATGACGTTATCTTGTGTCAATGAATCCCTTTTTATAATCCAATCACCTAGGTTTACAACATTAGATTTTTTTGCGAATATGGATGTGGAACATATGCTAGTTCGTATAGGTATTATGTTCATATGCAAGTTTAAGTGATAATTGGATTCATATGTATATATAAAAGTTCACACCTTTAAAGTTTGGATCCATATTCAAGTTGACATTTTTATGTTGAATCTATGACATGCCTAGTTATGAAAGTTTACACCTTTATGTGGATCCATAGTTTACTTAAGTTAACACCTTTATTGGATCCATAGTTATGCAAGATGACACCTTTATGTTTAGGTTGACGACATACACAGTTTATGTAAGTTTGTGATAATTACCTAGGCTAGTTGGATGTAAAATTATGTTCATACATGCAACCTCACACCTTTTAGATCTATGATCCTTGGTAATACAAAGACTATGCAAGTATGTTGAAATTCTTAATTGCAAGTTTGATGCAAATTAGATCTATTATTGTGTGTATGTGAATTTGTGACGTTTATTCCTTTTTTTTTAAGTATTAGACTAATTGCTAGTCTAATATGAATATGTCATGTTGAGCGAATGAATGACGGGGGTACGAAGGGGATTTTTTAAATTGGCATGTAATGGCCTAAAAAGGCATGTAATTAATTTTAAGAAATAAAATTAATTAGTAATGAAATTGGTATAATTTGTATACCATAAATAGATGAGCATAAATGCCCTAAAAGGCATAAAATATAATTGTGGTGAAAATGGGTATGATTTTACATACCATAAATGGATGGACATAATTGAGTCGATTATGGACATCGTTAAATTTGGAATTGATTGATAATTTGAATAGAGAAAGTAATTCAAATTGGGGAATGATTAATTAGGAGTAATTAATCGTCTAAGACACGAGGTTAGACTCTTTTGTTGTGTAAGACTGCCCGGACCCGCCCGACAAATCCAGCTGCCACAAATGTCAGTCTAATGTGAGAGGTCTTAGGCATAAACTAAATACGTAACAGTTGTAAGGACACGAGGTTAGGCTCTTTTGTGGTGTAAGACTGCCCGGACCCGCCCGGCAAATCCAGCTGCCACAAATGTCAGTCTAATGTGAGAGGTCTTTATGAGGTTACGGTCTTAATGAATTAAGAAACACTTAACCAGATAAGCATGTAGTGGGGATATGAGGGGGTTAAGTGGGTGCCTTGGGTGGCATGTGGAATCTAGTGGGTGCCTTGGGTGGCATGAGGAAATACGATTAGTAACACTTAACCAAGGTAAAACATGTAAGTGGGACATAGGGGTTAAGTGGGTGCCTTGGGTGGCATGTGGAATTACTAATAGAAACCCTTAACCAAAATCGAAACATGTAATTGAAACATGAATAAGAAGTGGGGTTAAGTGGGAAATACTAGAGGGGACCAAGCTTAGGTGGATAGCTTGTGTCAAGTCATGGGGGCCCATTTCAACCAGTAACCCATACGTATCTTTGTGGGCTCAACCCAAGTCGAGGACGGGACACACATACTGGGCTTGATTGTAAGAGGCCAAACCGGGTTAGCGGTGGCAACGCAAGTCCAACGGGTTCATATGCGTGTGTGGACCCGGGCTGGTAGGTAAGACATTGTTGCATCGTGTAGGTATAAGCCATGCATTCTTGGTTGTATCGGGTTGCCACTTTGGGGAGTGATACACCCCACTGTGGGGCCAGCACGGGTATCTATGAGTTAGGGAGCCGATCGAATGGGGCAGGGTAGTGGGTACACCTAGTGGAGATAGGAGCAGACGGCACCTATGTAGTCAGCTAGGGGTAAACGAAGCTACCACTATTATTAATAATTACTATGGGGGTACACCTAGTGGAGATAGGAGCAGGCGGCACCTATGACATCAGCTAGGAGTACATAGAATTACCATTATTACTTATTGAAGGGGGTACATCTAGTGGGGATAGGTACACGCTGGGTACCTATGATAGCAACTAGAGATATGTAGTCAAACATGGAGGATAGTGGGTACATCTAGTAGTACACGAAGCTATCATCGTTCTATTTAGCCAAGAGGGATCAAAATTCTAGAGTGACTAGTAGGGGTGCAGTTAGTGTTAGTACAGTACAATATGGTACAGTACGGTAGAGTATAGTAATTATCCTATATAGATTAGGATGCGCCATTTACGTTATCTTTGTTTCTCTTGATTGCCTTGCCATACCCATGTGGTTCACACAGTCATTACCTTATTCTCCAGCTTATATCTTATCATATTGCTTTAATAATTATGTTGTTAGAGTTATCGCACTCGGCAGACTTTATGTTTGACCCCCTTTGTTTCCACCTCTTTTCTTCCTTCCCCCCCCCCCCCAGGTTCTAAGGGTGGGACTAGTACTAGTGGAGCTTGATTGAGATCTCTTTGGGAGCACTTGGATTTGGATTGCCGAAGTAAAGTTCAGCCTATCATTTTCTGTATGGCCATTTGTAGTAGTGGGATTATGTACTTTGTTTTATCAAGATGGATATTATGTACTTGACTTTGGTTTATGGTTTTTGATGATGTAACCAAACATTTTTACCTTCTGCTACAATAAATAAAGTTTTAAATTTTCAAGTACTGCTTTAATCTGTCTTGTTGTGATTTTCTGTTCTATATTCACTTAAAATGCTCCATGGAAGTTAATGCATTCCCTTTGTGAGTGACATTAATGGACGTGGGGTGTTACACGTGGTATCAGAGCTGAAGGTTACCAGAACAGATAAGATATTTTGAAAAACTATTTTTCAAAAGCATTTTATAAAGAATACTTTCAAAAATATGTTTGTAGAAGAGTATTTTTGAAAGAATGGTTTATTTTAAGAACATAATCCCCAAGTGCCATATATCCTTCCTTCGATTCCCCGTTTTGAATCTCTTCCTCTTTCTCTTTTTGAGTTTTTCCCCCTCCGCGTATAGATGCTTTTTTCTAAGATAAATAAGCACTTCCGTACGAAGGACGGAAAACCATTTCAAGGGACTTAGACCTTTTTTTGGCTAGAAGTTAGTCCAAGGAAGTGGAGGGTTTGTTGGTACCTTTAAGATAGACGATGGGAGGAAGGTTCAAATAGTTGTTTGGTTAACAAAGGAAGAAACCTCATCTTGATGGGAGGTCACGAATGGAGAATGTGAAGAAGAAGGCTAGTTGTTTTGGAGAAGTAGGACACCTTAGGATTGTCCAAGGAGGCAAGGACAAAGTACAGGATCTTCTGGAGGGTAGTTGTATTCCCACACGGCTGGTATACCAGATGGGGGTAGGACCGTTTAGGTTGAAATTTGGTTTTCTTTATCATCCTGTTTGAACTTTGTTTGATTCTGGCACTTCATACTCGTTAGTATCTGCTTCGTTAGTTGAAACACTGCACCTAAATACTAGTCTAGTTAAGGATCCCATCCTAGTCTCAAATCCTGTTGGTGGTTCGGCTCATCCTTCAATGGTTTGTCGGGATTTGAGAGTGTCTATCTTGGGTGTTTGATTTGAATGCAACGCCTTCGTCCTTGGTTTCACGGGCTATAGTTTGATTCTAGGGGTGGATTGGCTAGCCAGGCGGGGTGCCATCCTAGATTGTGAAAGGAGGGTAGTTAGACTATTGATTCGTTATGGAAAGACCCTCATATTTCTTGTGACCCTAGGGGTTCAGTGATGCTTAGCTACCTAGAATCTTCTGACGCATCCAACGATGATTGGGAGTCTATTTATGTGGTCCGTGAGTATAGAGACGTCGTTGATAAAGTGCGGGGTTTACCCAGAGGCGCGAAATAAGTTTTCGTATGTGCTTAATAGATTAAGCAAAGCCAGTTATGTAATCAGCGGTGGTTTTGGAGCAAGACTGGCAAGGACAGCCAGAGTCGGTCAAGTGCTCAATTGGTTGGCCGTCTTACTAGTATCATCTCACGTAGGTCGTCTGAATTCGAAGGAGGTATCCCTTGGGTGTTTGTCTTTTATTGGTTTAGACCTTTGGGGCTTGCACTTGGGGGATGTCGAGTTCGACTAGGATGGTCTGCGTGAGAGATGGATAGTTGTGACGATTTTGCATGGGATAATATCCTGGTTCTCTCTAGAAGCAGAGAAGAGCATGCCCTACATCTTAAGGAAAGCTTAGGGACCCTACAAGTGCACCAGCTTAAAGCTAAGTTCTCCAAAATACCATTTTTGGAGGAAAGAAGTAAGGATTTTAGGGCATGCGGTTTCTAGGGAAGGGTGATATGTTATGATGGATGGAGTTCTTGGTGTCCTACGACTTCGAGATAGCATATACACCTGGCAAGGGTAACGTGGTGGCAGATGCCTTAAGTAGAAAAAGATTATCCTTGAGTCCATTGTTTGTTGAGCGGCGAAGTTTAGAGTTCATCTCTACGTTTGACTTTACACCTTCCATTGACTTTGTACCTGGTTTGCTAGCATCCTTAGAGGTCAGACCTACGCTTTTGGGACGGATTGGCGAGGCACAGCGAGACGACCCACAGTTGGTTGAGTTAGTAGAGAAGCTCAAAGGAGGGGAGTCATCGAGCCATCTCCGTAGGTATACCCTAGATGATAAGGGTTGGTTACGTACGGACGGTAGACTTTGTGTACCAAAAGACGATGACCTAAGGAAGACCATTCTTGATGATGCACATCGTTCGAAGATGACCATCCATCCCAGCGGGGACAAGATTTACATGGACATGAGACGAGTTTACTTTTGGGCCGAGTATGTCGTTAGATGCTTGGTGTGCCAACAAGTAAAAACAAAGCAAAAGAAGCCCGGTGGATTGCTTCACCCATTGGAGGTCCCACAATGGAAGTGGGAAAGTGTTTCGATGGACTTTGTTGATGGATTACCAAGATTAAGGAAGGGCAATACGGGGATTTGGGTTGTGGTAGACAGAATTACTAAGAGCGCTCATTTCATTCCCGTAAAGAGTAAGAGGACTGCTCCATGGTTAGCCTCTGTATACATTAGAGAGAGAGAGTTCGTTTGCACAGTGTTCCTTCTAGCATAGTGAGCGACCGCGATCCTATTTTCACTAGCGAATTTTGAAAGAGCTTACAAGAGGCGGTAGGGACTCAGTTATGTTTGAGCACCGCATATCATCCTCAGACGGACGGCCAGACCGAGAGGGTGAATCGTATTCTAGAGGACTTATTGAGATTGTGTGTCTTAGATTTCGGAGGTACATGGGAGGAACATCTTCCATTGGTGGAGTTCGCATATAATAACAGCTTTCAGTCTAGCATTGGCATGGCACCGTTCGAGGCTCTTTATGGATGGCCGTGTCGTTCGCTTACATGTTGGTGGGAGTCTACAGACAAGATCTTGCTTGGACCCGATATGATTAGAGAGGCTTCAGAAAAGATCGTTTTGATTCGAAAGAGGATGAAGATGGCGCAAGATAGACAGAAATCTTATGCAGACAAGAGGAGGTCAGATCTTGAGTTTGATGTTGGGGACATGGTTTTTGTCAAGGTGTCTCCATTACGGAACGTCGTTCGCTTTGGGTCCGTTGGGAAGTTAGCACCAAGGTTCGTAGGGCCGTTTCCTATTAAGGAAAGGATTGGGAAGATGGCGTATAGAGTAGAGTTTCCCGAGAGACTTAGTGATGTACACGACGTATTCCATGTATCACACTTGAGGAAGTGCTTGCACGAGACTGTAGAGGTGGTAGAGCCGAGCTTGCTTAGAGAGGTGGAGATCGAGCGTGATGCGACGATTCTACGAGCTCCTATGCGCATTCTTGGCTCGGAGATTAGGAACTTAAGGAATCGAGAGGTCAAGCTAGTCAAAGTGCAATGGGGAGATGATGAGAGCGACGCTACTTGGGAGACAGAAGCGAAGATGCATTCACTATACCCTTTTCTTTTCGAGGGTATGTCTTTTAAATTTCTCCTTTATCGCTTACCTTGTACTTATCTTATCTTTAGTATGTCCTCTCGCTAGTATCTTTGACCTTTAGATAGGATAGTCCTATGGTTGAAACATGTGTTTGAGACATGTTATGTATGATGGATGCACGTGGATGCAAGTGTTTGCTAGTGGTTTCTCGTGGATGCATATACACACACTTTAGGCACTAGATCGGCTCAGTCACTTCATACCGCATATTGCATATAAATGTGTGTACATATTTAAGTAATGGATGTATAATGGTTGTACCATCATATGGATCTTGAGTTTTATATATGATGCTATGCAAGTTTTGTATATGATGTTATGTAAGTTTGGATCTAAAATATATGCTAGTAGTTCATGACGTTATCTTGTGTCAATGAATCCCTTTTTATAATCCAATCACCTAGGTTTACAACATTAGTTTTTATGCGAATATGGATGTGGAACATATGCTAGTTCGTATAGGTATTATGTTCATATGCAAGTTTAAGTGATAATTGGATTCATATGTATATATACAAGTTCACACCTTTAAAGTTTAGATCCATATTCAAGTTGACATTTTTATGTTGAATCTATGACATGCCTAGTTATGAAAGTTTACACCTTTATGTGGATCCATAGTTTACCCAAGTTAACACCTTTATTGGATCCATATTTATGCAAGATGACACCTTTATGTTTAGGTTGACGACATACACAGTTTATGTAAGTTTGTGATAATTACCTAGGCTAGTTGGATGTAAAATTATGTTCATGCATGCAACCTCACACCTTTTAGATCTATGATCCTTGGTAATACAAAGACAATGCAAGTATGTTGAAATTATTAATTGCAAGTTTGATGCAAATTAGATGTATTATTGTGTGTATGTGAATTTGTGACGTTAATTCCTTTTTTTTAAGTATTAGACTAATTGCTAGTCTAATATGAATATGTCATGTTAAGCGAACGAATGACGGGGGTACGAAGGGGATAATATTAAATTGGCATGTAATGGCCTAAAAAGGCATGTAATTAATTTTAAGAAATAAAATTAATTAGTAATGAAATTGGTATAATTTATATACCATAAATAGATGAGCATAAATGCCCTAAAAGGCATAAAATATAATTGTGGTGAAAATGGGTATGATTTTACATACCATAAATGGATGGACATAATTGAGTCAATTATGGACATCGTTGAATTTGGAATTGATTGATAATTTGAATATGGAAAGTAATTCAAATTGGGAATGATTAATTAGGAGTAATTAATCGTCTAAGATACGAGGTTAGACTCTTTTGTGGTGTAAGACTGCCCGGACCCGCCCGGCAAATCCAGCTGCCACAAATGTCAGTCTAATGTGAGAGGTCTTAGGCATAAACTAAATACGTAACAGTTGTAAAGACACGAGGTTAGGCTCTTTTGTGGTGTAAGACTGCCCGGACCCGCCCGGCAAATCCAGCTGCCACAAATGTCAGTCTAATGTGAGAGGTCTTTATGAGGTTACGGTCTTAATGAATTAAGAAACACTTAACCAGATAAGCATGTAGTGGGACATAAGGGGGTTAAGTGGGTGCCTTGGGTGGCATGTGGAATCTAGTGGGAGCCTTGGGTAGCATGAGGAAATACGATTAGTAACACATAACCAAGGTAAAACATGTAAGTGGGACACAAGGGTTAAGTGGGTGCCTTGGGTGGCATGTGGAATTACTAATAGAAACCCTTAACCAAGATTGAAACATGTAATTGAAACATGTAATTGAAACATGAATAAGAAGTGGGGTTAAGTGGGAAATACTAGAGGGGACCAAGCTTAGGTGGATAGCTTGTGTCAAGTCATGGGGGCCCATTTCAACCAGTAACCCATACGTATCTTTGTGGGCTCGACCCAAGTCGAGGACGGGACACGCATACTTGGCTTGACTGTAAGAGGCCAAACCGGGTTAGCGGTGGCAACGCAAGTCCAACGGGTTCATATGCGTGTGTGGACCCGGGCTGGTAGGTAAGATGTTGTTGCATCGTGTAGGTATAAGCCGTGCATTCTTGGTTGTATCGGGTTTCCACTTTGGGGAGTGATACATCCCACTGTGGGGCCAGCACGGGTATCTACGAGTTAGGGAGCCGATCGTATGGGGCAGGGTAGTGGGTACACCTAGTGGAGATAGGAGTAGACGACACCTATGTAGTCAGCTAGGGGTACACGAAGCTACCACTATTATTAATAATTACTAAGGGAGTACACCTAGTGGAGATAAGAGCAGGCGACACCTATGACGTCAGCTTGGAGTACATAGAATTACCATTATTTCTTATTGAAGGGGGTACATCTAGTAGGGATAGGTACACGCTGGGTACCTATGATAGCAACTAAAGATATACAGTCAAACATGGAGGATAGTGGGTACATCTAGTAGTACACGAAGATATCATCGTTCTATTTAGCCAAGAGGGATCAAAATTCTAGAGTGACTAGTAGGGGTGCAGTTAGTGTTAGTATAGTACAATATGGTACAGTACGGTAGAGTATAGTAATTATCCTATATAGATTAGGAAGCGCCATTTACGTTATCTTTGTTTCTCTTGATTGCCTTGCCATACCCATGTGGTTCACACAGTCATTACCTTATTCTCCAGCTTATATCTTATCATATTGCTTTAATAATTATGTTGTTAGAGTTATCGCACTCGCCAGACTTTATGTTTGACCCCCTTTGTTTCCACCTCTTTTCTTCCTTCCCCCCTAGGTTCTAAGGGTGGGACTAGTACTAGTGGAGCTTGATTGGGATCTCTTTGGAAGCACTTGGATTTGGATTGCCGAAGTAAAGTTCACCTTGTCATTTTCTGTATGGCCATTTGTAGTAGTGGGATTATGTACTTTGTTTTATCAAGATGGATATTACATACTTGACTATGGTTTATGGTTTTTGATGATGTAACCAAACATATTTACCTTCTGCTGCAATAAATAAAGTTTTAAATTTTCAAGTACTGCTTTATAACTGTCTTGTTGTGATTTTCTGTTCTATATTCACTTAAAATGCTCCATGGAAGTTAATGCATTCCCTTTGTGAGTGACATTAATGGACGTGGGGTGTTACACTTCCAGTTCTTTCATATCTAGTGACCTGGTAGATAGGTTGGGATTGGAGCCTGTGATTGTCGATAGACCTTTAGTAGTGACGAACCCGATTGGTGGTTCAACTAACCTTAGCATGATTTGTCGTAATGTGGTCTTATCGAGTCATGGATGCATGTTTTTTTGTGATTGCTTTGTTTTGGGCTTTACTGGGTTTGGCATTATTTTGGGAGTCGATTGGCTCCAAAGATACAGGGTGGTGGTAGACTGTGAGGGATTTTTGGTGACAGCTAGAGCAGATGATGGTCAGAGGGTAGTGTTTGGTTGTCTACCTAGTGATGGGGTAATGGCTAGTTTTCTAAATTCCATCGACATCCCGCATGGTGAGTTGTCAGGTTTGCCCGTGGTTGGCCAGTATCCGGACGTCTTCGAGGAAGTGGCACAAAGGGAGCAGCGAGAGCTCAGGGTGCAAGTCAGCGATCTTTAGAAGAAGGGATTTATCAGAAGGAATGTTTCTGAATGGGGAGCACCAGTTGTGTTTGCTACCAAGGCGGATGGTTCCCTTCGGTTGTGTGTAGACTACCGCGAGTTGAATAAGGTGATGAGGAAGAACAAGTATCCTCTACTGCGGATAGATGATTTGTTTGATCAGTTGAGTGGCATGAGAGTATTCTCTCAATTGGATCTCGCGACAGGTTTTTATCAGCTTAGAGTGGAAGCTGAGAGTATAGCTAAAACGACATTTCGGACACCATCTGGATTTTATGAGTGGTTGGTCATGCCATTCGGGATGACCAATGCCCCAGCATATTTTGTGGATCTTATGAATAGGGTATTCAGAGATCAGTTGAATAAGTTTGTTCTTGTGTTCGTGGATGATATTTTGTTTTACTCAAGGAAGAGGAAGAACACAAGGAACATTTGAGGATAGTGATGGAGGTGTTGAGAAAACACCAACTGAAAGCGAAGTTTTCTAAGTGTCACTTTTGGAGGAGGGAAGTGAGATTCTTGGGCCATGTTGTTTCAGAGAATGTATTGCCGTAGATCCTACGAAGGTGGCTATGGTACAAGATTGGTCTACGCCCAAGAATGCAACGGACATATGAAGTTTCTTGGGATTAGCTGGATATTATCGTAAGTTTATCCAAGACTTTTCCAAGATAGCAGCACCGTTGACTCAGTTGACCAAGAAGAATCAAGCTTTCGTCTGAGATGAAAAGTGCAAGAATGCATTCAAGAGCCTAAAAGAAAAATTGACATGTGCACCAGTGTTAGTCATTCCTAAAAGGAATGAAGAGATGACAGTATATACGGATGCATGTGGTACAGGGCTAGGTGCTGTATTGTTGCAAGGAGGTAGGGTTGTAGCTTATGCAAGTCGGCAATTGAAATCGCATGAGAGAAGATACCCTACCCATGATTTGGAATTGGCAGTGATCGTGTTTGCATTGAAGATGTGGAGACATTATCTCTTGGGAGAAAGATTTGAGTTGTTTACCGATCATAAATCATTAAAGTATCTTTTCTCTCAAAAGGATCTAAATCTTCGACAATAAAGATGGTTAGAATTCTTAGTTTCCTATGATTTCGAAATCGCATACACACCAGGAAAGGGCAATGCGATAGCTGATGCATTGAGTAGAAGACATGCCAGTATAGGGGCTATGTTTCTAGAATGGAGGCAGCTGCAGTACATCATTGGGTATGATTTCAGACCAAAGTGCGAGTTGGATCCAGAAATGTTAGCAAGTTTGACGTTCAGACCCACTTTGATTGAGCGGATTGGTTCCAGTCAGAGGGACGATCCTAATCTATTGGAAATCATCTCAAAGTTAGAGATGGGAATCGACGGAGAGATGAACAAGTATGGGCTTGATAGAGATGGATGGCTTAGAAAGAATGGAAGACTTGTTGTGCCCAGTGCCAATGGATTGAGAGATGAAGTGCTTAGAGAATGTCATCACTCAAAACTGACTATACATCTCGGTGGTAACAAGATGTACCGAGACATGAAGCAGACCTACTACTGGGAAGGGATGAAAAGAGACGTTGGGAAGTTTATATCCAAATGCATGAATTGCCAGCTAGTTAAAGCTGAGCAAAAGAAGCCTAGTGGTTTGTTGCAACCATTAGAAATTCCAGAGTGGAAATGGGAACAAGTCTCAATGGATTTCATTGATGGGCTACCAAGAACTAGGTCGGGCCATGATAGCATTTGGGTGATTGTGGACCGATTGACTAAGAGTTCAAGGTTTATACCTGTCAAGTCAAACAGGACAGCAGCTAAGTTAGCTGAACTATATGTAAAGTGGGTAGTGAGATTTCCTGGAATACCCAAAGGCATTGTAAGTGACCGAGATCCGTTGTTCACTAGTGGATTTTGGAAAAGCTTACAAGAGGCGTTGGGATCAGAATTACATCTCAGTACTGCGTATCATCCTCAAACCGACGGACAGACATAGAGGGTGAATCGAGTATTAGAAGACCTCTTAAGAGCTTGTGTATTGGATTTTGGGGGACCATGGGATGACCATTTGCATCTAGCAGAGTTTGCATATAATAATAGTTATCAATCCAGCATTGGTATGGCTCCATTTGAGGCTTTGTACGGAAGACCATGCAACTCACCGTCATGTTGGTTAGAAACTGGTGAGAAGTTTGTACTTGGACCAGAAGTAATAAGAGAAACATCAGACAAGATTAAGGTTATCCAACAGCGAATGAAGGTTGCCCAGGATAGGCAGAAGAGTTATGCCAATAAGAGGAGAAGAGATTTAAAGTTCTCCATTGGCGACTTGGTGTTTGTCAAGATATCTCCGTTGAAGAGCGTGATACGATTTGGCAGGAGAGGCAAGTTAGCACCAAGATTCGTTGGTCCATTCCCAGTTCTAGAGCAAATTGGGAATTTGGTATATAAAGTTGAATTACCAGAGAAGATGGTAGGAGTTCATAACATATTTCATGTTTCCCAGTTAAGGAAGTTCGTGCACGACCCCGATGTGACTATTTCACCTGATCAGTTGGATGATATCGAGGTTGAACCCGAGGCGGTTGGGAACCGCAGGCCTATGCGTATTATTGGGAACGATATGAAGCAACTTCGAAGGAAAGCGGTGAAATTAGTCAAGGTTCAGTGGGGCGAGAATGAAAATGATTGTACTTGGGAGACAGAGGAGAGCATTAAGAAGACGTATCCAGAACTCTTCGCCTGGTAAGATTACAGTTTCAATTTAGTCTTTCTGCATGCTAGGGTAGGTTTGTTTTGTTTGTTTTGCATGTTTGATTGTTGTATATGGCTGATAGGCATGCAGAATCCTTTGTATGTTTTGGGTTAAGGAATTTCGGGGACGAAATTTCTTAATGGGGGAGAGTGTAACGACCCGTATTCTACGCATCACAAGATCGTAGAATATTTATTTCGTTCACATACGAAGTCGTATGGTCATGTAACTTCGGGAGACGACTAGTGGGGTCATTTCCCATGTTCATGGTTTTTGTCGATTTTTAAATGACCGTTTTGCCCCTAGCTAATCTTGTTTTGACCATAAATTTTGACTGGAAGGGAATTTTGACCTAAATCCACTTCCATTGGCTCCGGATGATGGTTTACCTTTCCGTAGAGTGGTCACATTAGCCAAACGGACTCACCATTTGGGAGATATGGCTGAAACAGGTTTCAGATGGTGAAAATAGCTTAATTGGTCTTAACCGGGTGATTAACAGCTAGGCCCAAAGGGGAATTTCGGGATTAGAAGTTTAAAAGGGCTGTTAGGGTTTGGAGAATACCTTTTTCTCATTTTTCAGCCGTCACTATTCATTCCTGTCAACCTAGCCATGGCCTCCAACATCTAAAACACCTTCTAATCACCGTTTAATCAAGTATTGGCCTAATCTACATCAAATTGAGGCGGATTAGCATAGAGATTGAGATAGAGCTGCTGTGTTGCCTTGGGAACAACGCCAAAATAGATATTCATTTCAGATCTGAGTTTTATTTGTGGCAAAGGTGAGTGATTTGCAGAGTTTCTCACTAATTACGGTTAATTAAGGGTAATTAGTGTGATTAACGAAATTAGACATGACAAAATTCTGGAAAAATATTTATATATTCTGAAATATTGTTTTATACCTCTGTTAGAAATTTGGGTTGATTTGGTTAAGTTTTGCTAATCCTATCATTAGTTGTTGTTAAACATGCTTAAGGGAATATATGGGGTTTTGGCTATATTTGATCCGTTTTAACTTATCAAATTATTGTTTTGGTGTTTGTGAATGTTTATACATGTTGCTATGACTGTATGATTTGCTTTGTGATTTTCTAGGAGTGTTATATCGGTCGAAAACACCATCGAATGGCGTAAAACAGTCGCTGGAAAGAAGTGCAGGAAATTAGCTAAACCGGATCGGATCGCCCCCTCTGCCTCGACCCGACCCGTTCGCGCCACCCAACCTTCAACACGAGCTGGAGCATGGAGCACGACCCGAACCGTGGAGCTTGAAAGGACTGATGCTTCAAGCTATGCCTCCAACCACAAGCTGACCTATGCGTCACGATCCGAACCAGGGTGCCACTCTGAACCGAAGCACATCCACGATCCGAAGGGGGAGGAGCATCATGATCCCAGGGGAGCGTCACGAGCCATGGAGCACGACCCGATTCGATAGGGTCACCACGACCCGACCCACGTGGGGTATTTCGATCCGAACCAGAAGAGTTGACATGGGTGATGACCAGGAGCTGAACAAGGAGAAGAGAACCAGTCCGAGAGGAAGTTTGCTTCTGAACTAAATGAAGACCAATCCGGAGTGGAAGACTAAAACCCGAGATGCAAAGGTAGTATAAATGGGAAGTTTGTACTCAGGATCCAGTTGGGAACCAAAGAGTTAACTTCATGAGTTGGGCTCTGCTGCGGAACGTGTGCTAAGGGGTTGTCAATGTCTATGACTTTGGATCACTATGTGTAGGGGGTACGTGAACGGATTCAGGGCCACAGTGGCCTAGGTACGACTAAAGAGCTATAGACCAATGAAGTGGGGTCATTTGTAAAGGTTTGGTGATGACTCCATGGGGTAAGCTTGGTAGTAGCAGTAGTTGTACAAGTCAAACTCCGTCACTACTTCAATGGGTCTAGTGATTGACAGTGGTGGACATCATATACTTTACGCACTGAGTGAGAGATGTGAGGATGGTTGCTATGTTAGATTTGTTTGCCATCATTATGATATGCACACCCCCACCCCCGTTATCTTTACACCACATGTTAGTGGCACCTTAGACTATTGTACGGTATGTAGTGCTAACTCTTTGGTTGCAGGTCCAGGTTCAGGTATGGTTTAGTATACCTATTATTGTTCTGTTTAGCTGCTTATCGCTCATACCAGACTTTTTGTCTGACCCAGAGTTTTATGTCTCTTCTTATTACTCTAGGTGCTCTCACGAGCAGACTAGAGACAGGTTAGGTGGTATGCACGGGTAGCTGTACCAGAGACGAGCAGGAGGCTCCCACGTATGACATATATATAGATATTCTCCCTGTGTTGCTGCGGTCACTACTTTGGGCATTAGTGGTGTACCTTTCTTTCTTTTGTTTAGAGACAGTAATTTGGAAAGTTGTAATAAGCTGTATTTGGATTTCCGCTACTCTGATGATGATGTTGATGTTGGTTTTAATTATCAGCTTATGCACTTTCTCGCCTATTTTATGTCAAGTATATTATTATTATATTTTGTTCCATGCGCTGTGAGACATTCTACAGGTTTTCGATTAGTTCATTCTCTTCTTTCCTTTCTTTGGCGTTCGTTCCGTGCTAGTCGGATATGTGTACAGCGCACTTTCGGAGGAATTGCTGGCTGGTGCGGGGCGGGCTGTCACAATTATTCACTTCAGTAATGAATAATGTCCCCTTTTATGTAATCAAATCCATTTGATTTCATGCTAAATAAAACCTGAAATCCAAATTCCTTTATTTAACTTCTATTGGTGGAGGATTACTCAGGTAATTTCCCATTTTATTTCACCTTTTTCTAATCTCGTTCATAATTTCCTTTATAATCTGCTAAGTTCAAACCCAGTTGCAAATATCGATTTTAAAATCACTTTCCACCTTTTTATATAAATTCGACTTGAGTTCATATTTCAATCCATCCAATGATAAATAATTCACTTAGTTTATTAATTTGTTTATTATCAGCTTCTTATTTTATTATTAAACAAGTTTCTATTTCCAAGTCTAATTGAATATTTAATCTCTATTTTGGAAAAATAATTTTGTTTTTAAATCTCAAATTCCTTCTTCCATATAAATTCATTTTTCAGCATTTTACATACTAACATTCTAGGGACAGGGTAGTTCAAACATAATCAATCACAAATTATATAACACACAAAAAATAAAGCGGTAACATAAATATTGAGGAATCCAGTTGGATCCCTCCAACCTGTTTCCCTGCATCCACAGATGTTAATCAACATCAATAATATTATTTCACATCAATATGAAATATCAGAACTAATAAATGATCAACGATGTAATAATATCAACCATTTCAACCAATTTTATCAACTATTCAACTAATCAACCATTGCACAATATAAAATTGCTGTAAATAAATTAAAGACTTGTTTATATAAAAATATAAATGAGGCAGAGTTAGTGAGTTTACTCACCTTGTTTCGCAGTTGACGATGTTGCTTTTGATTCGTTTTAAAATCAAAGAGGCGTTTGATTTTATTACGGAACTCCTATTGATCTGCTCTCAGCCACGACGATGCCATAACGTAGATCTCGTTCCTACGATTCCCAACCTGACCGTTTCTATCTGATTCTGTTAATGTATGACTTTGCTATGGTTAATACAAGTTTTAAAAATTGAATTAATATAATTAGTATTCATTGATCACCCTTATATACTTAATTACATCATTTTTTATATGTCATGACCGATATTTCTTCTCTTGGCTCCAGTTAAAATCGTGACTTCAAACAGAAACGTGCTCCATCTTGTTTCACCAGTTCGAACCCACCATTTGTCGTGCTTTGTCCCACTTAACATACTCCTTTTCCAACCGTTATCAAAAATCAAACCCACCATAGACTTATAATTCTTTCAAAGGCTTAAGACGGAAAGCACGCTCCATAAACAACGTTTTCATCAAACTCGATACTTAACTTACTACCAACCCTTATCGTCCAGATATAAATCATCAAACCAACTCAACTCCGTTTATCTCCACCTGGCATAACTAGACACAACTCGCACCACCACCTTTTAACTGATATCTACAAACCACATCAGAAACTAGAATGGAAACGCTGAACTTAAAGTGTGAGGTTGATACTGTGACTAACTTCATATCCAAAGCAAACTATAATATCAGCTCAGACTTTAACACTTTGCAAAAAAAAAAAAAAAAAGGCACCAGTGAACAAGTGCTTGCGCTACAATGAACTCGGCCTCCTTCTCATTGCCATTACAACGCTCCCTTCTGTTTGAATTTGTCTGAAACCGCTGCTCATCGTTAACCTGCTCTTCCATCCACCATCTCACCCCATCCACTACTACACATTCGCCAGCTTCAAATTTCATCCCTGTTAATCACTTTCACTAACCATACTAACTGATAGTCAACACTTAAAATTATGTAATCCCTTCTTGCCTGCATAATTCGAACCCTGCTCACAACCATAATTTCCATGGCCTTCACCGAGTTCCCTCACCTTGTTCTCCTTCGTCTCACCAGGAATCTCAGAACCGAACCCACCATTTCCTCCTCCTTCGCGAATCTCATTTTCCTACACCTTTCTCTTCAATCTTGCAACCACTATTCAGATTCCAAACTGGGTCAAAAACCGCATTCCCAAAATGAAAAACAGCGACAACTGTTAACCTCAAACGTACCCAAAACAACACCTTGGCCCAAGCAGTGCTACTGTATTTCACGCGACAGAATTGCTTATGAATCAAACCAAACTCCGATGACCGGAACCCCACTGTCCGTCGCTACCAGCTCTCTCCTCCATCGCGACCTCGCACCGAACCCAATTACACAGTAAAAAGGTTCGAATGAAATTGAGGCTCACGCGAATTCAAAGTGGAAGGATTTAATCGATTTTAGATTTCATTTGTTGTTAGATTTTTTCGCTTTTTTCCAATCAAATTTTGAAGTTACGTTCATTTTTGAGTAGAGAGTGATATGTCCAGTATTTAAAGAAGAAGATAGTTTGGCACGCACGGTAAGTATTGGCTTGGCGCACACGAAACTCAATAGCTTCACAGGCACGAGTGGAAGGATTGAAGCGCACGGTACCAATGGATTGGTACAGTAATTTGCCAGAAGACCAAATAAGGACACATGTAATTTTAATTTAATTCTTTTCCTTATTTTAGTATGCCAGCCAAGGTTTTAAATCTCGGATATCGGTTGCGTTTCGTCTCGGGGATTTTATAGACTCGGTCTCGTATCGGGTGAGATCTCAGACGAGATGAGTCTAACTCGGGAGTTCGTCTCGGATTTAATCTCGGGACAAAAAGTTCATATCGGAACAATCTCGGGGTACATGATATGTTAAAAATGATATTTTAACAAAATGATTTTTATGAATGCTATCAAAAACATAGTAACTTAAACTTGAAATGCAAAATAAATTTATTATTCTTTATATTGAGAAAGATCATTCATGCTCTAAATCCAAATATGCTTAAAATAGGAATATTGTTGGACAAGAAACATTAAAATGATCCAAATCATTAAAATGATCACCGTATTGACAACAGAGGTATAAAATAAATCAAAACTTTGATAGTTGGTGATTTAACTATCAAAGAAACACCCAAACAATCAATAGTCCTATTTCCAATTGGAAATTCTACCGATCAAGCATCAAACAACACTGGCCCCTTTTAAATTAATTTCTTGTTAAATTATTATTTCCAATTCCAGTTTCCCTATCTTTCGTATCCTTTCAAAGCTCTATCTTCTCTCTCGGTTCTTGGAAAAACCCATTTCCAATGTTGTAATTTCTTTATTAGAGAAATGACTCATATTCTAGTTAGAAAATATTTTTATATATTCACGAATTCTTATTTTCTATATTCAGAAAATATACCTTATTAATATCAGAAAATATTTCCATATTCCATCTCTTAATTTCTCGTTGACCAATTTATTTCATTATCTATGCATAGAAAAGATCTCTCATTTTATTTGAGAAAACATTTCCAAATCCTTTAAATTAGCACGATGTTGTAAAACATCGTTATTATAACTCAAACCATTAACTAAACATATCGCTAACCAATCTTCATTATCGAACCTTAACCTTTCCTCCATTAATGATGAAGTCAATCAAGTTGGGGTATAATTACCTCTCCGACCTTAATTGATCAACAATCTCAACTTTGAAACAGTCAAAGTTCACAACTTCAAACAAAACAATATCGCTTACGCGACTCTCAGATTCAATCTAAGAATACACTTCTTTTATGCAAAAACATTGATTATAACGGTAGCATTATAATTGTTATTTCTAAATTTTTGATTTATAAAACATTTATTATAATGGAAGCGTTAAGATCGTTGTTTAGATTTACAAAACATTTATTACAACGGTAGTTTTAAAATCGCTGTTTAGATTTATAAAACATTTATTATAACGACAGCGTTATAATCGCTATTCAGATTTACAACACATTTAATGTAACAGTAGCGTTAGAATCGTTGTCTCCAAATATTTGGTATATAAACATATATTTAAAACCTCTTCATCAATTCTATATTCTTATTTCAACAAATTTCCTTTTTTCATTACTTCGAAACATAACTATAAACTTAACTTAAACTAATATCAAATTATCTCAAAACTTACATAGCTATAAATATTAAAATATTAGTTTCTTAACGTATTTTATCTATAGATCCACACTCGATAGATTTCCTAAAATAAACCTTGGCATAGTCGAATCCTAAATATAAGTCCCTTGGATTTATCTCGGTTTATATTCTAACTTTGGAATAAAACCCACTCATGTCCCTTTTAAAAACGATTTTCCTTTTTTTTCTTTTCATTTAAATTTCTATTTGAATTTATGTTTCCAAATTCAAATCTGCTTTATAAAGATTTTCACTTAAAATCATTATTCACTTCAGTTAGGAATAATGTCCCCTTTTATATAATCAAATCCATTCGATTTCATGCTAAATAAAACCTGAAATCCAAATTCCTTTATTTAACTTCTATTGGTAGAGGATTACTCAGGTAATTTCTCACTTTATTTCACCTTTTTTTAATCTCGTTCATAATTTCCTTTATAATCTGCTAAGTTCAAACCCAGTTGCAAATATCAATTTTAAAACCACTTTCCACCTTTTTATATAAATTCGACTTGAATTCATATTTCAATCCATCCAATGATAAATAATTTACTTGGTTTATTAACTTGTTTATTATCAGCTTCTTGTTTTATTATTAAACATGTTTTTATTTCCAAGTCTATTTGAAAATTTAATCTCTATTTTGGAAAAATAATTTCGTTTTTAAATCTCAAATTCCTTTTCCCATATAAATTCATTTTTCGGCATTTTAAATACTAACATTCTAGGGATAGGGTAGTTCAAACATAATCAATCACAAATTATATAACACACAACAAATAAAACAGTAACATAAATATTGAGGAATCCAGTTGGATCCCTCCAACCTGTTTCCCTACATCCATAGATGTTAATCAACATCAATAATATTATTTCACATCAATATGAAATATCAGAACTAATAAACGATCAACGATGTAACCATATCAACCAATTTTATCACCTAATCAACCATTGCACAGTATAAAATTGTTGTAAATAAATTAAAAACTCGTTTATATAAAAATATAAACGAGGCAGAGTTAGTGAGTTTACTCACCTTGTTTCGCAGTTAATGATGTTGCTTTTGTTTCATTTTAAAATCAAAGAGACATTTGATTTTATTACGGAACTCCTATTGGTCTGTTCTCAGCCACGACGATGCCATAACGTAGATCTCGTTCCTACGATTCCCAACCTGACCGTTTCTATCTGATTCTGTTAATGTATGACTTTACTATGGTTAATATAAGTTTTAAAAATTGAATTAAAACAATTAGTAATCATTGATCACCCTTATATACTTAATTACATCATTTTTTATATGTCATGACCGATATTTCTTCTCTTGGCTCCAGTTAAAATCGTGACTTCAAACAGAAACGTGCTCCATCTTGTTTCACCAGTTCGAACCCACCATTTGTCGTGCTTTGTCCCACTTAACATACTCCTTTTCCAACCGTTATCAAAAATCAAACCCACCATAGACTTATAATTCTTTCAAAGGCTTAAGACGGAAAGCACGCTCCATAAACAACGTTTTCATCAAACTCGATACTTAACTTACTACCAACCCTTATCGTCCAGATATAAATCATCAAACCAACTCAACTCCGTTTATCTCCACCTGGCATAACTAGACACAACTCGCACCACCACCTTTTAACTGATATCTGCAAACCACATCAGAAACTAGAATGGAAACGCTGAACTTAAAGTGTGAGGTTGATACTGTGACTAACTTCATATCCAAAGCAAACTATAATATCAGCTCACACTTTAACACTTTGCAAAAAAAAGAAAAAGGTACCAATGAACAAGTGCTTGCGCTACAATGAACACGGCCTCCTTCTCATTGTCATTACAACGCTCCCTTTTGTTTGAATTTGTCTGAAACCGCTGCTCATCGTTAAGCTGCTCTTCCATCCACCGTCTCACTCCATCCACCGTCTCACTCCATCCACTACCACACATTCGCCTGCTTCAAATTTCATCCCTGTTAATTACCTTCACTAACCTTACTAACCGATAATCAACACTTAAAATTATGTAATCCCTTCTTGCCTGCATAATTTGAACCCTGCTCATAACCATAATTTCCATGGCCATCACCGAGTTCCCACACCTTGTTCTCCTTCGTCTCACCAGGAATCTCAGAACCGAACCCACCATTTCCTCCACCTTCGCGAATCTCATTTTCCTACACATTTCTCTTCAATCTTGCAACCACCATTCAGATTCCAAACTAGGTCAAAAACCGCATTCCCAAAATGAAAAACAGCGATAGCTGTTAACCCCAAACGTACCCAAAATAACACCTTGGCCCAAGCAGTGCTACTGTATTTCACGCAACAGAATTGCTTATGAATCGAACCAAACTCCGATGACCGGAACCCCACTGTCCGTCGCTACCAGCGTCTCTCCTCCATCGCGACCTCGCACCGAACCCAATTACACAGTAAAAAGGTTCGAATGAAATTGAGGCTCACACGAATTCAAAGTGGAAGGATTTAATCAATTTTAGATTTCATTTGCTATTAGATTTTCCCCTTTTTTTCCAATCGAATTTTGAAGTTATGTTCGTTTTTGAGAAGAGAGTGATATGTCTAGTATTTAAAGTAGAAGATAGTTTGGCACGCACGGTGAGTATTGGCTTGGCGCACACAAAACTCAATAGCTTCACAGGCATGAGTGGAAGGATTGGAGCGCACGGTATCAATGGATTGGTACAGTAATTTGCAAGAAGGCCAAATAAGGACACATGTAATTTTAATTTAATTCTTTTCCTTATTTTAGTATGTCAGCCAAGGTTTTAAATCTCGGATATCGGTCGCGTTTCGTCTCGAGGATTTTATAGACTCAGTCTCGTATCAGGGGAGATCTCGGACGAGATGATTCTAACTCGGGAGTTCGCCTCGGATTTTAATCTCGGGTCAAAAAGTTCATATCGGAACAATCTCGGGGTACATGATATGTTAAAAATGATATTTTAACAAAATGATTTTTATGAATGCTATCGAAAACATAGTAACTTAAACTTGAAATGCAAAATAACTTTATTATTCTTTATATTGCGAAAGATCATTCATGCTCTAAATCCAAATATGCTTAAAACAGGAATATTGTTGGACAAGAAACATTAAAATGATCCAAAACATTAAAAAATTCAGCATAAAAAGACCATAAAATACATAATTTCATATGTAACATGTATGTAAAAAGACGAATATGAAAATCATAAGCATTGTAAAACATGTACGAACATACAATATAGTCATTTAGCATGCAAAATGTAAAATAACAAAAGATTGATATAGCTGGATTTGAGATTTTTAATTATAGTTCTAGTTCAGGCACAAATTTAAATTTTAACCAAAAAAAACTAATATCTCGAACAATATTCCAGTATTTCATCTCGGTCGATATATCGTTCGATATTGCAATATCTCGGGCGATATTTTCGAAAGGAGATTTAGAGTGATATTTGCTGTTTCGTTTCGGAAGGAGCCCAAAACGAGATTTCGGAAGAGATCTCGGGCGATATTTGCGATATTTGCAACAGTGATGTCAGCATCGAAATTGTTGACCCAATTAACCTTTTTTTAAAAGTGAGTTGTTGTTTTCGTTTTACCGTTCGTCTAGAATAGAAAAGACTTAGTTATTTGGATCACACAGTGTTTTCGAAAGGAAATCTGACCGAAAATATCGACAAAAGTGACATGCTTAACCAAAGTAACATGGTATAGTAAATGATACACCAATGTTATTGACCAAATATTAAATAGTCTGAACTAAAGAACTTTGATTTCGGCTTACACACGCAGTATTGGAATGGTAAACAAACCAAGGCATAGGATGGTTTAGAGTAGAGTGTCAGACACCGGGTCTTACCATAATTTAAGGATTCGACCACTATTGTCAAGATTTTATATGGAGTGCGCAAGATTTTAAACGATTTTGGAAGGAAACCTCTATATATATCAACGAAATTAATCGTTCAATTTTAACAGCTTTTACGAGCACATATAACGTTCGTTTTTTACAATTAAATTCCTTATAAATTTCCATTTATATTTCTAATACAACATTTAAAATAAATTTAAAACAAATTTGAATGTTCAAAATAAACTGGAAGAAATCTAGTTAGTTACATTGAGTAATAAAAATTCCAATTTTAAATTATTTAAAAATTCTGGATCGTTACAGCCACCCTCAGCCGATGAAACCCCTTGGCCAAGGCTAACCGAGAGAAAATAGATGCACCAACAACATGGTCAAACAGATCATCAATCCTCGGAAGTGGCTACATATTCTTCTTAGTGATCTAATTCAACTCCCCGTAATCCACACATAAGCAAAGCAAGTCATCCGCTTAGTTGCAAAAACAACTGGAGAACCCCATTTTGATATGCTTAGCTTAATAAACTCCTTCTCAAGTAGCTCCCCTACTTTCTTGCTAAGCTCCCTCCTTTCCCTAGGAGCCATGTGGCGCAGAGGCAATGCGACTGGCTTTGCATTATCCACCAAGTATATCCGGAAATTAATCTCGCTCCTCGGAGGTAAGCCCCTAACCTCCTCAAAAACATCCGAATACTCACAGACAACAGGTACAGATCGCAAATCATCGATAAAACCATCAAGTGATTCTAGGAAACTAAGCATAAAAGACGCCTTTAGGCCATAGGAAATCTTGAGAGTCCTTCCTCGGTAAGTCAAAAGTCTAATGACCCTCCTCTCACAGTCCAGAATGGAACTATACATGGCTAGCCAATCAATCCCTTTAATCAGACCATATCCCATAAAACCAAGCACATATGCGTTGCACTCAAACTCGATGCCCAACAAAAATATCCTCAAACCCCGACAAATCATAGATAGTTGAGTCGTGCCCCTAATAGGGTTTGAGACAATAACGGGATTAGAAACAATACTAGTATTAAGGTGTAGAGACTCAACCACAGAATCAAATATGAGTGAGAAGTGCCTAAATCAAAAGAGTCCTAACCGGATGATCGGAAAGAGAAATCAAACCTTCAAATGAAACTTTCCTACCTCTGTCCGGTACACTAGCCTCAAGAGCATGCACCTACCCTCCAAAATATCCTTCCCTTTGGCCATATCCTTGTTTCTTTGGGCACTCCCTAGAATAGTGTTCGACCTCACCACAGTGGAAGCAAGCATTCTTCTTTTTTCTGCAATCTTTGATCAAATGACCCAAGCTCCCATAACCATGACATTTCTTCTTGCCTTGAGCTTTGTCGTTCTTTTTTCCCTTCTTTTGTTGCTCTTTCTTGATCCAAACTTTCATGTTTTGTGTCTCATCAGTCTTATCCTCCTTTTTCTCCTCTTTTCCATCTTCGTGCATCAATGCCATATGAACCAGTCTCTCAAAAGTAGCCCCCACAGGAATGTGAGATAATGCCAATGCTTGAAGGGGTTGATTCAATCCTCTTGCAAACCTTAAAGCTTTTTTGCGTGGAGTATTCACCAGCTCCAAACCAAACCTTGCCAACTGATTGAACTTATTGACAAACTCTTTGACAGATATATTTCCTTGCTTAAGTGCAAGAAACCTCTCCATTTGCATACTCTCTTCTGCTTGAGAAAGAAACTACATCTCGAATCTCTATCAGAAATCATCCCAAGTTTCCACTGGATGCCCTGCTTGCGTCACTTCCCACCTGAATGAACCCTCGTCCTTAAGCTACCATGCAGCCAACTGCATCTTTCTACGGTCATCAACCTCAAAAAGCCCAAATAAGTTCTCCTTCTCTATTATCCAATTTCATGCTTCCACAAGGTTCTCAGTTCCTTAGAATGAGTTTTCCTCCCATAGCACAGAAATCCTTTCATATCTTAGAGAAATTATCCGCTCGCGGAGGAGGAGGAACATCGGCTGCAACTGGGGGAGGGGCGTTTGCTTAGCCTCCGGCAGGCGCCGTAACCTCGAGATATTTATGGAACCAAACTGGTATCTGAATTCCCTCGGGAATATTCAATTCCCCAGAAATGCTAAAAAGAAAAGGAAAGGGATTCAAATAGAGAATCGAAAGATATTTATAGTTTTAGGGAATATGTTTCCAAGAACAGACTTTTCTTTTGAAAACACATTCTTTTTTAAACCTTTTGAAAACAATTTTCAAAACCTTTTATTCGATCTTGTAACCTTCAGCTCTGATACCAAATGTGACACCCCACGTCTGTTAATGTCACTCTTTGATAGAATGCATTAAGTTTCGTGAAATGTTATAGGTAAACAAAAAAGAATCTCATAAGACAGATATATAAAATAGCAACAAAAATTTAAAACTTTATTTTCCAACAGAAAACATCATGGTCTCAAAATCCAGTTACAACATCAGACTGAAATATTGGAACAAAATACATCAAATAAAAACATCTGTCTTGCGCTAAAAACCATCAGAGTATAGAAGTAAAAAGCCATAGTCCCCATAAGTAGCCATAAATAAGTAGACAAGTAGTCAAAGCGATACATTGAAGCAAATCCAAGCAGAAAGCAAAGAGAGTCTCCTAATCAAGCCTGAGCGTTTCCACCCTGAGAACCTAGGGGAAGGAAGAGAGAGAAAAAAGGAAACAAAACGGGTTAGACATTAAGTCTGGCGAGTCAAGTGACTTTTAGCATATAAATAAGTAAAAGTATAGTGACAGGCATATAAACTGGATGAGAGGTAACAATATCATGTAACAGGTGTGAACAAGCTGAACAGAATAAGCAGGATAAACAAAATAGATTATGCTTCTCAAATTCCTTCCTCTACACCAATAATAGTATATCAGATTAAGTGTTTTCCAATTACTTAACAGAATCAGAATGATCCCAACAAAAACATAAATGGTAGACTTAAGTGTACTTCTAGTAACGGGTTTTACCCCAAATAGAAATAACATGTACCTAAACAGAAATAACGGGTGTTACTCCAAACAGAAATAACGGGTACCTAAACAGGACTAGATGTACCCTAATTACTACCCCCAGCGATCAGCTCCCTACCACGTAAATATCCTGTGTCGGCCCTACGGTAGGGTGTATTACTTCCTAAAGTGGCAACCACCAGAAGGACATAAACCTATTTACAGGTGTTATAGAGGCTTATTTTCCCAAGCAAGTTGGACCTATGCACATACATGAATCCATTGGAACGTGCCATCAGAACACCTCTCCTCCGATGAACCTCTTATAATCAGTTCAGTAAGCGTGTCCTGACCCCTATCTAGTGTGGGTTGCCCCCTTAAATACCAAAATGGGTTAGTGACTGATATCGGCCTCCCATAACATATAACATAAGCCACCCCTTAGGGTTGCATCCCCAACTAACTAGGATTTTTGATAGGTTATGCCTAACATATTAACAAGCCCACTTAACCCCAACAGATAAAACAGGTTAAGTTTAACAGGTTCGTACCCCCCTCCCAATTTAACATATTTACTTAACCTCGCCGATTCAACATGTTTACTTAACCCACCCATAGATTAAACAAGCCATAGATTAACAACTTTATATGTATATAAACCCCATAGATTAAATAGGTTAAGTATTAAAGGTTAACAGGTATGCATAACCCCCAACTTGTTTCACATGTTACTTATAGTTTTTATTAGCATATATCGCTTAATCTTTAAATTAAGCTTACAGATTTATATGCCCCAAACCACAAGTCATAATTCACAGTCTAAGATATTCCCCAAATTTTAGTCATATTTAACAGTATAGCTTATGCCCTCAAGTCCTAGTCGTGATTCATTGTACAAGTTATCCCCCTAAATTTCCATTCCCAATCATTCCCAATTTAACCCAATTTCGTTCGTACACATATTTCAACGATAACTGCCTAGGCTCGAAGGTAGCCTAGGCTAAAAAAGGAATGAGAGAGAGAGGAACATAATAGGCATAAAATAAAATAAGCATATATTAACAGAGATGGGCATATGATAACAGAAATAGGAGACATATAAGAACTGAATAGTAGATAAGGTGTACATGTAATAGCAGGACTAATTAAGTATGAATCAGATTCTTAACAGGTATCATTTTGACCAGATTTATAACATGTCAGGATTACTTGTTAAATGTTTATATCTAAAAGTTACATGAACTCATAGAGATTGGATCTAAAGATTAGAGAACAATATGTTGAAGTTATAGAAGAAATTCTTGTATGCGTATAAGCTGGTGTTTGAAGAAAATAGGCTAATTCAATCCAAGCTGGGGCAGCAACTCGTTGTCTCCATTGTTTTTGATGTATTAAAATAATAGAAATGATGTCCTATATATAACCTAAAGCCAACAACCCGGTCACACTTCAGTCCACGTTCAGAATAATGCACTGCGCAGGATCCCCGTTGGGTCGACCCAATCCTCCCTAGGTCGACCCATGTGTCGACACACTTGGCCTTGGGTCGAACCATAGGTCGACCTAGCTAGGTCATGGGTCGACCCCCCCCCCCCCCTCAACGGATCGGTTCCCCCCATTTTTCCCACTTCGCTATTTGAATCGTTTTGAATTTATGGTTTGAATTTATATATAAATAATTCTCTTATATGTATTCAAAATTCTAAGCTTCGTATCTTTCTCATACGATGTCCATTTTACGCAAACTCGAAGTCTATCTTAAGAAGAATTCCGAGACGAACTCATTGGTAAGGTCCATTTTACTTATTTCCCAATATTTAATTAAGTATTTTTTAGTTTATCGTTATAATGTCCTTTTAAAATTTCGAGGTGCTACAGGCCCTTTCATATCTGGTCGATCTCCAAGCACGTCTAGACGACCACCACTTATAACCTCATCTTGGGTTGTACACCCCAATCGAGACATCATCAATAATCTAAATGATGTGAAGATGTCCGGTCTTCAACCACCGTTTTTAAGTATCATCAATACTCGTCGCACCGGTTACTTAGAATGGGTTGATATATAATCATTAATCTAATTCCGTTTCAGAATATTTATTTCACCTAAATCATCCTTTACATTGGGAATTACTCCCCTAAATCTTATCAAAGATTTACTCCACTTCATTTAAACTTCTTATTTAAATCTTTTCCTGGAAATCATTTCAAAAGATTACATAATCTCTTTTCAAAAACATAACTCAAATCAAGGTTTATAAGATGGGATTATCGAACCTTACAAAAAGGTAATCTCTTGAATCGTTATCCCATTCCCATTTTATTCATCCAGCGGATCAAAAGAAGTGGTACTCCATACCTAACACCCCTCGTGTTTCCATAATTTTAATTACCTCCTTTCATTTCCAATCTAATTAAAGTTTCATTAAAACTCTAACTTAGTTTTAATCTCCATCTCATTTGTTCAAATCTTTGTTGAAAAGATCTATTGAAACTTTAACATAGTTTTGATCTCCAATTTATCCAATTAAACATTAATAAAAAGATTAACACTCAAACTTGGTAAATCATCTTCCCTTTAACTGGGTTAAAGAACAAATGTTTTACAAAAATCGTTCACGATAAACCCAAAATCAATTTTCCATTCGATTCCAATTAAATTTATTAATTGGTAAACTTCACTGTGGAGGACTTCATTAATCTTAATTAAAAGATTTATTCCATAAACTTCGTTTTCAACTGGGTTTAAGATTAGTGTTATTGAAGACACCATTCATGACAAACCCAAAACTGATTGATATCAAATATAAGGCTCTAAATAGAAATCTTATCAACTTATATTCGACATCAAATTCCGAAACCAATAGATACCGCATAGGTAATAATGATATTTGCATCTTCCAAATTCCTCAAACAATATCTGTATAACTATGGAATCTAATGTCAAAATATCTGAAGATTATTTCCATTCAAATCCAATATTCATAAATTGGAAAAACTTAACTAGTTAAGTACTTATTAACTTCAAACATTTTCAATCACTTCTGTCAAAATAGCTAATTTTCACAAAATAGCTAATTTTCAAAAAAAAGCTTTATATTACCCGAAACTAAATATATTTAGTCCACATAACTTTTAAATCATTTAGTATGATTTATCATAAAAATTCCTATTTTTAATAATTTAAAAATAGCATATTTTTTAAAATCCATTTTTTTGGTCATATACGGCACTAACGCTGTTTTTATTCAAATTTGATTTGAATTTATCTCAAAATCTAACCATTGGATTTCAAAACTTCACATGTCATCGGAAAACTCTTTTCATTCTAAACCAAACATTTTCGTTTCGGGAAATCCGACAGTCGGATTTCCCTATATGTCAATTTGAAGTTAATGGTTGAAATTCGCGAACGGTAGTTATGCGACATGTCCTATTCAAACCATTTTATTATTTATAATAAAATTCCTCAATTCAATCAAAACATATTTTATAAAACATTTATAAACTCGTTTTAAAATGATTCAACCTCCAATTCAATTTTAAATAAAAATCGAATATTTAATGCTATCATAATATTAAAATAATAATAGCTTCCAAAATATAATATTATGACATCCCAAATTTTCTGACATTCATTAAAAAAATAAATAAGATTAATGGAAGAATCCATTCGAGTTGAAAACATCGTTTATATACCTAACTCGAATTCACATTTTGAATTTACTATTTAAAATTTAATTTGATTAAAACAAGTTGTTTTTAATCCAAATTTCCTTCAAATCAAATTCAATGATTTCAATAGTTGTTTGAAATTATATCAACTTCATTTTCAAATCAGTTTGGATTTAAAAATTCAATTTCTATTTTCTTGTCATATTTCACTTAAATGAATATAAAGTTCATTTAAAATTTCAATGTAATAAAATTCGGTTGATTTCCAAATCTCATATTTGCGGTGTAAATTTTTGTGTTAACCATATAAACACATCCATATCAACTACCATCCATCAACCAATAGTTATAATATAAGCATTTCCATCGTTAACGATTATATTCACAGTTTAATAAAATAAACAATAATAACTATAAATATTTCCATCAACCACGAAGAAAACATTACAATTATAGGTAATTAATATATATGTATTCAAACAAGGTTATAATTTTTAACAAAACAGTTGAGGTTATTCTCACATTGGTCGTTTATTGTTAAATAACGATAAGCGTTGATTGATTCGAATCAACCATTTTATCTCACCATAAATTTCAATAAGCTCCAAATCGCTCCAAATCAATTTTGTTGTGAGACTATGGTCCATACTATCCTAACTGATCATGTTTCGTCGAATTTTAATAACATATGGAAAAGTTGTAAATTTTACAAGCTTTGTGTACATTTATAGGTCATTAACTTATAATAAATAAATAATTATAACCTCAATTATTTCTTTAATTACAAGGTTGGCATTTAATACTTCTTCCCTGTTGCTTTAAAAACGTCCCCTATAGCTTCCTTCACCCATTACCGATTCCTCCTTCCATCCATTCTTCTATTATACTCCACGGATTTTAAAACCGAAACCATTCTTCAAATCTCCTTTCCGAGCTCACCAACTCCAACACCTTCATTACTAACTCGCGCGCCCCATTAATTTCCGATTTCAAGCTTCTCATGCACTGTACAATGCAAAGATCAAACAACTTCTCAAAGGAATTTCACCAAACATTGCACTCGAGTGCTAAACACCACCGCAAACCCAAATATAATCTCCAAATCATGCATCGAAGCCGTAAATTGCCGAATACTCTAACCCTAACTCAAATAAGACCACGTTGTCTTCAAAACAGCGAACTGGAATATGTTCAAACCTGTAAAAATCCAGAAAATCAGAACCAATTTAAAAAAATTATTTCGAGTAATTTCAACAAAAAATGCATTAGAATTTCCATTTTTAAATAATAACAAAGCCCTTAAAAATAGCCATTTTGCTAACGACCTCCGTTTTCGATGAAACTACTTTTGTTGGATCCAGAATGTCAAATTATTGCTAGATTTAAATTTTCATAATTTTTGGAACTAATATGTGAGCGTGGCAAAGGAAAACGTGTCTTGCAAATATAGTGCAAATTGGATCGACCAGAAAATGAACATTTTTCAAACGATCTTCAAGTTCGACGAAATCAGTTTTTTGGGACTGTATCATCCAAACATAGTAAGATTTATTTTTCGGGAATTTTTGTAATCAGTATATGGCCCCTGTAAATTAAAATGTACATTCAAATCCAATATTTAATGTTTTATATTTTAATTTTGAGAGAAACTGATTGAAACAGTCGAATGGGCTTACGAAACATATTCCATTATGTATGGAATGAGGGTAATTATCTAGGGGGACACTCGTTGGGTTTGATTTGGAGTTCGTATGGATTAATGGGTATTTTTGGAATTAAATAAATTAAATAATTTAAATATAAATAATGGGCCAATCACAAAACCCTAATCATTAATTTCAGAAATTAAAAACTGTTGCTCTCTTCATGATCGACGACGGAAAACAACTCGATCCCTCTCTCCTCCATAACTTCCAAACCACTCAATAAAATTCAAGGATTCTTCAGAGAATTTTGTAGAAAATTTCAAGAACTACAAATCCATATAAATTTTGTAATTTATCATTGTGTATATCGTGCGAATCATCACCACGAAGTCCACCCGCGTCAGCTAGACCCAACCACCATCGAACGGCACGCCCAACCAAGCTCTGCAGCGTGGTGCAATCCGATCCTCCCCTCGTGCAACGGTTTGAGTGCACAGATCAAACCTAGTTTTGAATGAAAACTGAAAGGTAACAGGTTGTTTAATTTAAAAGGTTTTCAACATATAAAAGCGTTGCAAAGTGAGATTATCGAATAAAATCACATCTTTTTCGTATGTTGTCGAAATCCATTGAAACAAGAGACATTGGGACCATGACATTATACACTACATTCTAGAAGAGACTAGAAGGTGTTTGGAGCTATCTACAATTTTTGAAGGAGTGGAACCCAATGTGAGATTTCTAATTTAAAATTGGAACGGAAAAGCGTTGTATAAATTATATAAGCGATGTATAAATTATATAAGCGTTGTATATATCATATATAAACGTTGTATAAATTATATAAGTGATGTATAAATTATACATACGTTGTATAAATCATATATGCGTTGAATGAAATTGAAATGGAAATAAATACATACATACATGCATACATATATATATATATATACATATATATATATGAATGTATGTATACCTCCCTCGTCCAAAGGCTATGGACGATTTAAATTGAGTGTGAATGATTGGTTTTGGTTGCAATAAAATTGATTGTGGTTGTGGTAAATCCATTGTATTGTGAAAATGAATGGTAATGTGGAAATTATGTAAATGAATTTATTGTAATGCTGCAAGGCCTAGGATAGCAGAGAAGCCGTGTTGGACACGGTGTTGGTGTTAAATACCCTGTCATTGTAATGCCAAAATTTTCTGAAATAAACTATTAAAAATAGTTGATGTGTTGAATAAATTGTTTGAACAATAAAAATAACATTTTTATTGTATGTATGAAGTATATAAAATATTCATGTTCGACATAAATTGTTTGAACAATAAAAATAACATTTTTATTGTATTTATGAAGTATATAAAATATTCATGTGAAATAAAATTGTTTAAACAATAAAAATAACATTTTTATTGTATGTATAAACTAAATAAAATGGTCATGTGTTGAAATATATTTTTGTTCGCCAAAAATATCATTTTTATCATGTATATGAAGTGTTAAAAATAGTCATGTATTGAAATATATTTTTGTTCGCCAAAAATATCATTTTTATCATATATATGAAGTGTTAAAAATAACCATGTGTTGAAATATATTTTTGTTCACCAAAAGTATTATTTTTATCACATATATGAGGTGTATAAAATAACCATGGGTTGAAATAAATGATTGTTCATTGAAAATATTATTTTTAACATGTATATGAAGTGTTGAAAATAATCATGTATGGAAATAAATATTTGTTTGCTAAAAATATTATTTTTAGCTTAGATATGTATATATATATACACACACACACATGCTAAACAGGTAAATGGATTTGTTGTTGAGTAGAGAATTTATTTGCATGCCCGACGAATAGGTAAACCTTAATGAGTTGGCTGCGCAATTTTATTTATTATATAAACTCCTGTGAATGCCATTGGATGCGGTGTGTTGGTTGTACTGTGTGAGATTATAAACGTCGCCATATGATAGTAACAATTAATTTTGAACTATACTACATGGCATACTTTGTGAAGATAACATACTCCATTATATAACATATAAGCATTTGGAGCTTATGTGACAAGGTTGGAATTACCATACAAGCGAGAGGCTTGTATGACAATGACTGAATTACAGGTTGAACTGAAGACTGGTTTGGACTAAATAAAATATAACGGTAAATTGCCAAATTAAATAAAAACCGTGCATGGGTTTGGAGTTGACAATAATTCACATCTCTCCTGTTTTTAGATACGGCACATGGATTATATATTTTCAAACACTAGACAAGGCGACGAGATTTATCTCTGGCGTTATGATCTTTACACACTCCCTTGGGCATAGAATAGGTCACTAAAAATTGTTTATGTTGTTTCTAGATTTAATGGGTGCTTCATACGGCCCAATAAATTTCCAAACCCTTCTCCGAACAAAGGAGGCTATGGCGAAATTTTCCGAAATTTAAAGGCGTTAGCCAAATTTTTGAATTGACAATGGTTTAGAAATCGTCAAATGAATTAGAATATATATATATATATAGATTAAACTAAAACAAATCACGCAGCTGTAGTTCGCATTTTGGAATCGGGATTTTAAATGATTATAGCGGGAGATCCGACCGTCGGATTTTCCAGATACTGAAACCGTTGGGTTTATTTTGGAAATATCTTTCCAACGGTACTAAGTTTGTTAAGATCTGACGGTTAGATTTTGAGATATGTGTAACTGAAATCTGAATAAAAACAGCGCCAGGGCCGCGGAATGACCTGAAGCGTCATTTAATAAAAATGGGCTATTTTTATATAAATAAAAATAGGGATAAATCATTTTAAAATATTATAAACGATGTAGAGTGGAAATAAACCAATTACTTGGTTTATCAGATATTTTGATGGTTGGATGTACTTGACATGAAAATTATATTAATGAACTGAAATGTGAATGTCAAATAGTTTAACCATGGAAAGAATTGATTTGAATTCTATGTATACGCGAATTATTTGAAAATGCCGAGTTAATTCTCATTTCAAATAATTGATTGATGATTAAAAGTCGAAGATATGAAGACGGTGCAAGACCGATGATCTTAACATCGAATGGATTACTACTGATGCCCTAGATCGGCTAGCTCCCAGGAGGGTTACAATGGTAGTGGTCCAGACGTATTTGTTGATTGTCTGGATGTGTGAGGACCTCTCTCCTGTATTGGACATATGGGACGAGGAATAAGGTGCCTCCGGTTTCGTTCAGACCTAGAACGGACTTATAAATGGATGTGTGTCTAACATTGGATTTCATTCTGTGTTGAATGATTTCTATTAAATATATATCTGTTTAGTGGCGGAGAATTTATTATGTTGCTTAACACCCTTCTCTAAGACGTACGAGCTTAGAGGTTATATATCGATAGACATTAGTCGCATGGCGTGGAACGTCAGTGTGACACACAGAGATGCAGTGATCAAGGCTTTTGTTGAAAAGCAGATCCTTGTGGTTGATGATCAAAGCACAACTTTAAATAGAATAGCTTTGTGTATAGCGTTAATTCGCGAGCCTCACACCCCGGTATGAACCAGAAACGGGAGAGGACCTCAGGTGTAACAACCCGAAAATCTGGGCCAGTTTAAAATTTTTATTTTGGCAATTTTAGCGAATTTTGAATATTTAAAATAGATTATTTCAAATAATATCGACGAAAAATTTATTTTGAATATAATTCGAACGTACATATTATATACGTCGTCGTTAGAATATAAATATTTATTTTAAATTATAAAAGGAATTGAAAATGGCGCGGTAGTTCGATAATTCGATTTCAAACTTCATTTGAACATACCGGGTGCAAAACAAACCGGATTTTAGTGAAACCAAAAATCATAGGATTTATTTGATAATATCTTTCCAACAAATCCGAAAAATCAAAATTTCATAGCGGGAACCAAAAGATATGTCCAGTTGAAAATTCTGAATAGTCGCTATGGAATTCAGGCCCTTAAAAATGGACATTTTGCAAATGACCTCGGATCTCGACGAAACCAGTTTTGTTGGGTCCGCAGTGTCAAATTATTGCTAGATTCCAAATTTCATAATTTTCTGAATAAATATGTGAGCGTGGCAAAGGAAAACGCGTTTGACCAGTTTCAGTTGATTTTAATCGACTGGAAATTGGCCATTTTTCAAACGGTCTCAGAATTCAACGAAATTAGTTTTGTTAGGACCGTATCGTCAATACGAAGCTGGAAATAATTTGTCTAGAATTTTTCGAGTTAGTATGTGACCCCGGTAAAATGAAATGCGCGTTCAAATTCAATATATAGAGTTATATGTTGATTTTAACGGAAACTGATCGAAACGATCAAATCAGCTTACGATACATATCCCATTGAGTTCGGAATGGGGGTAATTAGCTATGAATGACAGGCGGTGGGTTCGATTTCAAGTTCGAAAATAAAAGTTGCTTTTTGAAATTAATTAATAAATAAATAAATATATTTTATATAATTCCCCCCTTTTTTATTTTCCCTCCTCTCTCTCCTACACTTTTTCAGATCCAAACCGAAGAAAAAAAAAGAAGAAGGGAGAACTCCGTTGCCTCGATCAAAGCTCCATCGTCGCCGCTCCACGTCGGAAGGCCAGCGCCGCCGCAGGAGCCCCAGCTCCGACCAAGCCTCGCCTCTCCCTTCCTTCCCTCGTTCAATCCCCCTAAAGCCCCAAAATCCCTTAAGTCGTTCTGGAATCGCCCCTCCCCTTTATCGCCGCCGCTACCCCACCTTTGGCCGACGCAGGCCATCGTGCGCCTTCCCCTCAGGCAAGACCCCCCTCCTCCTCCGTTTCCCCATCCTGTCTCTCCCTCTTTCTACCGTGAACCTACCCTAATCTCGAGCGATCTCAGACCAACACCCTCTCTCCGGTCAAACCGTAAACCACTTCCTTCCCGACACCGACTGAACACAGTAAGCCTCCTCTATTTTATTTTAATTAGTTTAATTCAGTTTTTACATAAATAAAAAAACCGTATTTTTGTTAAAGAAAAGATTCGATTTTTTTTATGATAGAAAAAATATAGTTTTTATATTTTTAAAGTATTAAAAATATGATTTTTATATTTTTAAAGTATTAAAAATATAATCTTTACTATATAGAAGTGGTAGAAATATGATTTTTGTTAAGGTAGAGAATTAAAAATATAATTTTTATATGATAGGAATATTAAAAATATCATCTTTATATGTGTAGAAAAATAAAAATGAGATTTTTATAAAGATGAAATCTTTAAATTTGAAAAGGCGAAGTCTATGTGTTTATAAAGGCGAAATCTTTATTTTAGAAAAGGCGAAATCTTTAGGTGGAAAATAGTGTGATAAAAATATAATTTTTATCTATATAACATAGTAGTAAAAATTCGATTTTTAAATATATGAAGTGATTATAAAAATATGATTTTTAAATTGAAGGTGAATAAATAAAAATGTGATTTTATTTTAAAGACATCAAAATATAAAAATGTGTGATTTCTATATATGTAGTGGCTACGGGCAACGAAGATGACGAAGATGCGATAACGACGAAGACTTCTCTAAATGAAGAGCCGTGATATTGGATAGCTATCGGTGAGAACTTCTCACCTTTCAATTTAAATTTTCTAGTTATATATATATAATAGGATGCAGACGGTGCTTAGTAGCACCCGACACAATCGTCCACAAACCATGGACTTGTTTGTTTGGTTGCATAGATTAGTTATATGATTTGATTTGAATTTGGTTGTTTGGTGATTTGATTGATGTGTGAATGGCGTGGGCCTTCACTAGATCGGGGATAAGGCTAGGCCTCGTCCCGTTTCTAGTATCGTGCCATTATGCCGCCGAAATTTTCTAAAATAAGTTAGAAAAATAAAAATATCATTTTATTTAAAGAATTAACTGAATAGAAATTCATATGTTGGAATAAAATGTTTTGTCGTTAAAAATATAATTTTTAACGTGAATGTGAATAAATAAATATTCATTTACAAACCAGACGGTTTGTTTATGTACACCTATTTGAAGGACATTGATTGAGTCGATAAATTTTACACATCACCCAACTGCACAACTAAAATCTGTGTTTGATTGTTTGAAACCCCACACGGGTGTTAGGATGAAATTTGAAGTTCACTCATCCTGATTGATTAAATATGTCGATCGATCGATTGACAGGCTGTTATAAGCGTTAGATATCTATATTGGATGCTTATACAGTGTAGTGCACTTTGGTTGATGGTTGATTATTTTTCAATGCTATTATATGTGTGTAATGTATGAAAATCCATATAATTAATATTATATGGTGACTGATTGGGCCTCATTCCAATTTGAAAAATAAAGAATATTTTAGTAATAAAATTTATATCTTTATAATATAAAATAAAAGTTCATGTGTTGACAGTACTCATCCATTGAGATTGGTCATGTGTTGAACGAAATATTTTAGTAATAAAATTTACATCTTTATAATATAAAATAAAAGTTCATGTGTTGACAGTACTCATCCATTGAGATTGGTCATGTGTTGAACAAAATATTTTAGTAATAAAATTTACATCTTTATCAATATAAAATAAAGGTTCATGTGTTGACAGTACTCATCCATTGAGATTGGTCATGTGTTGAACGAAATATTTTGATAATAACAACTATTTTGAAAAGAAATATTTGAAATAGAATATTTGAAAATAGAAATTTATGAAGCCGTGTTGATTAGATTGACGCCATTTTGACGTGAACGATATTTATATCGATTTTATTCATTTCGAAATGAATTGAATATATAACGATTTCGAAATGAATTGAATATATAACGATTTCGAAATGAATTGAATATATAACGATTTCGAAATGAATTGAATATATAACGATTTCGAAATGAATTGAATATATAACGATTTCGAAACGAATTGAATATATAACGATTTCGAAATGAATTGAATATATAACGATTTCGAAATGAATTGAATATATAACGATTTCGAAATGAATTGAATATATAATGATTTCGAAATGAATTGAATATATAACGATTTCGAAATGAATTGAATATATAACGAATTTGATTCAAATAGAAAACCCATTTGAATTGAATCGAATAGAAAACCAATTTGAATTGAATCTAATAGAAAACGACTTTGGAATTGAATTAAATTGAAAACAAATTCAAATTGAATTGAAAGCGAATTGAAATGAATTCAAATTGAATTGAAATTTGAATTGAATAGAAATGAATTTTAAAACGAATTTATAAAGAAGAATTCAATTTTGCTTTGGATTGAAATGGAAGTTGAAATTGTTTTTGAAACGAATTTAAAAACTATTTATATAATTCGTTTTAAATAGAAATCGACGAAGTATGTATATTATATATATAATATAATGGCCTGAATAGAACGCGCCACGCCGCGGTAGTTCGTGAATTTCGACCATTCATTTCAAACGAACATTACGGGAGATCCGACCGTCGGATTCTCCTAAAACCGGAACCGTTGGGTTCGTATCGAAAAGAGATTTCTAACAAATATTAGAAATTAGAAATCTAACGGTTGGATTTGGAATTATGTCCAAATCAAATTTGAAAAAGGTCGCTATAAGTGCAGTTCGATGGCCATTGATGGAAATCGACTGTACGGGCCTTGATAAAATTATTAAAAATAGTAATAATTTGTGTAAAATCATAAGAAATGATTTAGAAAGTATTGGGATGAAAAACTCCATATTTGAAAAGATAAAAATAGATTTTTATCGAAATGAACTAGTTTTGAACTAGAATTATAATTCTATTTATTTTTAAATAAATAAATTGAATTTGAAATGGTTTTGAAAATAACCAAAATTTCCAATGATTGCATTGGAATGGATTTGAATCGAAATTATCTTCGGAATATTTCGATGTTGGATTTCGTGATTATACAAATGTTGTTATGGAAATTTGAAAGATATATATATCGTTATTTCCAAAGCGATATTTGTTAGTCGTAGAATTTGATATTGAATATAAGCCGGTATATTTTCTATTCAGAGCCTTGTATTGAATATCAAATGCGACTTGGGTTTGTCGTGAATGGTGTCTTCACTAACACTGTTCTTGAACCCAGTTGATAAAAGATTAAATCTTTTTATTTAGATTTAATGAAGTGTACCAATTAATTAATATTTAATTGAAATTGAATTGATATTGATTTTGGGTTTATCGTGAACAGTGTTTTAAATAACACTCGTTCTTTAACCCGATAATCAATGGAATGTGACTTTGAGTTTATCGCGGACCGTGTTTTAAATGACACGGATTCTTTAACCCAGTTAACGATTAAAACTAAGTGGAGTTTTAATGAATCTTTAATTAGATTGAAATAATCGAGAATGGGGTATCACCAGTTTTGCTCCAGGCGATAGTTAAATCTTTAATTAGATTTGAACGTGAAATGGTAATTGAATTTACCGATAACACCGTGGTGTTAGATATGAAGTATAACCAGTTTTACTTCATGGGATGAATAGGTTGGGATTGGGAAATTAAAACAAATGATTACTTCGGTAAGATTCGCTAATCCCGACTAGTTTGAATTGATATTCAAAAATAGATTAAAGAATAAATTCAGGAATTTATCTTGGATAAAATTATTGGGAACTTCTCCCTATGAATGTGAAATCAGAAACTAACTGTCGGTTAGCTAAGCCGAATGATTTTCTGGATATTGATCTGATGTTGGTTTCGGCCTTCGGGTTTAATATTTGGGGAATTATCCTCTTGATTAATTTACGGTTAGTGACTGATGAATTGGAATGAGGCGTATGTTGAGTTTGTGTAACACTTATTTAAAATATACGCGAGTTATTCGGAAAGACCGGGTTTATCCCATTCTGAATAACTGATACGACGATAAGTCAAAGATGAAGACGGTGGTCGAAGACCAGAAGTCTTCACGTCGTTTGGGGGATTACTGATGATCTTGATTGGGCTGTACACCCAAGAAGATGGAAACAGTTGGTGATCGTCCAGACGTACTTGGAGATTGATGGATATGCGGGGTACTAGGTGCCTCCGGTTTCGTTCAGCCCCAGAACGGACTTGTAAATGGACTGTGTGCCTGACATTGGATTTTAGTCCGTGTGATTGATCTCTATTAAATATATATCTGTTTGGCGGCGGAGAATTTATTCTCTTGCTTAATGCCCTTCTCTGAGACGTACGAGCTCAGGGGTTATATATTGATGGATATCAAACGCATGGAGTGAATTGCCTGTGTGGCATGCCTAAGTGGCAATTGATCGAGGCTTCTGTTGAAAAGCAAAGTCTTGTGGTGATGATCAAAGCACGGCCTTTGTGGCGTAGCTTTGTGTAACGTTTACTTCGCGTGTTTCACACCCGGTATGAACCAAAAACGGGAGACGGACCTCAGGGAGGGCATGCGTTTCCTTCTAGCTAAAAAGTGGCGTCAGTGGTTTTACACGCCCTGACGAGTTTGACTTATGTGGTTGTTGCTGTTGCGAGGCGCCTCGGATTGATCGGTCGTTCTCGAACCGATGGAGTCATTTAGTTGGCTCATTTACGCCCCAAAGGGCGGGGAAACGTAGTGTTCAGGCATTTTAATCCACATCGGTGGACCGGCCCTGTCGCTCCAAGGGTCACTCGAGCTCTGATCCTGAGACACGGGCTAGAGCGTCTCGAATCGGTAGAGGACTATCTTTTGCCTCGGTTCATAGACGGAAATCCAATTTCCAAATACGTGACATTTGCGGTTTTAATTGTAGAACTAGTACGGCGACATGATATATGGTACCCATGCCGCCTATGATTGATACTTATGATTTGAAGTTGTTTTATACACTATGCACTTATAATAGTATCAAATGATTTGTTTTAAAACGTATCAAGCATTCTTTGGCTGTTATAAGGGAAAACCCTATCCCCCGGCTTGCATTGCATTGTGTGATAGGACCTGGGTCTTATAACAGCTTCATTTTTCTCTATTTAGCATTGCGTTGTTCGTCTTATGCACTGGTATTCTTGGGAGGAAACCCGTTCCGTGTTATACGGCGTGGTCCCTTGATTTACCTAGCTTTAAAAATAAAGATTAACTGTTTAGTTCTCACACCAGTCACATGACTGACCTGGAGTTTATTGTTTTAACCTAAACTCTGGGTGCCCCTATTTTCCACACGGGCAGCTAGTAGTTTTGGTTTTGCAGATTTATATTCACAGGATCCTGGTTTACAGCTGGAACGATATCCGGAAAGTTTTGTATCCGTATATCTCTTCTAGTTGTGTATTGTATTATTTTCCGCTGCTATGTATTTAAATGTAATTTAAATCTCTGATATTTCTGTGTAATATTCATTTAAACTCTGTATATTCTTGTAATCTGATGCATTGTTGTAATATACAATGAAATGTTCTTCTATATGCGTTCTACTTTGTCGTGTTCTCAAACGATAGGGCATTTCGAACGGTCTGGGTCGGTTTAGCGACTGGTTCGGACCGAGCGAAATTCCTTCTCGTCACATTTGGTATCAGAGCTTTGGTTTATAAAGTTCAGAGAACAAGGCACATTAGAACAATACGAAAGAATTCATCAGATATTGGATTAGTAAAATCCAATTAGAATGACTCGTTAGAGATGGGATCAGAAGTATTCTAGAACGAGTGTGAAGAGTATTTTTGAAAGTAAAAACAAATTTTGTTTGGAAAATTTAAATCAATTATTCGTATTTGATTATCTATTTATATTGATTAGGACAGTCCAGTATACAAAGATTTTGCATATACGCCTTGCAAACGTGTATTTGAAGTTTTAATATACTGGATAGATATAGAATTACCCTCTAGTCGCCCGGAGATGATTTTGATGATGGAGCTCCATCATTAGAATTTATATTCGAGTGACGAACGTGTAATATCTATATATCTCCTATTGACTGGTGTGAGAACCAAAACTAATATAGCTAGAATACATTGTTGTGATTTGGCATCAAAACATGATTTTTGACTATATATCAAAATTATGAATTTGAAATGATAATTCACTAATCGATTGATGTTTGTGTTGTTTGATTATTGTTTGTTAGTTGAAATTTTAACCATTAAGCCAAATTGGATCAAATATTGAATTATATTGAAATTTGGTCGCATTTGCTTGCATATACATATACTTATATTGAACAGGTCATAGCAAGGAGGCTAGAGCAGAGAATAAAATTTGTTTGCCCGACAAATAGGTACATGTTTACTACATAATTTACTGTTTTGTTTGGGTGATGATGATTTTATGAGCCTATTGGCTAGCCGCTTGGCTTTTTCTTTTTCTTTTTGAGATCTGAAGGACCGGGGAAGCTATTTGAAATTTCCCGATGCTCCCATTGCAGGAGAGGTTATGGCGAAATTTTTCGAAAATTTAGGGTGTTAGCCAAATTTTTGAAATTTTTGAAAATTCTCAAAAACTGAAAAGTTGGAGAATGGAAGCCAGATCGAACGTAGAGTTGATTGATCAAACCACTTCCGACTTTGTTCCTTTTCGGGGACGAAAAGTTTTAAGTGGGGGAGATTGTAACAACCCGAAAATCTAGGCCAGTTTAAAATTTTTATTTTGGCAATTTTAGCGAATTTTGAATATTTAAAATAGATTATTTTAAATAATATCGACGAAAAATTTATTTTGAATATAATTCGAACGTACATATTATATACGTCGTCGTTAGAATATAAATATTTATTTTAAATTATAAAAGTAATTGAAAATGGCGCAGTAGTTCGATAATTCGATTTCAAACTTCATTTGAACATACCGGGTGCAAAACAAACCGGATTTTAGTGAAACCAAAAATCATAGGATCTATTTGATAATATCTTTCCAACGAATCCGAAAAATCAAAATTTCATAGCGGGAACCAAAAGATATGTCCAGTTGAAAATTCTGAATAGTCGCTATGGAATTCAGGCCCTTAAAAATGGACATTTTGCAAATGACCTCGGATCTCGACGAAACCAGTTTTGTTGGGTCCGCAGTGTCAAATTATTGCTAGATTCCAAATTTCATAATTTTCTGAATCAATATGTGAGCGTGGCAAAGGAAAACGCTTTTGACCAGTTTCAGTTGATTTTAATCGACTGGAAATTGGCCATTTTTCAAACGGTCTCAGAATTCAACGAAATTAGTTTTGTTAGGACCGTATCGTCAATACGAAGCTGGAAATAATTTGTCTAGAATTTTTCGAGTTAGTATGTGACCCCAGTAAAATGAAATGCGCGTTCAAATTCAATATATAGAGTTATATGTTGATTTTAACGGAAACTGATCGAAACGATCAAATCAGCTTACGATACATATCCCATTGAGTTCGGAATGGGGGTAATTAGCTATGAATGACAGGCGGTGGGTTCGATTTCAAGTTCGAAAATAAAAGTTGCTTTTTGAAATTAATTAATAAATAAATAAATAAATTTTATATAATTCCCCCCTTTTTTATTTTCCCTCCTCTCTCTCCTACACTTTTTCAGATCCAAACCGAAGAAAAAAAAAGAAGGGAGAACTCCGTTGCCTCGATCAAAGCTCCATCGTCGCAGCTCCACGTCGGAAGGCCAGCGCCGCCGCAGGAGCCCCAGCTCCGACCAAGCCTCGCCTCTCCCTTCCTTCCCTCGTTCAATCCCCCTAAAGCCCCAAAATCCCTTAAGTCGTTCTGGAATCGCCCCTCCCCTTTATCGCCGCCGCTACCCCACCTTTGGCCGACGCAGGCCATCGCGCGCCTTCCCCTCAGGCAAGACCCCCCTCCTCCTCCGTTTCCCCGTCCTGTCTCTCCCTCTTTCTACCGTGAACCTACCCTAATCTCGAGCGATCTCAGACCAACACCCTCTCTCCGGTCAAACCGTAAACCACTTCCTTCCCGACACCGATTGAACACAATAAGCCTCCTCTATTTTATTTTAATTAGTTTAATTCAGTTTTTACATAAATAAAAAAACCGTATTTTTGTTAAAGAAAAGATTCGATTTTTTTTATGATAGAAAAAATATAGTTTTTATATTTTTAAAGTATTAAAAATATGATTTTTATATTTTTAAAGTATTAAAAATATAATCTTTACTATATAGAAGTGGTAGAAATATGATTTTTGTTTAGGTAGAGAATTAAAAATATAATTTTTACATGATAGGAATATTAAAAATATCATCTTTATATGTGTAGAAAAATAAAAATGAGATTTTTATAAAGATGAAATCTTTAAATTTGAAAAGGCGAAGTCTATGTGTTTATAAAGGCGAAATCTTTATTTTAGAAAAGGAGAAATCTTTAGGTGGAAAATAGCGTGATAAAAATATAATTTTTATCTATATAACATAGTAGTAAAAATTCGATTTTTAAATATATGAAGTGATTATAAAAATATGATTTTTAAATTGAAGGTGAATAAATAAAAATGTGATTTTATTTTAAAGACATCAAAATATAAAAATGTGTGATTTCTATATATGTAGTGGCTACGGGCAACGAAGATGACGAAGATGCGATAACGACGAAGACTTCTCTAAATGAAGAGCCGTGATATTGGATAGCTATCGGTGAGAACTTCTCACCTTTCAATTTAAATTTTCTAGTTATATATATATAATAGGATGCAGACGGTGCTTAGTAGCACCCGACACAATCGTCCACAGACCATGGACTTGTTTGTTTGGTTGCATAGATTAGTTATATGATTTGATTTGAATTTGGTTGTTTGGTGATTTGATTGATGTGTGAATGGCGTGGGCCTTCACTAGACCGGGGATAAGGCTAGGCCTCGTCCCGTTTCTAGTATCGTGCCGTTATGCCGCCGAAATTTTCTAAAATAAGTTAGAAAAATATCATTTTATTTAAAGAATGAACTGAATAGAAATTCATATGTTGGAATAAAATGTTTTGTCGTTAAAAATATAATTTTTAACGTGAATGTGAATAAATAAATATTCATTTACAAACCAGACGGTTTGTTTATGTACACCTATTTGAAGGACATTGATTGGGTCGATAAATTTTACACATCGCCCAACTGCACAACTAAAATCTGTGTTTGATTGTTTGAAACCCCACACGGGTGTTAGGATGAAATTTGAAGTTCACTCATCCTGATTGATTAAATATGTCGATCGATCGATTGACAGGCTGTTATAAGCGTTAGATATCTATATTGGATGCTTATATAGTGTAGTGCACTTTGGTTGATGGTTGATTATTTTTCAATGCTATTATATCTGTGTAATGTATGAAAATCCATATAATTAACATTATATGGTGATTGATTGGGCCTCATTCCAATTTGAAAAATAAAGAATATTTTAGTAATAAAATTTACATCTTTATAATATAAAATAAAAGTTCATGTGTTGACAGTACTCATCCATTGAGATTGGTCATGTGTTGAACGAAATATTTTAGTAATAAAATTTACATCTTTATAATATAAAATAAAAGTTCATGTGTTGACAGTACTCATCCATTGAGATTGGTCATGTGTTGAACGAAATATTTTAGTAATAAAATTTACATCTTTATCAATATAAAATAAAGGTTCATGTGTTGACAATACTCATCCATTGAGATTGGTCATGTGTTGAACGAAATATTTTGATAATAACAACTATTTTGAAAAGAAATATTTGAAATAGAATATTTGAAAATAGAAATTTATGAAGCCGTGTTGATTAGATTGACGCCATTTTGACGTGAACGATATTTATATCGATTTTATTCATTTCGAAATGAATTGAATATATAACGATTTCGAAATGAATTGAATATATAACGATTTCGAAATGAATTGAATATATAACGATTTCGAAATGAATTGAATATATAACGATTTCGAAATGAATTGAATATATAACGATTTCGAAACGAATTGAATATATAACGATTTCGAAATGAATTAAATATATAACGATTTCGAAATGAATTGAATATATAACGATTTCGAAATGAATTGAATATATAACGATTTCGAAATGAATTGAATATATAACGATTTCAAAATGAATTGAATATATAACGATTTCGAAATGAATTGAATATATAACGAATTTGATTCGAATAGAAAACCAATTTGAATTGAATCGAATAGAAAACCAATTTGAATTGAATCGAATAGAAAACAACTTTGGAATTGAATTAAATTGAAAACAAATTCAAATTGAATTGAAAGCGAATTGAAATGAATTCAAATTGAATTGAAATTTGAATTGAATAGAAATGAATTTTAAAACGAATTTATATAGAAGAATTCAATTTTGCTTTGGATTGAAATGGAAGTTGAAATTGTTTTTGAAACGAATTTAAAAACTATTTATATAATTCGTTTTAAATAGAAATCGACGAATTATGTATATTATATATATAATATAATGGCCTGAATAGAACGCGCCACGCCGCGGCAGTTCGTGAATTTCGACCATTTATTTCAAACGAACATTACGGGAGATCCGACCGTCGGATTCTCCTAAAACCGGAACCGTTGGGTTCGTATCGAAAAGACCTTTCTAACAAATATTAGAAATTAGAAATCTAACGGTTGGGTTTGGAATTATGTCCAAATCAAATTTGAAAAAGGTCGCTATAAGTGCAGTTCGATGGCCATTGATGGAAATCGACTGTACGGGCCGTGATAAAATTATTAAAAATAGTAATAATTTGTGTAGAATCATAAGAAATGATTTAGAAAGTATTAGGATGAAAAACTCCATATTTGAAAAGATAAAAATAGATTTTTATCGAAATGAACTAGTTTTGAACTAGAATTATAATTCTATTTATTTTTAAATAAATAAATTGAATTTGAAATGGTTTTGAAAATAACCAAAATTTCCAATGATTGCATTGGAATGGATTTGAATCGAAATTATCTTCGGAATATTTCGATGTTGGATTTCGTGATTATACAAATGTTGTTATGGAAATTTGAAAGATATATATATATATCGTTATTTCCAATGCGATATTTTTTAGTCGTAGAATTTGATATTGAATATAAGCCGGTATATTTTCTATTCAGAGCCTTGTATTGAATATCAAATGCGACTTGGGTTTGTCGTGAATGGTGTCTTCACTAACACTGTTCTTGAACCCAGTTGAGAAAAGATTAAATCTTTTTATTTAGATTTAATGAAGTGTACCAATTAATTAATATTTAATTGAAATTGAATTGATATTGATTTTGGGTTTATCGTGAACGGTGTTTTAAATAACACTCGTTCTTTAACCCGATAATCAATGGAATGTGACTTTGGGTTTATCGTGGACCGTGTTTTAAATGACATGGATTCTTTAACCCAGTTAACGATTAAAACTAAGTGGAGTTTTAATGAATCTTTAATTAGATTGAAATAATCGAGAATGGGGTATCACCAGTTTTGCTCCAGGCGATAGTTAAATCTTTAATTAGATTTGAACGTGAAATGGTAATTGAATTTACCGATAACACCGTGGTGTTAGATATGAAGTATAACCAGTTTTACTTCATGGGATGAATAGGTTGGGATTGGGAAATTAAAACAAATGATTACTTCGGTAAGGTTCGCTAATCCCGACTAGTTTGAATTGATATTCAAAAATAGATTAAAGAATAAATTCAGGAATTTATCTTGGATAAAATTAATGGTAACTTTTCCCTATGAATGTGAAATCAGAAACTAACTGTCGGTTAGCTAAGCCGAATGATTTTCTGGATATTGATCTGATGTTGGTTTCGGCCTTCGGGGTTAATATTTGGGGAATTATCCTCTTGATTAATTTACGGTTAGTGACTGATGAATTGGAATGAGGCGTATGTTGAGTTTGTGTAACACTTATTTAAAATATACGCGAGTTATTCGGAAAGACCGGGTTTATCCCATTCTGAATAACTGATACGACGATAAGTCGAAGATGAAGACGGTGGTCGAAGACCAGAAGTCTTCACGTCGTTTGGGGGATTACTGATGATCTTGATTGGGCTGTACACCCAAGAAGATGGAAACAGTTGGTGATCGTCCAGACGTACTTGGAGATCGATGGATATGCGGGGTACTAGGTGCCTCCGGTTTCGTTCAGCCCCAGAACGGACTTGTAAATGGACTGTGTGCCTGACATTGGATTTTAGTCCGTGTGATTGATCTCTATTAAATATATATCTGTTTGGCGGCGGAGAATTTATTCTCTTGCTTAACGCCCTTCTCTGAGACGTACGAGCTCAGGGGTTATATATTGATGGATATCAAACGCATGGAGTGAATTGCCTGTGTGGCATGCCTAAGTGGCAATTGATCGAGGCTTCTGTTGAAAAGCAAAGTCTTGTGGTGATGATCAAAGCACGGCCTTTGTGGCGTAGCTTTGTGTAACGTTTACTTCGCGTGTTTCACACCCGGTATGAACCAAAAACGGGAGACGGACCTCAGGGAGAGCATGCGTTTCCTTCTAGCTAAAAAGTGGCGTCAGTGGTTTTACACGCCCTGACGAGTTTGACTTATGTGGTTGTTGCTGTTGCGAGGCGCCTCGGATTGATCGGTCGTTCTCGAACCGATGGAGTCATTTAGTTGGCTCATTTACGCCCCAAAGGGCGGGGAAACGTAGTGTTCAGGCATTTTAATCCACATCGGTGGACCGGCCCTGTCGCTCCAAGGGTCACTCGAGCTCTGATCCTGAGACACGGGCTAGAGCGTCTCGAATCGGTAGAGGACTATCTTTTGCCTCGGTTCATAGACGGAAATCCAATTTCCAAATACGTGACATTTGCGGTTTTAATTGTAGAACTAGTACGGCGACATGATATATGGTACCCATGCCGCCTATGATTGATACTTATGATTTGAAGTTGTTTTATACACTATGCACTTATAATAGTATCAAATGATTTGTTTTAAAACGTATCAAGCATTCTTTAGCTGTTATAAGGGAAAACCCTATCCCTCGGCTTGCGTTGCATTGTGTGATAGGACCTGGGTCTTATAACAACTTCATTTTTCTCTATTTAGCATTGCGATGTTCGTCTTATGCACTGGTATTCTTGGGAGGAAACCCGTTCCGTGTTATACGGCGTGGTCCCTTGATTTACCTAGCTTTAAAAATAAAGATTAACTGTTTTAGTTCTCACACCAGTCACATGACTGACCTGGAGTTTATTGTTTTAACCTAAACTCTGGGTGCCCCTATTTTCCACACGGGCAGCTAGTAGTTTTGGTTTTGCAGATTTATATTCACAGGATCCTGGTTTACAGCTGGAACGATATCCGGAAAGCTTTGTATCCGTATATCTCTTCTAGTTGTGTATTGTATTATTTTCCGCTGCTATGTATTTAAATGTAATTTAAATCTCTGATATTTCTGTGTAATATTCATTTAAACTCTGTATATTCTTGTAATCTGATGCATTGTTGTAATATACAATGAAATGTTCTTCTATATGCGTTCTACTTTTGTCGTGTTCTCAAACGATAGGGCGTTTCGAACGGTCTGGGTCGGTTTAGCGACTGGTTCGGACCGAGCGAAATTCCTTCTCGTCACATCAGGGAGGACACGCGTTTCTTTCTAGCTAGGAGTGTTGTCATCGTATGGAGCCTAAACATTTTTACTTATGTAGATGATGGAAAGCAAGGCGCCTCAGATATATTGGTCACTACGGGGCCAATGGATGGTATGGCCGACATACTGACTAGATTTACTCCCCATAGGGTGTAACACCCCATGTCCGTTAATGTATGGCCGACATATATTGGTCACTACGGGGCCAAAGTGTGGACCGACCCTGACGCTCCAAGGGTGTAACACCCCATGTCCGTTAATGTCACTCACAAAGGGAATGCATTAACTTCCATGAAGCATTATAAGTAAACAGAACAGAATATTACAAGACAGATACATAAAGTAGTACTTGAAAATTTTATAACTTTATTAGAGCAGAAACAGAAGTAAGTTTGGTTACATCCTTCAAAACCACAATATAGGAATTCAAGTACATAAATATCAATCTTGTACAAAAGCCTTCAGAGTACGAAATTTTAAAGCCATAACCCCCAATAGAAAATGCCATAAATATGTAGAATCAAAGCCAAGCAATACTTCAAGCACTTCTAGCACTTCAAGCAGAGAGAAATCTAAATCAAGCTCCTACGTTCCCAACCTGAGTACCTGGGGGGAAATGGAAGAAAAGAGGTGAAACAAACTAGGTCAGACATACGTCTGGTGAGTCCAGTGACTTTCAGCATATAAACAGATAACAATATCATGACATGTAAATAAAACTGGATGAGAGATAGCCGTAACAGGAGTAACAGGTTAACAGAAGAAGCAGAATGATATAGACCAAGTTATGCTTCTTACTATATCTTACTTCTCTACACTAATACTAGTATAACAGAATTAGTTGTTGTCCTAATGTCTAAACTGAAAACATGATGATCTCTTCAGAAACACAATGCTAGAAATGGGACTTTACCAACCTAACAGAGACAGACGTTCAGAAACAGAATGCTAGTAATGGGCCTTTACCACCCAAATAGAGACAGACAGTACAGAAACAGAATCAGGAATGGAATCAGAGGCAGAAACAGAATAATCCCTATAGAAACAGAATATTAGAATTAGGTGTACACTTGTAGTGGGACTTTACCACCCCAACAGACGGTACCACACAGAAATAGACAGGTGTTACCACCCCAACAGAAACAGACGGTACCACACAGAAATAGACAGGTGTTACCACCCCAACAGAAACAGACGGTACCCCAACAGAAACAGACAGAACTAAGTGTACCCTAAATTCTACCCCAAGCGATCAGCTCCCTAATACATAAATACCCTGTGTCGGCCCCACAGAAGGGTGTATCACTCCCTAAAGTGGCAACCTATAGACACAGACCTATTTACCGATGTCACGGTGTCTTATATCCTCAGAGCAGACCGGATCCGTGCACGCACATGACCCGGTTGGAATGCGCCATCAACACCCCTCGCCATTATCAGAGTGAACCTCTTACAATTAGTTCAGTAAGCGTGCCCTGACCCCTCTTAATGTTGGGTCATAGTTTTGATACCATAAAGGGTTACCGACTAATATGGATCCCAAACAACAGATGACACAAGTAATTACCCCTCCTAACCTTGTGTCCCCAGACTAACAGATTTCAGATTAACTTGCTTACAAATTTCAGATGTACAAAGTTCAGATTAACTAGTCCTCAGATCAGACATACAAGTTAGCAAGTTTTCAAACTAACGGTTCAGATATACAGATTAACAAGTTTCAGACCAAGGGATCATATATACAGATTAACAAGTTTTCAGACTAACGGATCAGATATACAGATTAACAGACTTATAGATTGTTTCACCTAACCTTGTATTCAGCCTACAGATTTTTAAACGGGTTTATCTGATTCATCAGTCCAGTTGATTTAACCCTATCCACCCAACACATTTTAGGCATCACCTTTATCTTAGATTTGCATTAATTAAATATTAATGCACAGACCTCTCACATTAGGTCGGTAGCTTGTGGCCGTTGGATGTGCCGGGCGGTTCCGGGCAGACTTCTAGCACAAGCCAGACCTAACCTCGTGTCTAAGCACCTTTATGCCTATGACCTCTCACATTAGACTAACAGTTTATGGTTGCTGGTTAAGCCGGTTGGGTCCGGGCAGGCTTCTACCGCAAACAGAGTCTAACCTCGTGTCTCAGCATTCCTATTTTTAACTAAAATATTCATTCAAAGATTGTGCCAATATCAGACTAATTATGCCAATTCAACAAATTAACTTCTTTACAAGTTACAACAGATTATTCAAAGTTCTATTAACATGTTTTGCTCAATTTTAGATCGAGCCTACGGATTTCGTACCCAAATTACCGTATTCAGCTTTCAACAGATTTAGCAGATTAGGCAACTTAACAGATTTAATCATCCCCTAAATATTCCATTGACATACCTCGCCTAATTATACAATTAAGCCTAAATTTACATGCCCAAATTATGGTGATAACTCACAACAAACATATGCCCCCAAAATTTGTTAAACTTACACAGTACAGAATATTCTCCAAAACACCCAAATTCGCAACAATAACCATTATGCCCAAAACTTGATTTATATGCCAATTTCATACTTTGTCGTTCATGCCAATTCTAGGTTCAATATGTCAAGTTACATATTCCATATGTCAAATTACCCCAAATTGCATCCTAACAATCATGCCATACTACATGTTCCAAATTATAGCCTTTGATTTCAGCGTATGCCAAATATCCAAAAATCTCCATTTAGGCGTACTCACATTTAGTAGTTATCCTATTATAATATATATCTTTACGCCTAAGTCATGTACAAAATAATTCTCCTTCTTCCAAATCACAAACTATCATATATATATATATATATATATATGTATGTATGTATGTATATGTATATAGTATGCCCAGATCTAGATCAAAATTACAACTTATGTTGTGTTCTTAAATCAGTCACAAATCTATCATGTCTAATTATTCATCATTCACTATTTTCCCCAAATTTAGCATTCGTGCGTCAATCTCTTATGAGATTTGGCTCAGGCTCGTGGTAGCCTGTCTATAGAACAGAAGGAAGGAAGAAATACAGAATAGTTACAATGATATTAATAGGATAGATCTACACAGAAAAACGGATCTGATACATAATCTCCAATTCAGATTTATAACCATGTCAAGATCATAATTGAATTTCATATCTGAAAATAACTGTACTCACAAATCGTGATTTAAGAAAGAGAAGAATGATTCTGGGATCTAATTTCTGGAGTTGATTATCTTTCCGTTGATGTAGGCGTTGATTTGTTATCTTTATCTTCTCGCTTGTACTGATTAATTAGGGTGGAGGCTAGGTCACTTTAGGTTTTACGAGCATGGAGGCGCCATTCCTCTTTATTAATGAATTAGGGTTGGGTCTTATTATGTATTTATAGGTGTAGAGAGTGTTTTAGAGCCCTTAGATGAACTAGGAGACCATCAGAACCACCCAGCTCAAATACACATCATCCGGCCACTCAGAAGAAGACACATCATCACAGAACACTCCAAAATTTTGTGCTAGATCGGTATGGGTGCACTTGGCAGGTGTACCAGTGCATTTTTGTACTGCCGCACTTCACAAGTGCGCTAGTGCATTCTGGTCTGTTTCCGGTTTTTCTGCCAAACTTCGTTTGTCCATATCTTCTTCATACGATATCCGTTTTATGCAAACTTGGACTCTATCTCAAGCAGAATTCCGAGACGAACGCAATGGCGTAACCCGTTTCATCTAATTCTTCTTTTAATAATTAATTAATCTCTGTTTTGTTACTTTTATGTTCACAGAAAATACGGGGTGTTACAAAGGGCTTGACTGAGTACGAGTCCTTAGATATGGTAGGCTAGATTGTCTCGAATTCGGTAAGGATGATCCCTTGCCTTGGTTCATGATGGAAATCCAACTTCCAATATGACATTGTGTGGTTTTGATTGTAAACCTATATTGGCGGCATAGTGGCATGGGACGCTCATGTCGTCTATGATTGATACATTTATAGTGAAGTTGTTTTTGAAACATATAGACACTAATAATAATATCAAATGATTTTGTTTTATACGTATCAAACATATTTTGGCCATTATAAGGTAAAACTCTATCCTCCGGTTTGCGTTGCATTGTGTGATGGGACTTGAGTCTTATAATGGCTTCATTTTTCTAAAAAGCATTGCGTTGTTTAAATGATTTATATTATTTCTTGCACTGGCAATCCAATGGAGTAAACCCATTCCGCGTTAGCGATGTGGTCTTGTGATTGACCTTATTGTTAAATAAGTTAGGTAAGATTCCTCATACCACTCCCATGACTGACTCGTAGTTTGTTTCACTTGCAAACTCAGGTGCCCCTATTTTCTACATGGCCAGCCTTGTATTCAGGTTTTAGCTGGTTCATTCTGGATAGCTATGGAGCTGAAGATGGATTCTATCAATTCTATTGTGCTGTTTAGACTTTATTATGTATATTATGTTTGATTTCGCTGCAGACATTCTATATTAAGCAGAAATTGTATTTTGTACTAAGTATGATCCAGTTATGCTGTGTAACTCTGATGTTGATATTATTTACAGTGTAATCTGATGTACATTATCTGGTGTAATGCTATATTTCTATTCTACTGTTATTGTTTATGTATTATATTCCACTGATTATCCTTGCTTCCGTGGCACGGGGGATTGGGGTCATCACAGTTGGTATCAGAGCTTTGGTTAATCTTAGCTCTGGAATATAACATATTAACGAACTCGTCAGAAATAGAATCAATAGTATCCTAGGGTGAGTAACCCATTATAGATAGGATCAGTAATGTCCTAGAATGAGTATAGTAAAATATAATGCACCCCAAAAGATGCATTTACATTTAAATATATGCCTCTATGATTTGTAATATCTTTTCTGTGGTCCTGACTCTTTATCTGCTATTTGCAGACATCGTAAAAAATGAGTGGCAAAAGCAAAAGAAGTAATTCTATGGTTCAACAATCTAGTGAGCCAATCGTGCTCCCAAAGTCAGAACCAGATCTAGAAGCTCTAGTAAAGAAGTATCGAAATCTGGGTGGATTACCATTCTTGGGCAAAGAATCTATTATTGGAACACAAGCATGGATGCATTCCTCTGAGAGAATTTTTCAAGGCTTAGCGCTGAGAGATGATCAGAAAAGATTACTGGCATCTTGGGCACTCAAAGACGAAGTTTTAATCTAGTGGGAAACCGTTACTAGGGAAAATCCAGAAGGTATTATTACCTGGGACTGATTTAAAGAGATTTTCAAAGAAAGATTTATTCCTCTAGAAGCAACTGAGCAGCTATATGATGAGTTCTACCATCTAAAACAAGGAGATATGACCATTGGGGAGTATCAGAATAAATTCAATGAACTTTCCCTCTTTAGCCCAGAATTAATTCGAGACCCTTTGAGGAAGAATCTGAGATTTATTAACAGACTTCAAAGAAGGTACGAAAGTAGAGTAACTGTGAATGTGAATCTTCCTTTTTCTAATATGATACAAATGGCTTGTCGCTATGAGAATCTTGATAAGCAAGGTGTTTTGGAAGATGAAGAAGAAGGCAGTTCTAGCAACAAAAGGAAGTTTGAAACTGATAGTCCAGAGGCAAGTACGAAGCCTGAGGTCGGTAAGAAGCCTAAGGCCAATCAGAAAAAGGCAAAGACAGTCGTATGTCTCGAATGCAGTAAGCAATGGCATTCGATAAGGAATTGTGAATCTTTGAAGAAGCAGAAGAGGAAAGAATTTAAATTCAACAAGAACTCACATAGTAGAAGGAAATTCCATAAGTGCCACCAAGCAGGTCATGTTGCAATGGATTGCCATCTATTAGAGAAATCTGAAATAGCCTATGTAAATGAAGTGGTAGAAACTCCAGCACCCTCAGCTAGCAGGGAAAATCCAGATGTTTTGGAAGGCACCTGTACTGTCAACAATATTCTAGTTAAGGTGTTGTTTGATATGGGCGCGTCACGAAGTTTTATTTTGAGTAATGTGGTTAAGAAATTGAATTTAAAATTGAGATGACTCTAAGAACCCATCAGTGTCCATAATCCAATTGGGGGTTCCCTCGATCTTATTTGGATTTGTAGGGTGTCTGTCTCTTATTCTCGGTATTGGTTCCCTTCCATCTCGATCGCCATGAATTTTACCAAATTTCATCTTATTTTAGGATTGGATTGGTCAACCAAATATGAAGCCTAAGTTAAATGCTCCGAGAGAATTGTTAAGGCTAAAATGAAATTTGGGATGTATATAACAATACCATGTGAAGGTCCAAATTCAGATAGAAAAGAATTTTGGTCAGCTCTAAATGTTTCTCCTACTTTAATAGAAAATATTCCTGTTGTTAAGAATTATGCGGATGTGTTTGAAGAAGTTGATAGCTTACCTCCACGAAGAGAAATTGATTTCAAGATTGATTTAATTTCAAATGCAAGGCCAGTGGTGCATGCTATACGGAGAATGACCTTGAAGGAGAAAGAAGAATCGCGAGATCAAACTCGATAACATTTATGGAAAGGTCTGATCAGGCCTAGTTTTTCGAATTAGGGAGCAACAGTGGTGTTTGTTCCAAAGTCAGACGGTACTCTCAGATTATGTGTAGATTATCGTGACTTGAATAAGCAGACATTGAAGAATAAATATCCATTACTGCGAATTAATGATTTATTGGATTGTTTGAATGGAGGTCAAGTATTTTCAAGAATAGACCTAGCCACAGGTTTCCATCAGCTGTGAATTGCCAAAGAATGTGTTCCTTTGAGAGCTTTCAGAGGTCCCGACTTATTCTATGAGTGGTTAGTAATTTTGTTCTGCTTATGTAATGCTCCATCTTATTTCAACGATTTAATGAACAAAGTATTTCACGACGTCTTGAATAGATTTGTGCTAGTTTTCATTGATGATATTTTAATCTTCTCTAAGTCAGCTAGAGAGCACGCTAAACATTTGGAACAAGTTTTGAAAATTCTCAGAAAGAACGTATTAAAAGCCAAATTTTCCAAATGTATATTCTAGCAAGAAGAATTGAAGTTCCTTGGTTATGTCGTATCAAAGGAAGGAATTTCAGTAGATCCAAGCAAAATTACAACTATTCAAGATTGGAAATAGCCTAGTACGCCCATAGAAGTCAGAAGTTTTATAGGATTGGCTAGTTATTATTGGAAAATCATTAAAGATTTTTCGAAGCTATCTAGTGCAATGACACAACTTACTAAGAAGCACGCAAGGTTTAATTGGACGCATGAATGCGAGGAGGCTTTCCAAGAGCTGAAATTAAAGTTGACAACTGCTCCAATATTAACTATAATAGATGGCAATCAAGATGAAGCCGCATGAGAAGAGGTATGCTACTCATGATCTTGAGTTGTTAGCCGTCGTGTTTGCTTTGAAGATCTGGAGGCACTATCTATTGGGTGAGAACTTCGAGTTATACATAGATCATAAGTCATTGAAATATTTGTTCACCCAGAAGGATTTGAATTTGAGACAACAATGTTGGTTAGAATTTCTTGCAGCGTACGATCTAGATATTTTGTATACTCCAGAGAAGGCCAATGTTGTAGCTGATGCGCTCAGCAGAAAAAATGCGATCATCGCTAATCTTATTATCACGCCTTCATTGATTGATAAAATCTCCGTTCTCCAAAAAGAAGATGAATTTGTCCAGAGAATTCGCAATTGAATTCAGGAAGGTAATGCTTAAGATTTTCAGCTTAACAATAAAGGGATTCTGAGGCTACAAGAGTGGATTTGTGTTCCGGGTGTTCCAGAGCTCCGGAGAGAAGTACTAGATGAATGTCACAAGTCCAAGCTTAGTATTCATCCTGGAGTAAGTAAGATGTACAATGATCTCTAACATACATTTTGGTGGAAGTTGTTGAAGAGGGACATTTCCATTTATGTTATCAGGTGTTCTACTTGCCAGCAGGTCAAGAGTGATCAACAGAAACTAGATGGATTGTTACAACTTACAACCATTGGAGATTCCAGATTGGAAGTGGGATCAAATTTCCATGGATTTCATAGATGGTTTGCCCTGAACCAAGAGCAGAAATGACAACATATGGGTGATTATAGATTGTTTCACGACGACCACCTATTTTATTCCTGTCAGATCGACTAGAACAGCTCAAAGTCTGGCGCAAATTTATTTTAAAGAAATCGTTAGACTACATGGAGTGCCGAGCAGTATTTTCAGTAATAGAGATCCAATTTTCACAGGTAAATTCTGGGAAGCATTTTAAGAAGAACTGGGAACAAAATTGAATCTTAACACCGCATATCATCCTTAGATAGTTGGTCAAACTGAAAGGGTGAATCGTATATTAGAAGATTGATTGCAGGCTTATATTCTTGGTTTTGGTAGATCGTGAGAAGATCACTTGCATTTGACTGAGTTTTCATATAATAACAGTTATCAAGAGATCTTGAAAATGTCACCATTCGAAGCATTGTAAGGTAGACCATGTAGATCTCCTGCAGGTTGGGTAGAACCAGACAATCGATTAGTATAGGGTCCCGACATGATTCGAGAAGCTTCAGATAAAGTCAATTTCATTAAGAAGCGACTGCAAGCAACTCAGAGCCGACAAAAGAGTTATGCAGATTCTACGATAAGAGATTTGGATTTTTATGTTGGTGATTATGTATATATGAGAGTTTCTCCGATGAGAGGAGTAGTCCGATTCGGGAAAACAGGGAAGTTGACACCTAGATTTGTTGGTTTGTTTCCTATACTTGAAAGGATTGGAACTCTTGCTTATAGGGTTCAGTTACCAAACTGGTTGCTAGGAGTACATGATGTATTTCATATTTCTTAACTTTGAAAGCATGTACATGATACAGATTTGATTGTAGAAGAAGCAACGCAATAAGATTTTTATATTACTCCAAAATTAGCAATAAGAAGAGAGCCACTAAAAATTATTGGCAAAGAAACAAAGTTCTGAGAAACAAGAAGGTTCACTTAGTCAAAGTGCAGTGGTGTGGAGATCCTAGAGACTATACATGGGAGACAGAAGATAGCATTAAACAGGCTCATCCCAAGTGCAGAATGGACATCTATGATTAGCTTTAGTGCAAGGTACATTTACAATATATTTTATTTCTGTCTTGTTTCCTACTTTACTATTGTTTCCTTTTCGGGGACGAAAATTTTTAAGTGGGGGAGATTGTAACATTACGAAAAATCAGAACCAATTTAAAAAATTTATTTCAAGTAATTTTGGCAGAAAATGCATCAGAAATTAAAAATTCCATTTTTAAATAATAACAAATCCCTTAAAAATAGGCATTTTGCAAACGACCTCCGTTTTCGACGATACCACTTTTGTTAGATCCGGAATGTCAAATTATTTCTAGGTTTAAATTTCCATAATTTTTGGAATTAATATGTGAGCGTGACAAAGGAAAATGTTTTTTGTAAATACAATGCAAATTGGATCGGCCAGAAAATGACCATTTTTCAAATGGTCTCCAAATTCGACGAAATCAGTTTTGTTTGGACCGTATCGTCCAAACATAGCAAGATTTATTTTTCGGGAATTTTTGGAATCAGTATGTGGCTCGGTAAATTAAAATGTACGTTCAAATCCAATATTGAATGTTTTATATTTTAATTTTGAGAGAAACTGACTGAAACAGTCGAATAGGCTTACGAAACATATTCCATTATGTCCAAAATGGGGGTATTTAGCTAGAGGCGGCAGTCATTGGGTTTGATTTGGAGTTCGTATGGATTAATGGTTATTTTTGGAATTAAATATATCTAATAATTTAAATATAAATAATCGACCAATCACAAAACCCTAATCATTAATTTCAGAAATTAAAAACCGCCACTCTCTACATGATCGACAATGGAAAACAACTCGATCCCTCTCTCCTCCATGACTTCCAAACCACTGAATAATATTCAATGATTCTTTAGAGAATTGTGTAGAGAATTTCGAGATCTACAAGTCCATATAAATTTTGTACTTTATCATTGTGTATATCATGCGAATCGTCACGAAGTTCGCCCGCGTCGCCCTCTTTTCTCCGCCGTGCCGCCATCAAGATGGACCCCACCACCATCAAACGGCGCGCATACTTCGGGAAGATAGCATACTCCATCATATACCATATAAGCATTTGGAGCTTATGTGACGAGGTTGGAATTACCATACAAGCGAGAGGCTTGTATGGCGATGACTGAATTACAGGTTGAACTGAAGACTGGTATGGACTAAATAAAATATAATGGTAAATTGCCAGATTAAATAAAAACCCTACACGGGTTTGCAGTTGACAATAATTCACATCTCTCTTGTTTTTATATACGGCACATCGATAGTTTATTTTCCAACGCTGGACAAGGTGACGAGATTTATCTCTGGAGTTATGATCTTTACACACTCCCTTGGGTATAGAATAGGTCACAAAGAATTGTGTATGCTATTTATGGATTTATTGGGTGCCTAATACGACCCAATAAATTTCCAAACCCCTCTCCGAACAAAGGAAGCCATGGCGAAATTTTCAGGAATTTAAAGGCGTAGCCAAATTTTTGAAGTGAAGATGGTTTAGAAATCGTTGAATGAATTATATATATATATACAAATATAAATTAAAATAAAACGAATAGCGCAGCTGCAGTTCGCGTTTTGGAATTGTAATTTTAAATGATTATAGCAGGAGATCCGACCATCAGATTTTCCTGAAACTGAAGCCATTGGGTTCGCTTTGGAAAGATTTTTCCGACGACACTAAGTTTGTTAAGATCCGACGGTTAGATTTTGAGAAATGTGTAATTCAAATCTGAATTAAAACAGCGCCAGGGCCGCGGAATGACCTGAAGCGTCGTTTAATTAAAATGGACTATTTTTATATAAATAAAAATAGCGATAAATCGTTTTAAAATATTAAAAATGATGTAGAATGTAAATAAACTGATTTTACTTGGTTTACCAGATATTTTGATGGTTGGATGTATTTGACATGAAAATTATATTAATGAACTGGAACGTGAATGTCAAATAGTTTAACCATGGAAAGAATTGATTTGAATTCTTTGTATACGCGAATTATTTGAAAAGGCCGAGTTAATTCTCATTTCAAATAATTGATCGACGATTAAAAGTCGAAGATATGAAGATGGTGCAAGACCGGTGATCTTCACATCGAATGGATTACTACTGATGCCCTGGATCGGTTAGCTCCCAGGAGGGGTTACAGTGGTAGTGGAACGGACGTATTTGTTGATTGTACGGATGTGCGAGGGCCTCTCTCATGTATTAGACATATAGGACGAGGAATAAGGTGCCTCCGGTTTCGTTCAGACCCAAAACGTACTTGTAAATGATGTGTATCTGACATTGGATTTCGTTCTATATTGACTGATTTCTATTAAGTATATATTTGTTTGGTGGAGGAGAGTTTATTCTCTTGCTTAACACCATTCTCTAAGACGTACGTGCTTAGAGGTTATATATCGATAGACATCAGTCGCATGACGTGGAATGATAGTGTGACATACAGAGATGCAGTGATCAAGGCTTTTGTTGAAAAGCAGGGCCTTGCAGTTGATGATCAAAGCACGGCTTTAAATAGCATAGCTTTGTGTATAGCGTTAATTCGCGAGCCTCACACCCCGGTATGAACCAAAAACGGGAGAGGACCTCAGGAAGGACATGTGTTTCTTTCTAGCTAGGAGTGGTGTCATGGTATGGAGCCCAGACATTTTTACTTATGTGGATGATGGAAATCGAGGCGCCTTGGATATATCGGTCACTACGGGGCCGATGGATGATATGGTCGACATGCTGACCAAATTTACGCCCCATAGGGTGGGGAAATGTATTGTTCAAGAATGATAATCCACTAACGTACGTGTGTACCGGCCCTAACGCTCCAAGGGCTTGACTGAGGACGAGTACTTAGACATGGTAGGCTAGATTGTCTCGAATTCGGTAAGTACGATCCCTTGCCTTGGTTCATGATGGAAATCCAACTTCCAATATGACATTGTGCGGTTTTGATTGTAAACCTATATTGGTGGCATAGTGGCATGGGACGCTCATATTGTCTGTGATTGATACATTTATATTGAAGTTGTTTTTGAAACATTTAGACACTAATAATAATATCAAATAATTTTGTTTTATACGCATCAAGCATATTTTGGCCATTATAAGGTTAAACTGTATCCTCTGGTTTGCGTTGCATTGTGTGATCGGACTTGAGTCTTATAATAGCTTCATTTTCTAAAAAGCATTGCGTTGTTTAAATGATTTATTTTATTTCGTGCACTGGCAATCCTATGGAGTAAACCCATTTGGCGTTAGCGGCATGGTCCGATTGACCTTATTGTTAAACAAGTTAGGTAAAATTTATCATACCAGTCCCATGACTGACTCGTAGTTTGTTTCACTTTCCAACTTAGGCGCCCGTATTTTCTACACGGGCAGCCTTGTATTCAGGTTTTAGTTGGTTCATTCTGGATAGCTATGGAGCAAAAGATGGATTATATCATTTCTATTGTGTTGTTCAAACTTGATTATGTATATTATGTTTGATTCCGCTGCAGACATTCTATATTAAGCAGAAATTGTATTTTGTACTAAGTATGATCCTGTTATGCTGTGTAACTCTAATGATGATATTATTTACAATGTAATATGATGTACATTATCTGGTGTAATGCTATATTTCTATTCTGCTGTTATTGTTTATGTGTTATATTCCACTGATTATCCTTGCTTCCGTGCCACGGGGGTTTGGGTTCATCACAAAACCCACTAAAACTTACACGAGATTGAAGCTTTCATTTGCAGGAGTTGAATGGATCAAACAAAATTCAATTTCGTTAAAGATTTTATTTTTAGTATGATTTTTGATGTTATGAAATCTTCGTTTACTTCTTATGAAAGAAATAGAGAGTGGGAAATGAGTGTAGAGAATTGGGGGTTATGGATTTCAGTAGTGTGATTAATATGTAGATGAAAAATATATTTTTTTATTCCAATATTTTATTTAATTATTTCGTGTCTATTGCCACTTTCATTTATCGTTTATAATTTTGTATCATTACATATGATATCCAAATTTGATGACAGTGGACATATAGCTATAATTTGACAATACGAACCCAATAAATCTTGTTTCGTTGAAATCCGAGTCTGCTTGCACCAACAGTGCTGTTTTAAAGTCATATTATCGATCGATTTACAATTACATTCCGCACGGTCACATACTAACTTCAATAGGCGCGAAATTTGAAATCTAGCAATAATTTAATATTCCAGATCTAGTAAAATTGATTTCGTTGAAAATGGAGGTCGTTTGCAAAATGGATTAAGGCTCAAATAAAACCGATAATATATAAATTAAAAATAACTTAATTTAATAATAATAAATTAATATTATCGTATATATCCAAATAGAATATCATATAGTTCCAAAACAAACATACTTAGGTTTATAACTAGATATTTTCAAAATCCAGGTTAAATCATTATTCAATTTTATAATTAAATCCTTTTATTTTATTTAATAAACTGGTATAATTTATAAACGAGTTCATAGTGACTTTTTGAAAATTTTATTTAGATATAACTCACAGTTTATAACACGAAATTTTAATTTTTCACTTTTAATAGAAAAATATAGTTAAATAGATTCTAATGTTTCTTGTTTCAACGGATTCTAACTTATACGAAATTCTGTATATTCAATTGAAAATCAAAACTAAATAATTTAAACTACCGTGATGTTATGAGTTTGTTTTATAACCAATATAAAGTTATACGTTCAAACTTCGTTTTAAATAAACCCTAAGTCATTAATCGTTAAAATAAATCATTTTAATATTTATATTCCATTAAATATTTTTATTTAATTTTGGGTCATTACACGTACAGACATATTGCTAAATAAAAACCTAAATACGGGAGAAATCTCGTGAAAAGAAAGTCAACAGGCAATCCTTTTGATGTGAACATTTCTGGTTTTAAACACCATCATTTAATATCTTCAATTTGTTCCATAATGTCGTACTACTATTTGGAATGGTTTGGTTGGACCCCAATTCTGAGTTCCGATCTTTCCAAATAACAATCTTTATTTTAAAACTATATGGAAATACAAGAATCACTAAGTCTCTCTTCCTTTTCGATTGGTTAATTATAACCTTATTACGGAAATTATTCATTTGTTTATAACTTCGGATAAACTCTGTAAAATCGCTTCGTTTGATTTTTCGAATCAAAGTAAATAAACTTAACCAAAGAGACCTCTTTTATTGATTTTCGTAAATCAATTCCATATTCATTTCTTAATCTTAAACAAATATTTACTTAAATCTTAAGCAAAGATATATTCTTTACTTAACTCAAGAAAACTTTATTAAATCTTAATCAAAAGATTTGTTATTATTTTCCACTCAAAATTATATCTTTAAACAATGATTGATCCTCCCAAGGTTCCTTTAAAGATTCATATTTTAAAAATTCGTTTCATAAATTTATCTTTAAAACCTACGCTTTTGTATCAGAGATTGTTAAACCTCAAAATATTAATAATCATTCTTAACTAAGATTCATTAGTTCTTTATCCCTTTACTTTCCTTTTCAAAAACTTATTTCTTATATCAAGATCATTAAGCATTATCTTCATTAGCCTTTTAGAAGATCTTAATCCATTTTTAAATTCAAAATCATACTCGATCTTGGGTTAAAGAATGATGTTATTAAAAACACCTTTCATAATAAACCCAAACACTAATTAATACTAAATATAAGATTTCAATAGAATTTATATCTGCTTATATTCAATACCAATCCTCATAATCAATTAGCACTATAAGTGAAATAACAATATAAATACATTTTAAATTCCTCGAATAGTATAATTTGATCTACGAGTTCAAATATCGAATATCTGAAAATTATTTCCATTTAATTTTCAAAATCCGAAACTAATTTATATCAATTATAAGAATTAAACAGAAATTGTATCAACTTATATTCAATATAAATTTCCGTATTCGACATATACTATAGATGGAATAATGGTAAAATTACCTTTCAATTTCCATAAATAATATAAGTTTCATCCAAGTAATTTAGTATCAAATATCCAAAGATTATTTCTATCCAAGTCCAATTTATAATTTTGGATAAACCCCCTTTAAAACTTAAATAAACTTAAATTACTTAAAGTAATTTCCATTTAAATGTTTAAATCTTCGTAAAAAAATTTACTAATCATTTTAAAATGGTTATTTAAGTCATAGATGGAAACAAATAAATTTAAAACTCTTAAATAAACCATTATCGGAATAGGTTGTAACAACGTTACAATAAACGTTACACCAGGCTCATATTAACTAGTTTGATCAAAATGACTTTTATATTATACAAAACTTCATATTATCAACTTAAATCACTTTTATATTATTTATAATGATTTTACAAAAAAACTCATATTTTTCTTTATTTAAAAATAGTCGTTTACCCGTATGTCAACAAACTACACTTATAGCGACCTTTTCAAAAATAGTTTTACACATAACTCTAAATATACATATTGAATTTTGAAAATTCTTTTCAGTTTGAAAACTATTATCTTTAGTAAGCAAACGTTATTTGTTTCAAAGAAATTTGATTTATATTGCTCCTGTTATAAGCGTTTGAAGTTTATAGCCGAAATTCGCGAACTACCGCTGCCCGACTAGTTCTGTTCAGACCATATTTTAAATTTGAATTCAAAACTTATCCATTTTACTTCAAATATCATTATAGTCTTTATAAAACATATGTAAAGTTATTTGAAAAAAATATTTCAAAATTTAACCTTAAAATTTAAATATTCATATCAAATGAATATTACATTATTATTAAAATAAAATTATTTTTCAAATTTAATACTTTGAAACTCAAACTTTCCTGAAATCCATTCAAAAATAATATAAGACAGTTGCAACAATAAATTTGAATTTACAACATCTTATATATATCTAACTCAACTTCACTTCTAGAAATTACTATTCATAATTTATATCAAATTTGATCATGCCATATATATTTGAAATCCTTTTCAATTAAACTTCCACATTTACAAAAGTTATTCGTAATTACTTCAGTTTTGTTTCTAAACCATTTTGAGTATAAAATTTCAACTTTTATTTTCACCCTTTTACTTAATTGAATATAATATTCAATTATATTGTCGAAATGAAACGAGACTTAACCAATACCCATATCCTTCCATATGTGTGTAGTGAATACATTATCACTGTTAATAACTAAAATAATATTTTCCACTGCTATAACAACCATTCACAGATAACATATATATATATGTGTGTATATATAGTGCATGTATATATACAACATGCGAATATATGGCATAAGCATTAGATAATTAATGCTTATATTTCGTTAATTAACTAATTAACCAAAATTTCACATCCATCATCCATTCACAAGCATACAAAACAACTATATATATTACAACCAATACACACACACACACACACACATATATATATATATATATATATATATATATATATATGCATGTATGTATGTATGTATATATATAATGTTTCTCACCTTTCGGTTCCACTCCATCAAACTTTGACTAAACTGTCGCGCAGTGTAACTGCGTCTCGCATTATTTTCTCTCTGTACTCAAATATATATATATATATATATATATATATATACACACACATACACATATCCTTTCTTCTTCTTTTATTTCCTTTTTTTATTAAGTGGAGCGCAAGGAGAAGGATGAGGAGGAGGTGGCTCACAGTCGAAGAGGATAAAGCGGAGGGAGGAGAAGGAAGATGTCTTGGAAGCCATTAGAGAAAGGAGAAGAATCTTAGGAAAATGAAGAAGAAGATGAATGAAATTAAAGGGGTTTAGGTGCCTTCTTATAAGAAGAGAGGAAGGAATAAGTGCAAAAGTGCTAGGATACATAGATTCTTCCAAAGCAACCCTAAACTTGGTGATTAAGCAAGTGTCTTACAAAACCATGTGCTTCCACTTGAAGACCATGTGCCTAAGGTGTATGGTTTCAAATTCAATACTTAGTTTAATTTAGCAACACTTTTAGGATGCTACAACATTTCCTACACTTCCGTATGTTCCAATTCAACTTGCATTTTGTCACCTTTCCTAAGCACTTTTGTGAATAAAACAAACAACTTTTGTCGACTAAACTTGACAATGTTTATAATATATTTTTTCGGTTTAAAGATATTATTTTATTTGATAAATTATATTAAATACTCATATTTATCCATTCTAGATCATAATAAAAATAGTTTCACTTGTTTGTTTTTGGAAAGATTTGTTGTAACAAAATGGTTATGTTTTCTTACAAAAATTTGATGGTTATATTTTCAAACAACCATTAAACTGAATTCAAAATCCAACTTAACAGCATTAAATTAAAATTATCAAATATTTATATCAATTTAAAATTTTCAAGTAATAAAATTTCGTTTTTGACATAATTTTAATATTTGATCAAACCGGGTTTTACAAAAGCTGTAATATTTTGTCAATATATTTTACCATTGAATTCCATCATTTTGAACAAGTTATTTTATCATTCAAAACTCATTTAAAATTAAATTTAAAATTCAATTAAAAATTAATTTAATCTAGATTCCCAAATGGTTAAATCAAACGAATTTTGACAAATTACAAAGTTCTTATTTTGACCTTCTTTTGACAAATTTGTTAATCGCTATAAACTTGACAAAACTTAATCTTAATATCAAATTTAGCTTATCATATTTTTTTACGTCATATTAAATTCAAAAATATTTTGAATTAATTTAAATTAAATTAAGCATAAAAATGTAGGTTGTTACATTCTTCCCTCTTTAAAGAAATTTCGTCCTCAAAATTTGAACGAAAACGATATAAGCTCACAACTATACAATGTTGTATCAATTCTTATACATAGATTCAAATATCTTATCTACATAGCTCAATTCAGATACCTTTTAAATTGACTATCAAATATCCCTCAGTTTGATCATGGAACTTATTCATATGATATTTGAACTACTTTTGCCTATCTATGTATACTTATCTTTTTTTATAGGAAAAAGTTATACTTTTGCATGACCTAGCTTATCTAAGTATATTAGCTTAGTTAGCTTCTCACTTCTTATTGCCTTCAATTACCAAATATCTTCTAGTCAAAATTTGAAACTTATTTCATAAGGTATTTGTAACTACTTACACATTTTATTCTCTAACCTAACAGGTTTCAGAACTTACCGACTATTCAAATTCGCTGATAATTTCAATTTCTAATCCAAATTCTTTATGATTAGCTTAAACAATTTTGTTATATTCCAAATAAAACTTTCCAAAACCCATTTTTATATCGTAGTTACGCTCTCTTATATTAGTACTCTGAACTCATTCTAGGGCATTACTAATACTATCTCTAATGAGATTCTCTTCTAGGATATTACAAATCCTAACTCTAATGAGTCATTTCCATATGTTCTAATGGGTCGTACCCTAAAGCTTTGAATAAACTAAAGCTCTGGTACCACTTTTAACGACCCGGAGTTTCGACCTTCGAAAGTCGACATTTAACACAACCAAGCATAAAATGTTGGAAATTCAAACGCTGGATTCCTAATGATTTGGCGCTATAACACATTGGAATTGGACAAAAGAGATTTTTAACTAACATAACAATAATTTTTACAACAGAGTACATCAAAAATTTACATACATAACGGAAACAAATTAACTCAGCGGAAGAAATTAAATGCTCCAGACACCACTCTAGCTCTAATCCGGAACCTACTCTAAAATGACTCCGAGACTAAATTTGCAAGACCTAAACTACAAGGCTTTTCATGCGGAAAATATAGGCGCCCAGAGTTTAGACAGAAGAACAATAAACTCTAGATTATTCATGGCACCGGCATTAGAAACTAATGCAATTATATACTTAAAAAAGTAGAATAATTCATAAGACCATGTCGTATAAACATGGAACGGGTTTCCCCTTATGAATACTAGGGCATAAAAACTCGCAATGCATTTTGAAAATGAAGCTACCATAAGGTCTCTTGGCACACGCACACCATGCAAATGCAGACTTGGGAGAGTTTTCTCCTTATGATAGCCAAACATGCTTGATAGATGAAAATCATTTGATATTATTATTAATGTCTAAATGTGGATATCACTTTCGCAAGTAAATGTGTTAATCCTAGCCAACATAGGTACCATACATTATGTCGATATAAAAGTTTAAGACTAAAACCATACAAACTCGTAGTGAGAAATGGATTTCCAACAAATGACCATGCTAAGGAACATCCTTACTAATGGGTAAATCTCTAGAGGAATGTCTTGAGAACAACTTTCACTACCAACACAATGTCGAGATCTCTTTACCTATATCATACCTTGATATATCACCTCCAGGTCGTTACCAACGTTAGATCTAGCGCCTACAACATTAACAACCACAAAATGTAGAAGTCACCACATTTAGTAATACTTAGGCTCCATACCACGGTGTACTTTTTATCTAGATAAGAGATGATAGCCCATAACCTTGTTGCACCTTTACTGTTTTAGCCATTTCTAGGGAGTGAGGCTTGTCGAAGTCTCTTACACCAAGCTGCGCTCTCTAAGACATGTTTTGATCATCAATAGAACATCACTCAGTATTCCACAATGTCATTCCATAACATACGACTAATAATTACCATCCATATCACCTTTGAGATCGTATATCTCAAAGAAGGGTGTTAAGCTATGAGGTAACCCCTTCGTTACAAATGGAAATATGTTTAGTAAAGATCAATCATCATATCACAAAATACAAATGTCAGACACACATCCATATAAATCCGTTCTAGGTCAGAATGAAACCAAATGCACCTTATTCCCCGTCCAATAAAGGAGAGAGGCCCTTGCAAATCTGGAAATTCTCCAAATACGTCCAGACGTACTGCTAAACACAAATCTCAATACGGGAGCAACTCCATGAAGAGAAAATCAACAGGTAGTCTTTTCAATGTAAAGATTTCTAGTCTTCAACATCGTCTTTTAATATCTTCAATTTGTTCCATAACTTCATACTATTATTTGGAATGAATTTGTTGGATCCAAATTCACAATTTTGATCTTTCCAAATAACAATCGTTGTTTTAAAACTTTATGGAAATACAGGATTCACTATGTAATAACCTAGAATTTTGGCAAAAAATAAATTAATTATTTAATTATATTTTTCTAAAATAGAAACTTCTGCTGACAATGGAAGTTGACCATGAAACTTTCACAGTCGACATGGAATTCTGGCAACTTTCATGTTTGGAGTTACGCGAACGGAGTCCATATGAAAAAATTATGGACGAAATATGAATAAAAAATAGAAATAATTAAAATACAATAAATTATATATGGTATAAAATTATTTCCCTACCCCACCTGCCAGGTCAACCCGAAGTGGTCCACCGACGGTCAACCCTATGTGTCGATATAGTAGGTGGTGGTCAGGATTTTGATATATAAAATTTTTATATTAGCGGACGAATGTTTATTAAATTAAATCTAACGGTTAAGGAATATTTCAACTCCTATAAATAAAGGGTTAGGCCCCCATTCTTTTCCACATATTTCTGAGAGCAACAGCGAAGCTCTTCCATTTGACTTCCTTCTCAAACAAATTTTAAAGCAAAAATATGTTCATATACAATCAAAATAAAACCTAAACAATACGGATTTGAAGGGGTTAATCAGATTCAAGTGGAAAAGAATATGGATTAGCGTTTAGGTTCTTCTTTATCAGATTTCTCTCCTCTTTTCATATTTTCTTGCGAATCTACAAATCTGAAAAGCATCCCCTTTTCAGAATAACTGTAGATCTATAGGAAATTAGGAATTGTAGGCCTAAAAGATTATTCATATTAAGATTTGGATGCTTTTAGGTGAGCGGGAAATTTATATACATAGTATACAATAATTTGATTACTTGTATTAAATCTGAAATATATGCCTGTAATATGTTGTAGTTTTTCTCAGACCTAAAAGAATAATTGTGTTTCGAACATTATTATTTTCTAGGGTTGTTAGATTGTTCATATTATGTCCTACAACTATAATTAAAAAGATTGTTGTCATTGTAAACACCGTAGATCTAGAAATCAGTCCCATAATTCACTGCTAAGATATAGTTTTATTCCAGATCTGTAGTTTTGGTGTTGAATTGTAATTCATGTGAATTTTGTCAAAAAATACAAGCCGGTTTGTGTTCAGTTTTATTGGGATTTTAACTTGATTATTGTAAATATGCATTTTTGTTCTTTTTCAATGAAAAGATATTATTTAAATCATTAAGAAATATGTACAAAACAAAAAGAAAAGAGTTATGTATATTCATGAATAAGTTTAGATTTATATATGTTTGTGCATAGTTTACATCAACCATTCCAAAAACATACATACTATATATTTCCTATGATTTGAAATATGTTTATTCCTCTTTTTAAAATATTTTAGACATAATTTACAAAAATTATAGTTAAAGGCCTTTTGTAAGATTTGGAATCTTATTACAAAATTGAACGCAAAAAGGAATGTTTGGTTGTTAGTTTAAACAAAACATTAAATTAAATAATAATAAAAAAAAGAATAATAACTGCTTTAAATGCACGAATATATATATACACACACACACACACACATTATATGGCCAAATCTACGTGAACAATGAAATATATATTATAATTAATGTTTGTTGTATATTTATGTTTGAATGGTTTCCATTTTATGGAATTACATATGGAAGTATATCCATATTAAAATGGAAATATGTTTTATGGCAGTTACATCAATAAATATGATTGATTTGCTACAGATAAGGTCGTAAAGGAATAATAATTATTGTAAGCATGGTTGATTTGGGGAAAAGTAAATTAAATTAGGTAGTTATGCCTAATTTGTTACAATTTGAAAACGATGACTAGGAATAGGAATTGTAACTCCAACAAAAAATTCTTATAACATATAAAAATATATATATATATACATGTTTAGGGACCAATCAACTTAAATTAAAATAGAAGTGTTCAAGAAGTTACAATAATTAAATTAGAAATAAAAATGGACTAAATAAGGACATTTAATTATTAATTAGTCTTAGAAAAATATTGATCATTAGGTTCATAGATGACATTAATTAAAATTAATGGTAATAAATGGCATTAAGGGTTTAATTAGTGCCTTAGGAAAATATAATTTTTATGATAATAAATGGCAATAACCCTAATAGATAGCAATAGATAGTATTAAAAAGTGATTAATGGGTATTAATTATCGTTCTAAATACTAAGTCTAATAAGGAAACGATTAAATAAATATCTAGGGCAGGATGGATATAGATTTTCCTTATTCTATACTAGTAAATCTAGAATTAATATAATTAAAAGTTAGAATTGGACTTAGTAGGTTAATGATGCGAGGTCAGTTGACTTATTTGATAGAAGTTTGCATTTTCTAGCAATCAAATATATGTCAAACTGATGTGAGACTTCATTGACTAAAGGAAAATGTGACGATAATTAGTTTGCGTACGTAGATTATCTACAATTTTAAGGTTCTCTTCATAAGTGAGGTATTGTCACTAAAGAAAAGTGGCTATCAACAATAGTAAATGATAGCGTTTTCTTCTCTTTGTTGTGAAAAACAAACATTAATACATGGATTTAACGCTAAAACGCTAAGATAAATTAAATCGGTGATTTTTTTTACTTCCCTGCACTCCTACTAGTTTCGGCCGTGTATTCCAAATAAAAATCCCTAAAATTTTAATTACCAATCCAAGTCAATTGCAAATCTTCCTTTGAATTTTCGTCATCTGCAGCCTAGTCTCCATCTCATTTAGAAATCTCTGTTCAATTCACACTGTTTCTCTGGTCTACGTCTCGGGTTCCATAATGGAAGCGAATCAGTTCCAGGGGAGGAATCTTCGTTCAATTCTCACCCATTGTTTTTGCTTCGTGCTAAAGTTTGTAGTCATAGTTGTTAGTAGCGACACATCGGCACCCATCGTGCTCAAGTTTCAACGTAAGCATTGCCTTGATTTTCTCTATTGTTTTCATTGATTAGCCAATCTTCAGTTTCTTTTAAAATATGTTATGTCAACTGAAAATATTGACGGTGCTATTAGCAGTTTCTATGTTGATGTGTCTCATTTAGTATCACTGTTTTATTTAAGTAGTTATGTTAATTTGCTTATACTCAACTATCGACTATTACTTCAAATTTTAGAAATTTTCTTGCTTATGCATTAGATGACGATGGATTAAAATTGGGTGCATCTACACAGGTAACTATATAAATTTCAACATAAATATAATTTGCGAATCAAATCATATATTTTAATGAAAGCTAAAAGTTAAATTTTGTTTCAAAGAACTAGTAGTGAGTATCAGTAAAGAGCTCGGAAGTTTGCGCATACCGCCATGAAAAATTCTGGAAATATAGAAAAAATTCTATGTCCTTGCTTAGATTGTCGAAATCTAAGTCGTCAATATGAGAAAGTTGTAGTTGAGCATTTGATTATAAGAGGAACAGATCCTGTATATAAGACAAGAAGGTGGTATTGTCATGGTGAGCACATCTTTACTAATAATCGGAATAGGTTTGGTGTCACACTTTTTTGGTATAAACGTAAAGTGCCGAAAATGCCCTTTACTGTCAGAATCCATATGAATCCCAGGTCATACATTTTTGGTTATTAATTAATATATACAGAATAATAATAGAATTATAGTAGGATGATGCATTCCTTATATTGAAAAAACAATGCATTTTGTATGATTATGGTAACATATAACTACACTTCCAATATACTAATTTGGATGATTACCTTATATACTCTATATCATTCTACTAATTTTAATTAATCCAAATTCTAAAATATATATCTTTATTTTATTAATAATTCTCTTGGAAACACATTTTTTGGTCCAACCGTGAAATGCCAAAATTGCCCTTTATTCAAAATTTAAAAACCATCCAATAAAAATAGGGTTAGTGCGGTTGATTTTTTTAAATCATTATTAATAATTCTCTCTGGAGCACAAAGTTTTGGTTCGACTTTGAACTTCCCAAAATTCCCTTACGTATGAGCTTTTAAATATACAAAATTATTATTTAACCTAATATCCCCAATGAATTAGGCATTTAATGTCACTTAAATTAGGATCGAATAAACCTTTTCAACAAATTCAAATTGCCTTATTAATTTCGTTCAAAAAGAGGATCTCTAAATACGCTTTCATTTCAAATTTTAATCGCTTCTCACTTTAGTTTCTATTTATTTTAGTTTATGCATTTCGTTGGTTCTAATGGTACGAATTTCCATGCGTAATTTACTGCACCTTAAGTTTCTATTTATTTTAGTTTATGCATTTCGTTGGTTCTAATGGTACGAATTTCCATGCGTAATTTACTGCATCCATTAAGGTTTTTATTACGCAATTAAAATTTTACATTCGACAACAGTTTGCTTAAAACCTTTATTATATGTATGCATGATACTGTTATATGTGTAAACATATTTTTGTTTAAAATTAGAACTAAGATCATTTATATTTGGCATATAAATCTACTAATTCAATCTATTTTCCATATATAGAAATTAATATTGACGTGGATATATGGCATTTAATTTGGCACTATATCAATAACAATTTTTTTTTTACAATATTTAGGTGCTAAATTTAGGACAATTTCTCTGATTTAATTGCTATTTATTTTAGTTTATGTATTTTCATTGGCTCTAATGCTATGAATTTCCATGCGTAATTTATTGCATCCATTCAGGTTTTCATTATGCAATTAAAATTTTACATTCCAAAACTCTTTGTTTTAAACCTTTATTATATGTATACATTATACTATTATATATGTATAAACATATTTTTATTTAAAATTAGAACTAAGATCGCTTATATTTTGCATATAGATATACCAATTCATTCTACTTTTCCATATATAGAAATTCCTATTGATGTGGATATATGACAATGTCTTATATGGTTAGAAAGCAAATTTGGCACTATATCAATGATGGTTGTTTTTTTCTATATTGTGTAGCTTTAAATTTTTATCCAATTCATTTTCAAATATAGATGATACTAATAATTGGAATAAATCCCTAAAATTTCGCTGAGCCCAAAAAATAGCATCCGTCTTACCATGTTTTATTCATAGCTAAAAATAGCATCTTCTGCATTGACTGGTTCTGAAATACTCTCAGCCTCTACCTACAAATGCGACATTTCTAGAACAAACCACACACCTCTTTAAATATCGTTCAAAATCTCCATTATATTCACATTTCTCACCTCATTTTCACTGCTCTTTGTTCAACATCATTGTTCTCTCTTCATTTACCCTTCCCTTCGTATTTTTATGAAGCACTTAAATGGGAACGATCGTTATACAACCAATTCGTATTTTTTTAAAAGAAAGTTGATGCGAAAATTACCTCCAGAGAAGCTTTAATGTTGGTCTCGACGGAACTGAAGAGATTGGTAGAGCCGTCATCACCTGAGACATTGGGATTTGCACGATGCTTTTCAACATCGTATTTGTCGAATTTGTGGCATATCGCTCAAAGCTCCAAGTTACTCATTTATTTTTAGTTATTATTGCTTAGTTCTTAAACCTTGGGAATATTTCAAAGCTTTAGGCTCATTAGTTTCAATTTTCCCGGTGGTTTGCAATTTACAGGTTTTTGTGGCGCCTGGGGTTTGTAAATAGGAGTAAGAAGCAGAACGATTTGAAGGAGGGGTCAGGTTGCTTATTCTGCTTGCTAGAAATTTTTATGTAAGACTCCTCAGAAATGGAGCCATTGTTCCTCCCATTAACATGCAGAATATAACCACCTGCCATAAATATACCAGTTTTTCTTCAAAAAGAATGTGTGTACAAATACACACACAAATGCATACGTATAACTCCATCTTCAACATTTTATGTAGATATACTTTCGAATTTGTTTACGGTGTTAACTCTTTTTGCTTTTTTTTTAGTTTTACATAATATTTATAAGATACATAATATTTGAGGCATAACCATGCACGAAGCGCGTGCCACGATCACGCGCGCGCCGTTACGCTCGTAAATATAAGCAAAGTTGTTAATTTCGATGACATTTATGATTTATTTGAAGCTATCGATTGAGAAAATGAAGATTTCATCAACTATACTTTTTTCGATGAAGATAGCGCACAAAGTCGAGAGGGTTATTTGTTAAGGAACTTGGAACAAGAAAAATCCCCATTGTATCCTGATTATATCGATCAAACAAAATTATCTGCCATTATTGCCTTGTTTAATTTTAAATGTGAGACTGAATTGTCTGATACTGGCTTCGATAAGCTTCTAAATGTGCAACAATTATTGTTGCCAAAAAATAATGTACTTCCTAAGACATTTTACGAGGTAAAAAAATTTCTCAATATATTCGATATGGGTTTTGACAAAATTCAAACTTGTCAAAATAATTGTTGCCTTTTTAGAAGTGAGTACAAAGATTTGGAAAGTCATCCTAAATGTGGTTTATCAAGATGGAAGAAGAGTGAACTTACAAATCAAATTATGCATGGCATTCCGACTAAAGTTTTGGGATATTTTCCAGTCATTCCAAGATATGGAAGAATGTTTAGACCTCAAAAGTCGGTAGAAGATTTATGATGGCATTTTAGTAACAAAAGCAATGATGGGAAAATGCATCATCCTATGGATTAATGACATGGAATGTAGTAGGTGATAAATGGGAATCGTTTGCTGCTTATCCAAGCAATCTAAGACTTAGCCTTTGTACCGATGGTGTTAATTCTTTTTTGATATTGAGTTCCAAATATAGTTGTTGGCCTGTAATGCTTGTGACATACAACCTCTCACCAACATTATGCATGAAAAAAGAAAATATCATGTTAACATTGTTGATTCCTGGTCCAAAGCCACCGGGAAATGATATTAACAAATATTTGGATCCATTAATTGAAGACTTGCAAACCTTATGGAGTAATGGAGTTCAAACTTATGATGTCTTTAGTAGATTGATTTTTAACATGAGAGTGATTTTACTATGGACAATAAGACTTTTCATATATGGAAATCTTGCTGGAAGTTGTGTGAAAGGTAAAAATGGCTGTCCATTTTGTGGTATCAATACTCACCATCGATGGTTGATTCATAGTCAGAAGAGCGCTTATATGGGTCAAAGGAGATTTTTACCCCCTTCAGATTTATTGAGAAAGAAAAAAGCCTAGTTTGATAATACTGTAGAAAATGGTTGTAGACCCAAAATTTTAATTGAAAGAAACATCTCTGCTATTTTGAGAAACTTTCCAAATAGATTTGGGAAAGAAATAAAAATACTAATAATAAAGAAACTAGAGGCGAAGATGGTGATCTTGTGAATACTAATAATAAAGAAGAAAAAATTAAGCAGGAGAGTAAGAAGAGAAAAAATACTAATAATAAAGAAACTAAGGTGAAGATGGTTGTAACAACCCGTATTTTTAAATACCTGTAATGATGTAAATCGAGGCAGAATTTAATTTATAAATCTGAATCAAGGGAAACGGGTTATGCCATTGCGTTCGTCTCGGAAAAATACGCGAAATAGAGTCCGAGTTTTCGAAAATCGGAGTCCGTATGACCCGATTAAGGCCCAACGAAGTTTTCTGAAAATTTCAAAGTAAAAACAGATTTCAAATTCAAAGCTGAATCTGGAAAATTGGGCCAGTTTGGGCCAGGCGGGAAAATTCCCGCCAGAACACCCCAAGTCGACAGCCCTGTCGACTTGGGAGTCGACTTGGTTAGACCAAGTCGACAGCCCTGTCGACTGGGCTGTCGACTTGGCTCAGACGGGCTGTTTAGCCTGGTGCACCATTTTGAGAATGTGTTGAGCTTGGGGGCCAGATTCAGTTTTGAGGGCTGAGATTGGAACTAGGGTTTAATCCTATGGCCTAAAACACTTGCCTAATCTATAAATAAGACCCTAACCTAGCCCTAAATCATCATTATTCATTCTAGCAACTAAACTATGGCAAAATCAATCCTCTCATGGCCTCCACTCTCTTCATAAAATTCCTAAACAAATTTTTATGAGATTTTCCATGCATACAAGTGTTTTTAGACTTGTATGATCATCATTAGCTTGCATTCAAGTCAAGTTCTTATATTAGCATCATAAAGGAAGAGTTTTTGATCATTTTGGCTTGCATTTTGGGTTTAATAAGGGCTTTGTCATATTTTTGTGACTTCTTAATCATTGTAAGCCCTATTCTACTTTCATACTTAAACTTTGAAGTTAAATGTATGATATGCAAGTTTATATGCGGGTTTACTATGTTATGAAATGTAAGTTTATCATGTTATGCAAGTATGTTATGATGTGATATGCAAGTTCATCAAGTTATGTCATGCAAGTTTGATATGCAAGTTGTCATATGATATGCAAGTTATGTTATGCAAGTTTGATATGCAAGTTGTCATATGCTATGCAAGTTATGCTATGCAAGTTTGGGTTGAACATTTTATTCATGCTATCATGTTATGCAAGCTTATCTTGGGTTTATGAACATAAAGCTTCAAGCTTTAGGCCAAAGGTTGCATTTTGGCAACATGTAAGTTATCATATCCCTTATGATAACTTGCATGTGAGGCTAAATGCGAACTTATGGCCATTTCTACATGTCATTTAGCACCATGTGTCACCAATATGCTAAGTTTGGTTCTATGCATGCTTTTGAGGCCAAAATATGTAATATGCAAGTATATGAACATATGTACATTTCATATGCCACCATGTTAAACTTGTGGCTTCAACACCTTTTATGTCATGATTATGCCAAGTGCCCTCTTTCTATCCTTTATGCGCTATTGCGATATGTAAGCGATGGGATTGCGTTTGGGGTTGGGTAAAAGTAAAAGACACAAAAACATAAGCTTGGGAATTTACCTATTAAGTTAGGTCTACCCATTGGGAATTTACATATTAAGTTAGGTCTACCCAATTGCTTGAAAACTTGTAACATGTTTTGGAAATATGATGGACATGACACTTAGAAAAGATAAGTGTGGCCAACTCGAGGTTGGGTTGAGTTTGTAGCGTAAACCTACCCGGAACCGACCGGCTTAACTAGTTGCTACAAACAATAGGACCCAATGTGAGAAGTTGGTCATGTTGTACCTTGGACCCGAGGTTAGACAAGTTGTGGTGTAAAGCTACCCGGACCCGCCCGGCTTAACTAGTAACCGCAACAAAGTCTAATGTGAGAGGTTAAAGCGCATTAAATTAATTTAATGCCTCATGATTAGGGTTAAGTCATGGTCCACTTAGTACTTAACCAATTTGGGCTCGGTAGATTAATCGGGGTTAAGTCGTGAACTCATCGTTACACTTAACCAAGTTAATCCATGATTAGCAAGGGGGTTAAACCGTACTTAACCCACAAGAAAAATCCTAGCAATAGGGGCCCACTCCAGCAGTAATCCCAAGTTAGTATCATCATGACCCTAGGGACTAGGCTAGGGTGGGGGCACGATTACTGGACTGGAGGTAAGTGACCAAAAGCGACGGCAGAGGGTACGCCGGTGTAGTTCCGGGCGGACTCTGGTCGTGCACATAGTCCATAGCCGGAGAAAACATGCACGGGTACCAGTAGATCGGGACTGTGCACTCATGTTCATGGTGTCCAGGGGTTGACACCCTAGGGCTTGATACACCCGAAGGGTGGACCCGGCACAGTCTGACTACAATTATGTTTGGGCCGTATTGACACCAACACGTGACGAGTTAGGCTTAGGAAGCCGATCGACTAGACCGTTTGGTTGGACCTCGTATTAGGGTCATTTCATGTTATTGGACCGCGGGTTAGGGTCACTTCATGTTAATGGGCCAAAGTTTGAGCCAAGGGATCAATACTTGTTTATTCAAGTCATGTTAGTTTGCTAGTACACCTGTGGTGCAAAACCTTAATACTGATTATGCAATGACACCTTTATCTACATTGTTAGTTAATCATCATGCTGGTATGTTGTTATCCTTATGATCATACCTGCTTCTCATGCCAGTTAACTTTATCAGTTTACATTGATTGTAGTAGGGCTTACTCAGTCTTTTTGACTGACCTGTTTTCTTTCGCCTCTTTTCTTCCGTTCCCCCCCCCCCCCAGGTTCTCAGGGAGGGAATACTGGAGCTTAGCTGGATTTCTGACTGCTTGCTTGTGGGATTTAGCTCATGTACGGTTTGACATGAAGCTAGTTGTGGCTGTCACTTCTTTTATGGATTAGTATTTATGTATTTCAGTTTTCAGTTGATGTTGTTTATCTAGACTTGTTTATTTGGGAAGTTGACATTATGATGTAACAGACTTGTTTTGAAATGGTTTAAAATCATCCGCTGTTTTATCTATGTTATTTACTCTGTTTACACATATACATATGTTCTTGTTCTGCCTTGATATATCATTATGCATGTTTACCTGATTCAAACGCCCCTCCAAAGTCAGAGTGCTTGCAAGAGTCACCCTGGCGGAGGCGGGGTGTTACAATGGTGATCTTGTGAATATATAGCTATCAAGGTGGAAAAACGATAAATCTTCTTCGATTTACCATATTGGGAGGTTAGTTTTTTTTCATTGAACAATGACACAATTTTTTACTAATGAAATTTTACATTGTTGATTTTTGTAGGAACTGCAAATGCATAATAATTTAGACGTAATACATGTAGAAAAAAATGTTAGTGAAAGCGTAATAGCCACGATGCTGCATGATAACAAATCGAAAGATGGAATTAATTCTAAAAAAGATTTAGAAGAGTTGGGAATTCGATGTAGCCTTTATACACAATCTCGTGGAAAAAAACCATATCTTCCACAAACTCCATGTACATTGTCTAAATCCAAAAGAAAACATACTTTTGTAAAAGGCTGTATGATTTTAAGGGACCCGATGGCTATTGCTCGAACGTCAAGAGCTCTATATCGTTAGAGGATTGTAAAATTAGTGGTTTGAAGTCACATGACTATCAAGTCCTAATGCAATAGTTGTTGCTGGTTGTAATAAGAGGATTGTTACCAAAGAAGCCAAGGAAAACAATAATTCATTTATTTTCATTCTTAAATAAATTATGCCAATGTGTTCTTGATAGAGAAAAACTACAACATCTTGATGATGAGATTATTCTAATTTTATTTGAATTTGAAAGATATTTTCCACCTTCATTCTTTGATATAATGAAACATTTGACGGTTCATCTTGGAAAAGAAGCCAGATTATGTGGATCGGTTCATTTTCGTTGGAAGTACCCATCTGAAAGATACAAGAAGACACTAAAACATTATATAAGAAAAACTGCATGTCTTAAGGGGTGTATTGCAAAATCGTATCTTGCAGAAGAGTGCATGAAATATTTTAGTGAATTCTTAAAGAAATCGATACAAATAAAAGAGAAGGAAGTCCTAAATGAAAATTATGAAAATGAACTCATACTTGAAGGACGACCAACTTCAACTTGAAAAATAATTACACTGTCTGACAATGAGAAACAAAATTTTCATTTGGCTGTGTTAATGAATATGGCTATAGTGGAACCATTTTTAGACTAAGTAACTTTTGCATTTTGTTCTATTGTTCAATTTTTTTATAGTGCAACTTATCTTTTTTTTTTTGCTTTCAAATAGTTTGCATTTTGAGGAGTTGCAACACTCAAACAAGCGCATAGAAAAAAAATGCGACCTTACTTTGGAAAACCCACACAAATAACTTTGTCGGTTGGATTAAGAAGATGGTGAGTTGAATTTTAAAACATAATCTCATGAATTTTAAATATATTATTATCGATGTGATAGCCCGTAACTTCCCCATCTCCGAAGAGAAGAGAAAGAACGAATTATCGTGAGAACATGACAAAATAGAACGCAGACGGAAGAACATTTCATTGTTAATTACAACAATTCCATCAGATACAAGAATATACAGAGTATAAATGAATAAAATACATTTGATAAATATCAGAGATTACAATATATTACATAGCAGCGGAAAATAATACAAAATACAACTGAAGAAGATACACGGATACAGAGCTTTCCGAGCATCATTCCAGCTGTAAATCAGGATCCTGTGAATATAAATCTGCAAAACCAAAACTACTAGCTGCCCGTGCGGAAAATAGGGGCACCCAGAGTTTAGGTTAAAACAATAAACTCCAGGTCAGTCATGTGACTGGTGTGAGAACTAAAACAGTTATTAATTTTATTTTAAAGTTCGGTAAATCAAGGGACCACGCTGTATAACACGGAACGGGTTTCCTCCCAAGAATACCAGTGCATATAACAAAACAACGCAATGCTTTTTGGAAAAATGAAGCTATTATAAGACCCAGGTCCCATCACACAATGCAACGCAAGCCGGAGGATAGGGTTTTCCCTTATAATAGCCAAACATGCTTGGTACGTTTAAAACAAATCATTTGATACTATTATAAGTGTATAGTGTCAAAACAATTTCAATCATAAATATCAATCATAGACGGCATGGGTACCATATATCATGTCGCCATACTAGTTCTACAATTAAAACTGCAATATCACGTATTGGAAATTGGATTTCCATCATGAGTCGAGGCAAGGGGCAAGCTCCTCTCCGTTCGAGACACTCTAGCAAATGTCCCAGGACCGCACACAGCAATCCTTGGATCTTCAGGGCCGGTCCTCTCTTACTTTTGAGGATTAATTATTCCTGAACACACGTTTCCCGGTCCTAACAGACTTATATCCGAGGCGCCTCGTATCCAAAAACCACACAGGTGAAAAGTATATAAATGTCAGCCAGTTTTAAGCACTGACACCACCCCTAGCTAGAAAGAAACGTCATGCTCTCCCTGCAGTCACTATCCCGTTTTTGACTCATACTGAGGTGTGAGGCTCGCGAATTCACACTATACACAAAGCTGCGCCACACAGGCCGTGTTTTGATCATCAACCACAAGACTTTGCTTTTCAACAGAAGCCTTGATCAATTGCCACTTACGCGTGCCACACTGGCAATTCACTCCATGCGACTGATGTCCATCGATATACAACCTCTGAGCTCGTATGTAACGACCCGGAATTTGGAGCCAATTTAAAATTTTATTTTAAGGAAATTTTGTTAAAAAAATGCGTCAGAATTTAAAATTTTCATTATTAAACTATTAAAGAAAAAAAGAGAAAAAAAGTGTATACAATAAAATTCCTTTTTATTTGTATATGTGAAACATAGAAATTGTGTCCATGATAAATTCTTAATGAGAATTTAAATTGTAACAACCCGCAAATTCTGAACCAATTTAAAAAAATTATTTTAGAAAATTTTAATGAATTTTGAGGATATAATATAATTTATTATTAATAATAATGGCTAGAATTTATATTTGTCGAAGTTAGAACGAATAAATTTAATTTTAAATATAAAAGGAGTTAGAAATGGCGCGGTAGTTTGAAAATTTGATTTTGAACTTTGACTGAATGCACAGGGTTCATAGCGAAAATCAAAAGTTATGGCCAATTCAATTTTTAGAAAGGTCGTTGTAGAATTTATAAATATAAAATATATGGCTCGAAAGGCTACTTTTCACATATGAAGGAATTTCGACTCGAAACCACTTCCATTGAGTCCGGAATGATGTTTCTGCATTGAAAAACAGTAAACACTTATATATTTTGAGTTTCGGGAATTATTTGTTTAAAAATGTATTTTTAATATTAAACATATTGGCCTTGAAAATAGTCATTTTTCAAACGTCCTCCGTTTTTGACGAAACCACTTTTGTTGGAACCGGAATGTCAAATTATAGCTAGGTTTCAATTTTCAGAATTTTTCGAATTAATATGTGAGCGTGGAGAGAGAAAATGTGTTTTGACTATTTTAGTTAAATTTAAACGCCTTAAAAATAGCCATTTTTCAAACAGTCTCAGAATTCGACGAAAATAATTTTGTTGGATTTGTATCGTCATAAGAAAGCTAAAAATATTTTTTTTAGAATTTTCTGAGGTCGTATGTGGCCCCGGCATATTTTAATGTACGGTCAATATTTAATTAATTAATTTTTTAATGCAATTTTAAATAAAAATCGTACAGATTTCGGAATTGGGCCACGGGACCTATCCCATTGCATTCAGAAGGTGTCAAAACCTTAAGAACGATAGTAAGCAGGCCCAAATCAGAGAAAGTCCGAAAATCCACCTTTTAAGCACAATTTTCGAGAATTTATATTATTAAATAATAATAAAAATAAAACCCTAACCCTAATTTCAATGGCCAGCCGCTGCCAGGTCTGTTCAAGGGCCAGAATTGTCCGAATTTCATACGTTAATATCTTCCAATCCACTCGATGAAAATCTACAAATTATATACCGAATCGAAGAGAATTTCAAGACATTTCAATCCATACGGTTAAGATCGAGTTTGGGTTCATGGATTCCGCGAATTCTCGGCCTGAAGTGGCTGCGTTTTTTTTGGTGGTTGGCGGGTCCTAGGGGGCGCGAGTTGGTCAAGGGTGGAGTCCGCGGGGAGCTGGTGTCGTGGCGGTTCGAATGGAGGCGATGGATCAGCGCCTGGGTGGCCGAGGTAGAGGGCGCACAGAAGGGGTTGCGCGATTGAATTGGGTTTCTGCGGCTTTGTTACGACGTGAGGAAGAAGGTGTTCTTTTTTTATTATTTTATTAATTAAATATTTAAATTATCCAATCTTTAAAAATCAATATCTCTTTCATACGAGGTCCGATTGGCGAACCGTCAGTTGCGTTGGACTCGTCTTTCCGAGATCTTCGCGATGGCGCAGACCAGAGCTGATTCTGAGACAGTCAAATTTTCAGCAAAAATCAATGTGAGAATTCAAATTTTTATTATTTAATTAATTATAAATTTATTTTCTTGCTTTAAAATAATTGTGTGATGATGTTAATTCAGATCTGGATTGTTATGTATTGTATGAATCGTTGATTGTGGCCTGTAATATGTTTGTTGTTCATGTTGTACTAGTTTCGCATTAAAATTTCATATTTTATTGAATTTTATTTACATTTAGAAAATTTAATCTAAATTCAGTTTTAAATCATATTTATTTCAGATTCAGTTGCAAAATTTTATTTTATGTTATTAAAACATAATTTCTATTTTTTTCTGAAATGAACAATAGAATTGAAACGACAAATAAAAACTCATTTTTATTTGTTGATATTACCATAAGAATTTGAACGACGAATAAAAGCTTATTTTATTTGTTTATATTACAATAGAATTTGATCGACAAATAAAAACTCATTTTTATTTGTTAATATTACTATAAGATTTGAACAACAAATAAATACTTATTTTTATTTGTTGATTTTACAATAAAAATTAAACGACAAATAAAAACTCCTTTTTTATTTGTTGACATTACAATGCAAATTGGACGGCGAATAAAATCTCATTTTTTATTTGTTTATATTACAACATAGATTGCTTAACAAATAAAATCTTAATTTTATTTGTTTACATAACAACAGAATTTGGTCAACGAATAAAACATATTTTTATTTTGTTTACTTTACATTAGAATGTGAACAACGAATAAAACTTTATTTTTATTTATTTGCTTTGCAATAGAAATTGAACGACAAATAAAACATTATTTTTATTTGTTTATATTACAACAGAAATGGGTTAACAAATAAAATCTTATTTTTATTTGTTTACCTTTCAACAGAATTTGGACGACAAATAAAATATTATTTTTATTTGTCTATTTTCAATAGAATTTGAATAACAAATAAAATATATTTTTATTTGTTTACATTAAAAAGAATGGATTAAGAAGATTATATTTTTAACGTGCACTATTTACATTAAAAAGAGTGGATTAAAAAGCATATATTTTAATAAGAAATTGTTTCATAATTAAAATTACATTTTTCTATGTAATGAAAGGGTGAATTGTTACTGTATGGTTAAAATTACATTTTTCTATGTGATAAAAATGTGAATTTGTACCGTATGATTAAAATTGCATTTTTCTTTGTAATTAAGACATGGATTTACATCGCATAATAGAAATTACATTTTTCTATGTAATTTATATAGGAATTTACATCGCATAATAGAAATGACATTTTTATATGAAATTAAAGCATGAATGTGCATTGTAGGATAAAAATTACATTTTTACATGTAATTTAGATATTAAAATAAGAATTACATTTTTAATGTAATTAAAATGTGAATTTACACTGTATGATAAAAATTACATTTTTATATGTAATTTAAAGGTGAATTTACATCGTATGATAGAATTTACATTTGTCTATGTCAATAAAATATGAATTTACATGGTAAATTAAAAATATACCTTTTTGTTAATTAAAAACGATTAAACTAAAACATACATTTTTGGTTATTCAAAAGAGTTAAACAAAATAAACATTTTTGCTCATTAAAAAGTGTTACATCAAAATATACATTTTTGGGCATTGAGTAGGATTACATTTTTATTGTAACATTATTTATAATAAAACGGTCTTTTATTTGTGTTCTTAAACACAAATAAAACATATAAAAATAAAAGTACATTTTTATTTGTGTTCCCCAACGCAAATATAATATGGTTTTTAAGTGGCGCATTTTTTTTATTTGCATTTTTCAATGCAAATATAACATGAAAACAAAAGTTCACATTTTGTTTACATTCCACAATGCAAACAATACATGAAAAAAAAATGTTTGCATGCTACAATGCAAACGAAACGTAGAAAATAGAAATACATTTTTTATTTGCATTCTATCATGCAAATAAAACAAGAAGATAAAAATTACATTTTTTTTTGTTTGCAACTTTAGTTGCAAACAAACAAGAAAATGAGAATTACATTTTTGGTTTGCAAATTTAGATGCAAACAAATTTATTTAAAGACAAAGGTTACATTTTTGTTGCATGTTTTAAATGCGAACAAAGCATTAAAATCAATGTTACATTTTTATTTATTTATTTACTTCACTTGATGTAAGTAAACATAAAGTAAGGAGTTGTTCTTTTATTTACATTTCTTGATGTAAATAAAACTAGAAATTAAATATTACATTTTTATTTGCATTACTCAACGCAAATAAACAGGAGAATAAAAGATACAGTTTCATTTGCAATCCTTAATGCAAATAAATTATGAAATGAAAAGTTACAGTTTTTATTTACATTCCTCTATGTAAATAAACATTAAAATTTAAAAGCTGAATCTTTATTTGCATTCTCTATTGCAAATAAAGCATGAAATGAAAAGTTATATATATATATTTGTTATTATTTGTATTCCCTATTACAAATGGAATTAAAGATTATATCCTTCTTCTCATTTATTTACAATGAAATGAATTGAAATAAAAGATTTTATTTTATCATCGCTTTTATTTCCATAAATGGACGTAACATAAAGATTTCATTTGTTCATTGTTTTGAAATAAAAAGATTGTACATTTAAAATTTACATTTTTTATGTAATTTATATTTCAATAAATAGAAATAAAGAGTTCATTTTTATTGACATTTTACATACGGTAAAAATAATAGAAATAAAAGAGACATTTTTATCGTGTGTTATATATTGTGTTATATATTGTGTATTACACTGCCATAGACAAGTTGCCTGACTTGTTTATGTGATTGGGTCGATCATTTTCACACATCGCCCAAGTGCACAAATTAGCTTATTATTTGTTTGTTGGTTGAAAACCGCACACGGGTGTTGGGATGAAAATTTATATACACTAATCCCAATTTTTAGTTGTATGTTGATCGTTAGATCGACAGGCTGCGATGAGCATTATTATTTAATTTTAACGCTTACACAGTGGAAATTACACTTTGGATGTAATGGATGACTTGATGATTATACTGTTATTATCATATATATGATGTGTGTGAAATCCATATAATCCAAATTATATGGCAAATGTTTGAGTCGCATTTCGATTCAGGTGTTCTTTTAAATAATGATATTTTTACATTGGAAATCCTTTTTTATATAAGGTGCATATGTTTTCATAATATATTTTTAATCAACTATATGTTAAAACAAAGAATATTTGTAAAAGAAAGAATTCGTAATATAAAGCATACCTTTCATTTAGAGTCTTTATATAAAGAATATTTTTATGATTATTTTAAAATATGTTTTTAAAAGATTACTAGCATTTGCAATTATATTTTTTTGTGATTATAAATAAACTAAGATGTGAAGTGGATTTATCGTGGACGATGTTTTTAAACGACATTTGTTCTTTAATCCAATTTACATTGAAATTATTATTTGGAATTTATAAATCTATTTTATAGATTTAAAAAGGGGCATTTTCTAAAAATAAAGTTTTTCAATTTAATATATTAAATTGGAATTAAGTGGAAATTCGATTGGTAATAATCGAAATAGGCTTCTGTAAAAGAAGACCGATATTATATGTGGAATTTAAGAGGCTTTGCCGTTATTCCATTTATATTATTAGTCTGATACAGCAATCTGTATCGATTATGTATTGATTCGATTTCTGCGGAATTCCATATTTTTGGAAATGGATTTATAGATTTTATTTTCAGAATTTTATCTTTGATAAAATTAATGAGAATCTTTTTAAGAGAATATCTTATTAAAAGAATATTCTGAGTTGGAATGTGATGAAATGTGTGATTTTCCAATATTTGTTTTTAATCCCAAAATACGTGAGTTATTCAGAAAGACCGGGTTTAACCCATTCTGAATAATCATCACGACGATCAAGAGTCGAAGATGAAGACGGTGATTGAAGACCGAAGGTTTTCACATCGTTGGGATGATGATGACTGGTATCTTGAATTGGGATTAGCCTTCCAAGGCAAGGTATTTAGTAATGATCGTCCAAACGCATTTGGAGATCGACGGACACGTTGTTTCGCTCAGACCCAGAGCGGACTTGTAAATGGATTGCGTGTCTGACATTGTATTCCTTTCTATTGTATTTGTTGAATGCTATTGATTATATATTTCTATTTGTTGGTGAAGAATTTATTCTTTACTTATCACCCTTCTCTAAGACGTATGAGCTTAGAGGTTATATATATATTGGTAGATGATCAATAATATGGTAGGGTCTGACAATGTGACATGCTAAGATGCAAATGATCAAGGCTTTGTTAAAAAGCAGGCCTTGTGGTTGATGATCAAAGCATAGCCTGTTTAGGCATAGCTTTGTGTATAGCGTGACTTCGCGAGCCTCACACCCCGGTATGAATCAAAAACGGGATTAGGACTGCAGGGAGTGCACACGTTTCTCTCTAGCTAGGGGTAGTGTCGGTGCTTTAACACGGCCTGGCATTTGACTTATGTGGATTTTCGATTGAGGTACCTCGGGTTTTTATAGGCTGGAAGTGGTCATACTATAGGCTCAAAGGAACCGGGAAACGTGTGTTCAGGAATTGCCAATCCACTACCGTTAGGTGGGGACCGACCCTGAAGATCCAAGGGTTCACTGCGGGGGATCCTGAGGCATTTGCTAGAGTGTCTCGAATCGGAAGAGGATGATCCCTAGCCTCGATTTCATGACAGAAAACCAATTTCCAATACGACATTACGATTTTGATTGTAAACTTATATATGGCGACATAATATATGGTACCTATGCCGTCTAAGATTAATACATTTATATTGAAATGTTTTAAATATATATATACACACACTAATAATAATATCGTTTTTACGTAACAAACATCTTTTGACCATTATAAGGTAAAACCCTATCCTCTGGTGTGCGTTGCATTGTGTGATGGGACCTGGGTCTTATAATGGTTTCATTTTTCTAAAAAGCATTGCGTTATTTGACGATTTACTTTATTTATGCACTGGCAATCCAATGGAGTAAACCCGTTTCGCATTAGCGGCGTGGTCCTGAGATTAGCCTACTTATTAGATAGGTTAAGGTAAGAATTCTCACACCAGTCCCACGACTGACCTGTAGTTTGTTTCACTTTGCAAACTCGGGTACCCTCTTTCCAACACGGGCAGTCGAGTGGCTTTTTGCAGATATAGTTAAGCAGGATCCTGGATTGAAATCTGAAGCTGGGTCCAGAATATTGATGGCCTTCCGCTGAGATTAGTTCCGCTGCAATATATTTAATTTAATGTAAATGTATCTTCCGCTGTATTATTTATTGATGTACTCTGATATATTCTGTACTCTGATGTAACATTTATTATTGATGTTATAAAAGTTTGTGTGGTTGTCCTGATGTGTTGTATGCCCAAAGTTAACGTACACAGGTTTTGAACGGTCTTGATCGAACTTACGATCGATTGGGGTCGGGCGAAATCCGGGTCGTTACATAAATTCTCAGTGTAAGCATCTAATTTTGCCACAATAAATTCTTGGTGGGGTAATTTAATCCTAAAAACCCAGTGTAATATGGTAAAGACTATCATACTGATCCTAACATCATTTTTTCATAAATAAACAAATTGATTGGAAAGGATAATTAATTAAATCTTATATATAGTCACTTTGCCCTCTCCCTTTAATGTAGATTTTAAAAACATCTCCTGTAATGACAAGTATTCTACACATCATAGGATTCTAGAATATTTATTTCTTTCCCATGTGAAGTCATATGGTCATGTAACTTTGGGAAACATCCATTAGAGTCATTTCCCATGTTCACGATTTTTGTCGATTTTTAAATGACCATTTTGCCCCTAGCTGATCTTGCTTTGGCTATAATTTTTGACTGGAAAGGAATTTTGACCTGAAACCACTTCCATTAGATTCGTTTGATGGTTTATCTTTCCGTAGAGTGGTCATAATAGCCAAATGGACTTACAGTTTGGGAGATATGGCTGAAATAAGTTTTGGAGGGTGAAAAACTGCTTAACCGGGCCAAATAGGGTGATTAGTGAGTAGGCCCATAACCCATTTCGGGATTAGGGTTATGGGGAGGCTGAAATGAAGTAGAGAATCATTCCATTTCAGTTTTCTAGCCTCCACTTATCTCCAAGGAACCCTAAAAATGGCCTCCAACCTCTAAATCACCTCTAAATCATCTTTTGGTCAAGGATTTGGCTTAGCAACCTCTGATCAAGGAAGATCTACACCAAATCAACATTGGAGCTGCTGTTTAGCATTGGGATTTGCATCAAATCAGAGGTTTATTTCAGATCTTAGTTTATTTGTGGCTAAGGTGAGTGATTTGCATAGTTTTGCACTAATTATGGCTAATTAAGGGTAATTAGTGGTAATTAGCGAATTTAAACATGATAAAATTCTGGAAAAATGTTCATAAATTCTTAAATGATGTTTTAGACCTCTGATATGAATTTGGGTTAATTTGGTTAAGTTTTGCTAATCCAATCATTAGTTTCACCTAAACATGCTTAAGGGAAAATATGGGGTTTTGGCTATGTTTGATCCATTTTGACTTATCATATTGATGTTTTGGTGTTTGAGGTCACTTCTATTTGTTGCTATGACTGTATGGTATGCTTTTTGATTGTTTAGAAGTGTTAGATTGGTCGAAAACACCGTCGAATGGCGTAAAACAAGTCGTAGGGAAGCTGTGCAGGGACCGAACCGCGGATCGCCCTATGTGCCACGACCCGGACCGGAGACCACGATCCAATGGTGGGAGGAGCTTTAACTCGAACCTCGTCACGCGCTGGAGCACCTGATCGCATGCCATCTCCGATCCGACCCGATCCACTTCAGAAGCTCACAATCCGAACCGATGTGTATCCACGATCTGAAGTGGGAGTAGCATCACGACCGAAGGGAAGCGCCACGAGCTATGGACCACGACCCGAACCAGTGGGAGTGCCTCGACCCGATCCGACCTGACGAAGGTGGAGCACGATCCGAACCGGTGAGGAAGCACGGTCACGAACTGAAGGGCGCCAAGGAACCACGAACTGAAGGGTACCACGATCCATTGAAAGACGATAAAGGCCGAACCGATCCGGTGATGACCAATAACCTGAGATGCAAAGGTAGTCCAAATGGAAGTTAGAGCTCAGGATCCAATGGGGGACCAATGAGTTCACTTCATGGTTGGGCTTTGCTACGGGACGTGTGCTAAGGAGTTGTCGACGTTCATAACTTCGATTCACCACTGAGAATGGATAATGGGCTACTTATCAGTGCAGTAGAGTCATTACGACTCGAGGGGCAAGGTGATGGTAGCAAGACTACGTTATCAGTGCAGTAGAGTCATTACGACTCGAGGGGCAAATTGATGCATAGAAAGACTATGAGCCAGTGCAGTGGGGTCATTGTGACTCCATGGAGCAGAGTGGACATAGTAAGGATTAGTAAGGCTATGAGCCAGTGCAGTGGGGTCCTTGTGACTCCATGGGGCAAAGTGGACATAGCGAAGGATTTTTGGCTACGTTATCAGTGCAGTGAAGCCATTTATGACTTCATGGGGCAAAGTGATCGTAGCAAGGTATGTTGGGTGATCGAAGTGGTGAATATCGTACGCTTTACGCACTGAGTGAGAGCTGTGAGGATGGATGCTATGTTTGATTGTTTGCCATCACTATGACATGCACACCCCCACCTCCGTATCTTTACACCATTTGATATGGCACCTTAGAGTGTTGTACAGTATGTAGTGCTAACTCTTTGGTTGCAGGTCCAGGTTCAGGTATGTTTCTAGTCTACCTGTTATTGTTCACTTTAGATGCTTATCGCTCATACCAGGCTTTATGTCTGACCCAAAGTTTAATGTCTCCTCTTATTACTCTGGGTGCCCACACGAGCAGACTAGAGACAGGTTAGCTGGTGATGCGCGAGTAGCTGATCCGGAGGCGGGCAGGAGGCTTCCACGTATGATATATAGGTATTCTCCCTGTGTCGTTGGTGGTCGCTACTTGGGCATTAGTAGTGTACCTCCTTTATCTTGCTTTTGCTTTGAGACAGTTTGAAAAGTTGTAATAATGTTTAACTTTGGATCATAAGCTGTACTTACATTTTCCGCTGCTATGTTAGTTGTTTCAGCTTATGCACTGTCTCACCTGTTTTATGTCAAGTATGTTATCATTATATTTTATCCTATGCGCTGTGAGACATTCTACAGGTTCTTTATTAGCTCATTTCCTTCTTCCTTTTTCCTTCTGACGACCCGTTCCGTGCTAACTGGACATGTGTACAGCGCACCTTTGGTGAAAATGTCGGTTGGTGCGGGGCGGGCCGTCACACTTGGTATCAGAGCTCTAGGTTGCGTAGTTAACCTAGGGAAAGACACTAGGGAGGGATAGTACGTATATGAGAGCGTGTATTTGTGATTACTTTGGTTTTCAAAAGCTATATATATATATATATATACTATTAGTAGTATAAGAGTGAAGTCGCACTGCACTAGCACCACTATGGGGTCGTTAATCGTTTCCCTTTTACAGGTTGATGATGAGCCGATATGCTAGAGGTGCTGGTAGAGGAGCCAATAATGGGAATGCCATTGACATGAGGGCGATGTTTACTGACCTCATGAGAGACATGCTTAGAGAAGTGCAAGGGGGAAATTCCCAATCCCGGAGTTGGTGCTGGCCCAGTAATGCAGGCGCCTAGGGTCGATTTCGCCAAGTTATGCAAGGATTACACTAACCTTGGTGGGAAGCCGTTCCACGGGACGGAGTCGGTCACAGATGCTCAAGATTGGATGGATAGCTTTGATCGTATCTTCGATGACTTAGTTCTTGAGGATGCGATGAAGAGAAGGCTAGCGTCTCGTCAGCTGCAAGGGCGAGCGATGAATTGGTGGAATGCCATTAGAACAGCTACTCCAGAGGATCAGGTTACTTGGGATCGGTTCAAGGCTCACTTCAGCGAGAAGATTATTCCAACTGCCCAGAAGTCAGTGTTGTTTAAGAGGTTCTTGGAACTCAAGCAGAGTGGTAGGGCAGTTTCTGACTATATTGCTGAGTTCGACACTTTGTCGAAGTATGGGCTATCTCTTATCGACTCTCCTGAAAAGAAGAATGAGAAGTTCATTACTGGTTTGGATGGATACTTGGGTGAAAGGCTTATCAACCACGTCGATGAGACTTTTGAATCGATTATGGGGAAAGCTTTGAGATCAGAGAGTCTTTACCCTAAGCCAAAGACTGAGGCTGCATCTGCAAAAGGGCCAAAGCCGCAAGCAGGCGGTGGAGTCAAGAATAACTCTCAGAACAAGAGAAAATAGAACCAATCTAAGGATGGCCAGAAAAAGAACAAGAAATATGTTGAGTGCTTCAGCTGTGGTAAGAAGGGCCATTATACTAAAGAATGTCGGGCCAAGCCAGCGGATAGGAAATGCTATAACTGTGGCCAAGTGGGACATCATAAGGATAAGTGTCTGCAACCTCTTAAGGAGAAGCAGATTGTGAAAGCATATGCTATTGATGCCGTTCCTTCTTCGTCGAATGCCCCAACTGCGGCGGAGAAAGGAAAGAATGTCGTTATTCAAGGTATGCTTTCTATTTATGATGTACCAGTTCGAGTTTTGTTTGATACTGGGGCTTCCCGTTCCTTCATATCTAGTGACCTGGTAGATAGGTTGGGACTAGAACCCGAGATAGTCGATAGACCATTGGTTGTGACGAACCCGATTGGTAGTTCGACTAGCCTTAGTATGATTTGCAGGAATTTGGTGTTATCGAGTCATGGATGTATGTTTGTTTGTGATTGCTTTATTTTGGGCTTTACTGGGTATGGCATTATATTGGGAGTCGATTGGCTCTAAAGATACGGGTTGGTGGTAGACTGTGAGGGCTTTTTGGTGACAGTTAGGGCGGATGATGGGCGGAGGGTAGTGTTTGGTAGTCTACCTAGTGATGGGGTTATGGCTAGTTTTGTAAATTCCCTCGACATCCCGCAGGATGAGCTGTCAGATATGCCCGTGGTTGGCCAGTATCCGGACGTCTTCGAGGAGGTGACCGGGCTTCCACCACACCGAGAGATTGAGTTCCGTATTGATTTAGTGAAAGATGCCAGACCTATAGTGATGCCACTTCGTCGCATGGCACCAAGGGAGCAGCGAGAGCTCGGGGTGCAAGTCAGCAATCTTTTGAAGAAGGGATTTATTAGAAGAAGTGTCTCCGAGTGGGGAGCACCAGTTGTGTTTGCCACTAAGGCAGATGGTTCCCTTCGTTTGTCTGTGGACTATCGCGAGTTGAATAAGGTAACGAGGAAGAATAAGTATCCTCTATGGCGGATAGATGATTTGTTTGATCAACTGGAAGGAGCAAAAGTGTTCTCCCAGTTGGACCTCGCGACAGGATTTCATCAGCTTCAAGTAGCAGATGAGAGTGTTCCGAAAACGGCATTTAGGACGCCGTCTGGATTTTATGAGTGGTTGGTCATGCCATTTGGGTTGACCAATGCACCGGCCTATTTTGTGGATCTTATGAATCGAGTATTCAGAGATCAGTTGAATAAGTTTGTTCTTGTGTTCGTGGATGATATCCTTGTTTACTCAAGGACAGAGGAGGAACACAAGGGACACTTGAGGATAGTGATGGAGGTGTTGAGGAAACACCAATTGAAAGCAAAATTCTCTAAGTGTCACTTTTGGAGAAGGGAAGTGAGATTCTTGGGTCATGTTGTTTCAGAGAGTGGTATTGCTGTGGACCCTGCGAAGGTGGCTACGGTACAGGATTGGCCTACACCCAAGAATGCAACAGATGTAAGAAGTTTCTTGGGGTTAGCTGGATATTATCGTAAGTTTATCCAGGACTTCTCCAAGATAGCAGCACCGTTGACTCAGTTGACTAAGAAGAATCAGTCCTTCATCTAGGACGGAGTGTGTGAAAAGGCACTCATGAGTCTAAAGGAAAGGTTGACGTGTGCACTAGTGCTAGTCATTCCTAAGGGGAATGAAGAGATGATGGTATACACGGATGCTTGTGGCACCGGACTAGGTGCTGTATTGATGCAAGGAGGTAGGGTTGTAGCTTATGCTAGTCGACAGCTAAAGCCGCATGAGAAGAAGTATCCTACCCATGATTTGGAATTAGCAGCGATCGTGTTTGCGCTGAAGATGTGGAGACACTATCTCTTGGGAGAAAGATTTGAGTTGTTCACCGATCATAAATCGTTAAAGTATCTCTTCTCCCAGAAAGATCTGAATCTCCGTCAGTAGAGATGGTTAGAGTTCTTGGCTTCGTATGATTTTGAGATCGCATATACACCGGGGAAAGGTAATGTGGTAGCCGATGCCTTGAGTAGGAGACATGCCAGTTTAGGGGCAATGTTTCTTGAATGGAAGCAACTGGAGTATATTGTGGGGTTTGATTTCAGACCAAAGTGCGAATTGGATCCAGTTATGCTAGCTAGTTTGGCGATCAGACCCACTTTGATAGAGCGGATTGGTTCCAGCCAGAGGAACGATCCTAATCTATTGGAAATCATCTCCAAGTTAGAAATGAACATCGACGGTGAGGAGATGAATGTGTATGGGTTTGATCGTGATGGATGGCTTAGAAAGAATGGAAGACTAGTTGTACCCAACGTGAATGGTTTGAGAGATGAAGTGCTTAGAGAATGTCATCACTCAAAACTGACTATACACCCCGGTGGTAATAAGATGTATCGAGACATGAAGCAGACTTACTACTGGGAAGGGATGAAAAGAGACGTTGGGAAGTTTATATCCAAATGCATGAATTGCTAGCTAGTTAAAGCCGAGCAAAAGAAGCCTAGTGGGTTGTTGCAACCATTAGAAATTCCCAAATGGAAATGGGAGCAAGTCTCGATGGATTTCATCGATGGTTTACCAAGGACTAGATCGGGATATGATAGCATTTGGGTAATTGTGGATCGATTGACTAAGAGTGCAAGATTTATACCAGTCAAACGACCAGAACGGCAGCCAAGTTGGCAGAATTGTATATGAAGTGGGTAGTGAGATTTCATGGAGTACCTAAAAGCATTGTGAGTGACCGAGACCCGTTGTTCACTAGTGGGTTTTGGAAGAGCTTACAAGAGGCTCTAGGGTCAGGATTACATCTCAGTACCACATATCATCCTCAGACCGATGGTCAGACGGAGAGGGTGAATCGCATATTGGAAGATCTCTTGAGAGCATGTATGTTGGATTTTGGTGGATCATGGGATGACCATTTGCATCTAGTAGAGTTTGCATATAATAATAGCTACCAATCCAGTATCGGTATGGCTCCATATGAAGCTTTGAATGGAAGACCGTGCAACTCACCATCATGTTGGATAGAGACTGGCGAAAAGTTTATGCTTGGACCAGATGTGGTGAGAGAAACTTCAGATAAGATTAAGATCGTTCAACAACGAATGAAAACTGCCCAAGATAGGCAGAAGAGTTATGCTGATAAGAGGAGAAGAGATTTAAAATTCTTCGTTGGTGACTTGGTGTTTGTCAAGATATCTCCGTTGAAGAGCGTGATTCGATTTGGCAGGAGAGGCAAATTGGCACCAAGATTTGTTGGCCCATTCCCTGTTCTTGAATTAGTCGGGAATTTGGCGTATAGAGTTGGCTTACCAGAGAAGATGGCGGGAGTACACAATGTATTTCATGTTTCCCAACTAAGGAAGTTCGTTCATGACTCAGATATGACTATTTCACCTAATCAGTTAGAGAACTTCGAAGTAGAACCCGAAGCGGTTGGGAACCGCAAGCCGATTCGTATTGTGGGGCACGATACGAAGCAACTTCGAAGGAAGGCGGTGAAGCTAGTCAAGGTTCAGTGGGGCGAGAATGAGAATGATTGCACTTGGGAGACAGAGGAGAGCATTAGGAAGGCATATCCAGAACTCTTTGCCTGGTAAGATTTACTTTGCAATTTTGTTTTCCGCATGCTAGGGTAGACTTGTTTTGCTTGTTTTGCATGTTTGATTGTTGTTTTATGATTGATAGGCATGTGGGACCCTTTGTGTGTTTTGATTAGGGAATTTCGGGGGCGAAATTTCTTAAGGGGGGAGAGTGTAATGACCCGTATTCTACACATCATAGGATTGTAGAATATTTATTTCTTTCCCATGTGAAGTCATATGGTCATGTAACTTTGGGAAACATCCATTAGAGTCATTTCCCATGTTCATGATTTTTGTCGATTTTTAAATGACCATTTTGCCCCTAGCTGATCTTGTTTTGGCCATAACTTTTGACTGGAAAGGAAATTTGACCTGAAACCACTTCCATTAGATTCGGTTGATGGTTTACCTTTACGTAGAGTGGTCATAACAGCCAAACGGACTTACCGTTTGGGAGATATGGCTGAAATAAGGTTTGGAGGGTGAAAAACTGCTTAACCGGGCCAAATAGGGTGATTAGTGAGTAGACCCATAACCCATTTCGGGATTAGGGTTATGGGGAGGCTGAAATGAAGTAGAGAATCATTCCATTTCAGTTTTCTAGCCTCCACTTATCTCCAAGGAACCCTAAAAATGGCCTCCAACCTCTAAATCACCTCCAAATCATCTTTTGGTCAAGGATTTGGCTTAGCAACCTCTTATCAAGGAAGATCTACACCAAATCAACATTGGAGCTGCTGTTTAGCATTGGGATTTGCATCAAATCAGAGATTTATTTTAGATCTTAGTTTATTTGTGGCTAAGGTGAGTGATTTGCATAGTTTTGCACTAATTATGGCTAATTAAGGGTAATTAGTGGTAATTAGCGAATTTAAACATGATAAAATTCTGGAAAAATGTTCATAAATTCTTAAATGATGTTTTAGACCTCTGAAATGAATTTGGGTTAATTTGGTTAAGTTTTGCTAATCCAATCATTAGTTTCACCTAAACATGCTTAAGTGAAAATATGGGGTTTTGGCTATGTTTGATCCATTTTGACTTATCATATTGATGTTTTGGTGTTTGAGGTCACTTCTATTTGTTGCTATGACTGTATGGTATGCTTTTTGATTGTTTAGAAGTGTTAGATTGGTCGAAAACGCCGTCGAATGGCGTAAAACAAGTCGTAGGGAAGCTGTGCAGGGACCGGATCGCGGATCGCCCTATGTGCCACGACCCGGACCGGAGACCACGATCCAATGGTGGGAGGAGCTTGAACTCGAACCGCGCACGCACTGGAGCACCCGATCGCATGCCATCTCCGATCCGACCCGATCCACTTCAGAAGCTCACGATCCGAACCGATGTGTATCCACGATCTGAAGGGGGAGTAGCATCACGACCGAAGGGAAGCGCCATGAGCTATGGACCACGACCCGAACCAGTGGGAGTGCCTCGACCCGATCCGACCTGACGAAGGTGGAGCACGATCCGAACCAGTGAGGAAGCATGGTCCCGAACTGAAGGGCGCCAAGGAACCACGAACTGAAGGGTACCACGATCCATTGAAAGACGATAAAGACCGAACCGATCCGGTGATGACCAATAACCCGAGATGCAAAGGTAGTCCAAATGGAAGTTAGAGCTCAGGATCCAATGGGGGACCAATGAGTTCACTTCATGGTTGGGCTTTGCTGCGGGACGTGTGCTGAGGAGTTGTCGACGTTCATAACTTCGATTCACCACTGAGAATGGATGATGGGCTACTTATCAGTGCAGTAGAGTCATTACGACTCGAGGGGCAAGGTGATGGTAGCAAGACTACGTTATCAGCGCAGTAGAGTCATTACGACTCGAGGGGCAAAGTGATGCATAGTAAGACTATGATCCAGTGTAGTGGGGTCATTGTGACTCTATGGGGCAGAGTGGACATAGTAAGGATTAGTAAGGCTATGAGCCAATGCAGTGGGGTCCTTGTGACTCCATGGGGCAAAGTGGACATAGCGAAGGATTTATGGCTACGTTATCAGTGCAGTGAAGTCATTTATGACTTCATGGGGCAAAGTGATCGTAGCAAGGTATGTTGGGTGATCGAAGTGGTGAATATCGTATGCTTTACGCACTGAGTGAGAGATGTGAAGATGGATGCTATGTTTGATTGTTTGCCATCACTATGACATGCACACCCCCACCTCCGTATCTTTACACCATTTGATATGGCACCTTAGAGTGTTGTACAGTATGTAGTGCTAACTCTTTGGTTGCAGGTCCAGGTTCAGGTATGTTTCTAGTCTACCTGTTATTGTTCACTTTAGATGCTTATCGCTCATACTAGGCTTTATGTCTGACCTAGAGTTTTATGTCTCCTCTTGTTACTCTGGGTGCTCACACGAGCAGACTAGGGACAGGTTAGCTGGTGATGCGCGAGTAGCTGATCCGGAGGCGGGAAGGAGGCTTCCACGTATGATATATAGATATTATCCCTGTGTCGTTGGTGGTCGCTACTTGGGCATTAGTAGTGTACCTCATTTATCTTTCTTTTTCTTTGAGACAGTTTGAAAAGTTGTAATAATGTTTAACTTTGGATCATATGTTGTACTTACATTTTCCGCTGCTATGTTAGTTGTTTCATCTTATGCACTGTCTCACCTGTTTTATGTCAATTATGTTATCATTATATTTTATCCTATGCGCTGTGAGACATTCTACAGGTTCTTTATTATCTCATTTCCTTCTTCCTTTTTCCTTCTGACGACCCGTTCCGTGCTAATTGGACATATGTACAGCGCACCTTTGGAGAAAATGTCGGTTGGTGCGGGGCGGGCCGTCACATCTCCCTTTCTTAAATCCATTTAATCCATGATACTATAAAAATATCTGAAAATGGTAAGTTGCCTATGTTGCACTATAAAATCAAAATTAATGGCGCTGAAATGGCATGAATTGACTTTTGTTAGAAACATCTTTCCAAGTAAAAATTATTGCACCTAAAAACAGAAAGAAATAATTATAGGATGAACTCATGTCAATTAGAATAATCTTTTTCTAGATTATCAATATGAAAGGAAAAGAAAAAAAATATTAGCCATAAAACATTAATAATAATCAATCACTCCACTATTAAAAGTACATGTAAATGTAGAGTTATGAGTTTGTCGCCATGTCAAAAGTTTTCCTAATATAACAAACTAATCACATATTATGCAACACCTTTTTCCATCCGTGCCTGCTTTACTATTCTAAAAGAAGTATATTTTCTTCACTAACTTATTCATTATATTTAGACACATTCTTAATTCTCTATCGATCACACTTAGCAAAACATCCTTTTATGCCAATGCTGCAAGAACTTGATATAATGCTACAAAGTCAAGCACACGTTGTAATTAGTATTTAGTATGCTTATATTAATTTATAAATGGAAATTATGTAATATAATATATTTATACACTATTTTATTCCATTAGTCTTTCATTTTCAAGCACGTTTTTTTTAATTTATTAAACGCAATACATTCATTCCTTTGTTAACAATTTAATGCATGCGGTCCATGTCCTAAATGAAGGCAAGCCACGGTTTATATTTTTCAATTTATGTGAAAACTTTTACCCTTTTAAATCTGGAAACACACGTCACATATTTATTTATTTATATAAAAGGGTTAAGTTAATTAAATGAATAATTAAAGACCTATGAAATGGTTCAAATTCATTTAGAAACAAAACTATGCCACTTATTTCTCCTTTCTTCTCTTTGTTATTTACGTTTGAAATTTGAATGAAAAATAATTAAATAGAATAAAACATAAGGGGTTAAAAAGAGAATTAAATAAATTTATAAATACCCTAAAATCAATCCATAACCCTAATTTCAGAAAACAAACATAGCCGCCGCCCCTTCTCTTTTCAATGGCTGAAATGCTCTCATTCTTCCTCATTTTTCTTTCAATCTAGTCGATGGTTTCCAAAATTTCTAAAGGGAAAGGTGTAGAGCTAGGGGAGCTCGTCACAACCAACGGTTGAGATCAATTCTTATGCGCTAATTTATGGGAAATCGAGCTTCAAAGTGGCAGTGTTCGCATCGATTTTCGTGGAGACGGGGAGCAATTGGGTTCACGGTGACGTGCAATTCACGTGGAAGAGGAAGAAGAAGTTAGCGGCCTTGTTTTGTGTTAATCAATGTATTAAGGTTTAATTAAAAATTAATTTAATTTAATTGTGTAAGGTTATAAAATGAATAACTTATTCATATATCCTCAGAACTGAGTGTCGTTCGAAACGTTAGAATCGCGGGATCCAACTCTACAACCCAGAACAGACCAGATCTGAAACTGAGACTGTTGGGAATCCAGAAAAATAGCAATGTGAGATCTCTGATTTAAATTATTTTCTCACTATTGAAATAATCGTTGTACGTTAATCCAATAGACCTGCGACGTGATTTGATAATTTGTGTTGTATGGGTTGATTTGACATGTCCTGTTATAGATCTGTGTTTGTAATTGTAGATCAGTGTAGATCTAACAAATTTCATCAGTTTGATTATAAAATCATCGTGCTTAATATAAAATAAATTTGATTGGATTAAATTAGGATTATTTTTAATCCAATTAAAATTCTGAGTTTACATGACATAGAATTACTTGTTGATTAACAATTTATTTGATAAAAACACATTTTTTTATTAGCATTATTTTTGTTAATAAAAGGTCAAAGTGAAGAACACATTTTCATTAACATTATTTTGTTAATAAAAAGGACAATAGGAAACTTACATTTTAGATTAACATTTATTAGTTAATTTATAATGACATGAAAAGTTTACATTTTAATTAACATTGTATGTGTTAATTTATAATGACATAGAAAGTTTACATTTTATGTGTTAATTTAAAATGACATGAAAAGTTTTACTTTTAATTAACATTTTATTTGTTAATTAAAAAGGTATGGTAAGATTAACATTTTATTTAACATTTTAATTAACAAATAGTGTAGAACTCTTTTGTTTACATTTTCCATTGTAAATAAAAGTGCAAATTGTGTGAATCGCTTTATTTTACATTTTACATTGTAATCAAAAGCACATGATAGAAATTACATTTTATTAACCTTTTATATGTTAATAAAAAGAACATGATAGGAATTACATTTCCATTAATATTTTATATGTTAATAAAAAGCACATGGTAGGAGTTACATTTTAATTGACATTTTTATGTTGAATAAAAGAACAAGATTAGAAATACACTTTTATTTACATTGTACTTGTTGAATAAACGAACAAGATTAGAAATACACTTTTATTCATATTGTAGTTGTTGAATAAAAGAACAAGATTAGAAATACACTTTTATTTACATTGTAGTTGTTGAATAAAAGAACAAGACTAGAAATACACTTTTATTTACATTGTACTTGTTGAATAAAAGAACAAGATTAGAAATACACTTTTATTTACATTGTACTTGTTGAATAAAAGAACAAGATTAGAAATACACTTTTGTTTACATTGTACTTGTTGAATAAAAGAACAAGATTAGAAATACACTTTTATTTACATTGTACTTGTTGAATAAAAGAACAAGATTAGAAATACACTTTTATTTACATTGTAGTTGTAAAAACATGATTATAAAAACACTTTTATTTACATTGTAGTTGTTGAAAAAAAAGGATAAGATTGGAAATACCCATTTATTTACATTTTATTTGTTAAATAAAAGGATAAGTTAAAAAGACTCTTTTATTTTGCATTGTTTTGATGAAAGAATTAAACAAGATTTTCATTTTTGTTTACAATGAAAGAATTAAACAAGATTTTCACTTTTATCTACAACGAAAGAATTTAGCATTTTATGTAAAATATGACATTAAAATAGAATTTACCTTTTATGTAAAGGATGACATTAGAAATAGAATGTACATTTATGTAAAGGAAATTAAATGGACATTTTTGTCACTTTGAAATAACGGAAATTAGAAGGACATTTTTGTCACTTTGAAATAAAGGAAATTAAAAGGACATTTTTTTGTCACTTGACATGAATGAGATAAATGTATATTTTTATACATTAAAAAAATGAACTAGAAAATGTATATTTTCATACATTAAAAAGAATGAACTAAAAAATGTATATTTTCATACATTAAAAAGAATGAACTAAGAAATGTATATTTTTATACATTGAAGAGAATGAATTGAAAATGTATATTTTTATACATTAAAAAGAAGGAACTAGAAGTGAACATTTTTATACTTTGAAAAGAATTAGATAAAAGTGAACATTGTTATACATTGAAAAGATTATACAAAATTATCATATTTTGTACATTGAAAAGACTAGACTAAATTATGCATTTTTGGTCAAAGGTAAAAGAATGACAAAAGTATTCATTTTTGTCAAATGTGAAGAATGAAATAAAAACATTCTTTTTATCATTTAAAAAGAGTGAAGTAAAAATACTCATTTTGTTTACATTGAAATGAGTTAGAGTTAAACATAATTTTTGTAGAAAGTAAAATATACATTTTGCTAGAAAATGAAAATTAGAATAAAAAGTACATTTTGCAAGAAAATGAAAATTAGAATAAAAAAATACATTTTGCTAGAAAATGAATATTGGAATAAAAAGTTCATTTTGTAGAGAATGTAAATTAAAATAAAAAGGATTACTTTTGTCATATTAAAATGATGAATTAGAAAGAGACATTTTTGTCATTTTAAAGGAGATGAAGTAAAATATTCATTTTGTCATGAAAATGAATGAGACCAAAAATATGTATTTTGGTAAATAAATTAGAGTTAGGATTTTTATTGTCATTTTTTCACAATAAAAGAATTGAAATATATGTCTGTGATGTTGAAGTGTTTGATGTGTTAAATATATTGTTAGTATATTCAAACTAAATTTTACACTTCCATTTACAAGTCATCCGACTTTTTTATGTGGTTGGGACGATAATTTTTACACATCACCCAAGTGCGCAAATAAATTATTATTTGCTTGTTGGATGAAACCCCACACGGGTGTTGGGATGATATACGACATACACTAGTCCCAATATTTAGTGTAGAATCAACTCTGGTTGATTATTTGGATGTGTGATAAATATTTATCATGATTGATGATTATATGCAATATATGGTTGTTGATTGAGTCACATTCCAATAATGAATATTCTAGTAAAGAATATTTTAGAAAATATCTTAGAAAAGAATATTTTTGAGAGAAAAGAATATATTTTAGAAAAATATATTTTTATTGATATGAACTAGTTATTAACTAGAGTAAATCATTAAATTTAGATTTAATGAAGTTTTCCAATATGCTAATATTTGATTGAAGTTAAATTAAATAAATTGGATTTTGGGTTTGTCGTGAATAGTGTCTTAAATAACACTGTTCTTAAACCCCGTATGAAAGTCCATATTTTATGGAAGATGATTTTGGGTTTACCGTGAACTATGTTTTAAATGACATTAGTTCTTTAACCCAGTTAAAGATAAGATTAATTTCTTAAATTTAAATAATCATTGAATAATGATTTTTGATGTTTAAAACCAAATTGGGGTTTTAATAAATCTTAAAAGAAAAGATTTAAGAATAATGTAAAGAATTTATCTTTGATAAGATAATGTGAATATTTTATTTAAAAGAATATTCTGAATAGGAATGAGGCTTTGGATGTATTTTTAATAATACTTGATTTTAATTATAAAATACGTGAGTTATTCGGAAAGACCGGGCTTAACCCATTCCGAATAATTACTACGACGATGAGGAGACGAAGATGAAGACGGTGGTTGAAGACTGACGATCTTCACATCGAATGGATGTGTTACTACTGAGTCCCTTGATGGGAGTAGCTACCTTGAAGGGGCTTCAGTGGTGGCCATCCGGACTATCGTTGATTGTTCGGATTTGGTTTTTGCTCAGACCCAGAGCATAAGCTAGTAAATGGATGCGTGTCTGACATTAGATTTCATTCCATGTGAATTAAATCGATTTCTGTTAATGTATGTCTGTTTGGTGGTGGTGGATTTATTCTCTACTTAACACCCTGGTATATATTAATAGTCATTGATCGCATGGCGTGAATTGTCAATGTGGCACGCCAAGATGTAATTGATCAAGGCTTTTGTTGAAAAGCAGGGCCGTGTGGATGATCAAAGTATAGCCTATTACGGCATAGCTTTGTGTATATCGTGACTTCGCGAGCCTCACACCCCGGTATGAGTCAAAAACGGGATATGGACCGTAGGGAGTGCACATGTTTCTTTCTAGCTAGTGGTAGTGTCAGTGCTTAAACTGGCTATCATTTTACTTATGTGGATGATGGATTTTGAGGCGCCTCGGATTTTTATAGGCCGTTAGTGGTCATACTATAGGTTCAAAGGAACCGGGAAGCGTGTGTTCAGGCATAACCAATCCACTGCCGATAGGCGGGGACCGGCCCTACCGCTCCAAGGGTTCACTGCGGGGGATCCTGAGGCATTTGCTAGAGTGTCTCGGATCAGAAAGGAGCTTGCCCCTAGCCTCGACTCATGATGGAAATCCAATTTCGAGTACGACCTTGCGGTTTTGATTGTAGAACTAGTAGGGCGACATATTAGGATGGGGTACTATGTCGTCTATGATTGAAATGTTTATTATATATATACCCATATATATACACACTAATATTAAATCCGTTTTATCGTATCAAGCATCTTTTGACCATTATAAGGTAAAACCCTATCCTCCGGTTTGCGTTGCATTGTGTGATGGGACTTGGGTCTTATAATGGTTTCATTTTTCTAAAAAGCATTGCGTTGTTTAACGATTTACTTTAATTTATGCACTGGCAATCCAATGGAGTAAACTCGTTCCGCGTCAGCGGCGTGGTCCTGTTATTAGCCTTATTAGATAAGTTTAGTTAAGATTTCTCATACCAGTCCCATGACTGACCTGTAGTTTGTTTCACTGGCAAACTCGGGTGCCCATATTTTCCACATGGGCAGTCGAGTAGCTTTTTGCAGATATATTTACAGGATCCTGGTTTATAGCTGAAGCAGTATTCGGAAAGCTCTGTATCCGCGTATTCCTTTCAGTTGTATATTTGTATTATTTTTCCGCTGCTATTTAAATGTATTTTAAATCCCTGATATTATTGAATTTTTATTGTGTAATTAATTATTCATACTCTGTTATATTCTTGTACTCTGATTTAATTGTTGTAATCAGCAATAAAATGTTCCTCAGTTTGTGTTCTGATGCGTATTGTTCTCAAAGCAATCTAGGCTTTCCTTTACTGGGAAGTTCGGGTCGTTTCATTTGGCATCAGAGCTTTGGTTTACAGAGCTTGAGAACAAAACACATTAGAACCGAACGAAAGAATTCATCCGAGATTGGATTAGTAATATCCAATGAGAATAACTCGTTAGAGATAGGATCAGTAGTATCCTAGAACGAGTGTGAAGAGTATTATTTTCTTTAAAATAAAAACAAATTTAGTTTTGAAATTTTATCTAAAAATACGTATTTGAGTATATTATATTTTAATGTGGACAATCGAGTATATAATGATTTCGAATATACGAGTAATTAACGGATATTCGAAGTTTTAATATACTGGATAGATATAGAATCACACTCTAGACGCCCGGGGATAATTCTGGTGATGTCCGGACATCATCAGTATTTATGTTCGAGTCTCGAAAGTGGGATTCCTATATATTTCCATTGACTGGTATGAGAATCAACACTTAGTTAGGAAACAATGCTGTGATTTGCACTAAGAATATGATTTTTGACTATATATAAAAGTTATGTATATTTGAAAGGTTAATCACCTAATTGATTGCTGGTTGTGATGTTTGATTATTAGTTTAACTAATAAAAGTACAGAAATGATAATTAATTTAACTAACAAAATTATTGAAACCAATAAATAAAAATTTAATTAAGTTGGTTAATTAAATAACTTTTAGCTTCGTTCCTTTTCGAGGACGAAAAGATTTTAAGTGGGGGCGATTGTAACGACCCAGAATTTGGAGCCAATTTAAAATTTTATTTTAAGGAAATTTTGTTAAAAAAAATGAGTCAGAATTTAAAATTTTCATTACTAAACTATTAAAGAAAAAAAGAGAGAAAAAAAGTGTATACAATAAAATTCCTTTTTATTTGTATATGTGAAACATAGAAATTGTGTCCATGATAAATTCTTAATGTGAATTTAAATTCTCAATGTAAGCATCTAATTTTACCACAATAAATTCTTGGTGGGGTAATTTAATCCTTAAAACCCAGTGTAATATGGTAAAGACTATCATACTGATCCTAACATCATTTTTTCATAAATAAACAAATTGATTGGAAAGGATAATTAATAAAATCTTATATATTGTCACTTTGCCCTCTCCCTTTAATGTAGATTTTAAAAACATCTCCCTTTCTTAAATCCATTTAATCCATGATACTATAAAAATATCTGAAAATGGTAAGTTGCCTATGTTGCACTATAAAATCAAAATTAATGGCGCTGAAATGGCATGAATTGACTTTTGTTAGAAACATCTTTCCAAGTAAAAATTATTGCACCTAAAAACAGAAAGAAATAATTATAGGATGAACTCATGTCAATTAGAATAATCTTTTTCTAGATTATCAATATGAAAGGGAAAAAAAATATTAGCCATAAAACATTAATACTAATCAATCACTCCACTATTAAAAGTACATGTAAATGTAGAGTTATGAGTTTGTCGCCATGTCAAAAGTTTTCCTAATAAAACAAACTAATCACATATTATGCAGCACCTTTTTCCATCCGTGCCTGCTTTACTATTCTAAAAGAAGTATATTTTCTTCACTAACTTATTCATTATATTTAGACACATTCTTAATTCTCTATCGATCACACTTGGCAAAACATCCTTTTATGCCAACGCTGCAAGAACTTGATATAATGCTACAAAGTCAAGCACACGTTGTAATTAGTATTTAGTATGCTTATATTAATTTATAAATGGAAATTATGTAATATAATATATTTATACGCTATTTTATTCCATTAGTCTTTCATTTTCAAGCACGTTTTTTTTAATTTATTAAACGCAATACATTCATTCCTTTGTTAACAATTTAATGCATGCGGTCCGTGTCCTAAATGAAGGCAAGCCACGGTTTATATTTTTCAATTTATGTGAAAACTTTTACCCATTTAAATCTGGAAACACACGTCACATATTTATTTATTTATTTATATAAAAGGGTTAAGTTAATTAAATGAATAATTAAAGACCTATGAAATGGTTCAAATTCATTTAGAAACAAAACTATGCCACTTATTTCTCCTTTCTTCTCTTTGTTATTTACATTTGAAATTTGAATGAAAAATAATTAAATAGAATAAAACATAAGGGGTTAAAAAGAGAATTAAATAAATTTATAAATACCCTAAAATTAATCCATAACCCTAATTTCAGAAAACAAACATAGCCGCCGCCCCTTCTCTTTTCAATGGCTGAAATGCTCTCTCATTCTTCCTCATTTTTCTTTCAATCTAGTCGATGGTTTCCAAAATTTCTAAACGGAAAGGTGTAGAGCTAGGGGAGCTCGTCACAACCAACGGTTGAGATCAATTCTTATGTGCTAATTTATGGGAAATCGAGCTTCAAAGTGGCAGTGTTCGCATCGATTTTCGTGGAGACGGGGAGCTATTGGGTTCACGGTGACGTGCAATTCACGTAGAAGAGGAGGAAGAAGTTAGCGGCCTTGTTTTGAGTTAATCAATGTATTAAGGTTTAATTAAAAATTAATTTAATTTAATTGTGTAAGGTTATAAAATGAATAACTTATTCATATATCCTCAGAACTGAGTGCCGTTCGAAACGTTAGAATCGCGGGATCCAACTCAACAACCCAGAACAGACCAAATCTGAAACTGAGACTGTTGGGAATCCAGAAAAATAGCAATGTGATATCTCTGATTTAAATTATTTTCTCGCTATTGAAATAATCGTTGTACGTTAATCCAATAGATCTGCGACGTGATTTGATAATTTGTGTTGTATGGGTTGATTTGACATGTCTTGTTATAGATCTGTGTTTGTAATTGTAGATCAGTGTAGATATAACAAATTTCATCAGTTTGATTATAAAATCATCGTGCTTAATATAAAATAAATTTGATTGGATTAAATTAGGATTATTTTTAATCCAATTAAAATTCTGAGTTTACATGACATAGAATTACTTGTTGATTAACAATTTATTTGATAAAAACACATTTTTTTTATTAGCATTATTTTTGTTAATAAAAAGGTCAAAGTGAAGAACACATTTTCATTAACATTATTTTGTTAATAACAAGGACAATAGGAAACTTACATTTTAGATTAACATTTATTAGTTAATTTATAATGACATGAAAATTTTACATTTTAATTAACATTGTATGTGTTAATTTATAATGACATGAAAAGTTTACATTTTATGTGTTAATTTATAATGACATGAAAAGTTTTACTTTTAATTAACATTTTATTTGTTAATTAAAAAGGTATGGTAAGATTAACATTTTATTTAACATTTTAATTAACAAATAGTGTAGAACTCTTTTGTTTACATTTTCCATTGTAAATAAAAGTGCAAATTGTGTGAATCGCTTTATTTTACAATTTACATTGTAATCAAAAGCACATGATAGAAATTACATTTTATTAACCTTTTATATGTTAATAAAAAGAACATGATAGGAATTACATTTCCATTAATATTTTATATGTTAATAAAAAGCAATGGTAGGAGTTACATTTTAATTGACATTTTTATGTTAAATAAAAGAACAAGATTAGAAATACACTTTTATTTACATTGTACTTATTGAATAAAAGAACAAGACTAGAAATACACTTTTATTTACATTGTACTTGTTGAATAAAAGAACAAGATTAGAAATACACTTTTATTTACATTGTACTTGTTGAATAAAAGAACAAGATAAGAAATACACTTTTATTTACAATGTACTTGTTGAATAAAAGAACAAGATTAGAAATACACTTTTATTTACATTGTAGTTGTAAAAACATGATTATAAAAACACTTTTATTTACATTGTAGTTGTTAAAAAAAAAGGATAAGATTGGAAATACCCATTTATTTACGTTTTATTTGTTAAATAAAAGGATAAGATAAAAAGACTCTTTTATTTTGCATTGTTTTGATGAAAGAATTAAACAAGATTTTCACTTTTGGTTACAATGAAAGAATTAAACAAGATTTTCACTTTTATCTACAACGAAAGAATTTAGCATTTTATGTAAAATATGACATTAAAATAGAATTTATCTTTTATGTAAAGGATGACATTAGAAATAGAATGTACATTTATGTAAAGGAAATTAAAAGGACATTTTAGTCACTTTGAAATAACGGAAATTAAAAGGACATTTTTGTCACTTTGAAATAAAGGAAATTAAAAGGACATTTTTTTGTCACTTGACATGAATGAAATAAATGTATATTTTTGTACATTAAAAATAATGAACTAGAAAATGTATATTTTCATACATTAAAAATAATGAACTAAAAAATGTATATTTTCATACATTAAAAAGAATGAACTAAAAAATGTATATTTTCATACATTAAAAAGAATGAACTAAGAAATGTATATTTTTATACATTAAAGAGAATGAATTGAAAATGTATATTTTTATACATTAAAAAGAAGGAATTAGAAGTGAACATTTTTATACCTTGAAAAGAATTAGATAAAAGTGAACAATGTTATACATTGAAAAGATTATACAAAATTATCATATTTTGTACATTGAAAAGATTAGACTAAATTATGCATTTTTGGTCAAAGGTAAAAGAATGACAAAAGTATTCATTTTTGTCAAATGTGAAGAATGAAATAAAAACATTCTTTTTATCATTTAAAAAGAGTAAAGTAAAAATACTCATTTTGTTTACATTGAAATGAGTTAGAGTTAAACATAATTTTAGTAGAAAGTAAAATATACATTTTGCTAGAAAATGAAAATTAGAATAAAAAGTACATTTTGCAAGAAAATGAAAATTAGAATAAAAAAAAATTTGCTAGAAAATTAATATTGGAATAAAAAGTACATTTTGTAGAGAATGTAAATTAAAATAAAAAGGATTACTTTTGTCATATTAAAATGATGAATTAGAAAGAGACATTTTTGTCATTTTAAAGGAGATGAAGTAAAATATTCATTTTCTCATGAAAATGAATGAGACCAAAAATATGTATTTTGGTAAATAAATAAGAGTTACGATTTTTATTGTCATTTGTTCACAATAAAAGAATTGAAATATATGTCTGTGATGTTGAAGTGTTTGATGTGTTAAATATATTGTTAGTATATTCAAACTAAATATTACACTTCCATTTACAAGTCATCCGACTTGTTTATGTGATTGGGACGAAAATTTTTACACATCACCCAAGTGCACAAATAATTTACTATTTGTTTGTTGGATGAAACCCCACATGGGTGTTGGGATGATATATGACCTACACTAGTCCCAATATTTAGTGTAGAATCCACTCTGGTTGATTATTTGGATGTGTGATAAATATTTATCATGATTGATGATTATATGCAATATATGTTTGTTGATTGAGTCACATTCCAAAAAAGAATATTCTAGTAAAGAATATTTTAGAAAATATCTTAGAAAAGAATATTTTTGAGGGAAAAGAATATATTATAGAAAAATATATTTTTATTGATATGAACTAGTTATTAACTAAAGTAAATCATTAAATTTAGATTTAATGAAGTTTTCCAATATGCTAATATTTGATTGAAGTTAAATTAAATAAATTGGATTTTGGGTTTGTCGTGAATAGTTTCTTAAATAACACTGTTCTTAAACCCCGTATGAAAGTCCATATTTTATGGAAGATGATTTTGGGTTTACCGTGAACTATGTTTTAAATGACATTAGTTCTTTAACCCAGTTAAAGATAAGATTAATTTCTTAAATTTAAATAATCATTGAATAATGATTTTTGATGTTTAAAACCAAATTGGGATTTTAATAAATCTTTAAAGAAAAGATTTAAGAATAATATAAAGAATTTATCTTTGATAAGATAATGTGAATATTTTATTTAAAAGAATATTCTGAATTGGAATGAGGCGTTGGATGTGTTTTTAGTAATACTTGATTTTAATTATAAAATACGTGAGTTATTCGGAAAGACCGGGCTTAACCCATTCTGAATAATTACTACGACGATGAAGAGTCGAAGATGAAGACGGTGGTTGAAGACCGACGATCTTCACATCGAATGGATGTGTTACTACTGAGACCCTTGATGGGAGTAGCTACCTTGAAGGGGCTTCAGTGGTGGCCGTCTGGACTATTGTTGATTGTTCGGGTTTGTTTTTCGCTCAGACCCAGAGCATAAGCTAGTAAATGGATGCGTGTCTGACATTGGATTTCATTCCATGTGAATTAAATCGATTTCTGTTAATGTATGTCTGTTTGGTGGTGGAGGATTTATTCTCTACTTAACACCCTGGTATATATTAATAGTCATTGATCGCATGGCGTGAATTGTCAATGTGGCACGCCAAGATGCAATTGATCAAGGCTTTTGTAGAAAAGCAGGGCCTTGTGGATGATCAAAGTATAGCCTATCACGGCATAGCTTTGTGTATATCGTGACTTCGCGAGCCTCACACCCCAGTATGAGTCAAAAACGGGATATGGACCGTAGGGAGTGCACATGTTTCTTTCTAGCTAGTGGTAGTGTCAGTGCTTAAACTGGCTGGCATTTTACTTATGTGGATGATGAATTTTCAGGCTCCTCGGATTTTTGTAGGCCGTTAGTGGTCATACTATAGGTTTAAAGGAACCGGGAAGCGTGTGTTCAGGCATAACCATTCCACTGCCGATAAGCGGGGACCGGCCCGACCGCTCCAAGGGTTCACTGCGGGGGATCCTGAGGCATTTGCTAGAGTGTCTCGGATCAGAAAGGAGATTGCCCCTAGCCTCGACTCATGATGGAAATCCAATTTCCAATACGACCTTGCGGTTTTGATTGTAGAACTAGTAGGGCGACATATTAGGATGGGGTACTATGTCGTCTATGATTGAAATGTTTATTATATATATACCCATATATATACACACTAATATTAAATCCGTTTTATCGTATCAAGCATCTTTTGACCATTATAAGGTAAAACCCTATCCTCCGGTTTGCGTTGCATTGTTTGATGGGAGTTGGGTCTTATAATGGTTTCATTTTTCTAAAAAGCATTGCGTTGTTTAACGATTTACTTTAATTTATGCACTGGCAATCCAATGGAGTAAACCCGTTCCGCGTCAGCGGCGTGGTCCTGTTATTAACCTTGTTAGATAAGTTTAGTTAAGATTTCTCATACCAGTCCCATGACTGACCTGTAGTTTGTTTCACTGGCAAACTCGGGTGCCCATGTTTTCCACTCGGGCAGTCGAGTAGCTTTTTGCAGATATATTTACAGGATCCTGGTTTACAGCTGAAGCAGTATTCGGAAAGCTCTGTATCCGCGTATTCCTTTCAGTTGTATATTTGTATTATTTTTCCGCTGCTATTTAAATGTATTTTAAATCCCTGATATTATTGAATTTTTATTGTGTAATTAAGTATTCATACTCTGTTATATTCTTGTACTCTGATATAATTGTTGTAATCAGCAATAAAATGTTCCTCAGTTTGTGTTCTCATGTGTATTGTTCTCAAAGCATTCCAGGCTTTCCTTTATTGGGAAGTTCGGGTCGTTTCATCGTACGTCTCAGAGAAGGGCGTTAAGCAAGAGAATAAATTCTCCACCGCCAAACAGATGTATATTTAACAGAGATCAATCAACACAGAATAAAATCCAATGTCAGACACACAATCCATTTACAAGTTCGTTCTGGGTCTGAACGAAACCGGAGGCACTTTCCTCGCATATCCATCCATCCCCAAGTACGTCTGGACGATCACCAACTGTTTCTCTCCTCTTGGATGTACAGCCCAATCGAGATCAACAGTCATCACCCAAACGATGTGAAGACTTCCAGTCTTCAACCACCGTCTTCATCTTCAACATCTCGTCGAATCGGTTATTCAGAATAGGTAGAAACACGGCCTTTCTGAATAACCCACGTATATAATAAACAAATGTAACACAAATACAACAAACGCCTCATTCCAATTCAGAATATTCTTTTATTCACAAAATCACATTCTTAGGGAAAGGTTCCCATTAATTTTATCCAAGGTAAATTCTTCTAAATTTATTCTTTAATCTTCCTTTGGATATCATTTCAAACCATATTATGGTTTTCCAAACTAGTCGGGGTTAGCGAACCACACCGAAGTAATTATTTATTTTATTTCCCAATCCCAACCTATTTATCCCATGGAACAAAACTGGTAATACTCCATTCTCAATCACTTTTCAGATTTGATAATTTAAATTATCAATTCACATTTCAATCTAATTAAAGATTCATTAAAACTCCACTTAGTTTTAATCTTTTCAAAAATCAATATCATAACTTTAACTGGGTTAAAGAACCAATGTCATCTAAAACACGATTCACGATAAACCCAAAATCACACTCTATTGTTAATCGGGTTAAAGAACAGGTGTTGTTCAAAACACCGCTCACGATAAACCCAAAAACCAATTCAAATTCAATTCCAATTAAATAGTATTTAATTGATACACTTCATTAAATCTAAATAAAAAGATTTAATCTTTTTCTCTATTGGGCTTAAGAATAGTGTTAATGAAGACACCATTCACGACAAACCCAAATCACATAGGATATTAAATACAAGGCTCTGAATAGAAAATATACCGGCTTATATTCAATATCAAATTCTGAAACCAACAAATGTCGTGTTGGAAATAACGATATAAAATATATCTTTCAAATTCCCATAACAATATCAGCATAGTCACGAAATCCAACATCGAAATATTCCGAAGATAATTTCGATTCAAATCTATTTCCTCTTCACGTATTGGAATTCTGATTATTTTTAAAACCACTTTCAAATTCAATTTATTTCAAAAATAAATTGATTTTAATTCTAGTTCAAAACTAGTTCATTTTGATAAAAATCTATTTTTATCTTTTCAAATGTGAAATTATTCAGCCCAATTTTTCTCAAATCATTTCTTATGATTTTACACAAATTATAGATATTTTTAATAATTATACCAAGGCCCGTACAGTCGATTTTCATAAACGGCCATCGAACTGCACTTACGGCGACCTTTTCCAAATTTTATTTGGACATAATTCCAAATCCAACCGTTAGATTTGTAATTTCAAATATTCGTTAGGAAGCTCTTTTCGATACAAACCCAACGGTTCCGGTTTTAGGAGAATCCGACGGTCGGATCTCCCGTAATATCCATTCGAAGTCAATGGTCGAAATTCACGAACTGCCGCAGCGCGGCGCGTTCTATTCAGGCCATTATATATATAATATATATATTATATATATTTCTTCGATTTTCTTTTTAAAACGTATTTTATAAATCGTTTTAAATTCGTTTTCGAAACGATTTCAACTTCATATTCAATTTTGAATCAAAATTGAATATTCCACATCATCGATATACAAATGATAATATTTTCAAAACGTTATATTTTGAAATCACTTCTTTTTCTATATTCATTATAAAAGCGAATATAATCGATATAAATATCGCTCACGTCAAAATGGCGCATCTCTAATCAACACGGCTTTATATATTTCAATAAATTCGTTATTATATTCAACAAATGAATATTTATTCCATTTAACACATGAATCTATATTTCTTTCAACACATGAATATTTTCAACACATGAGCACTGTCAACACATGACTATTTTTGTTATTTAAAATATTTTAAAAATTATTGTATCTATCGTTTGATTTTTAAATCAGACTCCAACTGTAAAGTAGTAAGAGAATGATTTCCTAAGTATTAACTCTGAAGGCCGAAACCAATATCAGATCCATACTCAGGAAACCACTCATCCTATCTATTTTCCAGTTAGTTTCTAACTTTAAATATGATAAAGAAGTAAATTTTATTGTTAAAGAATTTCTTTCAACACATGATAATTTTCAACACATGAATATATACTTCATTCTATTCTTTATTTTCCCAATTGGAATGAGGCCCAATCAATTACCATATAATGTTAATTATATGGATTCCATACAACACATGTATATAATAACAACAATAAATAATCAATCATCATCCAAAGTGCACCACACTGTATAAGCATCAAATATAGATATCTAACGCTTATAACAGCCTGTCAATCAATCGATCGACATACAACTAATCAGTCGGGATGAGTGGACTTCAAATATCATCCCAACACCCGTATGGGGTTTCAAATCAACAAACAAATATTTTTATCTACACACACACGTTAAAAACAATATTTTTAACGATAAAATACTTTTAAGTATGTAAATATTTTATTTCACGTCACACAATCAATTTTCATCACAACAAACAATCAAACATACAAGCCATTCATGGTCTGTGGATGACGGGTGTCGGGTGCTACTAAGCACCGTCTGCATCCTAGTATATATTTTAACTAGAAAAGAAAATTTAAAGTGAGAAGTTCTCACCGACTAGCTAATCCAAACGCCTCGACTCTTCTTATGTAGAAGTCATCGCTGTTCTCGCCTTTTGTCCATTTCACTGCCCGTAGCCACTACATATATAAAAATCACATTTTTATATTGTTGCTATGTATATGAAAATCACATTTTTATAATCACGCTATATGGATAAAAATTCTATTTTTACACCGCTACTATATAGATAAAAATTCTATTTTTATAACGATGTTCATATAATAAAGATTATATTTTTATATCGCCACTTATATAAAGATTTCATTTTTTCAAATATAAAGATTCCACCTTTTCAAATATAAAGATTTCGCCTTTTCAAATATAAAGATTTCATATTTTCAAATATAAATATTCCAACTTTTCAAATATAAAGATTTCGCCTTTTCAAATATAAAGATGTCATATTTTCAAATATAAAGATTCCACCTTTTCAAATATAAAGATTTCTCCTTTTCAAATATAAAGATTTCATATTTTCAAATATAAAGATTCCACCTTTTCAAATATAAAGATTTCATATTTTCAAATATAAAGATTCCACCTTTTCGAATATAAAGATTTCATATTTTCAAATATAAAGATTTCATATTTTCAAATATAAAGATTCCACCTTTTCAAATATAAAGATTTCGCCTTTTCCTTACATCACTATATATATAATAAAAATCAGATTTTTATTTCGCTACATATATAAAGATAATATTTTTATATTCTCTATTATATAGAAATTCTATTTTCAATACACTACTTATATAAAAATAGTATTCTTATATCTTCTATTATATAAAGATCATATTTTTAATACTTCTACTATATAAAAATTATATTTTTACCCTTTCTACAATATAAAAATTATATTTTTAACCTTTCTACAATATAAAATTATATTTTTACTGCCACTTCCTAATAAAAATCGTATTTTTAATTCGCTAATCATACAATAAAAATCCTATTTTTGTGTCATTAAAAATCATAACTCTTCTCTATTTAAAATCGAAGCTTTACTGTATTTAAAATCAGAAAAAAAACAATGTTCTAATATATAAACCAAATGAAAATGCATAAATAAATAAACAAGAAAGAAAGAACGTACTGTGGTGAGGGGAGAGGGACTGAGGCGCGCAGGGGGGTCGGGGACGTCGGAGGTGGGCGCTGGTGGCGTCGCAGGCGAGGGGGTGGCATCTCGGGGTTTGCGTCACGGGTTGAATTCGAGGAAAGGGGGTAGAGAGCGGAGGAGGAAAGAAGAGAGAGGAGGAGAGCGGAGCGAGGAGGGAAGGGGGCTCCGCCCTGGCGGCGGCGCTGCTGGGAGGAGCGGCAGCTCCTCCCCCTTCTTTGTTTCTTTTTTTTCTTCTGGTTCGATTTCAATTTGAACGAGGGGGGGGGGGGCCTGAGAGAATAAAGAGGGTTTTATTTTTTATTTTTTTAATTTATTTAATTATTTAATTTAAAAAAGTTGACATTTTCATTTGACCTCTAAATGAGGCCCACCGCCTTTCGTCCGTAGCTAATTACCCCCATTCCGAACACAATGGGATATGTGTCATAAGCTGATTCGACCATTCCGATCAGTTTTCGTCAAAATCAACATATAACTCTATATATTGAATTTGAACGCGCATTTCAATTTACCGGGGCCACATACTAACTAGAAAAATTCCCGAAAAATATTTTCTAGCTTCGTATTGATGATACGGTTTTAACAAAACTAGTTTCGTCAAATTCTGAGACCGTTGGAAAAAGGGCTATTTTCCAGTCGATTAAAATCAACTGAAACTGGTCAAACACGTTTTCCTTTGCCACGCTCACATATTGATTTGAAAAATTATGAAATTTGAAACCTAGCAATAACTTGACATCGTGGATCCAACAAAAGTGGTCTCGTCGAAATCAGAGGTCGTTTGCAAAATGGCTATTTTTAAGGGCCGAAATTCCATAACGACTATTCTAAAATTTCAACTGGACATATCTTTTTATCCCCGCTATGAAATTTCGATTTTTCGGATTCGTTGGAAAGATATTTCTCAATTAGATTCTAATATTTTTGGTTTCACTAAAATCCGGTTTATTTTGCACCCGGTATGTTCAATTGAAATTTGAAATCGAATTATCGAACTACCGCGCCATTTTCAAATCCTTTTATAATTTAAAATAATTATTTATATTCTAACGACGACGTATTTAAATATATACGTTCTATTCCATTCAAGATAAATTTCTTGTCGATATTATTTAAAATAATTCATTTTAAATATTCAAAATTCATTAAAATTGCCAAAATAAAATTTTTAAACTGGCTCGCATTTTCCGGGTTGTTACATTCTCCCCGACTTAAAACTTTTCGTCCCCGAAAAGGAACGAAGTCAAAAGTTGTTTAACTAATCAACTCAACTTCCACTATTTTCGCTACGGCTTAAGTTCTTCAACTTTTCAGTTTCTAAGAACTTTTCAAAATTTGGCTAACACCCTAAATTTCCGAAAAATTTCGCCATAACCTCCCCTGCATCGGGGACTTCGGGATATTTCATATAGCCTCCCATGGCCTTCTGCAATCAAAAAGAAAAAGAAAAAGCCAATCGGCTCATAAAATCATCATCACCCAACAAAACAGTAAATTATGGTAAACATGTACCTATTTGTCGGGTAAACAAATTTTATTCCTCTGCTCTAGCCTCCTTGCTATGACCTGTTCACACATTATATATGTATATGCATGCAAATGCGACCAATTTTCAATACAATTCAATATTCGGTTCAGTTAGGCTAAATGATTCAAAATTTCAACCAAATAAACAAACAACACAACCATCAATCAATTAGTGAATTAGAATTTCAATTTCATAATTTTGAGACATATAAAGAAAATCATGTTTTTGATGCCAAATCACAACAATAAATCTATATAGTTTTGGTTCTCACACCAGTCTAATGGAAATATATAGATATCGCACCTTCGAAACATGAAAATAATTACTGATGATGACGCGTCAATCATCAGAATCAGGTCTGTGCGACTAGAGTGTGATTCTATATCTATCCAGTATATTAAAACTTCGAATATACGTTCATGACGCGTATATGCAAAACCTTTATATACTGGATCGTCCAAATTCAATATAAATTAATAATCAAATACGTATAAAATGATTTAAATTTCAAAACAAAATTTGTTTTCACTTTAAAAATATACTCTTCACACTCGTTCTAGGATACTACTGATCCTATCTCTAACGAGTAATTCTAATTCGATTTTACTAATCCAATATCAGATGAATTCTTTCGTTCGGTTCTAATGTGTCTTGTTCTCGAGCTCTGTAAACCAAAGCTCTGATACCAACTGTGATAGCCCGTAACTTCCCCATCTCCGAAGAGAAGAGAAAGAACGAATTACCGTGAGAACACGACAAAATAGAACGCAGACGGAAGAACATTTCATTGTTAATTACAACAATTCCATCTGATACAAGAATATAGAGAGTATAAATGAAGAAAATACATTCGATAAATATCAGAGATTACAATATATTACATAGCAGCGGAAAATAATACAAAATACAACTGAAGAAGATACATGGATACAGAGCTTTCCGAGCATCGTTCCAGCTGTAAATCAGGATCCTATGAATATAAATCTGCAAAACCAAAACTACTAGCTGCCCGTGCGGAAAATAGGGGCACCTAGAGTTTAGGTTAAAACAATAAACTCCAGGTCAGTCATGTGACTGGTGTGAGAACTAAAACAGTTATTAATCTTTATTTTAAAGTTCGGTAAATCAAGGGACCACGCCGTATAACACGGAACGGGTTTCCTCCCAAGAATACCAGTGCATATAATAAAACAACGCAATGCTTTTTGGAAAAATGAAGCTATTATAAGACCCAGGTCCCATCACACAATGCAACGCAAGCCGGAGGATAGGGTTTTCCCTTATAATAGCCAAACATGCTTGGTACGTTTAAAACAAATCATTTGATACTATTATAAGTGTATCGTGTCAAAACAATTTCAATCATAAATATCAATCATAGATGGCATGGGTACCATATATCATGTCGCCATACTAGTTCTACAATTAAAACCGCAATATCACGTATTGGAAATTGGATTTCCGTCATGAGTCGAGGCAAAGGGCAAGCTCCTTTCCATTCGAGACACTCTACCAAATGTCCCAGGACCGCACACAACAATCCTTGGATCTTCAGGGCCGGTCCTCTCTTACTTTTGTGGATTAATTATTCCTGAACACACGTTTCCCGGTCCTAACAGACCTATATCCGAGGTGCCTCGTATCCAACAACCACATAGGTGAAAAGTATATAAATGTCAGCCAGTTTTAAGCACTGACACCACACTTAGCTAGAAAGAAACGTCATGCTCTCCCTGCAGTCACTATCCCGTTTTTGACTCATACCGAGGTGTGAGGCTCGCGAATTCATGCTATACACAAAGCTGCGCCACACAGGCCATGCTTTGATCATCAACCACAAGACTTTGCTTTTCAACAGAAGCCTTGATCAATTGCCACTTACGTGTGCCACACTGGCAATTCACTCCATGCGACTGATGTCCATCGATGTACAACCTCTGAGCTCATACGTCTCAGAGAAGGGCGTTAAGAAAGAGAATAAATTCTCCGCCGCCAAACAGATGTTTATTTAACAGAGATCAATCAACACAGAATAAAATCCAATGTCAGACACACAATCCATTTACAAGTTCGTTCTGGGTCTGAACGAAACCGGAGGCACTTTCCTTGCATATCCATCCATCTCCAAGTACGTCTGGACGATCACCAACTGTTTCTCTCCACTTGGGTGTACAGCCCAATCGAGATCATCAGTCATCACCCAAACGATGTGAAGACTTCCGGTCTTCAACCACCGTCTTCATCTTCGAGATCTCGTCGAATCGGTTATTCAGAATGGGTAGAAACCCGGCCTTTTTGAATAACCCACGTATATAATAAACAAATGTTACACAAACACAACAAATGCCTCATTCCAATTCAGAATATTCTTTTATTCACAAAATCACATTCTTAGGGAAAGGTTCCCATTAATTTTATCCAAGATAAATTCTTCTAAATTTATTCTTTAATCTTCCTTTGGATATCATTTCAAACCATATTATGGTTTTCCAAACTAGTCGGGGTTAGCGAACCACACCGAAGTAATTATTTATTTTATTTCCCAATCCCAACCTATTTATCCCATGGAACAAAACTGGTAATACTCCATTCTCGATCACTTTTCAGATTTGATAATTTAAATTATCAATTCACATTTCAATCTAATTAAAGATTCATTAAAACTCCACTTAGTTTTAATCTTTTCAAAAATCAATATCGTAACTTTAACTGGGTTAAAGAACCAATGTCATCTAAAACACGATTCACGATAAACCAAAAATCACACTCTATTGTTAATCGGGTTAAAGAACAGGTGTTGTTCAAAACACCGCTCACGATAAACCCAAAAACCAATTCAAATTCAATTCCAATTAAATAGTATTTAATTGATACACTTCATTAAATCTAAATAGAAAGATTTAATCTTTTTCTCTATTGGGCTTAAGAACAGTGTTAATGAAGACACCATTCACGACAAACCCAAATCACATTTGATATTAAATACAAGGCTCTGAATAGAAAATATACCGGCTTATATTCAATATCAAATTCTGAAACCAACAAATGTCGTGTTGGAAATAACGATATAAATATATCTTTCAAATTCCCATAACAATATCAGCATAGTCACGAAATCCAACATCGAAATATTCCGAAGATATTTTCGATTCAAATCTATTTCCACTTCACGTATTGGAATTCTGATTATTTTTAAAACCACTTTCAAATTCAATTTATTTCAAAAATAAATTGATTTTAATTCTAGTTCAAAACTAGTTCATTTTGATAAAAATCTATTTTTATCTTTTCAAATGTGAAATTATTCAGCCCAATTTTTCTCAAATCATTTCTTATGATTTTACACAAATTATAGATATTTTTAATAATTCTATCAAGGCCCGTACAGTCGATTTTCATAAACGGCCATCGAACTGCACTTACGGCGACCTTTTCCAAATTTGATTTGGACATAATTCCAAATCCAACCGTTAGATTTCTAATTTCAAATATTCGTTAGGAAGCTCTTTTCGATACAAACCCAATGGTTCCGGTTTTAGGAGAATCCGACGGTCGGATCTCCCGTAATATCCATTCGAAGTCAATGGTCGAAATTCACGAACTGCCGCAGCGCAGCGCATTCTATTCAGGCCATTATATATATAATATATATATTATATATATTTCTTCGATTTTCTTTTTAAAACGTATTTTATAAATCGTTTTAAATTTGTTTTCGAAACGACTTCAACTTCATATTCAATTTTGAATCAAAATTGAATATTCCACATCATCGATATACAAATGATAATATTTTCGAAACGTTATATTTTGAAATCACTTCTTTTTCTATATTCATTATAAAAACGAATATAATCGATATAAATATTGCTCACGTCAAAATGGCGCATCACTAATCAACACGGCTTTATATATTTCAATAAATTCGTTATTTTATTCAACAAATGAATATTTATTCCATTCAACACATGAATCTATATTTCTTTCAACACATGAATATTCTCAACACATGAGCACTGTCAACACATGACTATTTTTGTTATTTAAAATATTTTATAACATTATGGTATCTATCGTTTGATTTTTAAATCAGACTCCAACTGTAAAGTAGTAAGAGAATGATTTCCTAAGTATTAACTCCGAAGGCCGAAACCAATATCAGATCCATACCCAGGAAACCACTCATCCTATCTATTTTCCAGTTAGTTTCTAACTTTAAATATGATAAAGATGTAAATTTTATTGTTAAAATATTTCTTTCAACACATGATAATTTTCAACACATGAATATATACTTCATTCTATTCTTTATTTTCCCAATTGGAATGAGGTCCAATCAATTACCATATAATGTTAATTATATGGATTCCATACAACACATGTATATAATCACAACAATAAATAATCAATCATCATCCAAAGTGCACCACACTGTATAAGCATCAAATATAGATATCTAACACTTATAACAGCCTGTCAATCAATCAATCGACATACAACTAATCAATCGGGATGAGTGGACTTCAAATATCTTTCCAACACCCGTGTGGGGTTTCAAATCAACAAACACATATTTTTATCTACACACACACGTTAAAAACAATATTTTTAACGATAAAATACTTTTAACTATGTAAATATTTTATTTCACGTCACACAATCAATTTTTATCACAACAAACAATCAAACATACAAGCCATCCATGGTCTATGGATGACGGGTGTCGGGTGCTACTAAGCACCGTCTGCATCCTAGTATATATTTTAACTAGAAAAGAAAATTTAAAGTGAGAAGTTCTCACCGACTAGCTAATCCAAACGCCTCGATTCTTCTTATGTAGAAGTCATCGCTGTTCTCGCCTTTTGTCCATTTCACTGCCCATAGCCACTACATATTTAAAAATCACATTTTTATATTGTTGCTATGTATATAAAAATCACATTTTTATAATCACGCTATATGGATAAAAATTCTATTTTTACACCACTACTATATAGATAAAATTTTTATTTTTATAACGATGTTCATATAATAAAGATTATATTTTTATATCGCCACTTATATAAAGATTTCATTTTTTCAAATATAAAGATTCCACCTTTTCAAATATAAAGATTTCATATTTTCAAATATAAAGATTCCACCTTTTCAAATATAAAGATTTCGCCTTTTCAAATATAAAGATTTCATATTTTCAAATATAAAGATTTCGCCTTTTCAAATATAAAGATTTCATATTTTCAAATATAAAGATTCCACCTTTTCAAATATAAAGATTTCATATTTTCAAATATAAAGATTCCACCTTTTCAAATATAAAGATTTCATATTTTCATATATAAAGATTTCATATTTTCAAATATAAAGATACCACCTTTTCAAATATAAAGATTTCGCCTTTTCCTTACATCACTATATATATAATAATAATCAGATTTTTATTTCGCTACATATATAAAGATAATATTTTTATATTCTCTATTATATAGAAATTCTATTTTCAATACACTACTTATATAAAAATAGTATTTTTATATCTTCTATTATATAAAGATCATATTTTTAATACTTCTACTATATAAAAATTATATTTTTACCCTTTCTACAATATAAAAATTATATTTTTAACCTTTTTACAATATTAAAATTATATTTTTACTGCCACTTCCTAATAAAAATCGTATTTATAATTTGCTAATCATACAATAAAAATCCTATTTTTGTGTCATTAAAAATCATAACTCTTCTCTATTTAAAATCGAAGCTTTACTATATTTAAAATCAGAAAAAAACAATGTTCTAATATATAAACCAAAAGAAAATGCATAAATAAATAAACAAGAAAGAAAGAACGTATTGTGGTGAGGGGAGAGGGACTGAGGCGCGCAGGGAGGGGGGGTCGGGGACGTCGGAGGTGGGCGCTGGTGGCGTCGCAGGCGAGGGGGTGGCGTCTCGGGGTTTGCGTTGCGGGTTGAATTCGAGGAAAGGGGGTAGTGAGCGGAGGAGGACAGAAGAGAGAGGAGGAGAGCAGAGCGAGGAGGGAAGGGGGCTCCGCCCTGGCGGCGATGCACGGCGGCGCTGCTGGGAGGAGCGGCGGCTCCTCCCCTTCTTCGTTTCTTCTTTTTTCTTCTTCTGGTTCGATTTCAATTTGAACGGGGGGGGGGGGGGTCCTGAGAGAATAAAGAGGGTTTTATTATTTATTTTATTTTATTTAATTATTTAATTTCAAAAAGTTGACTTTTTCATTTGACCTCTAAACGAGGCCCACCGCCTGTCGTCCATAGCTAATTACCCCCATTCTGAACACAATGGGATATGTGTCATAAGCTGATTCGACCATTCCGATCAGCTTTCGTCAAAATCAACACATAACTCTATATATTGAATTTGAACGCGCATTTCAATTTACCGGGGCCGCATACTAACTAGAAAAATTCCCGAAAAATATTTTCTAGCTTCGTATTGACAATACGGTCCTAACAATACTAGTTTTGTCAAATTCTGAGACCGTTGGAAAAAGGGCCATTTTCCAGTCGGTTAAAATCAACTAAAACTGGACAAACGCGTTTTCCTTTGCCACGCTCACATATTGATTCGAAAAATTACGAAATTTGAAACCTAGCAATAACTTGACATCACGGATCCAACAAAAGTGGTTTCGTCGAAATCCGAGGTCGTTTGCAAAATGGCTATTTTTAAGGGCCGAAATTCCATAGCGACTATTCCGAAATTTCAACTGGACATATCTTTTTATCCCCGCTATGAAATTTCGATTTTTCGGATTCGTTGGAAAGATATTCTCAATTAGATTCTAATATTTTTGGTTTCACTAAAATCCGGTTTATTTTGCACCCGGTATGTTCAATTGAAAATTGAAATCGAATTATCGAACTACCGCGCCATTTTCAATTCCTTTTATAATCTAAAATAATTATTTATTTTCTAACGACGACGTATATAAATATATACGTTCTATTCCGTTCAAGATAAATTTCTTGTCGATATTATTTAAAATAATTCATTTTAAATATTCAAAATTCATTAAAATTGCCAAAATAAAATTTTTAAACTGGCTCGCATTTTCCGGGTTGTTACAATCGAGATCTAACATAAATAATGTTTTCAATTATAGACACCTTATGATTCGAACGATCATGACACAATGTTAAAATGGCTTGCCTATGGTCCGATGACTAGTGCATTGTCTTGTACAAGTTATATCATCAATGGTAAACATTTTCACACAAAAGATATTGAGACAAAAATTCAAAATAGTGCAGTCACTTATGATGCAAACACCGTTTGTAGGACTAGCGCAAAAGATATTTCCCAAGTGGTTGACGTGATCACTTATTATGGGATATTGGCCAATATAACTTTTTTAGACAATCACGCCTTTTATTCCCATCTTTAATTGTCATTGGATAAATATAGGAAATGGTGCAAAGGTTGAAAATGGATTCACTCTTGTCAGTTTACATCAAAATCTAGCTACATTTTTAAAAGATCCATATATCCTTGCATCTCAAGCAAAACAAATTTTCTATTCAAGGGAAGACGATGCTTCTAATTGGTATGTTGTGATGAGAGAACCATCAAGAAGTTTTCATGAGATAGATGTTGATGTCTCGTTTGAGGAATTTAGCATGGATACAGGGAATTTTGAAGGAACTGATATGGAGATTTGTAACAACCCGAATTTTAATAACATGTTAAAACTATAAATCAAGGCAGAATTAATTTTTAAAATTAGAATCAAGCAAAACGGGTTATGCAATTGCGTTCGTCTCGGAATTCTGCTTGAAATAGAGTCCGAGTTTGCGTAAAACGGATACCGTACGAAGAAGATATGGACGAATGAAGTTAGGTAGAAAAACCAGAAACCGGCCAGAATGCACTGGTGCACTTGGGAAGTGCGCCAAAAAAAAATTGCACTGGCGCACTTGGGAAGTGCACCCATGCAATTTTGCGTTGGCGTACTTGGCAGGTGCGCCCAGGACGAGCAGAAAACCTGCTGGTCAGGCCCTGGCTGGCCTGGTCGGGTTCTGGTCGAATTTCTGAGCTCTGCTGTGTCACTAGGGCTAACTTGTCACTTTCTGATTGGCTTCTCTTGAGATGGATGGCCTTGATTAACTCTAGCTACATCGACGACTATAATTAAATTGAAATTCTATATAAACAGCCTCCTAGCCTCATTCTCTTTGCACCATTCTTCTCTAACCTTATGCTGCTCAAACTCTTGATGATCGGCTTCTTCTTCTTCCTATAAAATAAATTAAATTAAATTAAACCATGAAGATTATTTCTTGAAGACTACGACTAGGAATTTCTTATTGGGGATTTGCTTATACAATCAAAGCAAGATTCAGCGATTCAACAATTCAACGACTAATTTCTAGACTTGACTTCTGCATCTAAATTTCTTAGACCACGATCTGTAAGTTCCAGTTACTTTTAGATAAAAACTATAAATCTAATATGAGCATGTTAAATTGGAATTGATTTATGTATGATTCATACCTATTCTTGGTTTCTTCTTGGATCTTGACTATTGGGAATATTGCCTACGACGTTGAAACTATTGTTAATGACACAAGAACTTGACATGAAACTTGCCTTGAAAACTTGACACGAACTTGACATTAATCTTGAACATGGACATGACACTAGAATGAACTTGAAAATGGCCAACTAGAGGTTGGGTTGAGTTTGCAGTGTAATTCTGCCCGGAACCTCCCGACAAATCCAGTTACTGCAAACAATAGGATCTAATGTGGGTAGTTGGTCATATCGCACTTGAAAACCCGAGGTCAAACTGAGTTGTGGTGTAATTCTTCCCGGAACCGCCCGGCATATCCAGTGACCACAACAACAGGTCGGATGTGAGAGGTTGGGGTGCATTAATGAATTAATGCCACATGATAGGGTTAAGTCATGAACTTGAATGACAACACTTAACCCATTGGATGGAAACCCTAGTTATGCGGTCCGTTTCAGCAGTAACCCATTAGATGTATCATGGTACCCTGGGACTAGGCAGGGTGAGGCACGATTACTGGACTGATTGTAAGCGACCAGAACGACAGCTGTGTTGGTGCGCCAGTGTAGGTTCAGGCGGGCTATGGTCGTGCACGTGGTCCGGAGTTGAAAAAGCAGGCATTGGGAATCAGTAGGTTTATCTGTGCATTCTTGATTCGTGTCGGTGGTTGGCACCATATGGCTTGATACACCCTATATTGGACCTAGCACAGGTGACTACATTCGTGATAGGGCTGTATGACATTGACACATGATGAGCTAGAACTTGTAGGGAGCCGATCGACTAGTGGATCGTTTCGTTGGACCTAGAAATGGGTCATTTCATGATATTGGGCCAAGGAATCATTTCATGATTAATATAAGACATGGGTTTGGGATTCTAGTACAAATAATGCAGCGAACCATGAATACGTGATGCTATACTTGATTTATACTTTTATCATGTTATCTTAGTCTATCTTGCCCATCTTGTCATCATCCTTATGTTTACTTTTAGTTTATACATGTCATGTTACCTTTATCTGTTTTTATGCTGAAAGTCACTTGGACTTACTAGTCTTTATGACTGACCCGTTTTCTTTCGCCTCTTTTTCTTTTGTTCCCCCCCCAGGTTCTCAGGGAGGAAACTCTAGCACTCAGCTTAGATTTCGCTTGTTTTTGGTTCAGCTCATGTACGGTTTGATCTTGAGCTATGCTATCGCTGCATTTTTGCTACCTTTGGGGAATTAAGCTACTTTTGATGTTTTAAGTTTATGCTTCTTTATTTATGCAAGACATAATTTGTTGTAATGGAAAATAGTGACCTTGGCTATTTGATGTAAAAGGTTTTGACTCTTTTTGAAAGTAATGAAATTTACCTTTTGATTTGTCCGCTGTTTTATCCATGTTCTGTCTTGTAATATTTCTGTGTTTGTTTACCTCGATAACGCTCCTCCAAAACTAGTGCATTCCCTTTGTGAGTGACCCTAGCGGAGGTAGGGTGTTACATTTGGTATCCGAGCAGAAGGTTACCGGACTGGGCAAAAGTTTTTAAAACCTTCTAAAATTATTTTCAAAAACTGTTTACAAAGAAGCATTTTTCAAGAAAAGTCTTGTTTTATTTAAAGGCTATTCCCCAAAAGCCATTAGCACTATCCTTTGTTTCCTTGTTTGAATCTCTTTTCCTTTCTTTTCTCCATCTGTAGTCGCAGTAGTTTCTACCTACGGCTAATCTTCTTTCTAGCTTCGTAGAGGGTTTTCCGTACGATGGAGATAGTTTCCGTGAGGCTTGTTAACATGTTACATAGGAAAGGTATGAGTGATAAGTTAAGGCAGATGAGTCTCAGAACAAGAAGAAAGACTTCCATGAGGGAGGCGAGAACAACAACAACAATAATAACAAGTCACGTGATAAGAGGAAGTGCAACTTCTGTGGTATAGTTGGGCATGTTATCCAACATTATAGAAAGAAGAAGATGAATATGGGAGCATGCTTTCAGTATGGTGAAACTGGACATATCAGCAAGAACTGCCCTAAGAAGCAAGGGCAAGCCCCGCAGGCAGGAGCTTCTGGGGGTACATATTTAACTTCTTCTCTTAGATGCTTTGTTTTATCTTGCTTATCTTCTCAATCCTATCTCGAGAACCTTAGGTAGAACCCTTTTGGATGTAAACATGTGATTGAAGCATGTTATGGTTGATGTTTGCAAATGGTTGCAAGTGGTTGCTCGTGGTTGCATAACACACATTAGGCACTAGATCGGCTCAGACACATTTTCATATTGCATATGCATGAGTGTTTATACTTGTTTATGGATGAAATTGAATGTGTTATCATGTGGGTGTTGCATATGGATGGATGTTTGTGCACACATATAGTGTTTATGTGACTAGGACTATTTGCATACATGTTGGATTCATGGCACTAGACATATTTTGCATTAAGAAGATCAATCAGGCCTGATCATTTGCATTAGATAAGGAACATATACACACACTTTCTGCATATGTTCATATAGCATTAGAAATCTTTTAAGGACAATGGTTGCTTGTGGATGATGGTTGAGTAGATGGATGATTGGATGATAGGATGCATTCTTCCTAACTTGAAGATTTCGGGGACGAAATCCTTTAAGGAGGGTAAAATGTAACAACCCGAATTTTAATAACATGTTAAAACTATAAATCAAGGCAGAATTAATTTTTAAAATTAGAATCAAGGGAAATGGGTTACGCCATTGCGTTCGTCTCGTAATTCTGCTTGAAATAGAGTCCGAGTTTGCGTAAAACAGATAACGTACGAAGAAGATATGGACGAACGAAGTTAGGTAGAAAAACCCGAAACCGGCCAGAATGCACTGGCGCACTTGGGAAGTGCGCCAGAACAAAATTTCACTGGCGCACTTGGGAAGTGCGCCCATGCAATTTTGCATTGGCGCACTTGGCAGGTGCGACCAGGACGAGCAGAAAACCTGCTGGTCAAGCCCTGGCTGGCCTAGTCGGGTTCTGGTCGAATTTCTGAGCTCTGCTGTGTCACTAGGGCTAACTTGTCACTTTCTGATTGGCTTCTCTTGATATGGATGGCCTTGATTAACTCTAGCTTTATCGACGACTATAATTAAATTGAAATTCTATATAAACAGCCTCCTAGCCTCATTCTCTTTGCACCATTCTTCTCTAACCTTATGCTGCTCAAACTCTTGATGATCATGGCTTCTTCTTCTTCCTCTAAAATAAATTAAATTAAAATATATCATGAAGATTATTTCATGAAGAATACGGCTAGGAATTTCTTATTGGGGATTTGCTTCTATAATCAAAGCAAGATTCAGCGATTCAACAATTCAACGACTAATTTCTAGACTTGACTTCTGCATCTAAATTTCTTAGACCACGATCTGTAACTTCCAGTTACTTTTAGATAAAAACTATAAATCTAATATGGGCATGTTAAATTGGAATTGATTTATGTATGATTCATATCTATTCTTGGTTTCTTCTTGGATCTTGACTATTGGGAATATTGCCTACGACGATGAAACTATTGTTAATGACACAAGAACTTGACATGAATCTTGAACATGGACATGACACTAGAATGAACTTGAAAATGGTCAACTCGAGGTTGGGTTGAGTTTGCAGTGTAATTCTGCCCGGAACCGCCCGGCAAATCCAGTTACTGCAAACAATAGGATCCAATGTGGGTAGTTGGTCATATCGCACTTGAAAACCCGAGGTCAGACTGAGTTGTGGTGTAATTCTGCCCGAAACCGCCCGGCATATCCAGTGACCATAACAACAGGTCTGATGTGAGAGGTTGGGGTACATTAATGAATTAATGCCACATGATAGGGTTAAGTCATGAACATGTAAGACAACACTTAACCAACTTGATACGTGATTCGTAGGTGGGTTAAGTCACGAACTTGAATGACAACACTTAACCAACTTGACATGCTAGACTGGTAGGGGTTAAGTCACGAACTTGAATGACAACACTTAACCCATTGGACGGAAACCCTAGTTACGCGGTCTGTTTCAGCAGTAACCCATTAGATGTATCATGGTACCCTGGGACTAGGCAGGGTGGGGCACGATTACTGGGCTGATTGTAAGCGACCAGAACGACGTTTGTGTTGGTGTGCCAGTGTAGGTTCAGGCGGGCTATGGTCGTGCACGTGGTCCGGAGTTGAAAAAGCAGGCATTGGGCATCAGTAGGTTTATCTATCCATTCTTGATTCGTGTCGGTGGTTGGCACCATAAGGCTTGATACACCCTATGGTGGACCTAGCACAGGTGACTACATTCGTGATAAGGCGTATGACACAGACACATGGCGAGCTAGAACTTGTAGGGAGCCGATCGACTAGTGGATCGTTTCGTTGGACCTAGAAATGGGTCATTTCATGATATTGGGTCAGGGAATCATTTCATGATTAATATAAGACATGGGTTTGGGATTCTAGTAAAGTTGATGCATCAAACCTTGAATATGTGATGCTATACTTGATTTATCCTGTTATCTTAGTCTATCTTGCCCATCTTGTTATCATCCATATGTTTACTTTCAGTTTATACATGTCATGTTATCTTTATCTATTTTTATGCTGAAAGTCACTTGGACTTACCAGTCTTTATGACTGACCCGTTTTCTTTCGCCTCATTTTCTTTTGTTTCCCCCCCAAGATTCTTAGGGAGGAAACTCTAGCACTTAGCTTGGATTTCGCTTGCTTTCGGTTCAGCTCATGTACGGTTTGATCTTGAGTTATGCTATGGCTGCATTTCTGCTACCTTTGGGGAATTAAGCTACTTTTGATGTTTTAAGTTTATGCTTCTTTATTTATGCAAGACAGAAGTGGTTGTAATGGAAAATAGTGACCTTGGCTATTTGATGTAAAAGGTTTTGACTCTTTTTGAAAGTAATGAAATTTACCTTTTGATTCTTCCGCTGTTTTATCTATGTTCTATCTTGTAATATTTCTGTGTTTGTTTACCTCGATAACGCTCCTCCAAAACTAGTGCATTCCCTTTGTGAGTGACCCTAGCGGAGGTGGGGTGTTACAAGATTAATGATGGCACTGAGGATCTTAGCTATGTTAGGAAAGATTGCGAAGAAATACTTGGGTAGTACATCACCAGTTATTTAAGGGAAGATGCGCTTATAGTTGTAACTTCATTATATTTTTTATGTTTTTATAACTTCATTATGAAATCCAACACTTCAATATATTTTTTCTGTTTTCGTTCCTGTCAGATTAGTGACAATAACAAATTATAATATTAGGCTAGCTCATATTCTGCTATAGCTATAATTGTACTTTTATGTTTTAAAAGCACCTAAACTACCATTATTAAGCTATGTTGTTGTCTTGTAAATGGCAAATTCAGGTGTAGTTGATAATATATAGTGGTCTGCTATATTTTTTATGGTCATTCTCGTGTTTTGTTAATAGGAAATGAGGATAATGTCTCGACAACAGAAAAAAACAAAGAAGTCAAAATTGTACTTAAGAAGCCAAATAAACAAAAGAAGCATATTGAAGACAACAATGTTCAAAGCAAGGGAAATCCACAAGTAGTAGAAGATAATCCATCACAAGCAGTAGAAAATAATCGCCAACTAGTAGAAAAAAATCCTAGTGCATTTGAGAACCATACAATGCAAAACGAACAACATATGAAAGCCATTATGGAAACCAATGGATATTGAAGATGCAAATGCAAATCCACCAAAGAAAAGAATGAGCAGAAGTCCACGAAAATGAAGGAACTTCCTTTAAATTTCATAAATCTTGTTGAAGTTGAATTTAATGAGAATGCTGAACCAATAAGTGAAGGATCAATCCATTTATCTTCTTTTTTAGGACCATTTGTACTGGAGCATGTTCCAGTCACATTTACAAATTTGAGACACCTTGACGATGATTTGAAAGTCATTTCGTGGGATTACATTAAGGTATATTTTGTAATTTTTACCTACTTGTTTTTATTTAGCTCATATACATACATGCACGTGCACTTAATAACTTATTGTATACTGTGATCCAATAGTAAATCAGCACATGTAATGTGCTCCTGCACGTACACCGTTTATTATCATTTATTATGTTGACAACGAAGTCGTCTTCACTATGGACTATAAAATTATGAGTTGGTAAATTGCATACGGGTTTTCATATATTTATGAATGATGAACCTTTTTTAGTACGGGCTAGATTTATGTTGGATGAGGAATGGCAAAAGGTCCCGATATTTTAGCAAGTGTATTTTTAGGTGTTCAAAATGCATATTAGTTAATAAATTGGTCAAAGCAAAGTCCAAGGAGGAAAGACTTCAAATGAAACCAGATAAGATCAAAACTATGACTGAGTGGAATGATTATATCAACTTGAAAATTAGTCCAAAATTTATGGTAAATTATGTCTAAACGCTCAATCACAATCTACCACGACAACTAATGTGAGAGAAGATGCTCTTTAGTTGTGCTAGGAAACGATATACTAGGATGATTAAGAGGAATGGGAAGAGGTATGATCCATACCAAGTTTGTTTTGTCACAAACTAATCAAAAACAAACAATTCAACTTCAAAACGGAATTGTGGATTTGGAGAAGACAGTTCAAATGCTAGTATCACAAAACCAAGTATTTCTAAAACTCTTTGGTGAGTAATTGAATTATCATACTTCTTAGAGCTCATTGCAAAATCTGGAAAAGTTATAGTTTGTTTTCTTGTCATGCTCAAAACTCTAATCTATTTTTTGTTTGTTGTCTTGTTAGTTGAAAGCAATTGCGATTCAAAATCGTATAAGAAATCTGGATTGAGAAATACTCACTTGGTTTGATTTCTTTTTCTAATGGATTGAGAAATCAAGAAGAACTTAAGTCTATTTTTCATTCAGATTTCTTATGTCATTACCTAATGTATCGGTATACCGTTTTATTTTGAAATTGGTTACCGATTTATCCGTAACGATACGGTAATGGTAAATTTACCGTTACCGTAACAGCCCTACATCAAACAATCACATGCAAAGTGGTAGTATATAACTTGGTTATTGAAATCTTTTTGCAATTGTGACAAGTTCGAAATAAAGTAGGTCTAATAGCTGTTGTTTTACGGTTGAAAAATCAAACAAAACAAAATATGCTGATGATGGGAAGGCAAAAGATAGGAGCCAAAGGTGTTGGTAGCCACGAATGTAAAACTATAGCCATAGAATACGGATAATAGATTCTGGATGAGCTATTGCTGGAGGCAAAACCTAGGAAGATATGCTTGCAACTGACTTTATGTGCCATTGATGGAACCTGTGGAATCAGTATGGGTATTGAAAGCATCGTATAAATCTAAAAAAATACATGTCTGGTGACGTTGTAATCTATGGAGACTTGCTTTTGTGCAATCCTTGTTCCGAAATAGGACTGTTGACAATAATTATTACTTTTACGAATAACCTGTTCTATGAAAAAAACATAAAAATACATCTAAAAACTCATATAATTAAAATTTTATAAATAATTAGACAAATATGTAAAACGAAAGCAGTCTCAAAAATGCATGCAGCAAATAATATGTTTAAATGATTAAGAGAATTTTTTTTTGTTTTTTTAGTAGATTAAGAAATTGGAACTACTTAATACCAAGAAGAAACGAAATACAGTATGAACTACTATAAAAAAGATGCAACCATTCAAAACAATTTCTACATAAAAATGCGTGTACCATACCAATACTGCTGCAGTTTGTAGTCTTGCAGAAGTCAGTTTCTATATGAAGAAGGCTCCAAATACATGTTTACGCAAAACTAGTACAGAATGTTCCATTAAGCACAAATTTAAAATTAAGTTAAACCAAATAATAATTACCACAAAACACTTCAAAATACTAAATAACAGCTCCGTGGCCTTGCATAGTTCAATCAAAAATATTTCAGCACTATTTCCAGACACAGACACTGAATCCAATAAAATACATTTCAAAACTAGAATTAGGATAAATAAGTCAGAGTAGTGTAATCAAACTAACACATAATTTGCAACGATTTGAAAATGCCGAGTCTGGACTGAATGTTTATTGTCCTTCACCAAGGATTTGATTCGTAAATTGATTAGAGAAAAAAATGAAGATGAAAATTCTCATCAAAATTCTAACAAATCACTTGGAGGCCATCAAAATTCTCATCGCATGGAGCGAACATTTTCTTACTAACTAGCATAAAAAAATGATGCAAATCGCATGAATAGGATATAAAAGGAATTGATTCAAACAGACAAAAGTTGTACCTTGGTTGTAGCAGTGAATTGAATCAAGCAAAACGATTCAAGCAGCCTGTTGGAAATCTCGATCGACGTGAAGTAAAACGAATGGGAAGTTGAAAGTCAAATTAGGGTTTTTGCTATTTGGGAATGAGGAAGATTGGGGAAGCGAAAAGAGACCAGGAAAAATTAGGTCTTTCTCTGCGATTTATCTCATTTGAGGAAGAGCTTATATCCACCATTTATTTTAAATGATCCAATGAATCAAAATGGTTATCCACGTCATTCCATTCTTTCCAATACTCCATATGACATGGATCGCCAGATTTAAATACAACAACATGAAATGTTGTATTTTCTGTAATCACTCACTTATGCTTCAAGAATGATAATATTATCATTATTTTCTTTACAATATTTACAGTTTGTTATCCTTATTAGGACTTCTAACAATATAATACAGGAGTTACCATATTGAATACTAGATATCATTTCATTAGTATTGAATTTTATTACTAACTATTAAATAATTATTATAATAAGCTGATATTTTCATTATTGAGAGGAGTAATTATAAAAGAACAATTTAAAATTTTGGGATTTAGCGTAAAATATACTAGGATACTAAATGAGTTTTTGATGAAAGCAGAGGACTTAATCAAGAATTTAGTAATTACATTGGTTATGAGCAAAAGTTATTTTTCTAATTCTAAATAAGCAATGATATAAGTTATTTATTATACAACATAAATTATTATTTATTATTACCTATAAATCATTAATTAGAACAAATTAATTATAAATTATTGAACATGTTAATAATTATTAAAAAATAACACTAAAGTATATCTTAGAAAAATAATATAAACATCTCTTGCAAACCTGTTGGAATTATGTTGCAAAATAGCTTCGATAAATATTCATCGGTATTCTACCTGGATTTGCAGCGGAAAATAGCGGTAGAATTTTTCAGCCAGTAATTTGATGCAATTTGCAATGACTTAGTAAGGGATGATAGAAAACGATGGTAATAAATAAAAGAAAATAAAAATAAAAAACTATCCCTTGCAGATCACATGGAAATCCGTCGCAAATTAGCAACGGAAATTTCCGCTTCTAAATATTTAATGCTAAATCAACGTTTTGTTGTAGTGTCTGGTGAGTCTTGTTGATTCAAGCTTGGGGACTGGGACAGTAACATATAAAGTCTAGCTACAACCGAGATAGTCACAATTTCTGGTTTTTTGTTTCGTTAGTAGTTCCGGTTAAGACCATTATTCAATTTAAAACGAGAAAAGTCGACGTTAATATGTCATATTCATTTCAAAAATATAGCTACGAGGTATATCCATTTGTTACTTCGTTGAAATTCCAAATCTACCTTTATTGAAGCATTCAATTGAGTTCTTGGCCTTGTATTCAAGGAAATTATTTTTGAAAATTAAAATTGGGTTTTTAAAGTTTCGAAATACGGTTTCGGAAAATGGTTTTGTGAAGTCCCTGTTTTATAAGATATGGTTTTTAGATTTTGATCTATTTGTGTTTCAAAGTTATTAAGGTAACTAGGTAAATTTAAAATATGGCCCGATTGGTAGGAAAGAAGGAATAAAAAATAACAAGGAATATACCACAAAACTCGAGAATAATAAATATCTATTCCTTATGATTTTTAGTATCTCTTTTCCTATACATATTGGATAATTTATTAAAAGTTATCAAAATTAATCTTAATTTTTTTTAAGCTCCAATATTTTTGAACACGAAAAGGTTTTCCAGTTTGAAATATAAAACTGGAATATAAATAATAATAATAAAATGGATTTATAAATACGAACTGTTAGTTCATAATAAATTCCATTTTTGAAAAGTTTAAAAAAATTCTTTGAAAAGGCTGAGAAAATCCTTCATCCTTATTTTGGGGTATTTGAATTTGAATCGCTTAGATTATTTCGGTTAGTAAGGGGAAAATCCGTTTTAAATTTTATTTTGGTTTTCTAGCTAATTTCCTGTTTTAAGTCCGTTCGTTTCAGTGGTCACTTTGGAGGTAGGGAAAGGCGTTGGAAAAATTAAATTTCTCAACTCGACAGGTGGTGGAAGTCGATACGAGAATTCAGTTCGGATTAGAAGTTATTTCGACGTAATAGAAAATTTTAAATTTAATTTATATATAATTTATATGGGTCATTAGGCCGAGGTTCAAACTGTAACCACTATTGGGCAAGCGGTCGACCGCCCTCTTAGGGATAGGTTGACTGATACCCAAGGGTGAGCGTGGCCTGACCCGACCCGAATCGACCGAATGATATATATATATATATATATATATATATATATATATATATATATATATATCGTGCACCCAACCCTTTCTCCCCCTACCCCAAAATTTTCACCGTACCCAAACCTCCTCCTTCCCAAGCTCCAATCTGAGCAACTGCCGCTCCGTTTCGCCCCTAATTACCACCAAAATCCTCCTCGTGCAAATTTCTACACAATTATACTCCGTATTTGCAATTTCGTTTACCCGATTCGTCGATTCCTCCGTGACACCTTGCAACCAACACCCCGGTCTCATGCCTAAGGAAGCCGCTTAGTTAGATTGCGATGAGGCGAAGATTATGCTGTACTTAGCCACGGCCAGTTACGAATTCCAGATTGGTCGACTGGTGACGTTCGCCGCCTTCGCCGCATTTGGTTTGTAGGAGCTTTTTTCGTCGCAGGCCTAGCACTGATGCCGTGCTTCGACACTTTTGAACGGGACCTGTATCCGCGCTGCGTCTATCTATTCGATGCTCAAATGGATGCCAACATCGATGACGAGTCCTGCATCATGACAGCCCGCCCCGTACCAGCAGACATTTCCCCGAAATGCGCTGTGCCAAAAACCGACTAGCACGGGACGGTCGTCAAAAGAAAAGGGATTTGAAACTACGAATCACCAAAGAAGCTGTAGTACATCTCATATCGTATGGAATAAAACATAATAATAGCATACTTGACTTAAAACAAGCGAGACAGTGCATAAGCTAAAAACTAAACCATCATAGTAGCGGAATCCAAAATACAGCTTATGATCCAAACCATCATTATTACAACTTCAAAATACTGTCTCTAAAGAAAAATAGAAAAGGTACACTACTACTGCCCAAAGCAGTGACCATCAACAACACAGGAGAATATATGTAAATAGTATGTGGAAGCCTCCTGCTCGTCTCCGGACAACTACTGGTGCAAACCACCTAACCTGTCTATAGTCTGCTCGTTTAGGAGCACCCAGAGTAATAAGAAGAGAAAAAAAAAAGCCTCTGGGTCAGACAAAAGTCTGGTATGAGCGATAGCAGCAAAACAAATCAATAACAGGTATAAACAATCATACCTGAACCTGGACCTACAACCAAAGAGTTAGCACAACAAGATGTACAGTACTCTAGGGCAACACTAACATAAAGTGTAAAGTGGAAGTGCACATGCCATGGTGATAGCAAACATCAAACACAACAATCATCCTCACATCTCTCACTCAGTGCGTAAAGCATATGATATCCACCACTTTGATCACCAAATCCTTTGCTATTACTATGACCACTTTGCCCCTTTGGGGTCATGACGACCCCACTGCACTGCTCCATAGTCAACAACCCCTTTCTACGATCACCTTGCCTTTTGGAATCATAACGACTCCACTGCACTAATTCATAGTCATGCTACGATCACTTTGCCCTTTGGAAACATGACTACTCCACTGCATTGATCCATAGCCTATAATCCATCTCTCAGTGGTGAACCATGTTTATGGATATCGATAACCCCTTTGTATATGTCCCGCAGCAAAGTCCAACTCATGAAGTTAACTCGTTGGTTCCCGTTTGGATCCTGAGTAACAACTCCTCATTTGGACTTCCTTTGCATCTCGGGTTTTCGTCATCATCTTGGTTCATGACTCTTCGGTTCATGACCTTCGAAACGATTTATGGTATATTTCTTGGTGCGGCTCGTGACCCTCAAAGTGCGGCTCGTGGTCCTTGAATTGGTTCCGGCTCATTATGCTCCAGTCCGATTCGCGGTTCGTGATCCCAACTCCAATTCATGGGGATCGGCTCGCGGTAGGCTCCGGTTCGTGACTTTTGGTGGCGTCTCGTGGTGAGCTTCACGGCTCAGGCTTGTGGAAGTACTTCTTGAGCAGTCGGTTCGTGAGGGGGGTACTCCACGAGTGGGGGTAGCGAGTCGGTTTCCTGCACTTCTATCTAGCAACTATTTACGCCACACGACGGCGTTTTTGACCATTCTAACTTCACTAGGCAATCATAGAATATACCACACAGTAGTAGCAACATATAGGTTCACCCAAAAATGCCAAAACAACAATTTAACACGTTAATATGGATCAAACATACTCAAAACCCATGTTTTCCCCTTAATCATGTTTAACTACACCTAACAATAGGATTAACAAACTTGATCCAAAGTAACCCAAATTTCTAACAGAGGCATAAAATAATATTTCAGAAATTCTACATATTTTTCCATATTTTTCTAAGTCATAATTTCGCTAATTGTCACTAATCACCCCTAATTAGCCGTAATTAGTGAATAAAAGTGCAAATCACTCACCTTAGCCACAAATGAATTTCAGATCTGAAACTCTAACTGATTCCAGCAGCTCTATCTCGATTTCTATGCTAATCCGCCTTAATTTGGTGTATATTTGGCTAATATGTGATCAGAAAGTGATATGGGACAGATTTAGCAGATGGAGGCCATTACTAGGGTTCAAGAGAGGTTAGTAGCGGTTGGAAACCTAAAATGAAATGTTTTCCCAAACCCTTCCGTTCCTCCCAAAATCCTAATCCCGAAATGGATTATGGGCCTAACCACTAATCACCTAATTAAGCCCTGTTAATCTGTTTTTCCATCTTCAAACCTTATTTCAGCTACATCTCCCAAACAGTAAGTCCGTTTGATTAATGTGACCACTCTACGGAAAGGTAATCCATCTTCTGAATCCAGTTGAAGTGGATTCAGGTCAAAACTCCTTACCAATCAAAAATTATAAGCGAACAAGATTCGCCGAGGGTAAAATGGTAATTTAAAATTCGGAAAAAATCGTGAACATGGGAAATGACTCTAATTGTCATTTCCCAAAGTTACACGACTATACGACTTCGTATGTAAGTGAAATAAATATTCTACGATCCTCTGATGCGTAGAGTGCGGGTCGTTACACTCTCCCCCCCTTAAGAAATTTCGCACCTGAAATTTCTTAACCAAACCTACAATGGTGGCCGGCATGCCTATCAACCATTTACAAACAATCAAACATACATAATAACATCACAAGCTTATCCTAGCATGCGGTTTACTAACAAGGGAATAACTATATCTCGATTAAAATCTTACCAGGCAAAGAGCTCTGGATAAGTCTTCCTTATGTTCTCCTCTGTTTTCTAAGTACAATCATTCTCATTATCACCCTACGGGACCTTGACTAGCTTCACCGTCTTCCTTCGAAGCTGCTTTGTATCGTACTCGACAATACAAATCGGTCTACGATTCCCAACCACCTCGGGTTCTACTTCGATATCATCCAACTAATCTGGTGAAATAGTCCTATTAGGGTCGTGCACGAACTTCCTTAATTGAGAAACATGAAATATGTTGTGCATTCATGCCATCTTGTCTGATAATCCAATTTTATATGATAAATACCCAACTTGTTCGAGAACTAGAAATAGACCAACAAACCTTGGTGCTAACTTACCTCTCCTACCAAATCGAATCACTCTCTTAAACGGAGAAATCTTGACGAATATTAAGTCGCCAACGAAGAATTTCAATTCTCTTCGTCTCTTATCAGCATAACTCTTCAGCCTATCTTGGGAAGTGTTCATTCGCTGTTAAATAACCTTGATTTTATATGAAGTTTCTCTTATTACATCTGGCCCAAGCACACATTTCTCGCCGGTTTCCAACCAATAGGATGATGAGTTGCATGGTCTTCCGTACAAAGCTTCAAATGGAGCCATATCAATACTGTACTGATAACTATTATTATATGTGAACTCAACTAGATGCAAACAGTCATCCCATGACCCTCCAAAATTCAATATACAAGCTCTCAAGAGATCCTCTAATACACGATTCACCCTCTCTGTTTGACCACCGGTTTGAGGATGGTGTGCGGTACTGAGATGTAACTCTGAACCTAAAACCTCTTATAACCTCTTCCAAAACCCACTAGTAAATAATGGATCTCGGTCACTCACGATACCTTTGGGTACTCTATGGAATCTCACTACCCACTTCATATACAGTTCTGCTATCTTAGCCGTGGTTTTATTCGACTTGACCAGTATAAACCTTGCACTCTTGGTCAATCGATCCACAATCACCCAAATACTATCATGACCCGATCTAGTCCTTGGCAAACCGTCAATGAAATCCATTGAAACTTGTTCCCATTTCCATTCGGGAATTTTCTACGGTTGTAACAAACCACTAGGCTTCTTTTGCTTGGCTTTAACTAGCTGGAAGTCATGCACTTGGATATAAACTGTCCAATGTCTCTCTTCATCCCTTCCCAGTAGTAGGTCTGCTTCATGTCTCGATACATTTAGTTGCCACTGGGATGTATAGTCAATTTTGAGTTATGACACTCTCTACGCACTTCATCTCTCAATCCAATAACATTACGTACAACTAGTCTTCCATTCATTTGAAGCCATCCTTCTCTATCAAGTCCATACTTGTTCATCTCCCCACCGTCAACACCCATCTCTATCTTGGAGATGATTTCCAATAGGTTAGGATCATCCCTCTGACTGGAACCGATCCACTCAATCAGAGTCGACCCGATCGTAAAATTTGCTAACATCTCTAGGTCCAATTAGCACTTACGTATGAAATCATATCCCATGATATATTCCAGTTGCTTCCATTCCAGAAACATAGCCCTCAGACTGGCATGTATCCCACTCAATGCATCAGCTACCGCATTGCCCTTCCCGGGTATGTATGTGATATTGAAATCATATGAAGCTAAGAACTCTAACCATCTCTGCTGACGAAGTGTAATATCACAGAATTTTAGCAATTTAATAATTAATTAATTTAATTATGTTAATATATTAGTTTGATAATTTATATGGTTTAAATTCAAATATTTTGAATATTTAAATAGTGGAGTAATAAAATATTTATTTATGAAATAGCCAGAAATAGCTAAATTGGCGATATTGTGTAAATTGGACAATTCAGTAGAATTGAATTATAATAATGAATTTATTATTTAAACGACAGTTGAACGTATTAATTATAATATAAGTATTAAACGAGCTCATAATGCCACGACAGTTTGTAATATTGAATTTTGAACTTCAAATGACCATACAAGATTCGTTATAAATCGGATTTCTTCGAAACAAGAAACGTTTGAGGCTATTGAACTCTATCTTTCTAGCGGAAGTGAAAATGGAGATTTTGTGTTATAGATTGCGAGTTATATTCAAATCGAACTTTCAAATAGTCATTATGGAATCGTTTATAGACCATAACGATTTATTTATTATAATTAAATATTTGTTTCGAATTTAGACAAGATCTTTGAGACGTCGTTATAATTTAATTTTTAGAATTTTACTGTAATTTTTATTTTGGAAAATAAGCTACTTTTTTATTTGGAGTATTTTACACCCTATAACAACATTTTTGGGACTTCACAGAATAAGCTAACTTGTATACATCATCATATTTTTTAAATCGTGCCACGTTGCTGAACACAGCGGTATTTTTATTTTTGTCTACTGCGGTTCGTACGTTAACAAAAGTTGTATGTAATGGGATACTGAAATTTTTAAACTTAAACCTATATATATTATATATACACTTTCTTTGTCGTGCACGTATTACATCACATTTTAGTATGGTGGACAATTTCCCTTTTTCCGACGTGATAACAAGTCACCGCCCCATCGCCGGTAATGTTTTATCTTGTCACCATTTAATTCGGTGATGTCTTCCCAACATATGTCATACGCTCTGAAATGCAAATACATATAAAAAAGGAAAGACAACATCTCAACAAAAATTTGATCTTAACCCTCAGCGAATCACGTCTTATCTTATAATCCTTAGGCCAAAATCCTTGACCAAATATAAAGAAATAAACAAAATTATTGACAGCTGTTTGTCCTTTTGGACCGACCTAGTAATATCACTTTAAAATATTTTGTCTTCTTTCGTTTTTCTTCCAGTGGAAGCTAGGACTTAATACAGCAACATATAACAAAGGCAATACTATAACTAATCTAATCCAACAGCGAGAACCATACACACACCATTTACTTGAAATCCTTCTTGTTCCTAATGTTGTCCCAATAAAATCCTTCTCGTGCTTGATGATGTCCCAATAAAATAATAGAATTTCTCCTATATAATCCTACCTTTATGCTCGGTTCAGAAGCCATCTTCTTTTCATTTATATTTCAGTTGTTCTTTTCAGGTAAATATAATGAAGAAAAATAATGATAACAATTTATATAAATTTATAACTCACGAAAAAATAAACGTATGGGTTCCCTGTGAATAGCTCTTTACTGTCATAGGAATTTAAGGGTATTCGAACCCTTTCTAGTTCCCTGTTTTATAACCAGCGAGGAGATTGTGCATAATGCCCTGAAATCCCCCTTACGGGAAATCATGGATTGTACTGAGGACAAGACACATCGGAACGCAAAAAGAAGAACATTTCATTGTTTATTACAACAATTCCATCAGAATACAAGAATATACAGAGTATGAATTAATATTACACATCATAAATTATCAGAGATTACAATACATCACATAGCAACGGAAAATAATACAATACACAACTGAAAGAGATAAACGGATACAAAGCTTTCCGGATATCATTCCAACTGTAAATCAGGATCCTGTGAATATAAATTTGCAAAACCAAAACTACTAGCTGCCCGTGCGGAAAATAAGGGCACCCAGAGTTTAGGTTAAAACAATAAACTCCAGGTCAGTCATGTGACTGGTGTGAGAACTAAAACAGTTACTTAAAGCTTTACTTTAAATCAGATATATCAAGGGACCATGCCGTATAACACGAAACGGGTTTCCTCCCAAGAATACCGGTGCATATAACAAAACAACGCAATGCTTTTTGGAAAAACGAAGCTATTATAAGACCCAGGTCCCATCACACAATGCAACACAAGCCAGAGGATAGGGTTTTCCCTTATAATAGACAAACATGCTTGGTACGTTAAAAACAAATCATTTGATACTATTATAAGTTTATAGTGTCAAAACAATTTCAATCATAAATATCAATCATAGACGGCATGGGTACCATATATCATGTCGCCATACTAGGCTCTACAATCAAAACCGCAAAGTCACGTATTGGAAGTTGGGTTTTCCGTCTGTGAACAGAGGCAAGGGATCGTCCTCTACCAATTTGAGACTGTCTAGCCCGAGCCTCAGGATCAGAGCCCGAGTGACCCTTGGATCGTCAGGGCCGGTCCACCGATGTGGATTAAAATGCTTGAACACTGCGTTTCCCTGTCCTTTGGGGCGTAAATGAGCCAAATGACTCCATCGGCTCCACATAGTCACCGATCTATCCGAGGCGCCTCGCAATCCAACAACCACACAGGTGAAAATAATATAAATGTCAGGGCTGGTAGGTCACTGACACCACCCTAGCTAGAAGGGAACGCATGCCCTCCCTGAGGACCTTTCCCGTTTATGGTTCACAACCGGGGTGCAAGGCTCGCAAATTAACGTTACACAAAGCTATGCCACACAGGCGGTGCTTTGATCATCACCCACAAGACTTTGCTTTTCAACAAAAGCCTTGATCATTGGCCACTTAGGCATGCCACACACGAAATTCACCCATGCGATTGATATCCATCAATATATAACCCCTGAGCTCGTACGTCTCAGAGAAGGGCATTAAGCAGGAGAATAAATTCTCCGCCGCCAAACAGATATATATTTAACAGAAATCAATCACACAGAATAAAATCCAATGTCAGACACACAGTCCATTTACAAGTTCGTTATGGGTCTGAACGAAACCGGAGGCACCTTGTACCTCGCATATCCATCGATCTCCAAGTACGTCTGGACGATCACCAACTAATTCCCTCCTCTTGGGTGTACGGCCCAATTAAGATCATCAGTAATCACTCAAATGATGAGAAGACCTCCGGTCTTCGACCACCGTCTTCATCCTCGACACTTCGTCGAATCAGTTATTCAGAATGGGATAAACCCGATCTTTCTGAATAACCCGCGTATATAATAAACAAGTGTTACACAAACACAACATACGCCTCATTCCAATTTAGAATATTCTTTTATTCAAGTATTCTTATACTTTGGGAAAGGTTCCCATTAATTTTATCAAAGATAAATTCTTTAAATTTATTCTTTAATCTTCTTTTTAATGTCAATTTAAACCAAATTATGGTTTATCCAAACTAGTCGGGATTAACGAACCTTACCGAAGTAATCATTTGTTTTAAATTTCCCAATCCCAACATATTCATCCCATGAAGTAAAACTGGTCATACTTCATATCTAACACCATGGTGTTATCAGTAAATTCAATTACCATTTCTCGTTCAAATCTAATTAAAGATTTAACTATCACCTGGAGCAAATTGGTGATATTCCATTCTCGATCATCTCAATCTAATTAAAGATTCATTAAAACTCCACTTGGTTTTAATCTTCCCAAAAATCATATTAATGATTGTTTAACTTGGGAAACCATATCCTGTCTTTAACTGGGTTAAAGAACCAATGTCATCAAAAACACGGTTTACGATAAACCCAAAAATCAATTCAAATTCAATTCCAATTAAATATCATTTAATTGATATACTTCATTAAATCTAAATAAAAAGATTTAATCTTTTTCTCAACTGGGTTTAAGAACAGTGTTAATGAAGAAACCATTCACGACAAACCCAAATCCCATTTGATATTAAATACAAGGCCCTGAATAGAAAATATATCGGCTTATATTCAATATCAAATTCTACGACCAACAAATATCGTATTGGAAATAACGATATAAATATATCTTTCAAATTTCCGTAACAATATCTGTACAATCACGAAATCCAACATCGAAATATTCCAAAGACAATTTTGATTCAAATCCATTTCCACTTTATATATTGGAAATTCTGGTTATTTTCAAAACCATTTCAAATCCACTTTATTTATTTTAAAAATAAATGGGATTATAATTCTAGTTCAAAACTAGTTCATTTCGATAAAAATCTATTTTTATCTTTTAAAATTTGGTATTTTCATACCAATTCTTTCCTAATAATTTCTTATGATTTTACACAAATTATTACTGTTTTTAATAATTTTATCAAGGCTCGTACAGTCGATTTCGATCAACGGCCATCGAACTGCACTTACAGCGACCTTTTCCAAATTTGATTTGGACATAAATCCAAATCCAACCATTATATTTCAAATCTCTAATATTCGTTAGAAAGATCTTTTCGATACGAACCCAAGGTTCCGGTTTTAGGAGAATCCGATGGTCGGATCTCCCGTAATATCCATTTGAAGTCAATGGTCGAAATTCGCGAACTGCCGCGGCGCGGCTCGTTCTATTCAGGCCTATATATATATATATATATATATATATATATATATATATATATATATATATATATATTACGTCGATTTCCTTTTAAAATGCATTTTATAAATCGTTTTAAATTCGTTTTCAAAACGATTTCAACTTCCTATTCAATTTCAAATAAAAATTGAATATTCCATATCATCGATATACAAATGATAATATTTTCAAAACGTCATATTTTGAAATCACTTCCTTTTCTATATTCATTATAAAAACGAATATAATCGATATAAATATCGTTCGCGTAAAAATGGCGCATATCTAACCAACACGGCTTTATATATTTCAATAACTTCGTTATTCTATTCAACAAATGAATATTTTCTTCAACACATGAATATATATTTTTATTCAACACATGAATATATATTTTATTCAACACATGAATATATATTTTTATTCTATTCAACACATGAATTTATATTTTATTCAACACATGAATATTTTCATTCTATTCAACACATGAATTTATATTCTATTCAACACATGAATTTATATTTTTATTCAACACATGAAATTTTTATTCTATTCAACACATGAATTTATATTCTATTCAACACATGAATTTTCTTTTATAATATTCCTTATTTCCCAAATTGGAATGAGGCCCAATCAATTACTATATAATGTTAATTATATGGACTTTCTACAATACATGTATATAATAGCAACGATAAATCATCAACCATCATCCAGAGTGCACCTCACAACTGCATAAGCATTAAATATAAATAATTAATGCTTACACAGTCTGTCAACCCATCGATTGACATACAACTAAACAATCAGGATTAGTGTACGTCAAATATCATCCCAATACCCGTGTGGGGTTTCAAATCAACAAACATAGATTTTTATTTGTGCAGTTGGGCGATGTGTAAAATTTATCATCTCAATCAATATCAGTCAAATGGGTGTACATAAACATATCATCTGATTTATTTATAAATATTTATTTATTCACATTCATGTTAAAAATTATATTTTTAACGATAAATAATTTTTTTCAACACATCACAATAAATTTTCACCACACAAAAAAATCAAACAAGTCGTTCATGGTCTGTGGACAACGGGTGTCGGTGCTGCTAAGCACCGTATGCATCCTAGTATATATTTCAACTAGAAAATAAAATAAAAGTGAGGAGTTCTCACCGACTAGCTAAACCAATTCACCGCGACTCTTCATATGTAGGAAATCTTCATCGTCTCTCCTACGAGATCTGTTTCACGCAGTACACATTAAAAATCACATTTTTAACATCGCTACATGTATAGAAAAAATTATATTTTTACAACGCTTCTTTCTATATAAAAATTATATTTTTATAACGCTCTCTTCAGAATAAAAATCATATTTTTATTTAACCATTCAAACAATAAAAATAATATTTTTACTTTGCTACATATATGATAAAAATCACATTTTTATATCGCCACTTCTTATATAAAAATCGTAATTTTATCCTATCGCTACATATATAAAGTTCAAATTTTTATTATCTATATAATATAGAAATCATATTTTTATTGTCTCTATAATATAAAAATCATATTTTTATTATCCCTATAATATAAAAATCATATTTTTGTTATCTCTATAATATAAAAATCATATTTTTATTGTCCCTATAATATAAAAATCATATTTTCATTTCGTTAACCCATATATAAAAATTCAACCTTTAAATATATGAAAATCAAATCTTTTAGCATATGAAAATCAAACTTTTTATCATATGTAATATAATAAAAATTCCATTACTAATTATCTAAATAAGTAAAGAAAAAATAAAATAAAAGCTCACTTTTTTTCTTGAACGGAGGGGGTTCCTGGTGCGTCATTGGCCGAGGGGGGGAAGACTGGTGCTCGCTGGCGGCGCAAGGTGGCGGGGGGTTCGGCAGGCTCCGGCGGTGGTCCAGGGAGGATCGGGCCTAGGGTCTCTCGAACGGGGTGGGTTCTGGTCGGAGCGAGGAGGAGAAGGGAGGGTACGGGGGAGGAGGATCGGAAGTGAAGGGGATGGGTGGCGACGGCGGTGCGGTGAGGGATGGAGGTGGCGGCTGTCGAGTTTTTTTTTTCAATTCTGAAAATAACGAAAGAGGGGGAGTTGACTTCGGGTAAGAAAGAATAAGGGGATGTATATAAAAATTTATATATTTTATTATTTTTAAACTTTCAAAAAGTAACTTTTTATTTTGATTCGGAAAATTACGAATTTTGGAATCTAGCAATAACTTGATATCCCGGATCCAACAGAAGTGGTTTCGTCGAAAACGAAGGTCGTTTGCAAAATTTCCATTTTTAAGGGCCAGAATTCCATAGCTACTATTCTGGATTTTCAACTGGGCATAACTTTTTATCCCCGCTGTGAAATTTCAATTTTTCGGATTCGTTGGAAAGATATTTTCAAATAGATTCTAATATTTTGGTTTCGCCAAAATCCGGTTTATTTTGAATACTGTACATTCATTTGAAATTTGAAATCGAATTTTCAAACTACCGCGCCATTTTCAATTCCTTTTATAATTAAAATAAAATATTTATATTCTAACGACGATCTATATAAATATATTCGTTCTAATTCTATTCAAAATAAATTTCTCGTCGTTATTATTTAAAATAATTCATTTTAAATACTCAAAATTCACTAAAATCGCCAAAATAAAAAATTTAAATTGGCTCAGATTTCCAGGTTATTACAATCTCCCCCACTTAAAACTTTTCGTCCCCGGAAAGGAACGAAGCTGAAATTTGTTTTACAAACCAACTCAACTTTCATTATTTTCTTTTTGGCTTAAGTTCTTCAAATTTTCAGTTTCTAAGAACTTTTCAGATTTTTCAAAAATTTGACTGACAACCTAAATTTTCAAAAAATTTCGCCATAACCTCCCCTGCGCCGGGAGCTTTGAGATATTTCAAATAGCCTCCCATGGCCCTCACTAATCCAAAAAGAAAAAGAAACGGCCAAGCGACTAGCCAATCGGCTCATAAAATCATCAAAAACCCAAGAAACACAATAAACATGTACCTATTTGTCGGGCAAACAATTTTATTCCTCTACTCTAGCCTCCTTGCTATGATCTGTTCAATGTAAGTACATGTATAAGTATGCAAATGCGACTAATTTTCAATACAACTCACTATTTGATCAATTTGGCTAAATGGTCCAAATTTTAATTAATCAAACAACACAATCAGCAATCAATTAGTTGATTATCTTTTCAAATTCCTAATTTTGATATATAGTCTAAAAATCAGATTTTTGATGCCAAATCACAACAATAAGCCCTATCTAGCTTTGGTTCTCACACCAGTCAATTGGAAATATATAGATATCCCACCTTCGACACTCGAATATAAATGCTGATGATGATGCACCATCATCAGGATTATCCCCGGGTGACTAGAGTGTGATTCTTTATCTATCCAGTATATTAAAACTTCGAATACACGCGGATTAGACGTATACGCAAAATCTTTATATACTTGATTGTCCAAAGAAATTTAAAATAAATATTCAAATACGAATAATTGATTTAAATTTTCAAAACAAAAATTATTTTCATTTTAAAAATATACTCTTCACACTCGTTCTAGGACACTGCTGATCCCATCTCTAACGAGTCATTCCCATTGGATATTACTATTCCAATCTCTGATGAATTCTTTTGTATGGTTCAAACGTGTCTTGTTCTCGAGCTCTGTAATCCAAAGCTCTGATACCAAGCTATAACGCCCCGAAATCCCCCTTACGGGAAATCACGGATTGTACTGAGGACAAGACACATCGGAACGCAAACAGAAGAACATTTCATTGTTTATTACAACAATTCCATCAGAATACAAGAATATACAGAGTATGAATCAATATTACACATCATAAAATATCAGAGATTACAATACATTACATAGCAGCGGAAAATAATACAATACACAAATGAAAGAGATAAACGGATACAAAGCTTTCCGGATATCGTTCCAGCTGTAAATCAGGATCCTACGAATATAAATCTGCAAAACCAAAACTACTAGCTGCCCGTGCGGAAAATAAGGGCACCCAGAGTTTACATTAAAACAATAAACTCCAGGTCAGTCATGTGACTGGTGTGAGAACTAAAACAGTTATTTAAAGCTTTACTTTAAATCAGATATATGAAGGGACCACGCCGTATAACACGGAACGGGTTTCCTCCCAAGAATACCGGTGCATATAACAAAACAGCGCAAGGCTTTTGGGAAAAATGAAGCTATTATAAGACCCAGGTCCCATCACACAATGCAACACAAGCCGGAGGATAGGGTTTTGCCTTATAATAGCCAAACATGCTTGGTACGTTAAAAACAAATCATTTGATACAATTATAAGTGTATAGTGTCAAAACAATTTCAATCATAAATATCAATCATAGACGGCATGGGTACCATATATCATGTCGCCATACTAGGCTCTACAACCAAAACCGCAAAGTCACGTATTGGAAGTTGGGTTTTCCGTCTGTGAACCGAGGCAAGGGATCGTCCTCTACCGATTCGAGACCGTCTAGCCCGAGCCTCAGGATCAGAGCTCAAGTGACCCTTGGATCTTCAGGGCTGGTCCACCGATGTGGATTAAAATGCCTAAACACTGCGTTTCCACGCCCTTTGGGGCGTAAATTAGCCAAATGACTCCATCGGCTCCACATAGTCACCGATCTATCTGAGGCGCCTTGCAATCCAACAACCACACAGGTGAAAATAATATAAATGTCAGGGCTGGAAGGTCACTGACACCACCCTAGCTAGAAGGAAACGCATGCCCTCCCTGAGGTCCTCTCCCATTTCTGGTTCACAACCGGGGTGTGAGGCTCGCGAATTAACGTTACACAAAGCTATGCCACACAGGCGGTGCTTTGATCATCACCCACAAGACTTTGCTTTTCAACAAAAGCCTTGATCATTTGCCACTTAGGCATGCCACACAGGCAATTAACTCCATGCGATTGATATCCATCAACATATAACCCCTGAGCTCGTACGTCTCAGAGAAGGGCGTTAAGCAAGAGAATAAATTCTCCACCGCCAAACAGATAAATATTTAATAGAAATCAATCACACAGAATAAAATCCAATGTCAGACACACAGTCCATTTACAAGTTCGTTCTGGGTCTGAACGAAACCGGAGGCACCTTGTACCTCGCATATCCATCGATCTCCAAGTACGTCTGGACGATCACCAATTGATTACCTCCTCTTAGGTGTACAGCCCTATCAAGATCATCAGTATTACCCAAACGATGTAAAGACCTCCGGTCTTCGACCACCGTCTTCAACCTCGACACATCGTCAAATCAGTTATTCAGAATGGGATAAACCCGGTCTTTCTCAATAACCCGCGTATATAATAAACAAGTGTTACACAAACACAACATACGCCTCATTCCATTTCAGAATATTCTTTTATTCAAGTATTCTTATACTTTGGGAAAGATTCCCATTAATTTTATCAAAGATAAATTCTTTAAATTTATTCTTTAATCTTCTTTTGAATATCAATTTAAACCAAATTATGGTTTATCCAAACTAGTCGGGATTAACGAACCTTACTGAAGTAATCATTTGTTTTAAATTTCCCAATCCCAACCTATTCATCCCATGAAGTAAAACTGGTCATACTTCATATGTAACACCACGGTGTTATCGGTAAATTCAATTACCATTTCACGTTCAAATCTAATTAAAGATTTAACTATTGCTTGGAGCAAAACTGGTGATACTCCATTCTCGATCATCTCAATCTAATTAAAGATTCATTAAAACTCCACTTGGTTTTAATCTTCCTAAAAAATCATATTAATGATTGTTTAACTTGGGAAACCATATCATGTTTTTAACTGGGTTAAAGAACCAATGTCATCTAAAACACGGTTCACGATAAACCCAAAAATCAATTCAAATTCAATTCCAATTAAATATCATTTAATTGGTATACTTCATTAAATCTAAATAAAAAGATTTAATCTTTTTCTCAACTGGGTTTAAGAACAGTGTTAATGAAGACACCATTCACGACAAACCCAAATCCCATTTGATATTAAATACAAGGCTCTGAATAGAATATATATCGGCTTATATTCAATATCAAATTCTACGACCAACAAATATCGTATCGGAAATAACGATATAAATATGTCTTTCAAATTTCCATAACAATATCTGTATGATCACGAAATCCAACATCGAAATATTCCAAAGACAGTTTCGATTCAAATCCATTTCCACTTTATATATTGGAAATTCTGGTTATTTTCAAAACCATTTCAAATCCACTTTATTTATTTTAAAAGTAAATGAGATTATAATTCTAGTTCAAAACTAGTTCATTTCGATAAAAATCTATTTTTATCTTTTCAAATTTGGAATTTTCATCCCAATTCTTTGCAAATCATTTCTTATGATTTTACACAAATTATTACTATTTTTAATAATTTATCAAGGCTCGTACAGTCGATTTCCATCAACGGCCATCGAACTGCACTTACATCGACCTTTTCCAAATTTGATTTGGACATAATTCCAAATCCAACCGTTAGATTTCAAATCTCTAATATTCGTTAGAAAGCTCTTTTCGATACGAACCCAAAGGTTCTGGTTTTAGGAGAATCCGACGGTCGGATCTCCCGTAATATCCATTCGAAGTCAATGATCGAAATTCGCGAACTACCGCAGTGCGGCGTGTTCTATTCAGGCCATTATATATATAATATATATTACATCGATTTCCTTTTAAAATGCATTTTATAAATCGTTTTAAATTCATTTTCAAAACGATTTCAACTTCCTATTCAATTTCCAATCAAAATTGAATATTCCATATCATCGATATACAAATGTTAATATTTTCAAAACGTCATATTTTGAAATCACTTCCTTTTCTATATTAATTATAAAAACGAATATAATCGATATATATATCGTTCGTGTCAAAATGGCGCATATCTAACCAACACGGCTTTATATATTTCAATAACTTCGTTATTCTATTCAACAAATGTATATTTTCTTCAACACATGAATATATATTTTTATTCAACACATGAATATATATTTTATTCAACACATGAATTTATATTTTTATTCTATTCAACACATGAATTTATATTTTATTCAACACATGAATATTTTTATTCTATTCAACACATGAATTTATATTCTATTCAACACATGAATTTATATTTTTATTCAACACATGAATATTTTTATTCTATTCAACACATTAATTTATATTCTATTCAACACATGAATTTTCTTTTATAATATTCCTTATTTCCCAAATTGGAATGAGGCCCAATCAATTACCATATAATGTTAATTATATGGTCTTTCTGCAACACATGTATATAATAGCAACGATAAATCATCAACCATCATCCAGAGTGCACCACACAACTGCATAAGCATTAAATATAAATAATTAACGCTTACACAGTCTGTCAACCCGTCGATTGACAAACAACTAAACAATCGGGATTAGTGTACGTCAAATATCATCCCAATACCCGTGTGGGGTTTCAAATCAACAAACATATATTTTTATTTGTGCAGTTGGGCGATGTGTAAAATTTATCGTCCAAATCAATATCAGTCAAATGGGTGTACATAAACAAATCGTCCGATTTGTTTATAAATATTTATTTATTCACATTCACGTTAAAAATTATATTTTTAATGATAAATAATTTTTTTCAACACATTACAATAAATTTTCACCATACAACAAAATCAAACAAGTCGTCCATGGTCTGTGGACAACGGGTGTCAGGTGCTGCTAAGCACCGTCTGCATCCTAGTATATATTTCAACTAGAAAATAAAATAAAAGTGGGGAGTTCTCACCGACTAGCTAAACCAATTCACCGTGACTCTTCATATGTAGGAAATCTTCATCGTCTCTCCTACGAGATCTGTTTCACGCGGTATATGTTAAAAATCACATTGTTAACATCGCTACATGTATAGAAAAAATTATATTTTTACAACGCTTCTTTCTATATAAAAATTATATTTTTATAGCGCTCTCTTCAGAATAAAAATCATATTTTTATTTAACCATTCAAACAATAAAAATCGTATTTTTACTTTGCTACATATATGATAAAAATCACATTTTTATATCGCCACTTCATATATAAAAATCGTATTTTTATCCTATCGCTACATATATAAAGATCAAATTTTTTTATCTATATAATATAGAAATCATATTTTTATTGTCTCTATAATATAAAAATCATATTTTTTATTATCCCTATAATATAAAAATCATATTTTTATTATCTCTATAATATAAAAATCATATTTTTATTGTCCCTATAATATAAAAATCATATTTACATTTCGTTAATCCATATATAAAAATTCAACCTTTTAGCATATGAAAATCAAATCTTTTAGCATATGAAAATCAAACTTTTTATCATATGTAATATAATAAAAATTCCATTACTAATTATCTAAATAAGTAAAGAAAAAATAAAAGCTCACTTTTTTTCTTGAACGGAGGGGGTTCCTGGTGCGTCATTGGCCGAGGGGGGGGGGAAGACTGGTGCTCGCTGGCGGCGCAAGGTGGCGGGGGGGTTCGGCAGGCTCCGACGGTGGTCCAGGGAGGATCGGGGCTAGGGTCTCTCGAACGGGGTGGGTTCTGGTCGGAGCGAGGAGGAGAAGAGAGGGTATGGGGGAGGGAGGAGGATCGGAGGTGAAGGGGAGGGGTGGCGACGGCGGTGCGATGGGGGATGGAGGTGACGACTGTTGAGTTTTTTTTCTTTTTCTTTTTTTTTCAATTCTGAAAATAACGAAAGGGGGGTTTGACTTCGGGTAAGAGAGAATAGGTGGATGTATATAAAAATTTATATATTTTATTATTTTTAAACTTTCAAAAAGTAACTTTTTATTTTGACCTTCAAACGAGACCCACCGACTGTCTTCCCTATCTAATTACCCCCATTCCGAACACAATGGGATATGTATCGTAGGCTGATTCGATAGTTTCAATCAGTTTCCGTCAAAATCAAATTATAAATCTAAATATTGAGTTTGAGCACGCATTTCAATTTACCGGGGCCACATATGGACTCTAAAAATTCCCGAAAAATATTTTCTAGCTTCGTATTGACGATACGGTCCTAAAAAACTAATTTCGTCAAATTCTGAGACCGTTTGAAAAATTACCATTTTCTGGTCGATCGAAATTGACTAAAACTGACAAAACACGTTTTCCTTTGCCACACTCACATATTGATTCAGAAAATTACGAATTTTGGAATCTAGCAATAACTTGACATCCTGGATCCAACAAAAGTGGTTTCGTCGAAAACGAAGGTCGTTTGCAAAATTTCCATTTTTAAGGGTGAGAATTCCATAGCGACTATTCTGAATTTTCAACTGGGCATAACTTTTTATCCCCGTTATGAAATTTCTATTTTTCGGATTCGTTGGTAAGATATTTTCAAATATATTCTAATATTTTTGGTTTCGCAGAAATCCGGTTTATTTTGAATCTTGTACATTCATTTGAAATTTGAAATCGAATTTTCAAACTACCGCGCCTTTTTCAATTCCTTTTATAATTAAAATAAAATATTTATATTCTAACGACGATCTATATAAATATATTCATTCTAATTCTATTCAAAATAAATTTCTCGTTGTTATTATTTAAAATAATTCATTTTAAATACTCAAAATTCACTAAAATCGCCAAAATAAAAAATTTAAATTGGCTCGGATTTTCGGGTTATTACATTGTGTCAAGATGGACGGGTGAGTGGAGAGGATGATCGGCCGGGTCACTGTGAAGGAGGGTCAGTAGTTGTGATGCATGTTTCCAGAAAGTGAGAAGAAGGATCATGGAGCAAGGACAGAGTGAATAACTTGAGTACAACAAATAAGCCTCTCTAGGACCGACGCGAGCTGTACAGTGCGAGTAGTGTTGTGTGCATGGTGCATGCACAGTGGGAGGCAAATACTTGGTGATTAAGAAGAGTTGTTAAGGTTAATTAACATTTAAATAATCAAGGAACGGTGAAGAAATAATAGGAGGAGTTCAGGAACGTATATTCACGAGGTTAGCTAAACTTGGTATAATTGTTACAATATGAAACTTGGTATAACTTTTTATCAATTGTTTACATGGGTTATGTTGGTACCGTAAAATATATGGAGGAAGGAATGACATGCTGGGAAGGGAAGAATGTAGACTATGTAGTACTGTGTCCATGTGGATAAGAATAAGAAGATTGGGTGGGCATTTTTGGAGTGGAAAATAAAAGAGTAGCAGGACGTTATGGGAATAAGTGGAGTTACTGTAGCGGGTTGGAATTGAATTGGTAAGGGGGTTCAAAAGGATCTGCAGAGGAGAAACAACGAACTGGGAAGCACTTGCGGGTATGAAAATGGGAGCTGGCGTTTGAATATATGCAGTGGAAGGAAGATTTAAATTTTGCCTAATCGAGATTAGTATGGAGTAACCGAAGTAGAGATTAACGCATGCAGTAAGAAATGGTGAAGTTGAAGTGGTTGTATTACGAGGTACTAGCTAGTGAGACGGTGAGAAGAAGGGGAGTGGAGGAATGAGACGTCACTGTTGGGGTTATATTTTGTCTCTGACAGAATGTAGGAATGGAAGAATGGTTATGAAGCATGGATTTTAAAAATAAAGAGAAGAAGAACCGTCGAAAACAACAAGGTGACGTGGATTAAGGACAATAACCGTGAAGTATTCTAATTAATTAATTAATTAATAACACTTTAATTAGTAACCATATAACGAGTGTATTTTCTTCATACGGTAACAGAATTGCACAAAGCCAGTTATGATGGAATAGCAATGCAGAAATCTACATTGTAGAATTAACGCAACCGAAAATAGAGCTACTGGAATTTCATGTTAAAATCATACGTTGTTTGATTTTAACGGAAATAAAAGCAGAATCGGCAACTGCGAACCAATGTGAGTAAGTCATTAACTCAGTTCGGTTTTAAAATATTATAAATATGTATTAATATTTATAAATGATGATGGAATGTTGTGTGATGTTTTTTTGAATGAATTGGTTGAGATAACACAAATAATCATATATATCGTTCGTCGAATACTGATTCTAATTTACATTGATTTTATTTATGTTGATTAACATCCGTGAATGCAGGGAAACAGGTTGGAGGGAACCAACTAGATTCCTCAACAGTTATATTGTTGTTTTGCATATATTACATTATATGATGTGATAAATAATATGTTATTGATTATTGTTTGTTTGGAATGTGGATTTACACTACCCTTGAAATAACTGTTATTTAAATACCATAAAAATTTATGGAAAATGATTCAAGTTTAAAAAAGAAAATCTGTTATTTAATAATAGAAATTTAATCTTGATTTGGCTAGAATACCATAACTTGTTTTAATATTATAAAACAAGTACTTTGATTTAGAAACGATATTTATAATGTAAGGAAATAGTTATTATTGGATAAATAGTAAATATTTGGTTTCAGAGCGATAAATTATAATACAATATGTGATCAAGATTAAGTTATAAACTAGATATTTATTGAATAAGAAGTTGACTTATAAACGAAGTTTATGAAGTGAAATTGGAATATAAAATAATAAATATACTCGGGAAATAAGATTTGAACCTGTAAAGATATTTATTACTTAAATGAAGATATATTTGTTAAAAGTGTTTAGACTTCTATAAAGAAATAATATTCGTATTTTAAAGTGGATAATGTTTCAAAGCAAACGTTTTGTAGATTAAAACGATTATAATGGAAATTTGAAATATTTTCCAATGTAAATAGTGTTTATTATCTAAGCGTAGAAAATAAGGACTGTGAGAAAGATGTAAATGCTTTCGGACGTTAGTAACTTATATTTTTTAGAATATGGAAAGAAATAGAGTTAAAATATTTGGAAATGTTTTCCTAGAAATGTGAAGGGAAAAACAGGTTTTGAAAGATATTGGAAGTTGGGATTTTAATGTTTTTTAAAAAGGTCCAGTGATGGTTGATGCTTAGTTATAAATTTGAATGGATGTTTATTTTTCTTTGATAGTTAAAACACTAGCTATCAAAGATTTTTGACCATCGTTGTCAATACGGAGAGACCGGTTGGATTTATTATCCGAAAATCACTCCGTATAGGCATATGCATTACGAATTAGATTATGTTGGAGAAAACTGAAGATAGAGTAAAATTGTAACAGCCCGCCCCGCACCAACCGACATTTCCAATGAAATGCGCTGTGCGATGTCCAACTAGCATGGGACGGTCGTCAAAGGAAAAGGGGCTTGAAATGATGGATCATCAAAGAACCTGTAGTATATCTCACAGAGCATGGAATAAAATATAATAATAACATAACTTGACATAAAACCGGCGAGACAATGTATAAGCAGAAACTAAACTACCATAGCAGCGGAAATCCAAAATACAGCTTATGATCCAAACCATTATTATTACAAACTTAAAATACTATCTCTAAGCAAAATAGAAAAGGTACACTACTAATGCCCAGAGTAGTGACCAGCAACAACACAGGGAGAATCTGTGTAAATAGTGCGTGTAAGCCTCATGCTTGTCTCCGGACAGCTACTCGTGCATACCACGTAACCTGTCTTAGTCTGCCCATTTAAGAGCATCCAGAGTAATAAGAAGAGACATAAAACTCTGGGTCAGACAAAAGTCTGGTATGAGCGATAAGCATCAAAACAAAACAATAACAGGTATAATCTAATCATACCTGAACCTAGACCTACAACCAAAGAGTTAGCACAACAAGATGTACAGTACTCTAATGTAACACTAACATAAAGTGTAAATATGGGAGTGTGCATGACATGCTGATAGCAAACATCAAACATAACAACCATCCTCACATCTCTCACTCAGTGCGTAAAGCATACGATATCCACCGCTTTGATCACCAGAACTATCGGGGCCATGACGGAGTCCAACTCCGTACAACCATCATTACGATCACTTTGCCCATAATCCATCTCTCAGTGGTGAACCAAAATTATGGATACCGATAACCTCTGTGCACACGACCCGCAGCAAAGTCCAACTGATGAAGTTAACTCGCTGGTTCCCATATGGAACCTGAGTTCTACTTCCTATTTGGACTACATTTGCATCTCGGGTTTTGATCACCATCCTCCTAGTCGTGATCTCCAATCGGTTCAGTTCGGGTGTAACTCTTTGGTTCGGTTCGCAGCATAATCTGGTTCGTGATCTCCATTCGTGGTGCCAGCAGGAAGGAGCGGTTCGGTTCGGAGTAACACTCCGGTCGTGATCATCTTCTAGGTTCGAATCGTGGGGGTGCATCGGATCGGCTCGTACATAGCAACTCCTCCGTTTGGTGGCCACCAGGCAGTTCGGGTCAGCTCCTTTACTCGAGCGCGTCGGTTCGTGGTCCTGAGATGCCTTCAGATCGGTCAAAGCTCATGGTTCGGGTGGGGTATTCTCCTTCGATTCGTGATGCTGCTCATGAGCCAGATCGGGGTAACGAACCGGTTCGGTTCGGGGGTCCATGCCACGATTTATTGCACTTCTTTATAGCAATTGTTTACGCCATACGACCGCGTTTTCAACCATTCTAACTTGAATATACAATCACAAAACATACAAAACAGTCATAGCATCATATTTAATCAATCATAAACACTAAAACATCAATAGAGTGTGACACATCGAATCAAACATACCCAAAACCCATGTTTTTCCCTTAATCATGTTTAGTCAAATCTAACATTAGGATTAGCAAAACAAGTCTAAATTAACCCAAATTTTTATCAGAGCCCTAAAATAATATTTAAGAATTTTTACATATTTTTCCAGAATTTTAACATGCATAATTTCGCTAATTATCACTAACCGCCCCTAATTAGCCGTAGTTAGTGAAAAACAATGCAAATCACTCACCTTAGCCACAAATAAGACCTTAGATCTAAAACTATACTATTTTGGGTCGAATTCATATGCATCATAGCAGCTCCTATTTGGTGTTGATTTGCCTTGATTTGATGTAGCCTAGCTTAGTCTACGATTAGAAAGCGATTAGGAGTTGTTTAGAAGAGATTTAAAAGGAGTAAGCCATTGTTACGGTTGAAGAGAAACCCTAATCCCGAAATATCTAATGGGCCTAGCTGCTAATCACCTGGTTAAGCCCAATTATGTTGTTTTTCACCTTATAAACCTTATTTCAGCCATATCTCCCAAACGGTAAGTCCGTTTGGTTAACGTGACCACTCTACGGAAAGGTAAACCATTATTCAAATCCAATAGAAGTAGTTTCAGGTCAAAAATCCTTACAAATTAAAAGTTATATGCGAAACAAAATCCACCATGGGCAAAACGGTCATTTAAAAATCGGCAAAAATCTGAACATGGTAAATGACCCCAATAGTCGTTCCCCATAGTTACACGACCATACGACTTCATATGTAAATGAAATAAATATTCTACGATCCTCCGATATGCTGAATACGGGTCGTTACATCCCCCCCCCCCCAAAGGAATTTCGCCCCCGAAATTCGTTAACTAAGAAAACACACAATAGGGTCTTGCATGCCTACTAACCATTTATAAACAATCTACTATACATAACAAGCTTTTCCTAGCATACAGTTTACTAACAAGGGAATAACTGTATTACACTAAAAATCTTGCCAAGTAAAGAGCTCTAGATACGACTTCTTCATGCTCTCCTTGGTTTCCCATGTACAGTCATTCTCATTATCGCCCAATTGGACTTTAACCAGTTTCACCCTCTACCTTCAATGTTGTTTCATATCGTGTTTGACAATACAAATCGGTCTTGCTATTCCTAACCGCCTCGGGTTCTACTTCGATATCATCCAACTAATCTGGCGATATAGCTAAATCAAAATCATGCACAAACTTCCCTAACTGAGAAACATAATGTACGTCATGTACTCCTGCCATCTTGTCAGGTAATCCAACTCTTATATGTCAAATTCCCAGCTGCATTCCAAATGTCCTTTCAAGTCCAACCTGATTCTTTCCTACATTCGTACTGCTCATCCAACGTATATTCACCTCCCAGAGATAAACTAGACCCATCCAATGAATCAAGGTACCCTACCTATATTTGTACTGCACGTCCAACGTACATTCACCTTCCAAAGGTAAACTAGACCCATCCAATGAATCTAGGTACCCAACCTACGAGACCAAGTCCAACTTGGAGCTCTCCTATATTCGTTGAATCTCCAAGATTAATGAATAACCCCACAATGTTCCAAACATACTTCAAATCTAATGTGAAATATCTTCACATTCGTTATATCACCATGACTAACGAACTCGCCCCATTTCCATTCTGAAATTTCCAATGGTTGTAACAAACCACTAGGCTCCTTTTGCTCGTCTTTAACTAACTGGCAGTTCATGCACTTGGATATAAATTTCTCAACGTGCCCTCACATCCCTTCCCAGTAGTAGGTCTACTTCATATCTCGACACGTTTTGTTACCACCATGATGTATAGTCAGTTTTTGAGTGATGACATTCTCTAAGCACTTCATCTCTCAATCCATTGACATTAGGTATAACTAGTCTTCCACTCTTTCTAAGCTGTCCATCTCGATCAAGCCCATACTTGTTCATCTTCTTACCATCGATACCCATTTTCTTTGGAAATGACTTCTAATAGATTAAGATCGTCTCTCTAACTGGAACTGATCCACTCAATCAAAGTTGGCTTGATCGTCAAACTTGCTAACATCTCTGGAGCCAATCCACATTTAGGTCTGAAATCATATTCCTCAACATATTCCAGTTGCTTCCATTCAAGAAACATAGCATCTAAACTAGCATGTCTCCAACCGAATGCATTAGCTATCGCACCTAGTGTGGTAGCACAGATCTTCGTGTTTACCGTCATCTCTTTATTTCCCATCGCCAGAATCCTACATGTGATAGTCTACTCAAGAGAAGAAAATAAAAACAAACATAGCAACCATGGAATCCATCAATCAAGTCCTATCTATCGCCTGCTAAAGCCATGAGTACATCGATACCCATATGACTGGTCCAACCAATCCCAAGGGCTAATGGATCCCCAGCTCCAAACGGACTACCGCACGTCCAATGTATGTTTATCCTCCAAAGATAACTAGATCACATCCAACAGATCCAAGGTAAATGGGCGTCCGAGATACCTCTACTTCAAGTCCGCCTAGAGGACTCCAAACTATCGACGATTCGTTGGCACTCTCATCAGAAGAGCTATCCACAACTCCGTCTTCAACTCGAGTCCAACCCAAGTCAATCCATTATCTTGCAACCTTTTCAAGTCCAACTCGAGTCATCTCATATCCCTATCGAGTCCAACTCGGGGCATTCCATATCATCGAACGGTCTTATCACATCACGCTGCACATCACTCCTCGAGTGAACCAAGATACCATCCAATGGAAATCATAACAACTTCTCATATCTTCTCGCAAGCCATCCTAACCGAACTCGACATTCCCCAAACACAAGCCCCAAAGGCCTAAACCAATATCAGACAAGCACCCAAGGAATATCCCCTCTGAATTCTGACAATCTACGTGAGATGATACGATCAAAATAACCAAACATTCGAACACCCATAACTGACTCTGGCTATCCTCGCCAATCCCGCTTTGAAACTATCCTTGATCGCATGACGGCCCATGCCATATGTCAAGGGTTAATGAAATCCCCAATTCTAACCAGGCTATTATACATCCAACGTACACTTGCCTCCCTAACTCCCGTAATCATCTTCATCACTAGGTAGGTAATCCAATACCACCTTCCGTCCATCATCCACTCTAATTCTAACCAAAGACCCTTCACAGTCTACCATTACCTTTAGAGCTAATCGACTCCTCAAAATCAAGCCAAACCCGATAAAGTCCAAAACAAAACAATCACGAGCAAACATGCATATGCAACTCGATCAGACCAAATTACGAAAAATCATACAAAGGCTAGCCGGACCACCAATCGGGTTTGTCACAACCAAAGACCTATCGACAGCCTCGGGTTCCAGTTCCAACCTATCTACTGGGTCACTAGATATGAAGGAATGGGAAACTCTGACATCAAACAAAACATGAACAGGAACATCATAAATAGAAAGCATACCTCAAATGAGAACACCCTTTCCCTTTTCCGTAGTAGTTGGGGCATTCGATGAAGAAGGAACAACGTTGATAGCATATGCTTTCACGATCTGCTTCTCTTTAGGATATCGTGGACACTTATCCTTGTGATGTCCCACTGGTCGCAGTTGAAGCACTTCCTTTCCCCATGCCTTTCCTGACAGTATCTAGCATAGTGGCCCTTCTTACCATAGTTAAAGCACTTAGCATCTTTCTTATTCTTCTTTTCCTGACTATCCTTGGTCTGGTGCTGCTTCCTATTATTCTGAGAATTATTCTTGCCTCCAGCGCTTGCCTGCGGCTTTAGCTCCTCTACAGATGTAGCGACAACCTCAATCTTCGACTTAGGGTAAAGACTCTCTAATCTCAATGCTTTTCCCATAATAGACTCAAACGTCTCATCAATGTGGTTTATAAGCCTTTCCCCCAAGCACTTATCTAAGCCAGTTATAAACTTCTCATTCGTCTTCTCGGTAGTATCGATAAGGGATAATCCATATTTCAATAAAGTATCGAACTCAGCAATATATTCCGAGACTTCCCAACCATCTTGCTTTAGCTCCAAGAATTTCCTAAACAATACTAACTTCTGAGCAGGACAAACTTATCACTGAAGTAAGTCTTAAACTGATTCCAAGTAACTTGATCCTCTGGAGTAAATGCTTTAATAGCATTCCACCAATTCATAGCCTGTCCTTGCAGTTGACGCGATGTTAGCTTTCTCTTCATTGCATCATCGATCCTTAAGTCCTCGAAGATGCGCTCACAACTATTGAGCCAATCTTGAACATCCGTAGCCGATTCCGTTCCGTGGAATGGCTTCCCACCAAGACTAGTATAATCCTTGTTAAGCTTGGAGAAATCAGCCCTAGGCGCCTGCACCGCTGTACCACCACCGTTAGCAGCATTAGGAACTGCTCCCTGAACATCCCTAAGCATCTCTTTCATGAAGGTAGTAAATATTGTCCTCATATCAGGAGCATTCCTATTATTGGCCCCTGAACCCGTACTCCTCGTATATCAGCTCATCGTTCAATCTGTAAAGAGAAAACGATTAACCATCTCCATAGTTGTGCCAGTGCAGTGCGACTTCATCCTTAGATATGCTAATAGTGTATAAATATAGCTTTTGAAAACCAAAATATCACAAATACGCGCTCTCATATACATATACTATCTCTCCCTGATGTCTTTCCCTAGTTTAACTTCACAACCAAGAGCTCTGATACCAAATGTGACGGCCCGCCCCGCACCAGCCAACATTTCCAATGAAATGCATTATGCGATGTCCAACCAGCACGGGACGATCATCAAAGGAAAAGGGGTTTGCAATGATGGATCATCAAAGAACCTGTAGTATATCTCACAATGCATGGAATAAAATATAATAATAACATAACTTGACATAAAACGGCGAGACAGTGCATAAGCTGAAACTAAACTATCATAGCAGCAAAAATCCAAAATACAGCTTATGATCTAAACCATTACTATTACAACTTTAAAATACTATCTCTAAGAAAAATGGAAAAGCTACACCACTAATGCCCAGATTTGTGACCAACAACAACACAGGTAGAATCTGCGTAAATAGTGCGTGTAAGCCTCTTGCTCGTCTCTGGACCGCTACTCGTGCATACCACCTAACCTGTCTCTAATCTGCCCGTTTAAGAGCACCCAGAGTAATAAGAAGAGACATAAAACTCTGGGTCAGAAAAAAGTATGGTATGAGCGATAAGCATCAAAACAAAATAATAGCAGATATAATCTAATCATACCTGAACCTGGAACTGCAACCAAAGAGTTATCACAACCAGATGTACAGTATTATAAGGTAACACTAACATAAAGTTTAAATATGGGAGTGTGCATGACATGGTGATAGCAAACATCAAACATAGCAACCATCCTCACATCTCTCACTCTGTGCGTAAAGCATACGATATCCACCGCTTTGATCACTAGAACTATCGGTGCCATGACGGAGTCCAACTCCGTACAACAATCATTATGATCACTTTTCCCATAATCCGTCTATCAGTGGTGAACAAAATTTATAGATACCGATAACCCCTTTGCACACGTCCCGCAGCAACGTCCAACTCATGAAGTTAACTCTTTGGTTCCCATATGGAACCTGAGTTCTACTTCCTATTTGGACTACCTTTGCATCTCGGGTTTTGGTCATCATCCTCCTGGTCGTGATCTCCAATCAGTTTTGTTTGGGTGTACCTCTTTGGTTCGGTTCGTGGCATACTCTGGTTCGTGATCTCCATTCGTGGTGCCAGCAGGGAGGAGTAGTTCGGTTCGGAGTAACACTCTGGTTCATGATCATCTCCAGGGTTCGGATCGTGGGGGTGCATCGGATTGGCTCGTACATAGCAACCCCTCCGGTTTGTGGCCACCAGGCGGTTTGGGTCAGCTCCTTCACTCGAGCGGGTCGGTTCGTGGTCCTAAGATGCCTTCGGATCAGTCAAACCCCAAGGTTCAGGTCGAGTATTCTCCTTCGATTCGTGATGCTGCTCACGAGCCGGATCGGGGTAACGAACCGGTTCAGTTCGGGGGTCCATGCCATGATTTCCTGCACTTCTTTCTAGCGATTATTTATGCCATATGACCGCATTTTCGACCATTCTAATCTGACTATACAATCACAAAGCATACCAAACAATCATAACATCATATAGAATCGATCATAAACACCAAAACTTCAATAGAGTGTGATATATAGGGTCAAACATACCCAAAACTCATGTTTTCCCCTTAATCATGTTTAGTCAAATCTAACATTAGGATTAGCAAAACATGTCCAAATTAACCCAAATTTTTATCAAAGCCCTAAAATAATATTTAAGAATTTTTACATATTTTTCCAGAATTTTAACATGCATAATTTCGCTAATTATCACTACTCACCCCTAGTTAGCTATAATTAGTGAAAAACAATGCAAATCACTCACCTTAGCCACAAATAAGACCTTAGATCTGAAACTCTACAATTTTGGGGTCGAATTCCTATGCAACACATCAGCTCCAAGTCTGATTTGGTGTTGATCTGCCTTGATTTGATGTAGCCTAGCTTAATCTTCGATTAGAAAGCGATTAGGAGTTGTTTAAAAGAGATTTAGAAGGTGGAAGTCATTGTTAGGGTTGAAGAGAAAGTTTTTGGTAGTTGGAAAATGACAAAGGAGGGTTTCTCTAGCCCCTATCAGCCCTTATGCAACCCTAATCCCGAAATACCTAATGGGCCTAGCTGATAATCACACGTTTAAGCCCAATTATGATGGTTTTCACCATCTAAACATTATTTCAGCCATATCTCCCAAACGGCAAGTCCATTTGGCTAATGCGACCACTCTACGAAAAGGTAAACCATCATTCAAATCCATTGGAAGTGGTTTCTGGTCAAAAATCCTTACCAATTAAAAGTTATAGGTGAAATAAGATTCACCATGGGAAAAACGGTCATTTAAAAATCGAAAAAATTGCGAACATGGGAAATGACCCCAACAGTCGTTCCCCAAAGTTACACGACCATACGATTTCGTATGTAAATGAAACAGATATTCTACGGTCCTCTGATACGTAGAATACGGGTCGTTAAAAAATGCAAGGGTCGTTCTGTTCCGGAATAGCGCTTCTGTTTGTCTAGTCCTAGGACAACTTGTACGGACGAATGTTTGACAGAGGATTCCTAACAGATCACATCAGAAGATCTTTACAAGTTATAACGTCTGATGGCGGAGGAATTCATTTCTCTTAGCTTTTATACCGGTAATATTTTTGAAAAATCAACCAGTGATTTGACGGGTTTGACGATGTGGCATTCAAACTGTATGGTGGCCAGATGTTCTAAAAGATAATGTAGCCTCAAGAATCACAGCAAGGAAATGACAACAATCGGGCGGGCAGCATGGCTAGTTGGGTCATACCCAAGCAGGGTGTATTGTCACTGATCTGGAGAAAATTCATATTTGTTCTTCTTTCGATTCTGTATCTTACGGGTTACGGTTGGATGGACAACAACCGTGGGTGACAATATATTCGCTACACTCAAGCTAAATGAGTGGGCAGTCGTGTGTGGTCGGGTTGTAAGACGTTCTTGCTGAACCCTAGTGTATCCCCTCTAGAGTACACTAATCGGGAGGTGGTCCCATACCTTGTCATACTTGGAATCTAATCTCCAATAAGCGCCCTGCGGTTTTTGATTGTATACTATATATGTAGAGCATGAGATGCAAGCGTTCTATTATTTGGTTATTTATTTGATTAGACATTATTATAATATAACCGGATTTTGATATAAGAAATGTTTGGGTTATAGTAAGGTAAAAACCGTCTATGTTCATGTGTGGGCTGGTCTTACTTTTATCCTTTTCTTTCAAAAGGATTTTCAAAGTTAAACAATATGGTTGGAGTTTACTCACACCAGTCCCATGACTGACCCGGATTTTATTTGTTTGTGTTTTCCCTAAACTCTTGGGTGCTCAAATTTGTACGGGCAGTCAAGTGTTTTCAGGATTTTACTGATTCACTTGGAGGAGCTCGAAGCTGGAGGCTTCACCATTAGTTATTTAAAGATTATTTCCGCTGTGATGTATATGAGTTATACTCTGATATAGTATGTACGTACAAATCCAGTTTTGTATTTCAAAGTTATATTATATAATATATTTTATTCGTTTCGCTGTGAGATTCGTGTTTACTCTGATTCGGTTGTGTTCTTCTTCCTCTTCTATTCTAACTTTATTTCTTTCTATATCTTACCCTCTAACTTCCTTCTATTAACGACCTAGTACTTTCGATACTTGAATAGTAAATATAGTGTTTTATGTCAATTTTTGGAGTCGAAAATCCCATGGGTCTTTACAGTGGTATCAGAGCTAAAGGTTAAGTAATTACCTTGACACTGTGGCATAACTCAATAGAGATGGGGTTAGTAATATCCTACATTGAGTTTGAGTGTATATATATGAGCGTGTATTTGTAAATTGATATAAAAATTGTTTTATATTGTGTTGATAGGTTTGTCGAGTGGTTTATGAATTTTGGTCGATATGGTAGTGCAAACTGTATCGATAGGTGTTTCTAAAATCTTGAACAGAGTAATTCGACATAATATTGTTTTGAAAGAGGGTAAATGAAATAATTTTACCCAAAATATATTTTGATATAAAAAGAAGTATATATTTTGAGATTATTATAATATATTGGAAGTGTTGATCGTTATTATAATAAAATAAAAATTATAGTTGAGTTGGTTATGTAAATAACTAATCGAAATTCGTATTTGAATAATATATAAATTCAGATGGATTAAATCTGAATTTAAAACCTGTAACGTCCCAGATTTTCCTGTAACTTAAATTGGAATAATTAATCTATTTTATATATTATATTGGAAATATAATGGATTTTATATCAAATTTATTTATATAAAATGGAGTTCGAAAATATATAATTTATAATATAAATAAATCGAGCTCGAAACGCCGCGGTAGTTCATAACTTTCGATTTGAACTCTGATTGAATATACTGAATCCGATATAAATCGGATTTCAGTAAAACCAGAAATGATTGACTTTATTGGATTATATTTTTCGAACGGAAGAGAAAAATGGAGATTTCATGTTATAGATTTCAAGTTATGTCCTATTCAAATTTCTAAATAGTCGCTATGGAATTCGTTAGTAAACGAGAACGTTTATTTAATGAACATAAAAGAATTTTTATATAAATAGAATATCTCTGAACCTAGAATGTTGAACATCGAGTTTTAAATCTATATTGGTCGAGTGTTAAGCTAGATGATAATTTATTACCATTAAAATTTATTATTTGGATTAAATATTTATTTTATCGATATTATATAAGCGTTAAAAATAGTTGTTTTTCTAACAACCTATGTTTCCGACGAAACGAGTTTTATTGGGATGCGTACAGATAGTTGTTTTTATGCTTCCAGTTTGGAGACAGCTGAAGTTGTTTTATCCGTACGTGAAATTTAAAGGTTAACCGATGGATATATTGCAATCTAAATAGCATCATTTTTGCAAACAGAGACCGTTTTCAGTGAAATTAGTTTCATTAAGACCGTAATGTCAAACTATAACATGGCGTCCATTTTTGTTATTTTGAAGCCCATATATACCGATGCGAATTTTACAGTCATCCTCAAAATAACGGTATAGTAAAATAAACCTATCCTATTTATTTTCCTTCAAACCGACATTTGTACATGATAAACAAATGGCCTACCCCAGTAGCAACCATCAAAAATTCTTTCACACATGCCCACCTCAAGATATCAATTCATATTAAAATGGTGCTACCTTTCTGCAAGTCTAACCTACCAATATACTGAAGCATATAGCTCCCTCCCCAGTTGTTTATGCTGACGGCATTTCACCATCAACGTCCGCATCCAGCTCATATCAGAGCCCTCAACATCCTGCACAGTATTGAAAGTGAACACGCAAGCCTTCTTTCTTTTCTAATCGATGTTAACAGTAACTAAGATACTTCGCTTGAATTTCCTAACCATATATCAGATGATACTCAATGCAAACAAATAAACTAATACATCTATTTTAATAATATTTATTTTAATAACGAATACTGTACTAGATTTCTGACGTAAAAATAAAAGTAAGAAGGTGACGGAAAGCACGTTTTTCACTCACTAAAATACCAAAAGTTAAAAGATGCAAATCAGCAACAATTGCTATAAGGCAAATCTGTGCTCACATAGGAAACGATATGACAAATATATGCAGGCCTAGGTATATTAATTAAAATTTCAAGCAAGCCGACAGCCTAATCTTTCCCTTTTCAAATAAATACATGTACAGGCGAACGTACTCCTCTCCAGTTGTGATACTTCACTTCATGCCAACTAGACCAAGCTATACATGCTACCCTGGTACTATGGTATGCAGATATGTATGAAAGGAAATGCATATAGGTTCTACTAATAGGAAAAAGCCTAAACCGTATGCCTGCCTTTATGAGTCAAAATTCAACATCACACACTTAAATTTATCCAGTTTCAAAGTGAAAATACATCTGTGCATGCTATTCTATTTATTTTTCCTAGCCATGTCTACCAAAACTCTACGTAGATAGCTCTTCAACAAATCAATCACGTACTCATGCTAATGGAGAAAAAGCGGACCTAATCTAGGATCTATGAAATGAAAGTGTTCTTATCCATTCAAATTTCCCTATGTAAACACCTGTGCCCCGTCCATTCTTGCCAAGCGAAAAACACACACTTGCATTTCTTTTCTCTTCATTCTATTCTGCAAATTTGGGATACATGCAATACCCAGGGGGTTGGGTGTTCGTTTTAGGAGATCAGCGCCGGAGGGGTTCTTTGACAAGTGTTGGAAGTGTGGTTGACGTGAAAAGCAAACGGGAAGGAGTGGTTTTTTTCCAGAACTAGGTGTTCGTTAGAAGGAGCAAGCGGTTTCCTTTGTTTTTGACACAAGTTGGATGTGAAGTAGTACGTGGGTTCATACCATAACGGCGAAAAGGGAGTTACGCTGGGAAGGGAGTATGCATGTTTTCGGTGGGGGAAAGCTAGAACAGACATTGGGGAAGTAGAGAACAGTGGAAAATAAGTGAAGTCAGATAGTAAAAAGAATGGAGGAAGAAATGGGACGTAGTAAGCATTTGTCAGCAATATGGAGGAAGTATAACGTGGTGGAGAATACATATAAAACGAAGCAAGTGGGCTTCGAAGTGTATATGGGAAAGAAGTGGGTTTAGCATGAGGAGGACATTGTGTGAGATAGAAAGGAGAAAGAACAGAAGAAGGGAGATAAGCAATGAGTGATGGCGTGGATACACAATGGGATAGTGGGTTGTTATGCAGTTAGGAAGGCTGTATTTTCGTGAGGAACTGGGTGCCGTTGAAGGGAGGACAGATGGCGAAGTCTTTTGCCTAGAGAAGTGTTACCGTAGGAAGTTGGAGATGGAGTGCGAATGCAGGGTGGAGGAAGATGTACAGTGCGGCATGCGGTTTCTAACAGAATGAGATGGAAATGTATGTGCCTAATCTTTATTTCTTTAAAACACCTAATTACGTTTAAAATAGCCTAAGCATAATCTTATATGCGTGCATACCCTGTCTCGTATGTAGTAATGTGACCAACCAATTAAGTGAAGATAGCCCAATTTATGTTATAGGATAATCAGTGGTTTATATCGTTATAACTTGAGAAATGCTGGCTCCGTTTAAAATATAATGAAAGTAGTTCACATTTAAGATGTTATAATTTAGGAAATTAACACAAGTACACTTGTGTCTATTAATCAGTTAAGCATACCAGGAGGTAAATGTTGGTAACAATGTTCAGATAGTTAACTGATCTAATAGTTACATAGTGAATTAAATACATAACATATAATTAATTTATAATTAAATATATTATATAAATCATATATGTATAGAATGTGTAATGCATTCATTTTTATCAGAATTGGTTTCGTTAATAAACTCGTATCTATTCCAAAGATAAGAATGTTGTCGTCTCAAGGTCTGAGAGGTAATTAAAATACCCCAACTTGTAACGACTTCATGATTATCCAAGGATGATATTAGTTTAGTAATGAGGGTAGTTGAGGGGATCAAAATAATATTTCCATAAAGAATATTATAAACTATATTCTAAAAGTTATAAGCTGAATGAATGGTTATGGAAATGAAAACAGATTTGGTGAAAATATAACGATATGTTTGAAACAAGATGAGTTTAAATAGGTTTATTCAAAGGGGGAATATTAGTTATTGTTTCAAGAAATGAAACAAAAGAGGTATCGTAATAATGTTTTGCGTAAAATTGAATTGAACCCAAAGTTAGAATATGTATATATCTGATTTAATTTCTAGTATGTAAGATAGTGAAATAAGAAGTTAAAACTATATTCTAAGTATTTAAAAGATTTAAGAGGTTTTAAATTAATCTTCGTTAATTATTTTTAATTAAAAAGACCAAGTGATGCTAAGTACTAAACTAGTGGATTCGTTTTGCTTTTGTGGATGATGGTTGTTATTTTGATAGTTAAATCACCGACTATCAAAATCTGGCCAAATCGATTGTTGGTACGGAAAGACCGGGATCAAATTTATATTCGAAAACCACTCCGACCAGAAAATACGTAAACGTTGAAGATGTTCAGAAGCTGATCGAGATGGAGCAATTAAAACTGTGGATCTTCATAAGCGGAAGAGTTACTGGATAAATTTCTCTGGCTTGCTACCAGAGGGTTTTGATGATAATTCAGTCGTGGTTGGAATCTATGGATTACAAGGACTACTCGCTACTGATCCATAGGGTAATTCAAGGATGCAGTAGGAGAGTGCCTTCGGTTTGTACAGTCCCATGACAACTTGTATGGACGGATGTCTGACAGAATATTTCTAAAGGACTCATGTACGTTGATTTCCTCAAACGTATTTCTGTGGTGGCGAGAAGATCCTTCTCTTAACCTAAAACCCCGAGTATTTTTATGGAAATCAATTAGTGATTTCTGGAGGATTTGATGATGTGGCATTCAAAGTGAATGGTGGTCAGGTGTTCCAAAAGATATGTTATGACCTCAAGCTTCGCAACCGGGAAAATGACAAAAATCGGACACGCAGCATAGCAATGTGGGTCGCACCTATTAGGGTATATAATTGCCTATCTAGAGAAATTCCTTTTTCTTATTTAATCTTTGGATGCCGTCCCTTTTTAGAAAATGGTGGGTAGCTCCAACCGTTGGTGATATACATTCGATACAGTCAAGTGAAATCAGTGGTCAGACACGTGTGGCCGGGTTGCAAGACGTTCTTGTTGAACCCAGTGTATTCGTCTCTAGAGATACACTATCGGCAGGTGGTTCCATACCATGTCATAGTGGGAATCCAATCTCCAATAAGCTCCCACGGTTTTGATTGTATACTATATATGTGGAGCATGAGATGCAAGCGTTCTGCTAGATTGGTATTTATTTGTATTTAGACACTATTGTAATATCAGACAAGATATGATTTCAAAACTGTTTTGGGTTATAGTAAGGTAAAAACCGCCCGTGTTTATGTGTGGGCTGGTCTTACTATTATCCTTTTCATTCAAAAAGGATTTCTGAACTTTAAAAATCAATATGGATGTTATATAAACTTAGTGGGTTTTCTCACTCTGGTTCACCAGACTGACCCGTCGTTTGTAATGTTCGGCTTAGCTCGGTTTACAGGTTTAGGTTATCGAATGCTGTGAAGTTCAGAGACGAGTTGGAGGAGTTCAGACGTATAAAAATATCTAGTATTTTTCCGCTGTGTGTTGTATATGAGGACAGGTTATTATAATTGTTCAGATTGATTGATTGTTGTACTCTGATGATTATAAGTATACATTTTTCCAAGTTTCAATAAAGATTTATTTCCATATTATATTTTATTCCGCTGCGATGTGAGACTCTATGTGGTGTTGGTTCTTCTTCTTATCCTTCTATTCTAATACTTCTTTCTTTCTAATCTCACCCTCAAATTTCTTTCTAATAACTTTCCGGATGTTCGGAACTCGAGTTTGGACACTAGATGTGTTTGTGTCAGAAATTCGAGCATCGAATTTTCTGGTTCATTACAAAACCAGTATTGAAATGAAACTCTGGAAACTTGGGAAGTTGTTGCAAATGGATTTGAATTTGATATATGGAAATTTTAAAATCCTGGGAGATTTGAAATTGTATTCCAAGCTGTATTAAAGATATATTAAAACAAATTTCAAAATGGAGTGTTTAAAAATGATATATCATTGAACTCACTTCGATGACTGGAAAACAATTCCGATGATGATCCGGACATAATCAGTGTTCATTTTTGAGTTTCTAAGTGATGGATTACTACCAAAGGTATTGTTTTTGAATTATTTTAAGAAAACTAATTGTTTTGAAATCTTGAAGAGGAATAGAAGTTCAATAAAAGTTAGTTAAAGCAAATTGAAATTGTATTGAAATTGTATTGAAATAGAATTTAACTTAGTAATTGAAATTGTCAAATAAGATTTAGGAATGGAACTTAACTTAGTGATGGAATTGAATTATTGAATAAGAATTTGGAGTTGAGATTAGAACTAGAGTTTGAAATGGAATTTGGTTTGGATATAAGCGAATGATTGGATTAGTGGATAAGTTGATTGGAACACAATATTTGAAATGCATGGGTATATGCCGAACTGATAGTAGATGAAAGTGATGGAGTTGGATGTCGGACAAAAAGGTACAAGTTTATATTATATATGAGTATGAGGATTTTATGAGCCGAATTGGTAAGCCACTTGGCTATTTGTTTTTCTTTTGGGATTGGAAATGACATAGAAATGAGAGTTGTAGTTGTACCGATTGAGGCATGCAGAGGAGATGCTGGCGAAAATTTTCGAAAATTTAAGATGTTAGAAAATTTCAGAATTTTGAAAACATTAAATAATAAGGAATTAATATTTTAATTTAAAATTAATTACTTAAGTTGAAACTGAAATTAAAATGTTGAACAAACGATTTTTACCTTGTTTGTAATATTTTTTCTACCTTGGTAATTCCGAGGACGAAATTCTTTCAAGGGGGAAGGAACGTAACATCCCAGAATTTTAGCAATTTAATAATTAATTAATTTAATTATGTTAATATATTAGTTTATAATTTAAATGGTTTAAATTCAAATATTTTGAATATTTATATAGTGGAGTAATAATATTTATTTCTGAAATAGCCAAAAATAGCAAAATTGGCGATATTGTTTAAATTGGACAATTCAGTAGATTTAATTCAGTTCAGAATTGAATTATAATATTGAATTTATTATTTAAATGACAGTTGAACGAATTAATTATAATATAATTATTAAACGAGCTCATAACGCCATGGTAGTTCGTAATATTGTATTTTGAACTTCAAATGACCATACAGGATTCGTTATAAATCAGATATCTTCGAAAAAAGAAACGTTTAAAGCCATTGAACTCTATCTTTTTATGGAAGTGAAAAATGGAGGTTTCGAGTTATAGATTGCGAGTTATTTTCAAATTGAATTTTCAAATAGTCGTTATGGAATCGTTTATAGACCATAACGATTTATTTAATATAATTAAATATTGGTTTCGAATTTAGACAAGATCTTTGAGACGTAGTTATAATTGAATTTTTAGAATTTTACTGTAATTTTTATCTTGGAAAATAAGCTACTTTTTTATTTAGAGTATTTTACACCGTATAACAGCATTTTTGGGACTTCACGGAATAAGCTAACTTGCGTACATCATCATATTTTTGAGAACGTGCCACATTGCTGAACACAATGGTATTTTTATTTTTGTCTATTGCAGTTCGTACGTTAACAAATGTTGTATGTAATGGGATACTGAAATCTTTTAAACTTAAAACTATATATATTATATATACACGTTACTTCTCATGCACGCATTACATCAAATTTTAGTATGGTGGACAATTTCCCTTTTTCCTGCGTGATAACAAGTCACCGCTCCGTCCATTGCAATGCTTAATCTTGTCACCATTTAATTCGGTGATGTCTTTCCTACATATATCATACATTCTGAAACGCAAATACATATAAAAAAAAGAAAGACACAACATCTCAACAAAAATCTGATCTTAACCCTCAGCGAATCACGTCTTATCTTGTATTCCTTAGGTTGAAATCCTTGACCAAATATAAAGAAATAAACAAAAGTCTTATTAGCTATTTGTCATTTTGGATCGACATAGTAATATCACATTAAAATACTTTGTCTTCTTTCGTTTTTCTTCCAGTGGAAGCTAGGACTTAAACACAACAACATATAACAAAGACAATACTATAACTAATCTAATCCAACAGCGAGAACCATACACACACCATTTACTTGAAATCCTTCTAGTGCCTAATTGTGACGGCCGTGAATTTTGCTTGATCCGAATCAGTCGTTAAACCGATCTAGACCGTTCGAAACCCCTGATCGTTTGAGAACAGGACAAAATAGAACGCAGACGGAAGAACATTTCATTGTATATTACAACAATTCCATCAGATACAAGAATATACAGAGTATAATGAATAAATTACATTCGATATATATCAGAGATTACAATAAATTACATAGCAGCGGAAAATAATACAAAGCATAACTGAAGGTGATATACGGATACAGAGCTTTCTGGATATCATTCCAACTGTAAACCAGGATCCTGTGAATATAAATCTGCAAAACCAAAACTACTAGCTGCCCGTGCGGAAAATAGGGGCACCCAGAGTTTAGGTTAAAACAATAAACTCCAGGTCAGTCATGTGACTGGTGTGAGAACTAAAACAGTTATTTAAAACTTTACTTTAAAAGAGAGTAATTCAAGGGACCACGCCGTATAACATGGAACGGGTTTCCTCCCAAGAATACCAGTGCATATCAATAAACAACGCAATGCTTTTTCGAAAAATGAAGCTATTATAAGACCCAGGTCCCATCACACAATGCAACGCAAGCCGGAGGATAGGATTTTCCCTTATAATAGCCAAACATGCTTGGTACGTTTAAAACAAATCATTTGATACTATAATAAGTGTATAGTGTCAAAACAATTTCAATCATAAGTATAAATCATAGACGGCATGGGTACCATCTATCATGTCGCCATACTAGTTCTACAATTAAAACCGCAATACACGTATTGGAATTGGATTTCCGTCATGAGTCGAGGCAAGGGGCTAGCTCCTCTCCGCTTCAAGACACTCTAGCAAATGCTCAGGACTACGCACACTGGGTAACCCTGGATCGGTTGGGCCGGTCCTCTCTTATGTTTGAGGATTGGCAATTCCTGAACACACGTTTCCCGGTCCTTACAGACCTAATATCGAGGCGCCTCATTCCAACAACCACAAAGGTGAAAAGTATATAAATGTCAGGGCTGGTAAGTCACTGACACCACCAAAGCTAGAAAGAAACGTCGTGTTCTCCCAACGGTCCGTATCCCGTTTTTAACTCATACCGAGGTGTGAGGCTCGCGAATTCACGTTATACACAAAGCTACGCCACGTAGGCCATGCTTTGATCATCAACCACAAGGCTTTGCTTTTCAACAGAAGCCTTGATCTATGCAACTCAGCGTGCCACACAGGCAATTCATGCCATGCGATTGATATATATCGATATATAACCTCTAAGCTCGTACGTCTCAGAGAAGGTCGTTAAGCAAGAGAATAAATTCTCCGCCGCCAAACAGATATTTATTTAACATAAATCAATCAACACAGAATAAAATCCAATGTCAGACACACAATCCATTTACAAGTTCGTTCTGGGTCTGAACGAAACCGGAGGCACTTTCCTCGCATATCCATCCATCTCCAAGTACGTCTGGACGACAACCAACTGATTCCCTCATCTTGGGTGTACAGCCCAATCAAGATCATCAGTAATCACCCAAACGATGTGAAGACTTCTGGTCTTCAACCACCGTCTTCATCTTCGACATATCGTCGAATCGGTTATTCAGAATGGGTATAAACCCGGACTTTCCGAACAACCCGCGTATATTAAAAACAAATGTTACACAAACACAAAATACGCCTCATTCCAATTCATTAGTCACTAACCGTAAATTAGCAAGAGAACAATTTCCCAAATATTAACCCCGAAGGCCGAAACCAACATCAGATCAATATCCAGGAAACCATTCTTCTTAACTAACCTACAGCTAGTTTCTAAATTCCACATTCTTAGGGAAAGGTTCCCATTAATTTTATCCAAGATAAATTCTTTAAAATTTATCCTTTAATCTTCCTTTGTATGTCATTTCAAACCAAATTATGGTTTTTCAAACTAGTCGAGATTAGCGAACCACACCGAAGTAATTATTTATTTTATTTCCCAATCCCAACCTATTCATCCCATGAAGCAAAACTGGTAATACTCCATATCTAACACCATGGTGTTATCGGTAAAATTAATTACCATTTCACGTTCAAATCTAATTAAAGATTTAACTAACGCTTCGGAGCAAAACTGGTAATACTCCATTCTCGCTCAATTTCCAAATTTGATAATTCAAATTATCAATCCACATTTCAATCTAATTGCAGACTTATTAAAACTCCTTTTACTGGGTTAAAGAACTAATGTCATTTAAAACACAGTTCACGGTAAACCCAAATCACATTCTATTTATTATCAGGTTAAAAAACTAGTGTTATTTAAAACACCGTTCACGATAAACCCACAAATCAATTCTATTTAAAACTCGTTTCAAATCCAATTTATTTATTTAAAAATAAACGGGTTTAATTTTAGTTTAAAACTAGTTCATTTCGATAAAAATCTATTTTTATCTTTTCAAATATGGAGTTTTTCATCCCAATTTTCCCCAAATCATTTCTTATGATTTTACACAAATTATTAATATTTTAATAATTTTATCAAGGCCCGTGCAGTCGATTTCCATCAACGGCCATCGAACTGCACTTACAGCGACCTTTTCCAAATTTGATTTGGACGTATCTCCAAATCCAACCGTTAGATTTTGAATTTCTAATATTCGTTAGAAAGCTCTTTTCGATACGAACCCAACGGTTCTGGATTTAGGAGAATCCGACGGTCGGATCTCCCGTAATTTCCATTCGAAGTTAATGGTCGAAATTCGCGAACTGCCGCAGCGCGGCGCGTTCTATTCAGGCCATTATATTATATATATAATATATATAATATATATTTCATCGATTTCTATTTAAAACGAATTTTATAAATAGTTTCCAATTTGTTTCAAAAACATTTCAACTTCCATTTCAATTTCAAATCAAAATTGAAATTTTCCTTATAAATTCATTTCCAAATTCATTTAAATTCAATTCGAATTCAATTCGTTTTCCATTCAAATCAAATTCGTTATATATTCAATTGAAATCAAATTCGTTTTCTATTCAATTCAAATTCGTTATATATTCAATTGAAATCAAATCCGTTATATATTCAATTAGAATTCAATTCGTTTTCCATTCAAACCAAATTCGTTATATATTCAATTGAAATCAAATTCGTTTTCTATTCAATTCAAATTCGTTATATATTCAATTGAAATCAAATCCGTTATATATTCAATTCGAATTCAACTCGAATTCAATTCGTTATATATTCAGTTCGAATTCATTTCGTTTTCTATTCAAATCAAATTCAATTCGTTTTCTAATCAAATCAAATTTGTTTCGTTTTCTAATTAAATCAAATTCAATTCTCTATTCAAATCAAATTAAATTCCATTCGTTTTCTAATCAAATTAAATTCATTATATATTCAATTGAAATCAAATTCGTTTTATATTCAAATCAGATTCAATTCGTTTTCTAATCAAATCAAATTCATTATATATTCAATTGAAATCAAATTCGTTTTATATTCAAATCAGATTCAATTCGTTTTCTATTCAATTCAATTCAAATTTCATTTCGTTTTCTAATCAGTTCGAATTCATTTCGTTTTCTAATCAGTTCGAATTCATTTCGTTTTCAATTGAAATTTGTTTTATATTCAATTTAATTCAAATTTCATTTCAAATTATTCGATTATGAAATCACTTTTCAATATTCATTTTAAAATGAATAAAATCGATATAAATATCGTTCACGTCAAAATGGCGTCAATCTAATCAACACGGCTTCATATATTTCTACTTTCTAATATTCTATTTCAAATATTTCTTTTTCAAATATTTCCTTTTCAAATATTTCTATTTCAAATATTTCTATTTCAAATATTTCTATTTTTAAAATATTCCGTTCAACACATGACTAATCTCAACGGATGAGTACGGTTAACACATGAACCTTTATTTTATATTTATAAAGATGTAAATTTTAATATTAAAATATTTCGTTCAACACATGACTAATCTCAACGGATGAGTACGGTCAACACATGAGCCTTTATTTTATAATATTCTTTATCATCTAAATTGGAATGAGGCCCAATCAATTACCATATAAAGTTAATTATATGGATTTTCATACATCACACGTATATAATAGCATTGAAAAATAATCAGCCATCAACCAAAGTGCACTACACTGTATAAGCATCAAATATAGATATCTAACGCTTATAACAGCCTGTCAATCAATCGATCGACATATTTAATCAATCAGGATGAGTGAACTTCAAATTTCATCCCAACACCCGTGTGGGGTTTCAAACAATCAAACACCGATTTTAGTTGTGCAGTTGGGCGATGTGTAAAATTTATCGACCCAATCAATATCCTTCAAATAGGTGTACATAAACAAACCGTCCGAATTGTAAATGAATATTTTATTTTATTCACTTCCACGTTAAAAATTATATTTTTAACGATAAAATATTTTATTTCAACACATGAATTTCTATTCAGTTCATTTACACAATAAAATGATTTCTTTATTTTTCTAACTTATTTTAGAAAATTTCGGCGGCATAACGACACGATACTAGAAACGGGACGAGGCCTAGCCTTATCCCCGGTCTAGTGAAGGCCCACGCCATTCACACATCAATCAAATCCATTTCACCAAACAATTCAATTCAAACCAAATAATCTAACCAACTATACAATCAAACAAACAAGTCCACCGTCTGTGGACGATTGTGTCGGGTGCTACTAAACACCGTCTGCATCCTAGTATATATATATATAACTAGAAAAAGAAATTGAAGAGTGAGAAGTTCTCACCAATAGCTATCCAATACCACGACTCTTCATTTATAGAAATCTTTGTTGTTCTCGCCTTTTTATCACCTTCGTTGCCCGTATTCTCTACATATGTAAAAATCGATTTTTTACTTCACTATTCAATATATAAAAATCGAATTTTTACTATGCTATTCAATATATAAAAATCGAATTTTTACTATGCTATTCAATATATAAAAATCGAATTTTTACTATGCTATTCAATATATAAAAATCGAATTTTTACTTTGCTATTCAATATATAAAAATCGAATTTTTACTATGCTATTCAATATATAAAAATCGAATTTTTACTGTTGGGGTTGTTTTTTGTCTCTGACAAAATGTAGGAATGGGAGAATGGTTATGAAGCATGGCTTTTAAAAATCAAGAGAAGAAGAACTGTCGCAAACATCAAGGTGACGTGGATTAAAGACTTTAAGCGTGAAGTATTTTAATTAATTAGTTAATAACACTTTAATTTATAACCTTATAACGAGTGTATTTTCTTCATACGGTAACAGAATTGCATATAGCCGGTCACGATGGAATCGCAATGCAAAAATCTACATTGTAGAATTAACACAGTTGAAAATAAAGCTACTGGAATTTCATCTTAAAATCAGAATCGCCAACTACGAACCATTGTGAGTAAGCTCATTAACTCTGTTCGATTTTAAAATATTATTATTATATTTTAATATTTATAAATGATGATGGAATTTTGTGTGATGGTTGTTTGAATGAATTGGTTGAGATAACACATATAATCATATATATATATCTTTCGTTGAATACTGATTCTAATTTACATTGATTTTTTTACATTGATTAACATCTGTGAATGCAGGGAAATAGGTTGGAGGAATCCAACTGGATTCCTCAACAGTCATATTGTTGTTTTGCATATATTAGATTATATGATGTAATAAATAATATGTTATTGATTATTGTTTGTTTGGAATGTGGATTTTCACTGGCCCTGAAATAACTGTTATTTAAATACCATAAAAATTAATGGAAAACGATTCGAGTTTAAAAAGGAAAATCTATTATTTAATAATAGAAATTTAATCTTGATTTGGCTAGAATACAATAACTTGTTTTAATATTATAAAACAATTACTTTGATTAGAAAAGATATTTATAATGTAAGGAAATAGTTAATATTGGATAAATAGTTAATATTTGGTTTAAGAGCGATAAATTATAGTAGAATATGTGATCAAGACTAAGTTATAAACTTGATATTTATTGAATAAGAAGTTGACTTATAAACGGTGTTTACGAAGTGAAATTGGAATATAAAATAATAAAATAACTCGGGAAATAAGATTAGAACTTGTAAAGATATTTATTACTTAAATGAAGATATATTTGATAAAAGTGTTTAGATTTCTATAAAGAAATAATATTCATATTTTAAAGTGAATAATGTTTCAAAGCAAACGTTTTGCATATTAATACGATTATAATGGAAATTTGAAATATTTTCCAATGTAAATAGTGTATATTATCTAAGCGCAGAAAATAAGGATTGTGAGAAAGATGGAAATGCTTTCGTACGTTAATAACATATATTTTCTGGAATATGGAAAGAAATAGAGTTAAAATATTTGGAAATGTTTTCCAAAAAATGTGAAGGGCAAAACAGGTTTTGAAAGTTATGGGAAGATGGGATTTTAATGTTAATTAAAAAGGGCCGGTGATGGTTGATGCTTAGTTATAAATTTGAATGGATGTTTATTTTTCTTTGATAGTTAAAACACCGGCTATCAAAGATTTTTAACCATCATTGTCAACATGGAGAGACCAGTTCGATTTATGATCCGAAAACTACTCCGTATAGGTATATGTGTTGAGAATTAGATTATGTTGGAGAAAATTGAAGACGGCGTAAAATGCAAGGGTCGTTCTGTTCCACAATAGCGCTTCTATTTGTTCAGTCCTAGAACAACTTGTATGGACGAATGTCTGACAAATTATTTCTATCATATCACATCAGAAGATCTTATCAAGGTATTATGTCTGGTGGTGGAAGAATTTGTTTCTCTTAGCTTTTATACCCGTAATATTTTTGGAAGATCAACTAGTGATTTGACGGGTTTGACGATGTGGCATTCAAACTGTATGGTGGCCAGATGTTCTAAAAGATAACGTAGCCTCAAGCCTCACAGCGAGGAAATGAAAAAAAATGGGCGGGCAACTTGGCTAGTTGGGTCATACCCAAGCAGGTTGTATTGTCACCGATCTAGAGAAAATTCATATTTGTTGTTCTTTCGATTCTGTATCTTACGGGTTACAGTTGGACTGCCGACAACCGTGGGTGACCATATATTCGCTACACTCAAGCTAAATGAGTGGGTGGTCATGTGTGGCTGGGTTGCAAGACGTTCTTGCTGAACCCCAGTGTATCCCCTCTAGATACATTAATCGGGAGGTGGTCCCATACCTTGTCATAATTGGAATCCAATCTCCAATAAGCCCCCTGCGGTTTTTGATTGTATCTATATATGTAGAGCGTGAGATGCAAGCGTTCTACTATTTGGTTATTTATTTGATTAAATATTATTATAATATCACCAGATTTTGATATAAAAAATGTTTGGGTTATAGTAAGGTAAAAACCATCCATGTTTATGTGTGGGTTGGTCTTACTATTATCCTTTTCTTTCAAGAGGATTTTCAAAGTTAAACAATATGGTTGGAGTTTACTCACACCAGTCCCATAACTGACCCAGAGTTTATTTGTTTGTGTTTTCCCTAAACTATTGAGTGCCCAAATTTGTAAGGGCAGTCAAGTGTTTTTAGGATTTTACAGATTCACTTGGAGGAGCTCGAAGCAGGAGGCTTCACCATTAGTTATTTAAAGATTATTTCCGTTGTGATGTATATGAGTTATACTCTGATGTGATACATATATAAAAATCTAGTTTTGTATTTCAAAGTTGTATTATACAATATATTTTATTCGTTCCGCTGCGAGATTCGTGTTTACTCTGATTCGGTTGTGTTTTTCTTCCTCTTCTATTCTAACTTTCTTTCTTTCTATATCTCACCCTCTAACCTCTTTCTATTAACGACCTGGTACTTTCAATACTTGAATAGTCGATATGGTGTTTTATGTCGAATTTCGGGGTCGAAAATCCCACGGGTCGTAACACGTAGATTTAAATCCTTTTGAGAGAAAAGATACTTTAACGACTTATGATCGGTAAACAACTCAAATCTTTCTCCCAAGAGATTATGTCTCCACATCTTCAATGCAAATACGATTGCTGCTAGTTCCGAATCATGGGTAGGATATATTTTCTCATGCTGTTTCAGTTGCCGACTAGCATAGGCTACAACCCTACCTCCTTGCATCAATACAATACCTAGTCAGATACCACAAGCATCAGTGTATACCGTCATCTCTTTGTTCCCCTTAGGAATAACTAACATTGGTACGCACGTTAACTTCTCCTTTAGGCTCTTGAATGCATTCTCACACTTTTCGCCCCAAGCAAAAGCTTGATTCTTCTTGGTCAACTGAGTTAACAGTGCCGCTATCTTATAGAAGTCTTGGATAAACTTAAGATAATATCTAGCTAATCCCAAGATGCTTCTCATGTTTGTTGCATTCTTGGGCGTAGACCAATCTTGCACCATAGCCACCTTTGCAGGATACACGGCAATACCATTCTCTGAAACAACATGGCCCAAGAATCTCACTTCCATCCTCCAGAAGTGACACTTAGAAAATTTTGCTTTCAATTGGTGTTTCCTCAACACCTCCATCACTGTCCTCAAATGTTCCTTGTGTTCTTCCTCCATCCTCGAATAAACAAGGATATCGTCCACGAACACAAGAACTAACTTATTCAATTGATCCCTCAATACCCTATTCATAAGACCCATAAAATATGTTGGTGCATTGGTCAACCCGAATGGCATGACCAACCACTCATAGAATCCAAACGGCATCCGAAGTGCCGTTTTAGGAAAACTTTCAGCTGCTTCTCGGAGCTGATGAAATCTTGTCGAAGATCTAATTGGGAGAACACTCTCGCCCCATTCAACTGACCAAACAAATCATCTATTCGTGGAAGAGGAAACTTATTCTTCTTAGTTACCTTATTCAGTTCACTGTAGTCTACATATAAGCGAAGGGAACCATCGAACTTAGTGGCAAACACAACTGGTGCTCCCCATTCGGAAACACTTCTTCGGATAAATCCCTTCTTCAAAAGATCGCTTACCTGCACCCCGAGCTCTCGCTGCTCCCTTGGCGCCATGCGACGAAGAGGCATCACTATAGGTCTGACATCTTTCACTAAATCAATCTGAAACTCGATCTCTCGGTGTGGTGGAAATCCAATCACTTCCCGGAAGATGTCCGGACACTCGCCAGTAATAGGCACATCTGACAGCTCATCATGCGGGATGTCGAGGGAATTTAGAAAACCAGCCATCACCCTGTCATTTGGTAGGCAACCAAACAGTACCCTCCGCCCATCATCCGCTCTAATGGTCACCGAAGACCCCTCACAATCCATCACCAGCCCATACCTTTGGAGCTAATCGACTCCCAAAATAATGCCAAACCCAGAAAAGCCCGAAACAAAGCAATCACAAGCAAACATACATCCATGACTCGATAAGACCAAATTACGACAAATCATACTAAGGATAGTCGAACCACCGATCGGGTTCATCACAACTAAAGGTCCATCGACTATCTCAGGTTCCAATTCCAACCTATCTACCAGGTCGCTATATACGAAGGAATGGGAAGCCCCGGTATCAAACAACACTCGAACATGAACATCACAAAGAGAAAGCATACCTTGAATAATGACGCCCTTTCCCTTCTGCACCGCAGTTGGGCCATTCGACGAAGAAGGAACATCGTTGATAGCGTATGCTTTCACAATCTACTTCTCTTTAGGGATTGTGGACATTTATCTTTGAAATGTCCCACTTGATCACTGTTGAAGCACTTCCTATCCGCTAGCTTTGCTCGACAATCTCTAGAATAATGGCCCTTCTTGCTACAGCTATAGCACTCGGCATCTTTCTTATTCCTCTTTTTCTGATCATCCTTGGTTTGGTTCTGCTTCCTCTTACTCTAGGAACTATTCTTGCCTCCACCACTTTCCTGAGGCTTTAGCTCCTCTGCAGATGTAATAGCAACCCCGGTCTTCAACTTAGGGTAAAGGCTCTTAGATCTCAATGTCTTTCCCACAATAGACTCGAATGTCTCATCTATATGATTTATCAGCCTTTCCCCCAAGTACTCATCTAAGCCAGTTATGAACTTCTCGTTCTTTTTCTCGATAGTAGTGATAAGAGATAATCCATATTTCGATAAAGAAACGCATTCAGCAATATATTCCGAGACTGCCTTACCATTCTGCTTAAACTCCAAAAATTTCCTAAACAATTCTGATTTCTGAGCAGCTGGGATAAAATTGTCACTGGAGCGAGTCTTAAATTGATTCCAAGTAATTTGATCTTCGGGGGTAGCTGCTTTAATAGCATTCCACCAATTCATTGCCCATCCTTGAAGCTGACGGGATGCTAGCTTTCTCTTTATTGTGTCCTCAGTCCCCAAATCCTCGAAGATGCACTCACAACTATCAAACTAATCCTGAACCTCCATAGCCGATTCCGTTCTGTGGAACAGCTTCCCACCAAGGCTAGCATAATCCTTCCAGAGCTTGGCGAAATCGGCCCTAGGCTCCTACACTATTACACCACCACCGTTAGTAGCGTTAGGAGCTGCTCCCTAAACATCCTTAAGCATCTACCTCACGAAGGTGGTAAACATCGTCCTCATATCAGGGGCATTCCTATCATTGGCCCCTGAACCCGTACTCCTCATATTTCGGCTCATCGTCAAATCTGTATAGAGAAAACGATTAACGGTGTCCTTAGTGGTGCCCGTGCAGTGCGACTTCTTCCTTAGATAAACTAATAGTATATATATACATAGCTTTTGAAAACCAAAATATCACAAATACGCGCTCTCATATACATATACTATCTAACCTTGATGTCTTCCCCTAGGTTAACTACGAAACCTAGGCTCTGATACCAAGTGTGATAGCCCGCCCCGAACCAGCCGACATTTCCCCGAAATGCGTTGTGCCAATGCTCGACTAGCACGGGAAGGTCGTCAAAAGAAAAGGGTTTTGAAACTATAAATCACCAAAGAACCTGTAGTATATCTCACAGCACATGGAATAAAATATAGTAATAACATACTTGACATAAAACAGGCGAGACAGTGCATAAGCCGAAAACTAAACCATCATAGCAGCGGAATCCAAAATACAACTTATGATCCAAACCATCATTATTACAACTTCAAAATGCGGTCTCTAAAGTAAAATAGAAAAGGTACACTACTAATGAACAAAGCAGTGACCATCAACAACACAGGGAGAATATATGTAAATAGTATGTGGAAGCCTCATGCTCGTCTCTGGATAGCTAGTGGTGCATACCACCTAACCTGACTCTATTCTGCTCATTTAGGAGCACCCAGAGTAATAAGAAGAGACATAAAACTCCGGGTCAGACAAAAATCTGGTATGAGCGATAGTAGCAAAACAAATCAATAACAGTCTTAAATAATCATACCTGAACCTGGACCTACAACCAAAGAGTTAGCACAATAAGATGTACAGTACTCTAGGGTAACACTAACATAAAGTGTAAAAGTGGAAGTGCACATGTCATGGTGATAGCAAACATCAAACATAACAATCATCCTCACATCTCTCACTCAGTGCGTAAAGCATACAATATCCACCACTTTGATCACCAAATCCTTTGCTATTACTATGACCACTTCCCCCTTTGGTGTCATGACGACCCCACTACACTGGTCCATAGTCAACAACCCCTTGCTACGATCACCTTGCCATTTGGAATCATAACGACTCTACTACACTGATCCATAGCCATGCTACGATCACTTTGCCCTTTGAAGTCATGACTACTCCACTACACTGATCCATAGCCTATAATACGTCTCTCGGTGGTGAACAAAGGTTATGGATATTGATAACCCTTTTGCACACGTCCCTCAGCAAAGTCCAACTCATGAAGTTAACTCGATGGTTTCCGTTTGGATCTTGAGTAACAACTCCCCATTTGGACTTCCTTTGCATCTAAGGTTTTGGTCATCATCTTGGTTCATGACTCTTCGGTTCATGACCTTCGAAACGACTGGTGGTATATTTCTTGGTTTGGTTCGTGACCCTCAAAGTGTGGCTCGTGGTCCTTGAAATGGTTCATGGGGATCGGCTCGCGGTAGGCTCCAGTTCATGACTTGTATTGGCAGCTCGTGGTGAGCTTCACGACTCGGGCTCATGGAAGTACTTCTTGAGCCGGTCGGTTCGTGAGGGGGGTGCTCCAAAAGTGGGGGTAGCTAGCCGGTTTCCTAACTTCTTTCCAGTAACTGTTTATGCCACACGACGGCGTTTTCCACCATTCTAACTTCACTAAACAATCATAGAACATACCAAACGGTAGTAGCAACATATAAGTTCAACCAAAAACGCCAAAACTACAATTTAACATGTTAATGTGGATCAAACATACCCAAAACCCATGTTTTCCCCTTAATCATGTTTAACTACACCTAACAAATGTTAACAAACTTGATCCAAATTAACCCAAATTTCTAACAAAGACATAAAATAATATTTCAGAATTTCTACATATTTTTCTAAGTCATAATTTCGCTAATTATCACCAATCACCCCTAATTAGCCGTAATTAGTGAATAAAAGTGCAAATCACTCACCTTAGCCACAAATAAATTTTAGATCCGAAACTCTAACTGATTTGGCATGGATACCAATGTATTCCAGCAGATCTATTTTGATTTCTATGCTATTCCGCCTTAATTTGGTGTAGATTTGTCTAATATGTGATTAGAAAGTGATTTGGGATAGATTTAGAGGATAGAGAGCATTACTAGGGTTCAAAAGAGGTTACTGGCTGCTGGAAAACTGAAATGAAATGTTTTCCCAAACCCTTTCATTCCTCCCATAACCCAAATCCCGAAATGGGTTATGGGTCTATCCACTAATCACCTAATTAAGCCCGGTTAACTTGTTTTTCCATCTTCAAACCTTATTTCAGACCTATCTCCCAAACGGTAAGTCCGTTTGATTAATGTGACCACTCTACGGAAGGGTGAATCATCATTTGAATCCAATGGTAGTGTTTTAGGGTCAAAACTCCTTACCAATCAAAAGTTATAAGAGAAACAAAATTCGCCAAGGGTAAAACAGTCAATTAAATTACGGCAAAAATCGTGAACATGGGAAATGACCCTAATAGTCGTTTCTTAAAGTTACACGACCATAAAACTTCGTACGTAAGTGAAATAAATATTCTACGACCCCCGATACATAGAATGTGGGTCGTTACATGCATCGTCAGATCTGAGGTCATAGGCACTCACATCAAGTTCACTAATGCTGACTTGGCCCATATTTTGGGTATCTTAGCAGTAGGAGCTAAGTTTGATGCTATTGATATAGATGATCCTTAGATCCTTCAGTGTATCTTTGTTGGAGAGTCCGGAGCATGAACCACTGCCAATCTGCGACCCGTACCCCGAGCAGTTGTGAGCATCATACAACACAACATTATCTTCAAGATGGGAACCTTGGAGCCGATTTATCCTTCTGTTCGTTGTGCCACCTATGTTATCCTTGGTAGCATAGCCGTCAATTGGGCGCGCATGCCTATGACCCATCTTCAAAAGACCTTCGTCGGCACCCTACAGAGCCATTTCCCCATAGTTATCTTCTCACCCGTGTCTTCCGACACTTCCAGGTGAGACTTTCTTAGGAGACGCCAGTGAAGAAGGCATTGACCGCCTCAATCGCGCCACTCTCTGGAAGATGGACATTCAGGTGCCCGATGCTCCTGTCCTCACACCAACCGTTCCTGCTCAACAACCTCAACAACCCAGTCACGAGAACCTAGATCTCACTGCCATCCGTGCTATGCAGGCTGAGCACCGAGAGTTTCGCAACGATCAACGCCAATAGGCGCGTGAGATTTGCTGCATCTTCGCTATACTACGCTCCTAGCATGGACGTGGTAATGGATAAGGCTCCAGCCGTGGAGGAAGACCATCCTACAATGGGTAGTTATAGTCGTAGTAGTAGTTGTTGTTGTTAGTACATGCCTTGTGCATGTTATATCTTGTACTAGCACTTTTCTTTTTCTTTATTGTAGTGTTATGTTTGTAACTGCTAGTAATGAAAATTAGCATGACTTTAGTAATGAAATTTCTATGTTGAAAAAAAATGTTTTGTCATTCACGCACGATTATTTAAACGAAATCTAATTCACAAACTAGCAATTTGTTGTAGAGCAGGAAATAATAGAATTTTGTGTTGGATAAATTTTAGTAAAGAATCGATTTCACGTCACGGGTATATAAATAAATAAATCACCATTCCTTGTTAAAGCTAAAATTTATTTTGGTTTTTTTGTGCGTGATTTAAGTTTTCAGATTTTTGGCGTAACTGACTTCCTTTTTTGCCAGCATGTGACTTGAATCATTTAAATTTCCTCAAAATATATTTTTGGAATTTTTGTAAAAATATTTTGAAAAAAAAAAGCTTTTATTGTTTGCTTATTTTAATAGGGAAGTGAAACGGTTTTGAAAAGAAATTTTCAAAATAAAAAAAATTACCAGATTTCAAGCGAAAATTTACTTCTATGAAAATTTCAATTTTTGGTCATATGAATGGTGTAAGGAAGGTTTTTGGATGCTTTGTGTGCACGTTTCAGCAGTGCAATAGGACCGACGACGCGATAAAAACGTTAATGGTAACAAGGAATAGGCTGTTTTTCCCTTGGAAACGTTGTTTCCATACCTTGTTTACGATACGCGCAAGTTATTGATTTGCTAGTTTTACGTTTTAGAGCTTGTTTTAAGCCTCCTTTATGGTCTACAGATGGAAATTTTCGATGTATTTTGGGTAATTGAGGTGAAAAATCCACTATAGGACAGAAAATGGGAAAATTGTAAGTAGGAAAACGGTTAAAATACTTTGCTTCAATTTCCTTTCTCCGGTTTAGGATAAATTAAATAAGAAACGGTTAGATTGCATGACGTTTTGGATGGTAGAGTTTGGATGCAAAAATTGGTTGCTTCACACTATTATTCGTAATTGTGTGAGGTTAATGGATGAAAAAGAGTTTTCAAAATTTGCATTCATATATAACTGCCAGTATATTTAGGATGTTTTGCATCATGTTTTTAAAAGTATCTCAAAAATTTAATGCAAACATATAGGAGGATCCGATTAGAATCATCTTGCATGCATATTTTATGGTTGAATTGCATTATGTACACCATGCACATATACACATAGTTGCAAAGTGGATGTACACAAATTGGTTGTGTAGAATAGGACTATAGGCGTCAGAATTTCGGGATGAAATTCCTTTTAAGGAGGGAAGAATGTAACAACTCGGAATTTTGGCGATATAAATTTATTATTAGAATTTCAAAAATAAGAATTTTTACAAACGATGGAATTTGACCACGAAACTTTAGTCGGTGTGTTCATCTTGGAATTCTGGTCGACTTTCATTCTAGAGTTTTGCGAACGGAGCCCGTATGAAAAAGTTACGGACGAAATACGAAAATGGACGGAAAATAAATAAATCAGACTTTATAATTATATATTACCTTATTTAACCAAGCCGGCCTAGACATCTGAGGCCCAGGCGGTCGACCACCACGGTTGACCTACTAGGCGTCAGTTTATCTAGTGACGGCTAGGTTTTTCTTAAGGTTAGAATATAATATTTATATAACAAATGGATGGATATAACTTAAAACTAATCAAATGATCCTAAGCCATTTCCACCCCTAAAAAAAAGGGGTAAGCCCTCATTCTTTTCCACATAAATCTGCAGTGGCAGTAGAGCTCTTTGCCATTTTCCTCCTTCTCCAAACCTAATTTCCAAAATAATAATATACTCATACATAACAAATAAGATCCAATTCATATGAAACTGAGCGGATAAGCAGATGTAATGAAAAAAATGCAAATTAACGCTCCAAATCTGATTCTTCCCTCTCTTCCTATTTTCTTACATCTTTACAGATCTGAAATTTTCCGTTTTTCAGATAAATTGTCGAGCTATAAGAATTTGGGGATTGTAGGCCTAAAGGTTCAAACTTTGGATTTGGAGGTTCTAAGGTGAGTGGGAAATTTATGAATATAGTTATAATAACTTATCTATTTCGTTTGAAATAGATATATGTTTTCATGCCTAGTCCCTATCAGATCTGTTCGTTTAAGTATTGTGAATTGATTGGCAACCATCAGATCTGATTATAAGGAAGGTTAGAACTTGAGAAATGTAAGTTGTGGTTATTCATAATATCAATTGTAGGATTCTTAAACTTGTTTACAAACATTCCTACACTTATGTTATAAATATATTGCAATTATATCATAAAATGTATTGTGGACATTGCATAGCACTGTAGATTAGGAAATCAATCCCATTAAAGACCATTTAGATGTAGTTACATTCCATATCCCTAGTTTAGTGTTGAATAATGAAATTTTCGTAAAATGTGAAATTGGTAAATTGTGTGATTGTAATATTAAATATGCTTGTTTGTATTCAATATTGTTGGGTTTTTCTTAATTGTTGTAAAAGTGTCATTTTCCACCTTTTGCATAAAAATGCATGATTCTGAAATCACAAGATGTGCGATAAAAAGATCAAAAAGGAAAAAGTGGTGCAAATGTACGTATAAATATATATATATATATATATATTTGTTTCGTAATTTGCATCGACTATTCCAAATTACATATTTACATATATTTCTTGTGATTTTGAAATATGCCAATTCCATTAATTAGGCACAATTTACAATGATTACGGCTAAAAGTCTTTTCGTAACATTTGAACATTTTGGCAAGATTGAATGAAAAAAGGAATGTTTAGTTATTGGTTAAACCAAATCGTTTAAGTTATAAAAATAAAAATAATAACTACGTTGAATGCCCGAAAACATAAACATAAATACATATTATCCGTCTAAACCAGCATAAAACGGTAAAATATACATTGTATGAAATATTGAATGTTTGGATAAGGTTCAATTATGGAATTATATGTAAATGAAATCCATATTGAATTAATATATTTATGGTGACCATTTGTAGAAATCAATATAATTAATTGCTATAAATAGGACCGCAAATCAATAAATAACAATTGTAGCCAATATTGATTGGGGAAAATGAAACTGATAGGGAAATGGTTATAATTCCTAATTTAATTAGGATAAATGTTGTAAACCCCAAATCAGGGAATATGAATTATAACCACATTTAGACATGAGGTTAAGCTCAACTTGTGTTATAAGCCTGCCTGCAACCGATCGGCAAATTCAGCTACCTAGGTGGTCAGCTTAATATGAGGGGTCTAATGCATAAATATAAATGTAATAAGGCACGAGGTTAAGTTTAACTTGTGGTAGAAGTCTGCCCGGAAAATCCAGCATCCATAAATTGTCAACTTAATGTGAGAGGCCTGGTACGTGTGTGTGTGTGTGTGTATATATATATGACACAAAGGGCAATAAAGATAGGATTAATGGAATTTGATTGTCATTTGAATACTAAGTCCAAATTAGGGAAGAAATCGAATCAATATCCTAGAGAAAAAAGGGAAATAACTTTCCTTATTTATAGGAATGTATATAGAACTTATAATTAAAAATAGAATTGGACTTAGTAGGTTAATAATGGAAAAATATTATTAACCACAATAACCTGTGACGTGGAGAGAGACTGAATAGAAAGTACGTAATAATGTAGCACACTTTATCCAAACAGGGAAAGGTATTTGGGGATAATGGGGGACGAACCTAGTAACCTTCGCGTATAGTCTGCTTCCTAGGACTTAAGTGGCTAGGGTCGGAGAGTCCACCTTGGGATAGGTTCTTCAATATAGGGGTCTTAAACGACATGTGTGTGTATTGCCTGCCCAAACCTGGAAACTAGAAACATCAGATATGGCTACCTACCCTACGGGAAGTAGTAAGCGGCGAAGAGGGTTATTTAATAAGGTCTCCAGAGGTATAGCGAACGATAAAATACCATCTCTCACCTTACACGGGGCAAGGGTATGTATGCGAATGACGGAAGCCTTAACTAGAAGGGCCCGTAGCTAGTGAACAAGATATCGAGAGGTATTAAGTCACCAATAAGTCCACCGACCAATGAGTCCACCTAGGGTCTTAAGTGATCGGGAGAACTACCCAATCTATTATTGATAATGAGGCGGAAAATTATAAAGGGAAAGTGGATGGAAAGGTATGTATATGTATGTGAAGTCTCCACTGTTAGGGGTTCACTTCCCGGTCTAATAATCGATTAAATTCCAATATAAAAGGGAGCTTCCTAAATATATATATATATATATATATATATGTGTGTGTGTGTGTGTGTGTGTGTGTACGTTCTATCTCGGTATTATATCTTAGAATACCACTTTGGAAAGAGTGGTAGAGTCATGCGTAAACATTTACAAGGTTAGGCTAGAATCACTAACCTTGTTAGGCATACATCTTGGGTTGAACCAAATGGGATACATCTGTGTTATAATATTTTTTGTATATTTCTTAATCACTAGAACTTGTTGTTCTGACCCTCTCGAATTACAACCTCGCAGGTTTCCTAGAGAAGGTCAGGTTCTTACAAATGTTTAAGTTTGGGTTTTGGTTCTCATTCTCTCTCATGCTCGGTATTGACAAATTGACTTACTTTGAAAAAGGTAGTCACTTAAGTTAATAATAGTTATCCTATTCTTTTTTCGTCATGAATTTTCTTTTATCGTACTCTGATTATGCTCATGCTCATTTATTGCGGATACCAGATGTAGACGCTCCATGCTTGGATGTGATAAATTTCTGATTTTTGTTGAAATTTGGATGTAGAAAAGTGTGTTATGTTACATATAAAGTGTTCAATCAAAACCGCAGGATCTTATTGGATAATAGATTCCAACAATGATAAGGTATGAGACCACCTTCCTATAGTCTATCTCTAGAGAAGAATACACTAGCTTCAACAAGAAGATCTTGCAAGCCGGCTAAACATGACCGACCACTCACTTCGGTTGAGTGTTCTGAATGTATTATCACCTACGGTTGGGATCGGCAACCGTTACCGAAGCATACAACAGCGATGGAACAAAGTAGCAAATGGATTTTCTTTAGATCAGGTGACAATACACCCTAATGGGAGGGACATACATAGTCATATGACCTACCCGATTTTATATTATTTCCCGGTTGTGAGGCATGAGGCTACGCCTTACCGTTTTAATACCATAACATCATTCACTTTGAATGTCACATCGTCAAACCCGACAAATCATTTATTGATTTCTCCAAAAGTATCACGGTCATAAAGCTAGTAGAAACGAATTCCTCCACCACCAAACGTAAATACATTTGAAGAAACTAATATAGATAATTTATTAGGCATACTCTATCAGACATTCGTCCATACAAGTTGTCCTGGGTCTGGACAAACCGAAGGCACCATCCTTTCAATCCATCTTGGGAAATTTCTACCTTAGATTAATAGAACAGCTTTTGCACTTTACTCCGTCTTCAATTATCTTCAGCATATTTGATTTGTATTGCTTAATCCCACACGAAGTGGTTTTCAAATAATAAATCTAATCCTGATCTCTCCGTATTGACAACAGGAATATAAAATTGACCAATACTTCGATAGTAGGTTATTTAACTATCATGGAAACAAACATTCATCCAAAGATCCTATTCCCAAAGGGAATACTATTGATTAGCACCAAACAACCATTGAGCTCTTTCTAAATAATATTTCATTAATTAAATTCTTCTTATTATTCATTCCCAATCTCATTACCGAGATATTTCTCACAACCGCTTTGGATTCTCACTATACTTGGAAAACATTTCTATATTCCACATTCTTTTAATTTCTATACTTCGAAAATATTTTCTATTTAGTTTGAAAACACTTCCGGTTACTTATCTCTTCCACGGAACTATTTATTTTCTAAACTTAAGAAATATTTGTTATCATATTTCCATAATCACATTTACTTGGGTTAAAATGGATGTTGTGGAAAACATCATTACGATAATCCAATTTACTGCTAATTATTCACTTTTAAACATGTATATGTTTCTCCTTCCAATCGCTCATGGTTTATTTGTATAAATTCCCTTTTTACTTATAAAAATCCGTTATACTTTTATTCTCTTATTAAATTCCATATATAATTAATATGATGATTTCTTGTTATCAAATTTTCTTAAACTTTTCTATATCCTTAAATTTCCGAAAATTTTTGCTGGTGTCTCCTTTGTACGGCTCAATCGGTACAACAACAAATCGCCTCTCTAGGCCCTATCCATTAAAAAATAAAATCAAAAAGTTAAGTGGCTTGCCAAATAGGCTCATAAAATCTCATATTCAATTAAAACACATACCTCTTTTGTCAGGCATTCAATTTATTTTCTTCCATTATCTTCATTCCATACCTGTTTAACCTATATCCAACCATTCAATCCAATCGTTTAAATTCAATTGGCTAATTTATTCTCTAATTAGTTCTTTTGGCCAATCCATTTATATTTAAACATATCACATTAAAATATATTTTTAGTTTGCTTATAAACCAATCGAATTCCATTTCCATCTCAAGTTTCATATTCGAATTTGAATACGAATTCACAAGGCCAATTCCTTTATCCAAAGTCAAATTCGATCCAAAACTCCATTATATAATTTGTTCTCTAATTAGCTAAGTCTATTCAATATTTTAAAAATATGATTTTTGGTTGAAAAATTAATCCATTTACTCTACTTGAGTTCATATTTATTTTATAACTCAAGTCTGGATTTTTATAATAAAAATCAAAATTTTATTAACATAAAATCCTTCGATTTTATTTATTTAACCATTATAATTTACAAATGGTTATACCATTGTTCATCTGGAAATTTGATTTTGACATAACTCAAAATTTATAAGAAGAATTCTATATTTTTCTCTTTCAATAGAAAATTATTAATCTATTGGTCTGGACGATTCTTGTTTCAAAGAGTTCCGACTTATATTGAGTCATATATACTCAATTTAAGCTCGAAATGCAAAACTACGAAGTACCGTGCTGCGATGAGTTCGTTTTAATTAAATTTAAATACAAACATTTAAACTTCATTTATTATAAAAATTCTAACTCTATTCTTTGATATTTAAATTTAAATTAAATAGGTTTTCTAAATCTAACTTAAAATTCTCGATTATCCTAAATCGTCGATTATTTCATAACTTAGTTACAAATTTATTTACAACTTAATCTTCAATATTGAATTCCAATTCCCTTAAAACTAAATTATTGTATAAAATTTGATATAATCGAATTCTAATTATAAATCCTTTGGATTTAACTCAATTTAGTTTATATTCCGAATTTTGGAATAAAATCTATTGTCCCCTTTTCGAAATGATTTTCGATTACCATTTTAAATTCATATTTGAGTTTAGACTTCCAAATTATCTAATGATAATTACTTTACTATACTTATAAACATCGTTTATAAATTTAACTTCCTTGTTTCATATATTAAAACAAGCTTCCATTTCAAAATCCATTTGAAACCAAATTCCTATCTGGGAATATTTTATTATTATAACATTTATATTTACATATATATATAATTTATTTTAATATATTCAAATACTAGAATTATCAAGTTCTTAAATATTTAATCTATTTTTATAAATTCGACAAAGTCGAATTCCAGTGAATTTATTCCAATTAAGTTTACATTCTGAATATCGGAATAACTTCCATTGTTTCATTTAGAAACGATTCCAAATTTCCTCTTTAGATTCATACTTGAAATTTAAATCTTCAAATTATCCAATAATAATTTTTCCATTTTTATTTAACGACCGTGGTTTATAAATTTCACTACTTATTTTATATTTTAAAACAAGTTTCTATTTCAAAATTTCGTTTGGAATTCAATTTCTACTTTAGGAAAATAAATTTCCCTTTTTATACTCATACTTGAATTTACATCCCCAAATTATCTGGGATAATTATTTCTTTTCAATTATAAACACCGTTTATAAATTTAATTACTTGTTTTTACTATTTAAAATAAGATTATTTTTTTGCACCCCATTAAATTATCAATTTCGATTTTGGAAAAATAATTTTTCCTTTTAAAAATCTCAAAATTATTTTTCACGATATTTTGATATATCAAAATTTAGGGCTAGTGACATTCAAACACCCAATAATCAATCACAGATTATTTATCACATCGTATAACACTATAAATGAAAACAAACATTAAAATTGTTAAGGAATCCAATTGGATCCCTCTAACCTATTTCTCCTACATCCATAGATGTTAGACAACATAAATCATATCCATCCTACTTAAAGGCAGGATATCGCGGTATAAAAGATCATCCACTATATATTGTGGGGGTACATAGGGTCTCATCCGCTAATTGTACTACTAGAAAAATCCAACCACCAAGCCTAAATATAACTAATATATATAATAACCACAATTGATAATAACTCAACAATGCATCTAAATAGCCAACACACAACATATAAAAATTTATATTAAATAAAAATTTGTTTATAATGAATTATAAATGAATCTAGAGAGTGAGTTTACTCACTGTGATTTTAATCAATGATTTATTGTCGTTTTCATCTAATTTTAAACAAGTGTTTAAAATTAGACAAAAATCCCTATTAGCTCCTAATTATTCTACTGCGAGGTGTACATCCATAAGAACCCAATGGACTTCGTTTTCGTGTAACCCTGATAGATTATGAACAATATATAATTGTTACAAGTTTTATACTTACATATAAATATATTTAAAACAAATTATATAATTAACAACCTCATTAATTAAATTTAAATCTCCTAATTAGCTCCTTAATTCCTTATCTATATTGTTAAGCATTTCACTATTTTTTATCTAAAACATACATGTTGCATAGCATAATTCTCTGCATTTAAAGGTTCTAATATATAATGTAAGGTTATAAATAGTTTTTATAAATAATTTAACTTAAAAATCCTACTTACGTCATTAACTAATGTAATTTAAAATAATAACCTAAGTCGCGGTTAGGCCTATCCAAATTCTTCTTCTTCACTGGATAAATATTGTGATGCCCTTACCAAACCCCAGACCTCCCCTATTCTCTCCCATCCTCCACGATTTACAGTGATAACCAAAATCCAATTTGACGATGAATTCCTTTCCTCCATCTGCTTCTCCTCGTCCTCTACATTGAACCATTCGACCACTACGACAACCTAAATCCCCAATTTCTTAATACGGTCAATACCCTAAAATAGCCTACTACTATCGCGATGTGCCAATGGGAACCAAAGTGCCTCCCACACCACTGGCCAAAGAGACACGCCACCAGGAGCAATAGGAATCCACACATGACTCCTACCTCCCCATACATCGACGAAGAACCGCTGCCTCAACTCGCGATGACCTAGTTCGAACTATCCCGGTTCACGAATTCAAACATCTGTCGCACTCAAATTTGAATGCACAAATCGAAGTAGAAGCTAAAGCAAATCCACAAAAATAGGTTGTTCTATTTTTTTAGTTTCCTATTGAATTTTATTTTGGTTTTCCAATTCGAAGGAGGGAGCGGGTTTTTTCCAGAATAACTAGATGAAGAGGAAATAAGAAGAAAATGGAATTAAAAGAGGGAAATTTTTCCGAACGAATTGGTTTAGCATTCCGAACCCTATAAAATTGAATTAGGAAGGGTCATGATGAAATTTGATGCCCAACTATGGTGTAACGTTCCGAACCATATAAAATTGGTTTCGTCGAAATCCGAGGTCATTTGAAAATTTACTATTCATAAGTACCATATTAAATCGATATAACAAAATTTTAAATTAACTCCTTGATAACATATTATTATTATTATTTTCATTTGTATTCCAAATAGAATTTATATTGATCATCTGAATCATTTCAATTCATCTTTAACTTCGAATTCTATTATTTATGGTTTTGTGTTACGAATAATTCCATATATTCAAAATTAAATCATATTTCGATTATTAATCGATAAATGCAATTTGAAAAACCGTTTATATTGTCTACTCAAAATTTAAAACAAAATTAATTGTCTAAAATTAATCGACCATAAATCTGGGTTGTTACATACTAGCCTTGATAGACATATGTCTCTGGTTGAACCTAACGGGATACACCTGTGTATTATAGACTGTGTTATATTCCTTCTGCTCACCAGATTTTATTGTTCTGACCCCTTGCTCAGTACATTCTCCCAGGATATCTCGAGTAGGTCAGGTTTCCACAGGTGTTTGAGTTTGATTTTCGGTTCTCGTTCTCTCTCATGCTCGGTATTGACATGGTGACTCACTCTTGTAAGGTAGTCACCCTAGTTGATACTAGTCTATCCTATTTCATTTCCGCTATGAGATATTTTATCATACTCTGATTATGCTTATGCTCATTTCTTTGCAGATACCAGATTTGCACGCTCCATGCTTGGATAGGTTTGATTTTCGATTTTTATTGAAATTTAGGCTCAGAAAATTGTGAGGTGTTACATTTAGTGTCAGAGCTTAGGTTAGATGATCAGAGGAATTAGTTGAATTAGGATTCATGAGAGAGCATATTCAATTTACTTTTCTATTTTCTTCGTCTTTCTTACTCGACACTAAATTATCTCGATGATGATATAGTCGTGGACCTATTTATGTATATAGACGTTAAGCGACTAAGTGCTCAAATATGATGAGTTCGAGTTCCTAACCAATTCTATCTTACCCCACAGTACGTTGGCGATTTCATTGTAAAGAGCATTAGGACGGCATAAGGTGAATCCCATGGATTTGAGTTTAGAGACCGAACGAAAATCTAGACATAATTAAGATAGTCGCGGTTTCTGGTTTTTTGTTTCGTTGGTAGTTCCAACCAAAGGCCTTTTTCTTGGTTTGAAATGGAAAATTCATGACAATATGTTGTATCCATCCATTACTATAATTACAAGGTATAACCATTAGATACTTACTTGAAATTTCAGATATTCTTTTGTTGAAAAATGCATTTGAGTCCTTGGTGTTATATTTGAAGGAATTTCAACTTTTAAAGCTGTTTGGAAAAGTAAAATGGATTCCAAAAGTTTTCAAACTATAATTCGGAAAATAATTTATAAAAATATGTTTTAAAATTTTAAATCTAATCACATTTTATAACCATTCAGGTTTTGTATAATTTTAATAAATAATCCAATTGGTAAAAAGAAGAGAATTAGAAATGACATGGAAAATGCCTTAAAACTTGAAATATTTAACACCCATTCCTTATGATTTTTAGTATTCCTCTTTTTATATATATTGGATAATTTATCAAAATTATCGCAATTAATCTTTTTGAGATTTAAAAATCCCGACGCTTTGGAAACCGAAAAGGTTTTCATTTAGTTAACAAATTGGAATATAAATGATAATTAAATGGATTTATGATATAAAACCTTTAGTTTATAACAAATAAATCAATTTCAGAAATTTTTTAAATTTTCCTTTGAAAAGGACTAAGGAAAATCTTTTATTTAGTTTGGAGTATTTGATTTATGAACCATTTATTTGTTGTCAGCAAGGTAAGAGGAAAATCCATTTTAATTTTATTATGGATTTCTAGCTGATTTATTTTGGGAATTCATTCGTTGTGTCATCTCAGCATCATTATTGAGATTATTTTGAATCTTCGGGGATGGTTCGGAGTTTGAATGCGGTCTTTAATACCTCTGTGATGAGGATAATTGTTTCTTAGGTCACGTCAAATCCTGAAAGATAACACTTGATGATTAATATTTTAATCCGGTCTAATAAGGTCAAGGTTTAACCTTTGCCCAAAGCCCATTTGACATCTGACCGTTTAGCGTTATCCTAAAGTGGTCAACTTGCTGATGAGTATTGGTATAACTTGGACCTAGGACTCAACTGTAAAAGTTATGCCCAAATTACCCCCTTAATTTCTTTCTTTTGTCCTTCCTTCATCGTCTATCTAAACCATATTCTTATCCTTCTAATCTTTCTTTGTCGTCGCCTCATCTTCTCCTTTCCCGTGCTAGTTTGTGCATTAGATCTTGCGTTATAGTACTCCAAGATCTAAATCCAATTTCTTAGTCCATAATACCTATTTGCACTACCTCATCTTACTCGCGCCATTTAAGTAACATCCTTAAGGGGAAAGATCAAATGGTTGGATCGAAATGAGCATAAGGTCTCACCGCCTTAGGGATAAGAAAATTTGTCATGGCAGTCGGACTTGCACCGATCCTTTGCTTGGAGATCTCTGTATAGGATTGTTGTTTATGCTACATCGACCTTGGCTATATCTTGTCAGAATAGATTTTGATGAAGACAATCGTCATTTCAGAGATAAAAATTCATCTATCTTTGTATGTTTTTTCTAAGGAGAATCTCGATGATATTTTAGAGGCATCCGTGTTGTATGCAAACTTGAATGGTCTTTTTGCTGACCAAATTTAGAGGTTTTGCAGCAAAACTCTTCTTCTTAATTTTTTTTCGAGTTTGAAAATCTATGTTCAATCTGCTCATGTAGGTATCTGACCTATTTAGCACATCATTTTATAGATGGGAAGTTATGACTAGATTTGTTTTAGGATGCGGGAATAAATCTTTTCTTTGATCGATGGCGTAACCATCATTTAGTGCCTCATCATATTTGATTCAACTTATTGTTCTTGTATATTTTTCTCGTGTAGTTACTTTCTGTAATTTCACCCATATCTTTAGACAATATTAGGTTGATTTCAATGAGAAATAGTTTTGTGGTAGGTTTCTTTTTCAATCGCTGATTCTCTTTTGTAAGGGATGGTTGTGGAAACCTTTAACAACATCCGTAGCGTTTTTAACACAAGATTGAGCATTATGCTATCATGATATGATTAATCAAAGGTCATAAAAATTGTTTGAGCTACAGTCGCGAAGAAAACATCGCGTTGTTTATAGGCATTGTTTTGGGAGTTTTGGTGTTATTGTTTTGTTGTCATTCTTTATTGTTCTCCCTTTTCAGTGTTTGGTTCTTAGCTTTGTGGTAATTCGTGCTTGTAACTGTTAGTGTTTGTTGTCTTTGAAAACACATGACTTTTAATGAGATTTCTATGTTTAGAAATATTAGTGCCATTCGTGTATATCTAATTGAAATCTCATTTTTTTATCTAACTAACAGTTTCTTAGAGCTGGAAAGAATAAATTCTATGTTGAACAATTTTAGCAAAGTATAAGTTTTGCGTTGTTTTTGTCACTGGTATATTTATCACATTTTCCTTACTAAGCTAAAATTTAGTTTTGTTTGTGTGTGGTTTCGGTTCTTGCATTTTTTGCGTGATCGACTTCCTTTTTCGCCAACATGTGACTTCAATCATTTAAATTTCCGCAAAACACATTTTTGAAACTTTTGGCAAGCGTTGTCTAAATATATATATATCCCTTTTAAATTTTATATTTTACTGATTTACTTTCTTTATTTTGGTTTGCGCGAAAATGTAGATTTGGGTTCGGTAGTTTGCGCATGTTTAAACATCTGTTTTGCATTAAAATAGATCGCTTAAATGATGCAAAGCACACATTACCGAAATTTTAGTTTTTGTACAAATCTCATATGGAAAGTGAAATGGTATTGAAAAGAAATTTTCTAAATAAATAAAAGAAGTTTTAAAGCGCGGAAAATCTTTGATTTTTGGTCACATAAATAGCGTGAGGAAGATTTTTGGATGGTTGGTTTGCGCATTTAACGATGCAGTAGGGTCGACGATGCGATAAAAGCGTTAACAACAATAAGGAAAAAGCTATTTTATCCTTGGAAACGTTGTTTCCATACCTTGTTAACAATATGCGCGGGTTGTTCATTTACTCATTTTACGTTTTAGAGCATATTTTAAGCCTCCTTTGCAGTCTACAGATGGGAATTTTTGGAGTATTTTGGGAACTGAGGTAAATTTTCTACTATAGGATGGGAAATGAGATCATTATAAGCGAGAGGAATGTTAAAATACTTCGCTTTAATTTCCTTGTTCCGCCTTAGGAATTTTTTTATAGGAAGCGATTAGATGCATTTGCATTTTGGATGGTAGGATGTGGATGCAAAAATTGGTTGCTTCATACTTCTATTCATAGTTGTGTGAGGGTTATGGATGAAAAAAGGTTTTCAAAATTTGCATTCATGTAGAACTTCCAGTATATTTAGGATGTTTTGCATCATGCTTTCGCTTGTGTTTTAAACATTTAATGCATACATATAGGAGGATATGATTTAGAATCATTGTGCATGCATGTTTTGTGATTGAAATGCATTATGTACACTGTGCATATGCGCATTTGGTTGCAAAATGGATGTACACAAATTAGTTTTGTAGGATAGGATAAGTACGTGTCATAATTTCGGGATGAAATTCCTTTTAAAGAGGGAAGAATGTAACAACCCGAAATTTTGGCAATAAATTAATTAATTATTTCTCTAGATTTTTCTGAAATGGGAATTTCAGCAAACAATGGAATTTGACCACGATACTTTCTCCATTGCGTCCGCCACGGAATTCTGGTCAATTTTCATGTTTGAAGTTTCGCAAACGGAGTCTGTATAAGAAGGTTACGGACGAAATAAGAAAAACAAACGAAAGTAATTAAAACAGAATAAATTACATATGGTATAAAATCATTTCCCCGCCCCCACCTACCAGGTCGACCCGAAGTGGTCGACCGACGGTCAACTACTATGTCGACCCTTTGAGTCGATACAGTAGGCGGCGGCTAGGTTTTTAATATGTAATTTTTTTATGGGGTCTGTTTGTCATAGGTTCCTATTAAGTTTCAAAATTAGACTCACGTCCGGTCCAACTTTTCATGTAAATAAAAAAATACAAAAAAAATCATGAAAAAACATTATTAAATAAAACACGTACACACCAAAAAATTTGGGTGTTAAGACAATAGAAAACCACATCAAACCCCAACAATACAAAGAAACAGCGAAACAACAGGTTGTGCATCAAAAGATGTACCTATTCATATATAGTTGCGTACATTCATGCTTATATCTCAGTGTTGCGTCAAACTGCACTATATATGCATACATATATGCAGTTAAACAACAATACATGCATCGTTTTACGCATATATTCATTCCTAGGCTGTTTTTCAACAATTCACGGTTTTCAAACATTGTTGCATACACGTATGCACTTATACAAAATACACGCATGCATTCATGCACATATTCAGAAGCCTTCCTCCCTTTTGAATTTGTTGCACACATTCGTGCATATATACGCAATAGTTGCATACATGTATGCTACTATTCGTAACACATGCACATCAGTTCAACTTTATATGCATACATGTATGCAGCTATTGGTAATAGATGCATACATGTATGCATATATTGGTCCAGATTTTCAACAGAAAACACTGGATAAATATATGCATGTATGTATGCTATTATTGGTAATAGTTGCAGAGAAGTATGCAGTTATTTTTTTATGAATGCTTCTCGGAATATTTTCGATTTTTTGAAAAATATTTTATATAAGGCAGCACATTTTTTTTCTTTAGAAAAACACGTAACTACCTAAAAGAAGGACCCACTATCAATTGTAAACACACACTGGATGTCGATTGTATTTGTAACATAAATAGGGATGCGTAGTGAATTTCCACTTTTTTATATTAGTGTGCAGATGTTTATAAAATTAAATCTAATGGTTCAAGGCTATTTCAAATCCTATAAATAATGGGTTAGGCCCCCATTCTTTTCCACTTATTTCTGAGATCAACAGCAAAGCTCTATCATTTTCCTTTCTCCTCTAACAAATTCTAAAACAAAAATATGTTCATATATGTAACATCCAACCTTCGGGTCTAGTTCATGCCGGTAATTAAACCGACTTCAACCATTCTCAAAGGTGGATTGTTAGAGGTACTTACACATTGGAACAATCAGAAAGGACTTTTCATTATCATTACAATAATTTTACATCAGAGTACAAGAATACATCAGAATACATCGCAAATATCAAAGGAAAAAAATAAAAATAAAAATAAAATCATAGTGAAAAATAAAAACTCTTAGCGGAAGACTAAGAATGATCCAGAGTATAGCTCCAGCCATAATCCAGAATCCTGCTCTAAAGATGAATCCAACGCTAAATCTGCAAAACAAAAACTACTAGCTGCCTGTGTGGAAAATTATGGGCACCCAGAGTTTAGGTAGGAAACAATAAACCCTGAGTCAGTCATGGGACTGGTGTTAGAACTAAGAACAGACGCTTTTATTCTAAAGTAAGGTAAATCATAGGACCACGCCGCATAACATGGAATGGGCTTCCACATATGAATTCTACTACATAAAAACTCGCAATGCTCTATAGAAAATAATCTACCATAAGTCTCGCGCAACACACACAATTCAAACGCTCATTTAGGCGAGGTTTCCCTTATAATAACCAAAATATACTTGATACGTAGAAATTTCTCTTATATTATTATTAATGCATAGTATATAAATCACTTTTGAAAATAAATTTATTAATCTTAGCAGCACAAGTACCATAATATTATATGGACCTCCTATGCGTTTTACGCAGTATCAACAATAGAAAATCGTATGGGCACGTAGCGGATGATCCGGGTTTAGAATCGTGTACTGACCTTAATCGTTCTCAAAGTGGGTTTTTCCAACAAATGATCAAGGCTAAAAACTTACTTACCGAATGGGCATGCCTCTAGAGGGGCATCCCGAGAATTAAACCCTTCTCTGCCAGTACAAGGTCATCGATGTTATTCATAGCCATGCCGCACAAGTATGCCATTTCCCGGTTGTTATCGATCTTTTCTACGGGTACCCGAATTTCCAACAAAACCACAATGGTAAAATGTCTGGGCTCCATACCATTGCACTACCTCATTAAAGCCACATAGAAAACACCTAGGCTCTATAAAATAGTGTTGCTTCAAAAATCTAGAAGGAAATGGTCATTCCATAAGGGTCGTGAACCCCATAACCTTGCTACATCTTTTCCTATTTCGGTCATTTTTGGGATGTGAGGTTATCGAAGTCTCGTTACACAAAGCTACGCTTCAATAAGTCAAGCTTTGATCATCACTAGCTCATCACTTCGTATGCCACATTGTAAATTCACAACATATAATTGGTGTCTATTAATATATAACCCTCTAAGTACATATATCTTAGAGGAGGGTGTTAAGCTAAGAGAATAAATTCTCCATGGCCAACTGATATAACATCAATAGAAACCAATTGGTTATGTTATAACTTACAACGTCGAACATACAACAATTTACAAGTTCATTTTGGGTCTGAACGAAACTGAGAGCACCATATTCCTTGTCTGATAAAGGAGAGAGGCTCTTGCAAATCTGGAATTCCTTCAAATACATCCGGACTATTTCCACTTAACTGATATAAAATCCACCTTCAAATGGAAGTTACCCATTTGAGACATTCATCAAGAATTCCTTTTGATGTGAAGGTTCTCAGTCTTCACCATCGTCTTCAATGTCTTTTGATCTGTTCCAACATGTCGTTTTATTATTCAAATGGTTTAAGGATCCAAACACCATTCCCGGACTTTCCGAGTAATAAGTGCAAGTTTAAAATGTGTGGAGAATATACAGGGTATCATAATTTTCATTCCAATTTGGATTATTCTTTTATTTAAATTAAACCTTGACACAAAGTGATTATTTAAATCAAAATCCCATTCTCATCCACTTAATGGAACATGGAGGAAAACACTATTCCAACTCTGTTGGTCTAGTATAATTTCTACCTACGATGGAATGTGACTAGCTCGTTACCCTTAATCCAAATCTATGTTCATTTTGGTAATTTCTAATTACCTTCATTAAATCCTTTTTCATTTCATTCATTCAAATCTTTATTTAAAGATTTATTTAAAACTCTAACTTAATTTTAAATCTTTGAAATCGTTCCTTTCTTTAAATGGGTCAAGAACAATGTTATTAAGATATTGGTCACAACAAACCCTAAATCATACTTCCACTTGTAACGGAATCTTCACAGAAATCATATCAGCTCACCATCGATATAAATTCCCGTATCCAACCAATACTATAAACGGAATAAAGGCAGAGCCTTTTAAATTCTTAAATAGTATCTGTCTTCATATACAAATAATTATCTCGTTAACACCAAATCGACACCCATTTAATTCCAAATTTAATTTATTAATCATTCAAAAATGATTCCTCAAGTCGTAGATGAAAAAAGTTGAGTTTAACACCTTTAAATATTCTTTTTCAGAAGATGTTGTAATAGCATCACAAAAAGCGTTGGGAAAAGACTTATATTGGCTAGTTTAGTCAAAATGACTTTTATATTATCCAAAACTTACTTTTATTAATTCAAATCACTTTCAAACCATTTATAATGATTTATCATAATTTATCTCTATTTTTAAAAAAAATAAAAAAAATCCATTTCATAAAAATCCAATTTCAGGTCGCTAACTGCAAATTCTAGTTTTTCTAAAAATTTGATTTTAATTTAGTTCAAAATATAACCGTTAAATTGGATATGAGTACTACCTTTTACATTTGACAATTATTTTTGTTTCAAACCCAACGTTTTTAGTTTCAGGAAAATCCGACGGCCGGATCTCCCAATACATCAATTTAAAGTTAGTTGTCAAAATTCGCGAACTACCGCTGCGCAACTAGTCCTATTCAGACCAAGCTTTGATTTATAATTAAAATTCAGTCGAATTACTTCCAAAATAGTTTATTAATTATATAAAACATATATAATTACTTTTGGAATTATATTTCCAAATTATTTCTCTTTAAAATCAAATATTCCATTATTTAATCATTATAATATTATTTAAATCATTAAAATAATATTATTTTTCAAAACTTATTATTTGAAACCCAAATTTTCCGAAAGTCCATTATAAAGTGATAAATAAGATAGTTTGGAAAATAAAATCTTATTAAAACATTTTCTGGATACCCAAACCAAACTTCTATTTTTAAACTTACTGTTCATTTTCAATTCAAGTTCGAAAAAATGCCTTTATTACTTGAAAACTAGTTCAAATAAAATTTCTTTCTACACAAAAACTATTCGTAATTACTTAAACTATCCTTCCAAATCATATGATTTAAAGTTCAAACATTTATTTTTTCACATAATATTTTATTAATAAAATATTCAATTAAATTCCAAATTGGAATTAAAACTCAATTAATCCCCATACCTTCCACATATATGTGTGTAGTGAATCCATAATAACAATATTTCAAATAACATTTCCCATAATTTATAATATCCATTCACACATACGTATATGCATATATGTATATACACTATGTATGTATATATACATATCATAGCATAAATCATATGGCATAAGCATTAGACCATTAACGCATATAATTTATCAATCAACAGATTAATCACAATTATCTAATCATCGATCAATCATAAGCATTCAATGACATCATATAACATCCAATAACAACAAAAGGTGTCATTTACACAAGGGTTCATACCATATTCACACAAAAGTGACATTTTTAACACTTTTAACTAAGTGTCTATGCTTTAAACACACCAAGGTGACATTGTTAACACTTTTAACTAAGTGTACACATGTTTAACACCCAAAGGAGACATCTTTAATGCTTTAACCTAAGTTTCCATATGTTTAACATGCAAAGGAGACATTGTTAGCACTTTAACCTAAGTGTCCTTATGTTTAACACACAAAGGAGACATTTTTAACACTTTAACCTAAGTGTGTACATAGTTAACACACAAAGACAACATTTTTAATATTTTAAACCAAGTGTGCATACTTTAAACAAACTAAGGTGACATTTTCAACCTTTTACACTAAGTGTTCATGCTTTCCATACTTAGTCACAAACAAACCAACTCAAATTCAAACCATTCATTGTCACATCAAACCCAAACATACTTATAAGAAAACATACACTACTTTAACACATAAAAGTGTAGTTTTTCCTCACTATAATTATTAACAAAAGTTAGTGTTCTCACGGTGAGATCCAGTCCTTCACTCTTTAAATGCTAGGACTTCAACTTTGAAAACAAGCACAAAGATTGAATCTTTTTGGTTAAAACTTAGTAAAAACTTGATTTTTATGTAGTAGGACCTTATATCTATGGACGAAAGAGGGGGGGTGTGTGTGTTTTAAAGGGGAGAAGAGGGTATATTTATGCTATGTAGGGCTCAACCAAGGGTGTTTTGGGGCTTAAGCATGCAAATGAAGGTAAGGGGGTGCTAGTAAGGAGGAAAGGAAATGAAATAAGGTGGTTTGGAGTTAGAAAAATGGGAGAAAGGTGAGAATGGTTTAAGGCCGTGGGTTTCATGTAAGAGGAGGAAATTTTTAAGCTTGAGAAGAAAAGGAGAAGAGAGCAAAGTGAAATGAAAAAAAGGAGAAGATGGTGGCTTTAGGAAAGAAGGAACCTTGGGATTTTTTGACAACTCAGAAGCAAATTGACATGGACATGTCTCTTGCCTTGGAAATGGAGGATGAGGTGTTGAAAAAGAATAGAAGGAAGATAGTGACACCTCAAAAGGAAGAGAGTGTTATGCACATGGGTTGGTTTTTTAAAGTGGAAAGTGATTTATTTTAATTAAATTTGTAAATTAACAGTAATGGTTCATATATAAGGAAGGTGTTTCGTTACTTGAACTATATTCAATCCTATGAAACCATTAGTACATGTTAATAGGTCATTTAGGTTGTCATTAACCATATAAAATAAAATTAAACGCTTTTAAAGTAGCCTTTTACGAATATAAATCACTAAATGACTTAAATTTCCAATTGAAAACTAGTACAAATAAACTAATAATCCTTATAGATAAAATTTAACTAGAAAAATTATAAACGAGTTCATTATCATGTATATTCTTTTTAAACCATTTTTAAGTCTATTTTATCAATATTTTCAATTTTTCAGTATTACCCAAAACTGCTTAATTTAAGTCGAATTTCAATAAAACGATTCTACGTGTTTTCATCAAACCATAAGTCCAATCAATACGAAATTTGAAATCATACTATATTTAACTAATACGGATCCAGCTAAGGAAAATTCAGGCCTTGTGTTGGTAGAGAACTTGAGTTGTTGTCGGGACATTCCTCTAGAAATGTACCTATTGGTAAGGAAGTTCTTTAGCCTGGTCATTTGTTGGAAATCCTTTCTCCATTACGAGCGTGTATGGTTTTAACTGTAAACCTATATATCAACATAATATATAGTACCCATGTAGGCTAAAATTGATACATTTATTTGTGAAAGTGATTTCCATCCTATGTACTAATAATAATATCGAATGATTTTCTTGTATCAATAATGTTTGGTTATCATAAGGAGAAACCTCGCTCATGTCTGCTTTTGCATTGTGTGTGCCGCGAGACCTTATGGTAGCTTATTTTTTCTAAAGCATTTCGAGTTTTATTGCACATAACAAATATATTGAGTTTCTAAGACTAGTCCCATGACTGACCTGGAGTTTTCGTTTTTTCCTCTTAAACTCTGAGTGCCCATATTTTCTGCACAGACAGATTAAGAGTCGGGTTTGTTGTTGTGTTTTAGAGCTTGTATTTTGGATCTTTTTGTGGAGCATCCTTTTGTGGAGCAGCTTTAGCTTTTATGGAAAATATTTTGGATCTTTGAGGTGAAGTTGGAGCATGTTTTAGATTCACTATCTTTATTTTATTTTTCCACTATTACTTTTTGTATCCAGTAGTTCACTTATCTGGATATGTACATTACTCTGATGTTGTTGTTGATGTAACCCTGATGTATCTCATATTATATTAATGAGAATTTTTTAATTCCATTATGATTGTTTTCTGATGTGTTATAATCCCAGATGATTAGGAATTCGACGTTTAAATCTCCAAAATTTGATGCTTGAGTTGTGTCAAATGCAGATTTTCGAAGGTCGAAATTCTGAGTCGTTACATTGCTATTCCTAGGGTACTACTTATCCTATCTTTAGTGAGTCTTTTACCCGGATTAGGCTTAGGTATTCGCTCAACCCAAGCTCTGATACCAAGTGAAATGACCCTCTTCCTCGACTCTTTGAAATCGACACTAACACATCCATGGTGTACACATGCAACAAAACTAAGTGTTGGAGAAGCGAGTTGTTTTTTGTAAGAAAGAAAGGGGGTAGAAAGTATAAAGATCAAAATCTTACACAGTAGAAAATGTGTATATATGTTCATCGTATTAAATCATTGCAGTGGAAACTTTTATCTTAATAATCAAAGTGAAATTGTATCAACTCGGAAAATTATATAATCTGTCCTTACAATGGCTGAGGGAAACTAAGAAAAAGCATCTATCTTTAGATTCTTCAACTCTAATCTCCATCTAATTGAACCTAAGCTACTAGGTTGGAAAAAGAAAATATAGGAACCCAGAGTTTAAAGAATAATTAACTCTGGGTCAGTCACGGGACTAATGTGTGAAACTAAATTTTGACATTTGAAAATAAAAAGCAACCCATAAGACCACAACCACATATAAGCATGGCATAGGTTTTTACCTTATAGTATCTAAATCATTCTACGTCGAGGCTGTCTAATATTATTTTTATTAACTCGCTGCATGAAACAAAATAATTATAGAAATAGTAAAATAGTTACCATTAGTAAATTCCTCACCCTTAAATCGGCTTTATAAACAAGTTCGCAATCCTAAAGAAGAATGGACCATACAATGGAAAGATATGTGACTACCTTCCATACCACGGATTTTTAGAGGAACGCACACCAGGCTACCCACACTTACTGGTAATTTTCTCTCCGCTCCAGGTTGTAATTGACCTATCTTTGGATCCTAGCATACACAATATATTCAACATATAATATGTTATCTAGAAAGTAATGGTCATATCCTAATGGATGCAACCCATATAGCCGTTATGCGGGTCCTGTTTCTGCCATTAGCATGTGATGAGACTAAAGGTCTCAACTACCTTATATCAAGCACATTCTTTACTTTTGAATGCCACGATGCCAAGTTCGTTACACATGACTGATTTCCATTAATGTACAACCTCAAAGTTCGTACATCTCAATGAAGGGTGTATATAGAGAAAATTAGTCCACTTTCCACATCACCAAATATATGTACACTTATGGATATTTTTGTACCCATATCAAAAGTGCAATGTTAGACATTCATCCAAAGTCATCCCGGGTTTGAATCGAAGGCACTACTATTCATTAGATCGTGTAAACAAACTCTAAGTAGCCTTTGCATTGAAGATCTAAATATAGAATCACTGTCTATTAGTAATGTGGGAAAATTCCCCCTAGGGTCAGTGATAGCAAACCTTTATTCAATCTTCATAATAATTCATCATTGTGCATCCATCATTCTTTCCTTCAAAATGTTGATTAATTCGAAGTGGTTTTCAGATAGGAATCGCTCAAATTTGATCTTGGTCTCTTTGGATCAATCATCATAAAAATACTATTTAAGAAGTATTGGTATTTTGGATATTCTTCATTTCTTAGTTCATTACTTCATAAAAAGTACTTATAATGATGTATATCTTTCAAATACTCTTCGAGAGTATTTATGGAATTATTTAACCTCATTCATTAATTCATTAGGATGGTAAGTCCATTTTAGTTTAATAAATCCGAAGAAATCACACTTTTTTTACTCGATAAAAATTTTGATGTTCAAACACAACTACCCATCGAATAACGATATAAACTAAATTCTTATGGATATTAATGATTCCCTCCTCGTAATTTGATGCTAAATACAATAAGATCATATCTAAGAAACTTGATTCATTTATTTTAAGAAAACTGGTCTTTTTACTTAACTCATTTCTGATATTTCAACCTTATCTATCCCTTATCCAGGAAAGAGTAACGTGAGCCGGGGCATTGGTTGCTCCTGAATTTCTCCTTAGATAATCATCCACATCAAGATCTCGGAAATAGAAAAATTGGGTATACTCGTCGGCTTATCAGAGCAAAGATTATATTTTTTTCTTATTTTATTTAATTCAATCACTAAGATTATTTTAAACAAGTTATAAAACTTTAAATGATCTTTTAAACGTACGTTTGATCATTTAAAAACATTCATAAGAGATTTGGATAAGATTCATAGAGTTTTAATTCAAATTTCATTATTATTAAAAAAAATGTTGCAAAAATGTGTCATTTAAACTTAATTCATTAAAATAACTTTTCTATCATTGGAAAATTCATATAATCAACTTAAATCACTTTGAAAACATTTAAAATATTATAAGACTTATTTCTATCTTTATTAGATTAAAAATCTCAATTTCAAACATTTGCGTTTGCAGGATTTTGCATTGTAAAATCGCAATGTTTTCAAGAAAAATTGGTCATATTTCAAAATCTACCCAAAAAAATATTGATTTTATCAATTCATTGGAAAGACATACTAATAAGGATTCAGAAATATCTTATTTCAAGAAATTTGAATTCGTATTTTTGAACACAAAAGATCCACTTTTTAGGATTGAAATCGCAAGTTACTATTTCGCGACACACAATAATTTGTTAAAATTTTATATTCTTTTTAAACTTCATTAGTAACTTAGAAGTGTTTAAATTTCATTTCTAAAACCTTTAAAACAATTTTCAAGAGGTTTAACAATCCTATTTTCACCATTTCGTTCAATGAAAGGAATGTGATTTTCATTGTGTTTATCGATGTGTATTTAACATGACTTGCTAAACATCCATACGATCAAACATACAGGCATCCAAACTTAACAAATGTTCATCATCGAATTCATAAACATCATTAAAAATACATATGGAAATAGTTTAGCATCCTCATAAAAATAGTTAAATTGTGTTTAGTTAGTGTTGTTTGAGGTTTGGTTTCTCACTTCATTAGTTACTCTTGTTCCTACAATTGACTTGAGCTCTGCTACGATCATACCTAAGTTACTCGAACTAGCTTTTTCTCTCTTTCTTAGATCGACCTTCTTATCTCCTCCACCTGTATTCATGGCCTAGACTTACTGTGGCTTTATATTTTCTTAGCTTATAGATTCTATTAATGAGTTTGAGTGGAGAAAAAGATAGAGTCTTTGTGTAGATAATTTGTGAAGAGAGGTGAGATATTAATAGAGAACATTTAGGTATAAAAGAAGAGATATAAATTTTCTGAGTACACCCCTCCTCTCTTTTGTATTTTCGGCCGAATCCCCCTCTTTTCACTTGTCACGTCACGTATGAGCATGGTGTGTAAGATTAAGGATGTGCAAGAGTAATGAGTGTGTAAGAACATCTCCAGCAGCAAGGCATTCATGGCCTTAATACTGAATTTGCGCCTATTGTGGTCCCCAACGGATAATACGTTGGGTAATATTCGGGTAAATGTTACGGGACCAATTCAGAAGTCTGAATTGGTCTCGCGCGCCGACTTTATCGGCTCGTTATGTAGCAATCCGATTTTTTTGGTGCGTGCCAATAAAATCGGCTCGTTACATAACGATCTGATAAAGTCGGCACGTGCTTCATTTACATTTTAATTTTTTTTTTACCTATCCTAGCTTATATTTTAATATGACGGAATAAAATCGTCATTATTTTCTTATAAAATAGTTATGTTTAGGAAGACCAAAATAAACTAATTTAGCATTAGAACATAATGATAGCTGGTTAATAACCCGTACAAATGCAATAGAATGCGACTGGTAAAATAAAAAACTACAACATCATTACTGCATAAATGATTGATAAGTTCGTACAATCATAAAATAAAACACGAGTTGGGACAAGCAAGCTTCATAACTAGGTATCACCATAGTGGTTCCAAAAATGATCCATAAGATCTTTCTACAGCCGGTTATGGAGTTGTGCATCTCTAAACATAACCTGACGGTTCAAATGAATTGTTAAGTCCTCTTTTGTTAGTGGTGTGTTTTGTCGGAATACTTGGAGTGGTTGCGAAGCACCTTCATATTCATAGTGATGTTGCCTTAATCCATATCTCTTTCATCTTCTATAATCATGTTGTGTAGAACGATGCAGGCAAACATGATTGTAGACATCTTTTTCCTGGACCACAGCCGACATGGATTACTTATCATTGCAAATCTAGATTGTAAAACACCGAATGCCTCGTTCTACATCTTTCCTTTGTCCCTCTTGCATTTTCGCAAATTTAACTTGTTTAGGAGTCAATGGATTTGGACATGTTTTAACAATGGTGCTCCATTACGGGTAAATTCCATCACCTAGGTAATAGCATTGTTGTAAGTATTTAGGCCTAGGGTAAATGTTATAGGAGGTACCTGGCCTTGAGCAAGATCATTTAACATATGGGATCTTTCTATAACATTTAAGTCATTGTTCAAACCGGGGATTCTGAAGAAAGCGTGCCACATCCACAAATTGTACGATGCTATAGCTTCCAAAATGATGGTTAGTCGCCTTTCCTTACCTTTGTACGCACCTTGTAATCCCTTAGGGCATTTCTTCCATTCCCAGTGCATCCTAACATTACCGACCATCCCTTGCTTTCGTGCATCCCTCTGATTCGCACTACATCTGCTTCGTTCGGAGACCTTAAGTATTCTTCTCCGTAGACGTCCACCACAGCTTGGTAGAATTTTTCAAGTATCGTGCTCTTTGCTATTTGGTATGCATCGTCCAAAGCATTAGCAGGAGTGCCACAAGCTAACAATCTCATAGAGGCCATCATTTTCTGAAAATCAGACAACCCCTGTGTCTTCGATGCATTTTGTTTGTACTTAAAGTGATCATTGTTACCTTGAATCCCCGCCAAAATCCAGAGAAATAAATTTCTCCGCATCCTGAATCTTCTACGAAACATATCAAGCTCGTAAGTGCAGTATTCATTAAAGTAATCTTGCATCAGAAACTTATGGTATTTAGCATGATTTAGGTGTATAAACTTCCTTCTAGGAACCGATCCCCCTCGAGTAGTGGATGATGAACCGTAGGCTTCGTGGTATAAGTCCCGTATTTATTGTATTTCTTCTGCTTCCTCTTGAACGATTTCCTTTTCCTCTGAATCGCTATTAAAAGCCATGATGAATTTCATAAAATAGGAATCCATTTTTGTTTGTGAATATGTTTGGATATGAGATATGGTTGCGCCGTTGCTGTTGTATATAAGGTATGAGGTCTTGGTCACAGGGTAGGTTTATTAGGTGGAGTGTGCTCATTTATCGGACAAAGCACTCCTTTATTGGACGGAGTGCTCCTTTATTGGATAGAGTACTCCTTTACTGGACATGGCGCTCTTTTATCGGACAGAGCGCTCCTTTGTTGGACAGAACACTCCTTTATTGGACAGAGTGTTCCTTTATTGGACCAAGCGCTCCTTTATTAGACATGGTGCCCCTTTATTAGTACGAGTGTTCCTTTATTGGACGGAGTGTTCATTAATTGGATAAAGTTCTCCTTTATTGGACATGGTGCCCCTTTATTGGTACGAGTGCTCCTTTATAGGACATGATGTAGGGTCGTCCACATAATGTAGCTAAGGAATTTAACAAATAAGGTCATCCACGTAATAGCTCGTGTTGAATTCCAAGCCAAAATAATATAAATTAAATTATAATACTTTATTTTATATAAATAAACATTATAATTTATAAATGAATTCCACAGCGACTATTTGAAAGTTTGATTTGGACGTATAACAAAATCCAACAAGAAAACTAAATTTTTCTCTTCCATTAAAAAATATTACCAAATAGATTTGAACGTTTCTTGTTTTGAGAAATTCAATCTTATATTGACTCCTAAACAATCATTTAAAGTTCAAAACATTATATTACGAACTACCGCGCTGTTGCATTTTGTTTTATAATTATATTGTAAATTAAACGTTTCAAACATCGTGTTGTGTGCTACTTTATTAGTCGGAGTGTACATCGTGTTGTGCGCTGCCTTATTGGTTGAATTCCATATCAAAACGATATTACATGAAATAAAGAACTTTTGTTTTGTCTAAATAAACATTATAATCTATAAACAAATTTCACAGCGACTATTTGAAAATTTGATTTGGACATATAACAAAATCTACAATATGAAAACTCTAATTTTCTCTTCCATTAGATTATTATCAATTAGATTCGAAAGTTTCTTATTTCAAAGAAATCCGACTTAAATTGGATCATATACAACCAATTAAAGTTGAAAACGTTATATTACGAACTACTGTACCACCGCAGTTCGTTTTATAATTAAATAATACATTAAATGTTTCAAACATCATTTAACATTACATAGAACATCATAAAATATAGATAATAAAGGGTCCAGTACACAGAACATCATAAAATATAGTTACCGACAGTAATAAACATAAAATGTAGATAATATAGTACAGTACAGCATGCATCAAATTGACATATGAAAACGAGCAAACATGAAAGAATAACATAAAGTCCACTACATCAAGTGTAACACCCCATATTTTCTGTTAACATTATAATAACGAATTAAAGTATACTTAACTTTTATATGAAGAATTATGGGAAATGGGTTGCGCCATTGCGTTCGTCTCGAAATTCTGCTTGAGATAGAGTCCGAATTTGTGTAAAACAGACACCGTATGAAGGAGATATAGGCGAACGAAGTTAGGCAGAAAAACCGGAAACAGGCCAGAATGCACTGACGCACTTATGAAGTGCACCGGTACAAAAATGCACTGGCGCACTTAGGAAGTGCTCCCATGTCGGGCTAAAAACCTGCACAGATTTCTCAGTGTTCTGATCTGAACAGCGAGTCATTGCTGAGTCATTCCTGACCTGTTGCTGAGTCACTGGATAACTATGTCTAGTCTAGACGGTTCTGATTGCTCCTGTGTGATCCAATGGCCTATATTAATCTAAATCTCTATAAAAGCAACATAATACCTCAACACTAAATCACATTAAAAGTCAAACCAAGAGCCATCATGCTGCCGTTGGATAACCTCGAGTAGCCGCCGTTCAACTTGAAGCAAATTAAAAGAGACAAACCAAATCAAATCAAAATTAAACTAAAACAACGATTGTCTACATCAAAGGCGAGCATTTCAACTTCAGAATACAGATTCCAAAAATCAAGATTGTCTTTTGTAAATGTAGTTATCTTTTAGATGTAAATAAATTTAAGACGTGATTTGATATAAAGTGAAAAATAGAATTATACCATGTTGACGATGCTAATTCAAGTTTGTTTCTTGTGATGATTTTATCATGAATTGTCTTGGAATGTTTGTGGCTTATTGGACTTGGTTTTGGATCTATTAAGAATTGAGAATGAAACTATCAATATCATATGCAAGTAATATGTTTCATGTTAAGATCTACATATATATGTGTTTATATGATTAATGCAAGTTGTATGTATTATGTTAGATCCAAGTCAAGATCTACATATATATATATATATATATATATATATATATATATATATTCATATGCTTTATGTTAGATCCATATGCCTATATATATGTTCATATGTAAGTTACAAGTTTTATGTTGGATCCATGTCAAGATCTATCTAGGTTCATATGATTAATGCAAGTTATATGTTTTATGATAGATCCAAGTCACGATCTAATTATACATATGTTCATATGCAAGTTACATGTTAGATCCAAAACTAGATCAATATTTATATGCATGTTTGTAAAGTGGACTTATGCAAGTTGACCTTGTTAGATCTAGTTCACACCTATATGTTAATGTTAAAATTATACATGCTTTGGGATTGGACATGTCATGATTATGTCATATGCTAGTTTATAATTGAGGTTATGTTCACACATGCCTAGATCTACATATTAACATGTTTTAGGCTTATGATCATCTAAGTCTAAATTATATGCAAGTTCATGTGATATATTAAATTATATGAATAAAGTTTTATGCAAAATTTACATGTTTGGTTGAATCTATATTATGCATGTTCCCTTCTTTACCACTTGTTTATAGATTGGGCTAATATGAGGGCCCAATGACTTTATGTGATTAATACGAACGAACAAACGGGGGTAACGTTGGGATAGTTATTAAATCAAAACATATTAATAATGTAGGTGGGCCCAAAACCATGTAAATGGTTAAGGCCATGAATGGTATAATTTATACCATTAGTCTTGAACATAATAAAAATATGTGACATGAAACACTTGTAGAAAATTTACATGTATAAAATGTAAAAGATGAATATGCCTAACCCGAGGTTAGGCTGAGTTGTGGTGTAAACCTGCCCGGAACCGACCGGCACATCCAGTAACCACAACAATACATGCCTAATGTGAGAGTTTAGTGCATCAAGCCCAAAAAGACCCGAGGTTAGACTGAGTTGTAGTGTAAAACTGCCCGGAACCGACCGGCACATCTAGTAACCACAACAATACCTGTCTAATGTGAGTGGTTGGTGCTTTAATTAATTAATTAAAGCTCAAGAACAATCAAGCTAGAAATGGTGAGGTTAAGTAATTAAGGGAACACTTAACCAACTTAACACGTTAACCAGACAAGATTGGTGGGGTTAAGTAATTGAGGAAACACTTAACCAACTTAACATGTTAACTAGACAAGATTGATAGGGGTTAAGTCAAACCAAGGACACTTAACCAATTTAGCATGTTGACTAGAAAAACCCTTGTAACGGGGACCCGTTTCAGCAGTAACCCACATGGATGTATCAAGGTACCCTGAACTAGGTAGGGTGGGGCACGATTACTGGGCTGAATATAAGCGGTCAAAAGGGCGGCGGTTAGGTGCGTTAGTGTAGGTTCCGACGGAGTATGGGCGTGCACGGGCTCTGGAGTGGATAAAGCAGGCACTGGGCACCAGGCGTACAATTGTGCATCTTTGAATCGTGTCAGGGTTGCCATTATAGGACTTGATACACCCTATACTGGAACCAGCACAAGTACTTAAAAATCACGTGGGGCCGCATGACACCGGGAATACATGAATGCGAGTAGGAGCCGATCAATACATGAATGGGATCTCTTTATCCTGAACATACATTGCTAGTTAAACAACTCTTAGTGGGTGCAGAGAAGTAAAAGTGGATGCGATAGCCAAATCAGTTAAATCTTACTTTACCTCGTTTTAGGACTACCCTATCCTTGAGGTATCATTCTAAGTTCAGTTTATTCATGTCATAGTCTTTTACTTGTTCACATGCTATTAAATAACTGGGCTGACCAGACTTATGTCTGACCCATTTTCCTTTCGCTTCTTTTCTTCCGTTCCCCCCCCCCCTAGGTCCATAGGGAGGAAACACTTCTGCTTAGTCCAGGTTAGCCAAAGTTTGAAGACCGTAGATGTAAGGCTTGGACTTTCCTTTTTGAGCTATGGCTATGGTCAAGCACTTGTTGGGGATTTATGTCATTTTATTTTCAGTATTGCTTCTTTATGTTTTCAAGACATATGAAAAGTTGAAATAATTTGGAAGATTGAAACAATTATTGAATTGTTGTGTTGAACAAGTATTTATGAAATAATATTGATCTTTTTCCGCTGCTTAAATTTTCTATCTTGTAATTTATTAGTATCTTGTACCTTAAAATGCTCCACCGAAGTTAAGGCATTCCCTTTGAGAGTGACCTTAACAGAGGTGGGGTGTTACACTTGGTATCAGAGCTAAAGGTTACCGGATCGGATAAAAATTTTGAAACTATTTTTCAAAAAGAAGTCATAAAGAAGCATTTTCAAGAAAAAGTGTTAATTTAAAAAGGCATAATCCCCAAAGCCATATGCACTATCTTTCTATCCTTCGTTTTGAATCATTCCTTTTTGTTTCAGCATGTCTGGGGATCTTAACCTTCCAGAGGGTGTACCGACACCTGGCTGGTTCAGGAGATACCTAGAAGCTAGGGCCAATGACGCAGGCCTAGCAGACATTCCTCCTCCCCCAGCTGCTGCTGCTCCTCCTCCTCTGAGAGGAAATGCTTTCTCAAAGATCTGTAGAGACTTTAGATCCATCGTGGAAAAGACTTTAAGGGGACCGAATCATTCGTGGAAGCCAGAAACTGGCTCAAGGAGACTGAGGACTTATTCATTATCTTTGAAGTAGATGAGAGGCAGAAACTATAGTTGGTGGTGTGGTTGCTCAAAAACGAGGCCTCCTTCTGGTGGGAAGTCACTAATGCTGAAAGACCGATAGAGACTTGGGAGGACTTCAGGGCGAGATTTGAAATGAAGTTCCTCTCACAAGCCGAGTAGAGTCTGCAAATGGAGAAGTTCCTATCACTTAAACAGGGCAGCTTGTTGGTCAAAGAATACGTCAATAAATTTAACCAGCTTGCTCGATTTGGACTGGAGTTAGTAAACACTCCACACAAGAAGGCTCTCTACTTTGCCAAAGGACTGAATGAGCGACTGCAAGGTTTGGCAATGTCCCATATACCTATGGGAGCGACTTACGAGAGACTGGTGGACATGGCTCTATTGCAAGAGGAGAACAAAGATGGCAAGAAGGAGGTGAAGAAGGAAAAGCCTCAAAACAAGAAAGGAGATGGATCTCAGAACAAGAAGACGAACCCCAAGAAAGGCGGGAAGGATAATAAATCCCATAAGAAGATGAAGTGTAATTTCTGTGGGATACCTGGACACTTGGCTAGGGACTGTAGAAAGAAAAAGACGAAATTGGGCGCTTGTTTCCAGTGCGGGGATACTGGACACTTGTCTAAGGACTGCCCAAAAAGGCAAGGGCAGGGACAGAGGACTGGATCATCTTCTGGAGGGCAGGTTCATGCTCTCGTTGCACCTCTGCAGGAACAAGGTAGACGTATTTCTGTTGAGAGTTTAGTTTATCTGTTTGATAATCCTGTTCGTACTCTCTTTGATTCTGGCGCATCGCACTCTTTTATATCTACTGCTTTAGTTGAATCTCTGCACCTAGACACCCATATAGTAGAGGATCCCTTGGTTGTTTCAAATCCAATTGGGAGCCCAGTTTATTTGTCGATTGGATTTGGAAATCTCTATTTTAAGCGTTGGGTTTAAATGTAATGCTTATGTTTGGACTTCACGGGCTATGGGTTGGTTCTAGGCATGGACTGGCTATCCAGTAATGGTGTCGTCCTTGATTGTGAAAAGAGAGTGGTTAGACTCATGACTCGCCCCGGTAACACTCTCGAAGTCTCTTGTAATCCCATGAACTCTGTCATGTGTTAGTTATCTTGAATCTCTTGATGCGTCTGTTGAGAATTTGCAGACTGTTAGAGTAGTCCGTGAATACCCGGATGTGTTTGAAGAGGTGAAGGGCTTACCTCCGAAGCGGGAGATAGACTTCTGCATATAAATTGTTGATAATGCAAAGCCCGTTGCTTTACCCGTTAGGCACATGGCCCTAAGGAAGAGAAAGGAGCTCAGCAAGCAAACTAAAGAGCTGCTTGTAAAGGGGTTCATAAGACGGAGTATTTCTGAATGGGGTGCTCTAGTAGTGTTCGCGACCAAAGCTGATGGTTCACTCCACCTATGCGTGGATTATATGGAGCTGAACAAGCTGACCAAGAAGAATAGGCACCCACTCCCAAGAATTGACGATCTGTTTGATCAGCTCGGAGGTGCATCCGTTTTCTCCCAACTAGATCTGGCTACCGGGTTTCATCAGCTAAGAGTGGCTGAGGATAGCATTGACAAGACCGCATTTAGGACCCCGGATGGTTTCTTCGAGTGGCTTGTCATGCCTTTCGGCTTGACAAATGCACCTGTCTATTTCATGGACTTGATGAGCAGGGTGTTCCGGGAATTGCTCAATAAGTTTGTGGTGGGCTTCGTGGACGATATTTTGATCTTCTCAAAGATTGAGGAAGAGCATGCTCAGCACTTAGGGGAAGTCATGGATACTCTCCGTGCACATCAGTTGAAAGCCAAATTCTCCAAATGCCATTTCTGGAGAGAAGAAGTTAGATTCCTTGGACATGTGTTGTCCAAAGAGGGGTTAGCCGTGGACCCCGCAAAAGTGGTTGCTGTGCAAGATTGGAAGGTTCCACGAAACGCAACTAAAGTCCGAAGCTTTCTCATGCTAGCAGGCTTTTACCGGAAGTTCATCAAAGACTTTGCGAAAATCTCAGCTCCACTTACAAGGTTAACGAAGAAGAACCTAGTTTTCGCTTGGGATTTGGATTGCGATATTGCTTTCCAATGCTTGAAAAGGGCTCTAACAACAGCCCCGGTTCTGACATTTCCTGATGGGAGCAAGATGTTTAACGTATACACGGATGCATGCGGTATAGGATTAGGCACTATCTTGATGCAAGAAGGGAAGGTAGTAGCTTATGGTGGAAGGCAGTTGAAAGTACATGAGAAAAACTACCCAACCCACGACCTAGAATTGGCGGCCATCGTTTTCGCTCTTAAGTCTTGGCGCCATTATCTCCTAGGTGAGAAGTTTGAATTGTTTACTGACCATAAATCGTTGAAGTACCTTTTCTCGTAGAAAGATCTCAACTTGAGGCAGCAATGATGGACGGGGTTTCTTGCCTCATATGATTTTGAGATTTCCTATACTCTTAGCAAGGGCAATGTGGTAGCAGACGCTCTGAGTAGAAAGAAGCTGACCTTAAGCCCTTTCTTTGTAGAAAGGCAAAGCTTGGAGTACATAGCCAACTTTGACTTTAGACCCTACTCTGAATTTGTACCTAGCTTGTTAGCAACACTGGAAGTGCGGCCTATACTTTTTGACTCAATAGGAACCGCACAACATGAAGATCCTCAGCTCGTAGATGTGATAGATAAGCTGATTAGGGGTGAGACTTCGAGTCACCTCAATAGATACTCCATCGATGATAGGGATGGTTGAGATGGGATGGAAGGCTATGCGTCCTACAAGTAAGAGATTTAGTGAAAACAGTTTTAGAAGAAGCACACCATTCAAAGTTGACCATACACCCAGGCGGAGACAAAATGTATAAAGACATCAAAAGAGTTTTCTTTTGGAATGGCATGAAGAGGGACGTAGCTGAATTCGTTTCTAAGTGCATGATATGCCAGCAGGTCAAGGCGGAGCAGAAGAAGCCTGGTTGTTTGCTTCATCCTCTAGAGGTCCCACAGTGGAAATGGGATAACATCTCGATGGACTTTATTGGTGGGTTGCCTAGGTCAAGAAGGGGCAATACCAGCATTTGTGAAATAGTGGACAGGCTTACTAAAAGCGCTCACATTATACCTATCAAAAGTAGAAGGACTGCCTCATCTCTAGCATCTCTATATCTTAAAGAGATAGTTCGACTGCATGGGATACCTTCCAGCATAGTAAGCGATCGAGACCCTATCTTCACAAGTGAATTCTGGAAGAGTTTGCAAGAGGTTGTAGGCACACAACTATGTTTAAGCACGGCCTACCACCCCCAAACCGATGGACAGACGAAAAGGGTGAACAGAGTCTTAGAAGACCTCTTAAGATTGTGTGATCTTGACTTTGGAGGGACATGGGAAGATCATCTTCCTCTGGTGAAGTTCGCCTACAACAATAGCTACCAAGCTACAATAGGCATGACAACCTTCGAAGCCTTATACGGGAGACCATGTCGATCACCAACCTGTTGGTGGGAATCCACAGATAAACTTGTACTTGGGCCAGACATGATTAGGGAAACCTTAGAAAAGGTGGACCTAATAAGAAGACGAATGAAGACTGTTCAAGATAGACAGAAGTCCTATGCAGATAAAAGAAGGACCGACCTTGAGTTTGAGGTTGGAGACAGAGTGTTCCTTAAAATATCTCCTTTGAGGAATGTTGTTCGCTTTGGATACAAAGGGAAATTGGCACCTAGATTCATAGGACCATTTCCTATCATTGAAAGAATTGGGACGATGGCCTACAGATTAGAGCTACCTGAAAAGTTGGCTGGAGTTTACAATGTCTTTCATGTTTCTCACCAACGGAAGTGCTTACATGAGTCTGCGGAAGTGGTGGAACCAAAGATACTAGAAGAGGTAGAAGTGGAACGAGAAGCAACAGTGAGAAGAATCCCAACTCGTATCTTGGGAACAGAAGTCAAAAAGCTAAGCAACCGTGAAGTCAAGCTTGTTAAAGTACAATGGAGTGACAATGAAGAAGACGTGACTTGGGAGACCGAAAGCAAGATACGCACAGCCTACTCTTATCTTTTTGAGGGTACATCTTTGATCTCTCCTTTATCATAAGTTTATTCATGCTTAATTATCTTCTCGGTCCTATTTCTTGATCCTTAGTAGAAATCAATGGATGTAAACATGTATTTGAAACATGTTATGGTTGATGGTTGCAAAGTGGTTGCAAGTGTTTGCTAGTGATTGCTCGTGGATGCATAAGCACATACACATTAGGTTCTGAATCAGCTCAATCACTTTCATATTGCATTTGCATATGAACGCATGAAATTGTATGTGGATTGAAACTTGATGTGTTATCATATGGATGTTGCATTTGTATGAATGATTGTGCACTCATGTAGAATAATGAATAGGAAAAATTGCATACATAATGGACTCATGGCACTGACATAATTTTCATTAAGGAGATCGACTGAATCAGTAGACCGCCGAACTTTGCATTAGATAAGGACATGTACACACACTGTGCATATGATTACAAAGCATTAGAAGACTATTAAGGACAATGGACGGCTGTGTTTGATGGTTGAGTAGACGGACGATTGGATGGTAGGATATACGTTCTTCTTGACTTGAAGATTTCGGGGACGAAATCCTTAAAGGAGGGGAGAATGTAACACCCCATATTTTCTGTTAACATTGTAATAACGAATTAAAGTATATTTAATTTTTATATGAAGAATTAAGGGAAATGGGTTGCGCCATTGCGTTTGTCTCGAAATTCTGCTTGAGATAGAGTTCGAGTTTGTGTAAAACAGACACCGTATGAAGGAGATATGGACGAATGAAGTTAGGCAGAAAAACCGAAAACAGGCCAGAATGCACTGGCGCACTTGTGAAGTGCGCCAATACAAAATTGCACTAGCGCACTTGGGAAGTGCTCCCATGTCGGGCTGAAAACCTGCACAGATTTTTTAGTGTTCTGATCCGAACAGTGAGTCATTGCTGAGTCATTCCTGACCTGTTGCTGAGTCACTGGATAACTCTATCTAGTCTAGACGGTTCTGATTGCTCCTGTGTGATCCAATGGCCTACATTAATCTAAATCTCTGTAAAAGCAACCTAATACCTCAACCTTAAATCATATTAAAAATCAAACCAAGAGCCGTCATGCTGCCGTTGGACAACCTCGAGTAGCCGCCGTTCAACTTGAAGCAAATTAAAAGAGACAAACCAAATCAAATCAAAATTAAACTAAAACAACGATTGTCTACATCAAAGGCGAGCATTTCAACTTCAGAATATAGATTCCAAAAATCAAGATTGTCTTTTGTAAGTGTAGTTATCTTTTAAATGTAAATAAATTTAAGACGTGATTTGATATAAAGTGAAAAATAGAATTATACCATGTTGACGATGCTAATTCATGTTTGTTTCTTGTGATGATTTTATCATGAATTATCTTGGAATGTTTGTGGCTTATTGGACTTGGTGTTGGATCTATTAAGAATTGAGAGTGAAACTATCAATATCATATGCAAGTTATATGTTTCATGTTAAGATCTACATATATATGTTTATATGATTAATGCAAGTTGTATGTATTATGTTAGAACCAAGTCAAGATCTACATATATATATATATATATATATATTCATATGCTTTATGTTAGATCCATATGCCTATATATATGTTCATATGCAAGTTACAAGTTTTTTGTTGGATCCATGTCAAGATCTATCTAGGTTCGTATGATTAATGCAAGTTATATGTTTTATGATAGATCCAAGTCACGATCTAATTATACATATGTTCATATGCAAGTTACATGTTAGATCCAAAACTAGATCTATATTTATATGCATGTTTGTAAAGTGGACTTATGCAAGTTCACCTTGTTAGATCTAGTTCACACCTATATGTTAATGTTAAAATTATACATGCTTTGGGATTGGACATGTCATGATTATGTCATATGCTAGTTTATAATTTAGGTTATGTTCACACATGCCTAGATCTACATATTAACATGTTTTAGGCTTATGATCATCTAAGTCTAAATTATATGCAAGTTCATGTGACATGTTAAATTATATGAATAAAGTTTAATGCAAAATTTACGTGTTTGGTTGAATCTATATTATGCATGTTCCCTTCTTTACCACATGTCTATAAATTGGGCTAATATGTGGGCCCAATGACTTTATGTGATTAATACGAACGAACAAACGTGGGTAACGTTGGGATAGTTATTAAATCAAAACATGTTAATAATGTAGGTGGGCCCAAAACCATGTAAATGGTTAAGGCCATGAATGGTATAATTTATACCATTAGTTTTGAACATAATTAAAATATGTGACATGAAACACTTGTAGAAAATTTACATATATAAAATGTAAAAGATGAATTTGCCTAACCCGAGGTTAGACTGGGTTGTGGTATAAACATGCCCGGAGCCGACCGGCACATCCAGTAACCACAACAATACATGTCTAATGTGAGAGGTTAGTGCATCAAGCCCAGAAAGACCCAAGGTTAGACTGAGTTGTGGTGTAAAACTGCCCGGAACCGACCGGCACATCCAGTAACCACAATAATACCTGTCTAATTTGAGTGGTTGGTGCTTTAATTAATTAATTAAAGCTCATGAACAATCAAGCTATAAATGGTGAGGTTAAGTAATTAAGGGAACACTTAACCAACTTAACATGTTAACAAGACAAGATTGGTGGGGTTATGTAATTGAGGAAACACTTAACCAACTGAACATGTTAACTAGACAAGATTGATAGGGGTTAAGTCAAACCAAGGACACTTAACCAATTTAGCATGTTAACTAGAAAAACCCTAGTAACGGGGACCCGTTTCAGCAGTAACCCACATGGATGTATCAAGGTACTCTGAACTAAGCAGGGTGGGGCACGATTACTGGGCTGAATATAAGTGGTCAAAAGGGCGGCTGTTAGGTGCGTCAGTGTAGGTTCCGACGGAGTACGGGCGTGCACGGGCTCCGGAGTGGAAAAGGCAGGCACTGGGCACCAGGCGTACACTTGTGCATCTTTGAATCGTGTCAGGGTTGCCATTATAGGACTTGATACAACCTATACCGGAACTAGCACAAGTACTTAAAAATCACGTGGGGCCGCATGACACCGGGAATACATGAGTGCGAGTAGAAGCCGATCAATACATGAATGGGATAACTTTATCATGAACATACATTGCTAGTTAAACATCTCTTAGTGGGTGCAGAGAAATAAAAGCGGGTGTGATAGCCAAATCTAGTTAAATCTTACTTTACCTCGTTTTAGGACTACCCTATCCTTGTGGTATCATTCTAAGTTCAGTTTATTCAAGTCAAAGTCTTTTACTTGTTCACATGCTATTAATAACTGACCTTACCAAACATATGTCTGACCCATTTTCCTTTCGCTTCTTTTCTTCCGTTCCCCCCCCCCCCCCCAGGTCCGCATGGAGGAAACACTTCTGCTTAGTCCAGGTTAGCCAAAGCTTGAAGACCGTAGATGTAAGGCTTGGACTTTCCTTTTTGAGCTATGGCCATGGTCAAGCACTTGTTGGGGATTTATGTCATTTTATTTTTAGTATTGCTTCTTTATGTTTTCAAGACAGATGAAAAGTTGTAATAATTTGGGAGATTGAAACAGTTATTGAATTGTTGTGTTGAACAAGTATTTATGAAATAATATTGATCTTTTTCCGCTGCTTAAATATTCTGTCTTGTAATTTATTAGTATTTTGTACCTTAAAACGCTCCACCGAAGTTAAGGCATTCCCTTTGAGAGTGACCATAACAGAGTTGGGGTGTTACATCAAGCCATACACATATATACATCGTGATAACCAAAAACAAAATATCATCATCAGCATCCTCATGATAGTCATCCCAAAATCTGCATCATCATCGTGCTCAAACTCCTCACCATCCTCCTCCATGTCATCCCCGCTATCATCACCGCCATAATAAGGAATATAGTCATCATCACTACCACCTCCCTGTCCGCTAGCATCACCTAATCCTCCACCCCCTCCCAGTCCTCCAACAGCACTTGAACCTCTACCAGTACATAACCCTCCAACCGTACCTGATGCTCATGTATCACCACTCCCTACTACCGCTAATCTGGCCTGTAATTCATCGATTTGGTCCTGCAAACCCTGAATTATCGCCTTGTGCTCCTAATATAAGGACTAAGAATGTGGTAGGGCCATCTCCTGAATAGTGGCAATATGTATCCTATGTTGGTCTAGCCTGGATGCAAACTGCAAATATAGAACATATAAAATAAGTTTCTACAACATAGAACGTACAAGGTAATAAATTCACAAGTACGAATATTACCTCATGTGCCGGATATAATTCAGCAGTAGGGACACCGTGTACCATGTGAGAAGGTGGGTACACAATATGCAGGGATAGCTGTGTACCGCTAAGATCATATGCCTGAAATGTGTCGTCCAGAGCAAAGTTCATAGGCTGGTTGGAGTACTGTGAAGAGGTTGGGTCAAAAGTAAACTGTGGAAGATGAACTCTACCAGTAGTCACTCGAGGACCAGTGTGATCGGAGTTCACACCCTGCATATAATTTGGCAAAAAGTAAAGTCGAGGAGCTACTCAATGCCAATAAGTGTCAAAATCTGCTTTGGGTAATAGAAAATCCTGCGTATCAACCCATCTTGTCTGTCTCAAACCCTGTATGTACTGACTCCCAACATAACGACGTGGCCCGAACATATCATTGGGATGAAGTGGATCCCCAGGTACGCGCAACTGACCGGTTCCTAGTAATAATAGGGATCTCCCAAGTATCAAATAGGAAGATGGGACGGTGGGAGTAAGAGGACACGGCGCAACGATAAACGACATGCAATGGCTAATGCTTGGGCATTTGGTAGCAGGCCGCCTGCTGCAAGTAACAACCAATAAGAAGTCCAAGGTGCTCATAATATGTTGCTCTTATCCCTCAAATCTAACTGAGTACTGGCCTCCATCAAGTTGTGTCTCACGCCAGCAGGAACACACCGGACTATGTGACTACTCTCCCATCTACGCATGTGTGGGAAAAAGAACTCGACAGTATGAATGGCGGTGGGATCTACGCATGGATGCATGTTGGTCGTGTACTCATAGTACCAGCACGACAACATGTACCAAAAATCCAAACATTTGTTGGATCGATCCAAAGACGTAAGAGTCAAGAACAAAGTATAGATATCCCAATATGGCAAAGCCCCAATCAATCATATGCAACTGCTCTGAATCGGCTAGGGCTGCTAGGTATCTCAATCTAATCATACTCCGTTGGTTTGAAAAGAATGTTGAAACAAGGAGATATAAAATGGTAGCCCGATATACTATGTCCTGGAAATCCATGTCACCGAGATGCGTTGTAATGTAATCAAGTAAATATGCAACAGAAACAACACCATTGGATATATTATCCACGGACAAATCTAGAAAATACTGAAGGTAAGACTCCGGTGACTCATACGAGGGATTAAATGGACAGGAGACTCTACCAGGGAGACCACAATCTCCGTAAGCATGTAAAAATCGGTTGGGGTGATACCTAGCTCAAAATTGAGGAAGTAAAAAGTGCGTATCGTAGGCCGCCATCTCTCTAATAAGGCCTCTACTAATGGTCGATCAAAGGACTGGGGATGTATAATATGTAAAAATAGTCTGAACAGTCTAGCCAGTAGCCTCTCTCGAATATGTAATGGTAATATGTCAAGGCTCTGTGTACTAATCTTCGACGAACTCCCGCGAACGTAGATGTATTGTGTCTATTAAAATTATAACAGTTCAATAACTATAAAATCAACAATTCATACTATTAAAAATTATAACGTACATCTACTAAACTATAAAACCAACAGGTCATACTCCCTAAGTAATTTAGTAAAATATTTAACAGTACAATAAATATAAATGTTAAAATTAGAATTTATATCGGAACGGTGCCGAGCGCGGTGAATGAACGGTGAGTGTATCCCTCTGGCAACTCATGAAGGATCAGTAAGTCCTAAATCATCATCTCTGTGCTGGAAGAGGGTGCGCTAGACCAGCTGCGTCGTCCAGTTGAGGACAAACTGTACTTCTACTCATCTTCGTTACACGTGAAGGCATCCCGAACAATAAAAATAATTAAATGAGGAAATTGGGGGAGGTGGGGGAGCTAAGGCCTACCGCGCCTTATTTATAGGCACGGTAAGAGCACGCACCGACTTTATCGGCTTGCGACGCTCGCGAGCTGCTAAAATCGGTGCGCGTTGACTAACACCAGGCGTGCCGATAAAATCGGCGTGCGACTGTTGGGCACCATCAAACATATTACCCTGAATGTTACGGATCATAACATTACGATCCGTAACCTTATTGGAGTTGCTCTAAGGGTGTGGTATTATTTTTATAAAAGTTAACTCCTTATGTCGTTATTTATTTAGTTTTTTGACCTATTTCTTAGCTTATTTATTTTCTTCATTAACGTTTTATGGATATGCTATCATACACATACATGTATACACATACAGGTTACACTTTTGTACGACTTCTACTCGTTAATCCATTGAGAAACCAGAATTCATTCATCGATCATGTTTTCAGTTTCCTCATGAAAAAATTATTTGACTAATAAAATTTCAAATATTACTTTCTTAGTATTTTTAAATAATCAAAACAGTACTATTTAGTAGTTAAACCCATAATAAATAATTTCATCCATTATTTACGAAATTTTGGGATTTTACCGATAAAGCAATATTGACTTTTCCTATATTTTAAGGTCAAGTGTGTTTCTTTATACAACTTGTTTCTAACGATTAGTTATCAATAAAAAAATTAAAATGATTTCTCATCATTTAAACCATTAATTGAATAATTATAATAACTATTAGATCGCCAAACTATTTCTTTAATTCCATAAATCAATTTTTGAATATAATACCCTTATTGATGACGTCATCAATACATTAAATTTTCCCAAAAAAATATAGAATTTTATTTTATATTTTTATTTAATCATAAAAATAAGTATATGTATCCAAAACCATTTGCGATTCATATGGTTAGAAATCAGTTTTATGGATAAAACGACTTTGATTATTTAGTAATTATCCCCCTAAGGAAATATTCTACAAACTAATTTCCTAGAATAAGATGATTATCATTGCTTCTTAATTTAAACTTCATTATTAATTAGAATTTATCTTTGTATATTTTAAACAATTTAAATATCCCTACTGAATGTCATCAAATCTCGGGTTGTTTCATCTATCAAGTAGTGAAATCGTCCTCTTTCTGGATCTTACATCTCTACGCTATCAACTTTGCTTCTTTGTCAATTCACACCGCCTCTCTGTCGCCTATCTACTTCCGCTCCAAACCCACTTTTCTATATCTCATTCGCTCTTCGGTTCATAGCGAAAAATAGTAATGATAATCCCCATTTTGCTGGAGTCGTCATGTAGAATCCCTTTACCACTAGGTCAGGTAATCCATTCTTATCCTCTTGTCAAGGCAGGGCCGGTGTAGAGGTCACGACCTCTAATACTGCACTAACGACGGATTCTCTAATGCATTTGCAATTTTTACTAATTCGACCTCTGCTATCTCTCAAACATGTAAGTCGGTTCTCACCCCACTATTAGTTGGCAAAGAAATTTGTTTGGCAAAACGCTCTGCCTCATTGAATACAATTAACATTGGATACGTTGAGAAACATGTAGATTTTTTTATCTAAGCCTAATTTTATTGATGTTAACAACAGTGGTAATCAGTCGGGTAATGTTGTATCCATCCAACACAGCTTTAGCTCCCCAGTACACTAAACCTATTTGTGGATATGCTCCTAAGGAACCACTTTCTAAAAAATTGACCTCTCTCTTCTCCAACCTTCCTCTATCTGCAGGTGCTTTTATCCCAAAGGATTTCACAATTCAGACAGCTGTACGCCACCATTTGATATTGTTCAAGAAGGACTTTCTAAGTGGAAGGATTTCCTAGTTGTCCAAAGCTTCATACTTAGAAGTCTATAATTACTATCATAGTAGATGAAATCTTAAAGGGGGTTTGCGAGTGTATATGTAGATAGCATGTTCTATTTCAGGTTCATATCGACAAGTAAAGAAGACGTATACTAGTTTGGATCCCTCAGTCATAGATGGAAGACTGTTTATAGACACCCTTTGGAGCATGTCCATGGGTTATGCTAGAGAATATGTTCCATCAATTCAAATTTAGGCTAATCTCACTCATATTCCTAAAGTATTTCAGACTTTAGTTAGGCTTAATTGGTTAGTCAGCCGAATTGGAAAACTTAGATGTTTTGATACTAGAATGATGGATAGGGAATGTTATGTTTTATGCATGTTCCTTGATTGAAATTTCCCCTGATAGAATGCTAGATATTCAAAACAAGGCCAGTCTAGATGGTCATGATTGTTTTGTTGACATTACTTATAGTTGGAAGCCGGATATTTGTCTTAATTGACATTTGTTTTGATACATTTCTAAAGCTTGTAAGATAGTTAGTAATGCATCCATTCCAATTAAACATGTCCCCCTCTCTTAGAAAGTGAGTTTAAATATTCCACCTGCTACATGTGTTGATCCCGCTGACAATAGTACCACCGTTGTTGATTATGTTCACTCAGTTATTTCTATATGGAAATCACTACTGCGGAGCCTGCTATGAACCTTTAAAAGCTTATGAGCTTCTATCTTCATACATTGAGCCTCTTGCAAGTATGACAACCCCTTCTTTGGCTTGGATCCTTGTGACCAATCTTGGATTCACATGCATTCCGATATGAGATTCTCACTAAAATTTCAAGTTTACTTCAAATATGTTGGACCAGATGAAAATAGACGTCTCATTTATCAATATGTTAATGGTGAAATTATTCTTTTTTTATGGTGAGTATAGTTTGAGGAACTCTATGTTAATTGCCAATCCATTATAAGATAAAAAAATATGTGTATGGCCCTAACTCCATGGGTAATGTTTCTTCCCTTGTCACCTTGTTCTCTGATTACCTCCATGCCATTGGATCAAAATCTCTGGATAAAGCAAAAGGATCTACTTCTGTTAAAGAAGACTAGACATGAAACTTAGTAGACTTAGTACTCTTCCAAGCTCTTTTTCCATTTTTATTATTTATACAATGTTATGGCATATCAAACATGAAATACTTAATTGATAGACATTTACTCTAACTTCTGAACTCATATATTTAATTACTCATTGTAATAAAAAGTGGATGGACCATTATCGAAATCGGTCGGTCTTACCAAAAAAATCATTACGTTCAATATTTTATTTTTAAACCATGCACAAATCTAGAATATATTTTATTTGAGTATGACATTTGAGCTCTATAATAACATGATAACAAAAAAACATCAGTCCTATCGTAAAATTGGATTTGAATGGGATTACTAATAGTACAATTGATATACAGTGGAATAAGATTTAACAATTTAAATCTACGTGAGAACTAGAACGATTATGTTAATACGAACAAATTTGAAAAGTAAGAGAATAAATTAGTTTTATGGTAGAACGAGATCTAAAAAGATAAATTAATATAATCAGATCTTAAAATAAGAATAAAAAATGCTTACCTATTTTGAGATTTCTAGTTGGATATGGAAATTAATCGAAGATTTGATGTTCTAGAAATATAATTTTCGTTTACAAATTGTGTTGACAACATATTATAAAATATACAATGGCGAGAAGCCATTTAAGAAGAAGGAAAGGAAATTTTAGGGAGTGAAAGAAGTCAACAGCCCATTTATCAACCTGACCTGGTTTGAAATTGTACAGATGGCGTTTGATCCAAAATTCTAGGGAATGGTGGAAGCATTCTTTTTGGAGTTAGACCGGTTCTTTAGGAGAAATATCTGATGTAGCTGGGCTTGGTTCGTAAATGTTGAATCGGAGGTACTTCGACCCGAGGTCTGCATCACCACATCTTGGTCGAATCGAAGGTACTCTAACCTGATGTCTATGTCACCACATATTGTTCGAACTAGAGGGACTCGGACCCGAGGTCTTCATACCCCCTAGCTTGGTTAAACCGGAAGCACTCCAATCAAAGGCTCAGTCACTAGTTTGGTATTCTAGCTCCACGGATCATATCGGGGTGTAGGCCTTTGCCGACCCGAAGCATCTCTCGCAAATGCTTATTCAAACGGAGACTTCTTTGATGCGAGACTTCATCGAACCAAGGTCATTGCCGCTTGGTAATGGTTTTGAGAATAATGATGATTATTCCATTATATCCGAAGTCTTGATGGCTTTGCCAAAAGGTGGGTCAACACTTTACCCCCAGAGTATGTTGCATTTTCAAATGGAATGTGCTTTGAAGTTGTTGAGTATTATCTCATAGGCACATCAATGGGCTAAAGTTGTAAATTTGGGGTAATCAGTAGATACCGATGAATATTTAAACTCCATCGAATCAGATGTTTAAATGTATTAGTTATCAAGATAAGACTAGTCAAGGTCGCTAGCAATCACATGTGACTCTGCACTCACTTCCAAGTGATGTCGTCTTGTCGCATAGGATGAGAGCATGGTCCAGTCAAACCATCAATCACATACAAGTCAGTATGTGGTAGCCATTAAAATCAGGTGGTGCAGGGATTTCGGTTCCTTCCCGATGACCCCAGGTCGATATGTCGAACCGAGCCTCAGATCAACATATCGAGCCAGGTTCAATCACATCAGCCAACGTCAAGTCATACTGGTCCTTGTCTCTTTTAGGAGAACATGAAGAGTCTTTCTACTTTTTTATAAATGCAAGGTCCACCATTCATTTTCTTTTTTACTTTTTACTGCTAATCGCTAATCACTTCGAACCTAAACTTTCAAGAAACCTTCAGATCCCCAAATCGATTCAACCAGTATCTTCTATTCTAACCTAGGTGGGTTTCAATTTATTTTTTTCATATTCCCATTCATGATTTTATGCAAATCAAGCCACAACCTCTTTTTTTCTTAATTGGATTTCTGCCTCGAACCATCGGGCATGTTTCTATTGTCGATGATGTTGGGATCGCTTTTGATGGTGATGTGGAACTCATCGCGGTGAGATTGGAAAAGAAATTACCTCAAAGAGAAGTGGCATTGGATTTAGGTGTGTAGTGGCTTCGATGGGTTTGACGTATTAAAGGAGATGATGTTTGGAGCATTGGGAAGTCTGAATTGATGCTTGGTCTCATGCAGGAAGGAAAGAAGGATGGAGAAGGGAATTATGTAGCCTTAGATTGGGGAGTAAGAGGGTCGATCAGAAGATACAATGGAAAGGTGAGATTGAGAGAAATCACGGAGACCCGGATCCGCATATCTATTAGTCGATTCGGGAGAGGTTGGATCGATGGCTATAGTGTGACGATGGATGGCTATTCTGAACCAACAAGGCATAGGACAAAAGAAATTGTGAAACCACTGAAGTGGGTTGTGTATTTAGGATTAGATATGGGTCACTCGAGACGAAAGAAGTTCGGTTCGAAGAAGCTTATTTTTGAATCACATCATTTTACGTTGCTTGTTTGAGATAAGAACCCTACGGATTCGGGGAGGTCGATCCAGGAACGTCGACCCGGACCCCTCCGGCTCGAACCTTTTTATTTCTAACTTCACACTTAGCTTTAAAGCTTCAACTCAATTCAAAAAATTTTGGAGCCTCGAATGATAACGAACCACTACTGAACATCCGGATAGTTAGGGTAGTGCATATAAGGATTTGACTTAATGTTGAACAGCATATGACTTCAGATTATCCGGACTTCAGAACATTACCTTCCGTAGCACAATTGTTGATCAGTTAGATTCAGTGGGACGGTTTTGAACAACGGTCTTCCGAGTCATACCATTTCATACTTTCAATGCATTGTTTTTTTAGTGTACCTACACTACACGCACTAGTACACATACAGGGGGAGGGGATACAGGTTGTTTACTCTTACCAATGAAATTTATTAGATAGAACAACAAACAAGTTCAAACGATATTCTACCCGACTTTCTGAGTTTGAAAAGGGAAAAACTACTCAAATGGATCTTGATAAGCCTTCTAGTTCTAGAGCAGAATCGGATGGAGACGACGAACAATAGATGGTCCAACCTTATAAGGGAGAGGAAAATGTGTCTGAAGGAACCTCAACGGGTGAAGAGGAAGGAGTTGGAGGAGTAGGTGAGGAAGATGCCATGTTTTCAAGTGCCCCGATTGATTCCTTTCCTTCCGCATTGGACGAAGGCAAGCCGAATAGACATAACACGAAACATAAGATTCCGTGGGAGGATATTCAAATTTCAAAGGTAGCGAAGTGCCTACAATGCACCAGCGGGTTTTATGACCGTAAGTAGGTAAATGTGTACGGATAGATGTAAACCTCCCTTTAGCTCATTCATCGTCAACTTTCTTCGTTGTACGCAGCTTGCACCGATGCAGCTATATCCCAAGGCCTATTCTTATTTACCTTTGGTATATATTGTATATAGAGAACACCTGAATTGGGAGCCAACCTTCGATGGTGTTGTCTTCTTATACAACTTTAAACATCGAAGGGACAAAACCCCATCCTTTCTTTATTTTGAGTCTTCTTGCGATAGAAAAATTATTAAAGAGTGCTATAGCAAAATAAGGGATATCAGAGGCGGTTGATTCTGCGTTCCTCTACATGCGGGATGTGCTTGGAGATGGACTCAGTGTAGTAAGCATCAAGCCTTAGCCTATCTGTTTCAATTTGCTGAGAACTTCCTAACATTTGTTGCCTTTTACAGGTGACACTCCATCCAGATCCATTGGCCAAGTATATCACGATCATGTGGCTTCTCTACTAGACACTCAATGGAGCTGTCAGAGTGTCAAGAGGTGTATTTATGGCGAGTTCCTGCACCGCTTCAAACTACTTGATCCCAACCAGAGCATGAGAATTTCGATAGATCAGGCCCTGTTACTGTGCCACTAGTAATCGTGACTCCAGTCTGGGAGCAGAGAGCAGCATTCATTCCCTAGTTAGAGGCAAACAATAGTAGTTGTGCCTCAGGCCCAAAAGAAGCACGTTGTCAATGCTTCCGGGTCCATTCGAGACTCAGTAGAAAAGGAAGGGGAGGCGAAGAAGAAGACACCTGAGAAGGTAGTTGAGATAGCATGTAAGGATACCTCCTTAGAGAAAGCAGCCCCAGAGAAGTTTTCTGCCATAAAAGAGGGAGGAGCGGAAAAATTTGCATCTAACCATATCTCACAACCTCAAGGTCGACTGCCTCAACTACCGATTTAAAAAGGCAAACCACACTCTACAGAGAGTCTCTATAAGGGCTCGGAGGATTTAGATCTCCTACTTAGGCAATGTTTCTTTCAAGACTTATGTGACGGCAAGGAATTTCGCTCGATCCGAATCAGTCGTTAAACCGATCTAGACCGTTCGAAACCCCTGATCGTTTGAGAACAAGACAAACCAGAACACAAACAGAAGAACATTTCATTGTTATTTCAACAATTCCATCAAAATACAAGAATATACAGAGTATAAATGAATAGATTACATTCGACAAATATCAGAAATTACAATAAATTACATAGCAGCGGAAAAACAATATAAAACACAACTGAAAGTAATGCACGGATACAGAGCTTTCCGAGCATCGTTCCAGCTGTAAACCAGGATCCTGTGGATATAAATCTGCAAAACCAAAACTACTAGCTGCCCGTGTCGAAAATAAGTGCACCCGGAGTTTAGGTTAAAACAATAAACTCCAGGTCAGTCATGTGACTGGTGTGAGAACTAAAACAGTTATTAAAACTTTACTTTAAAGGAGAGTAATTCAAGGGACCACGCCGTATAACACGGAACCGGTTTCCTCCCAAGAATACCAGTGCTTAGGATAAGCAACGCAATGCTTTTTCGAAAAATGAAGCTATTATAAGACCCAGGTCCCATCACACAATGCAACGCAAGCCGGAGGATAGGGTTTTACCTTATAATAGCCAAACATGCTTGGTACGTTTAAAACAAATCATTTGATACTATAATAGGTGTATAGTGTCAAAACAATTTCAATCATAAATATCAATCATAGACGGCATAGCATCCCATGCTACTATGTCGCCATACTAGTTCTACAATTAAAACCGAATTACACGTATTGGAAATTGGATTTCCGTCATGAGTCGAGGCAAGGGGCAAGTTCCTCTCCGCGTTCGAGACACTCTAGCAAATGTCTCAGGACTACACACTCTGGGCAATCCTGGATCTTCAGGGCCGGTCCTCGCTTACGTTAGAGGATTAATTATGCCTGAACACACGTTTCCCGGTCCTTACAGACCTAAAATTGAGGCGCCTCATCCAACAACCACATAGGTGAAAAGTATATAAATGTCAGGGCTGGTAAGTCACTGACACCACCAATGCTAGAAAGAAACGTCGTGCTCTCCCTGCAGTCCGTATCCCGTTTTTGACTCATACCGAGGTGTGAGGCTCGCGAATTCACGTTCTATTTATTATCGGGTTAAAGAACAAATGTTATTATCGGGTTAAAGAACTAATGTTATTTTAAACACCGCTCACGATAAACCCACAAATCAATTCTGTTTAAAACCCATTTCAAATCCAATTTATTTATTTAAAGATAAATGTATTTTAATTTTAGTTCAAAACTAGTTCATTTTGATAAAAATCTATTTTTATCTTTTCAAATATGGAGTTTTACATCCCAATTTCTCCCAAATCATTTCTTATGATTTTACACAAATTATTGATATTTTTAATAATTTTATCAAGGCCCGTACATTCGATTTCCAACAACGGCCATCGAACTGCACTTACAGCGACCTTTTCCAAATTTTATTTGGACGTATCTCCAAATCCAACCGTTAGATTTCAAATTTCTAATATTCGTTAGAAAGCTCTTTTCGATACGATCCCAACGGTTCTGGTTTTAGGAGAATCCGACGGTCGGATCTCCCGTAATGTCCATTCGAAGTTAATGGTCGAAATTCGCGAACTGCTGCAGCGCTGCGCGTTCTATTCAGGCCATTATATTATATATATATAATATATATAATATATACTTCGTCGATTTCTATTTAAAACGAATTATATAAATAGTTTTGAATTCGTTGCAAAAACATTTTCGACTTCCATTTCAATTCAAATCAAAATTAAATTTTTCCTTATAAATTCGTTTTAAATTCATTTCTATTCAATTCAAATTTCAATTCAATTTGAATTCATTTCAAATTGATTTTACTTCTATTTCAATTCGTTTTCAATTCAATTTAATTCGAATTCGTTTTCTATTCAATTCAATTCAAATTGGTTTTCCATTCAAATCAAATTTGTTTTCTATTCAATTCAGTTCGAATTCGTTTTCTTTTCAATTCAATTCGAATTCGTTTTCTTTTCAATTCAATTCGAATTCGTTTTCTTTTCGATTCAATTCAAATTGGTTTTCGATTCAATTCGACTCAAATTTCATTTCAAAATATTCGATTTCGAAATCACTTTTCAATATTCATTTTAAATTGAATAAAATCGATATAAATATCGTTCACATCAAAATGGCGTTAATCTAATCAACACGGCTTCATAGATTTCTATTTTCAAATATTCTATTTCAAATATTTCCCTTTCAAATATTTCTATTTCAAATATTTCGTTTTCAAATATTTCTATTTCAAATATTTCGTTTTCGAATATTTCTATTTCAAATATTTCGTTTTCAAATATTTCTATTTCAAATATTTCGTTTTCCAATATTTCTATTTCAAATATTTCGTTTTCAAATATTTCTATTTCAAATATTTCTATTTCAAATATTTCGTTTTCAAATATTTCGTTTTCAAATATTCCTATTTCAAATATTTCGTTCAACACATGACTAATCTCAACGGATGAGTATTGTCAACACATGAACCTTTATTTTATAATGATAAAGATGTAAATTTTATTATTAAAATATTTCGTTCAACACATGAATAATCTCAATGGATGAGTACAGTCAACACATGAACCTTTATTTTATAATATTCCTTATTTTCTAAATTGGAATGAGGCCCAATCAATTACCATATAAAGTTAATTATATGGATTCCATACAACACATGTATATAATAACAACGATAAATAATCAACCATCATCCAATGTGCACTACACTGTATAAGCATCAAATATAGATATCTAACGCTTATAACAGCCTGTCAATCAATCGATCGACATACAACTAATTATTGGGATTAGTGTATGCCGTATTTTATCCCAATACCCGTGTGGGGTTTCAAACCATCAAACACAGATTTTATTTGTGCAGTTGGGCGATGTGTAAAATTTATCGTCCCAATCAATGTCCTTCAAATAGGTGTACATAAACAAACCGTCCGGTTTGTAAATGAATATTTATTTATTCACATTCACGTTAAAAATTATATTTTTAACGATAAAATATTTTATTTTAACACATGAATTTTTATTCAGTTCATTTACAAAATAAAAATGATATTTTTATTTTTCTAACATATTTTAGAAAATTTCGGCGGCATAACGGCACGATACTAGAAACGGGACAAGGCCTAGCCTTATCCCCGGTCTAGTGAAGGCCCACGCCATTCACACATCAATCAAATCCATTTCATTTCACCAAACAATTCAATTCAAACCAAATAAACTAACCAACTACACAACCAAACAATTTAAAAACAAGCCATCCATGGTCTGTGGACGACGGGTGTCGGGTGCTACTAAACACCGTCTGCATCCTAGTATATATATATAACTAGAAAAAGAAATTGAAGAGTGAGAAATTCTCACCAATAGCTAATCCAAACGCCACGACTCTTCCTATGTAGGAAATCTTCGTCGTGTTAGCCTTTTGTCACTTTCGCTGTCCGTAGCCACTACATATATAAAAATCGAATTTTTACTTCGCTATTCAATATATAAAAATCGAATTTTTACTTCGCTATTCAATATATAAAAATCGAATTTTTACTTCGCTATTCAATATATAAAAATCGAATTTTTACTTCGCTATTCAATATATAAAAATCGAATTTTTTACTTTGCTATTCAATATATAAAAAACGAATTTTTTACTTTGCTATTCAATATATAAAAATCGATTTTTTTTACTTTGCTATTCAATATATAAAAATCAATTTTTTTTACTTTGCTATTCAATATATAAAAATCGATTTTTTTTACTTTCTACTCCATATGTAAAAATCAAATTTTTATCGCTGTTTCTGTAATGTAAAAATCGAATTTTTATCGCTACTATATTTATAAAAATCCTATTTTTACAGCGCTACTATATAAAAAGATTTCGCCTTTTCAAATATAAAGGTTTCATCACTATAAAAATCACCTCTTTATTTCAACGTATATATAATAAAAATCAGATTTTTATTTCGCTACATATAAAAAGATGATATTTTTATATTCTCTATCATATAAAGATTATATTTTTATAGTTCCCATTATGTAAAAAATCATATTTTTATCCTTCTACAATATGAAAGATTATATTTTTATTATCTATTTAATATGAAAATTATATTTTCTATCTTCACATACGATAAATATTATATTTTTAAACAATTAAAAATCGTATCTTTAGCAAATTAAAAACCTCCTCTTTTTTTAATTTAAAAATCAAATTTAAAAATCAAATAGATTTCAGTTTTCAAATCAAATAAAAATCAGTTTTAAAATCAAATAGAACGATAACTGAAAATTGAAAAACAAATAAAATAAAAATAAAAAAAATAAAAAAACTTACAGACGAAAATTGGAGAGGGGGGGCTTCCTCGCGTCGGTCAGGGGATGGAGGAGGGGCGGTTCGAGTTCGGGGGGGAGGGCTTCGCGGTGGTCGGCGGTAGGAGGAAGGGGGGGTTTGGATTCGAGTGACAGCTGGGTAGGGGGGCTGCGACGCATCGATCGAGGAGGGGGGGTCTCGCGCTCGTCGATGAAGACAGGGGGCTCTGTTTGGGGAAGAAGAAGGAAGCGGACGTGGCGGTAGAAGGAGGAAGTGGGGGAAGAAGGAGGGGGAGGCGGTGGCTCACGCCACCTGCGGCGGTGGCAGTAGCGCCGCTGCGGCGCGGTGGTTTGGGGTTCCGCACCCCCTTTCCTCTTTTTTTTTTTTAAATCGATTTGAAAAATGAACGTGGGGGGGGGGCAGATGGGTTAAAGGGGGAGAGAGTTATTTGTTTTTTTTTTTATTTAATTATGAAAAAGTTGACTTTTACATACGACCTCTAAACGAGGTCCACCGCCTGTCGTCCATAGCGTATTACCCCCATTCCGAACACAATGGGATATGTATCGTAAGCTGATTTGATCGTTTCGATCTGTTTTCGTTAAAATCAACATATAACTCTATATATTGAATTTGAACGCGCATTTCAATTTACTGGGGTCACATACTAACTCTATAAATCCCAGAAAAATATTTTCTAGCTTCGTATTGATGATACCGTCCTAACAAAACTAGTTTCGTCGAATTCTGAGACCGTTGGAAAAATGGCCATTTTCCAGTCGATTAAAATCAACTGAAACTGGTCAAATGTGTTTTCCTTTGCCATGCTCACATATTGATTCGAAAAATTATGAAATTTGGAATCTAGCAATTTTTAACATCACGGACCCAACAAAAGTGGTTTCGTCGAAATCCGAGGTCGTTTGCAAAATGTCCATTTTTAAGTGCCTGAATTCTAAAGCGACTATTCAGAATTTTCAACTGGACATATCTTTTGATTCCCGCTATGAAATTTTGATTTTTCAGATTCGTTGGAAAGATATTATCAATTAGATCCTAATGTTTTTGGTTACACTAAAATTCGGATTGTTTTGCACCCGGTACATTCAATTGAAGTTTGAAATCGAATTATCGAACTACCGCGCCATTTTCAATTCCATTTATAATTATATATAATTATTTATATTCTAACGACGATGCGTATAAATATATACATTCTAAATATATTCAAAATGAATTTTCGTCGATATTATTTAAAATAATCCATTTTAAATATTCAAAATTCGCTAAAATTGCCAAAATAAAAATTTCAAACTGGCCCAGATTTTCGGGTTGTTACAACTTAGTTTCACAATCCTTCTTTCCAACGCCCGAGAAAGACACCGTTACGACCACGATTGGGGAAGTTACAACTTCCAACAAGGCATTGACAATTGGTTTGTTGAGGGGACACTTAGGACACACACGACATAAGCATTACATGTCACAACACTTTTTTCATCAATGTTTGTCAAGCATTAACTTAAATTCCCTTCTTATTTTATAGGTCTGATAATGAAAGGGTAGAAATATCAAACCTGATTCAGCATTGATCTAGCTAAAAGAAGTCCAGGCAGTCATACCTCCTTTCAGGAAAGACGAGACCGAGATTATGAAGAGAGGCGTGAATGGAAAAGGAGAGAGCGGGAGAAAAGAGACCGGGAGGACCGGGAAAGGAAAGAGAAAATAGAGAGCTTTCCAAAGGGAAGGAAAAAGAGAGCGAGAAAGATAAGTGTCATCATGACTCTGTTCATTCCCACGATAAATCCTCGCGAGGGGGAGATAAACAACCATTGGGCTTTCTTAGACAAAAGGTTCTCAATCTAGACTTCCAACCGATCCACCTCAACCATCACAGTCTGTTGTTTCAAAAGGTCGGGATTCCACTGTCTCTGGTGGCAACAAAGACAAAGCACCACAATTTGCTATTCCTGTTGGTCAGGAGAAGACCTAAGAAGAGTAGAAGAAAGTATTAGAGAAGATGTTTCCTCAACACTGCTTCTTCTGAATGGTGTTTTAACTAACATACAGCCGGTTCCAGAATCATTTTGCGATTGGGTTTGTACAGACATCAACTTCATTCCTGCCCAATACCATGAAATGCTCACTTATTCAAGGCGGTTGTCCGAACTTATCAAAAGCTTAGTGCTGGATATCGCCAATACGAAGGAAGAATGAGAGTGTGATAAACACATTCTTGAGGCAACCCATAAAGAGCTAACGGGGTATGAGACTCAATTGGACACCACTAAGGAGCTATATGACAAAAACTGAAGTAGAGTTGGACAATGTGCACATGAGGCCTAACACTGAGCTCAGCAACTAGTCTCTTCTAACCAAGACTCCCCAGGATGATTTAAAACTGGAAGGAGAACAAAGTAAGTCTCTCAACGTGGAGAATGAATGGTTGAGGAGGGAGAAAAGGAAGCTAGAGCATGAGAACATGAACTTTGAGACAAAACTGACGGCCTCTGAAGAAGCTTGGAAGAAGGCGGAAGAGAATGCTAACACCGCGCTTGAGCCTGCGTTAAACTTTCAGGTGCAGCATGACATAGAGGATCGAGAGATCAAGGAGAAGCTGGCGAAGAGAGAAAAATTATAGGAACAACTTGGCAACAAAGTGCTTACATTTTACTCCCAAGTACTATGATACGGGATGTATCATTAGGTTATCGATTACCCAAAAACATTGGCTGACACCTGGGAGTCTTTTATGGATGAGGAGAGGAAGGTTTTTGCAGAGGGAACTATAAATGAGTGCTAATGAGTTAATTCCTAAGGGGTGATAAGCCAGACTGCTTTGCGTAGTGTAGACGGCTTTTGTAGGAGGAGGAGGATGCAGAGCGATTGAAGTTGAAGGGAAAAATAATTATAGATGGGGAACCTGACATGGAAAAAGGCTATTAGACTTTTATGTAATCGGCCAGTCAACCCGCCTCTGTTGCGGTCCCATCTATAAAGAGACAATCGTTCCATCTCTTCTAGCTAAGACATTGGAAACCATAGAGGAATATAGTCCAAATGAGTTGGTAATTACCTCAAGGAAACCTCTAACTCCTGTTCAGAAAGTTGAGATTCTTGCTACTCTTAGAGGCGCTCCTACTAAGGGTATTTCCCTTTTCTCTCCCTATTTCCATAAAGTTGTTGTGACATGTCTCCTAGCAGCTGGGCTTCCAATCGGGAGGGCCATTATTCCACCAGGATTGATCATTGCTCATCCTGCTTTAGGTATAGCTTTAGAGAAGACTGCTTCTGAGGCTGAAGCAAAGGCAATTGAAGTACATCAAGTGCCTCCACGTGAAGGAGCAGGGAAAGAGGAGAGAATGATAGGCGCGCTTAAAAACTTGGACGACAAATGTAACACCCCGCATTTTTAATGTAATTAAAAATATGTAAAAATATGTGTATATGCATGGATAGGTAAATAACGGTGATGTATAATGAAAATTAATTAATATATGGAAGAGAAGGAAAAATTAATTCGATTACAGTGTGCGTAACGGAAAAGATAATAAAATAAGGATACTTAATTTAAATATCAGGAATTAAGTAAAATGGACATCACCATTGCGTTCGTCTCAAAATTCTGCTTGGAATAGAGTCCAAGTTTGTGTAAATCGGACTCCGTATGAAGGAGTTAGCCTTTAGAAGATTCAACAAAAATTCAAAATAGTTCGAAATTCGACCCAGGCAGCTGGGCGGAAAATTTCCCGCAAAAACCAGGCAGGTCGACCAGGGAGTCGACCTATCCGTAGATCTGGGCGATTTCAGTTCCTGTGACGTGTTTTGATGTGTTGTAAGGGTCGGATTGCTTCAAGGTCAATCTAAGGGCTCTAAAACACTCTCTACACCTATAAATACATAGCAAGACCTAACCCTAATTCATAACAATTCCTTAAGATGCCTCAATGCCGCCAAACTTCAACCAAACATGGTCTCCGCCCCAAAACTCTAAATTATATTGCAAGTTCTTCATCAACTTTGGAGTTTAATCAAATCAAGTAGCAAAGTTCTTCATCAACAATTCATGCTCTTCACCAACAATCAAATAAGAAGATTAAATCAGCGTTCTACATCAACAAATCGTTTATTTTCCCCAATCCAGTCAAGGTGAGTGGAATTATAATAAACTTGTTATATAATAGTATTATTATCGTTCATCATTCCCCAGCTATAAATTCAATTCAAGATTCATGTTATAATAATTGTTCTTTTATTCTCCTTCCCCTTTTTATTTTTGGATCTAGGTTATTTCGAACCTAGACAAAATCTTATTATACATACGTATGGTTGGAATATGGGAATATTGGGCATAATCTATTTTATGCAGTCGGGGAATATAATCTGTAATTTGGGGTTTGTGGCATAATGATTATTATTGCAAATATTGGGCACAATCTATTTTATGCAGTCGAAGAATATAATATGTTATTTGGGGTTTGTGGCATAACGATTATTATTGCAAATAGTGGGGAAATTGGCAGAGTATATATTGATATCATTCAAGGAACTAAGGAGAAAGGAACGTGAAATTGGTAATTTGGAGTAACGTATGCTAAAGGTAAATAAAGTTCGAAAAGTGGATTTGGGGAAAATTGATTTAAAGATAAAAATCCTAATGTGGTGAAGAAATAGGTAAACTAGAAACCAAATCGGAATTGGATAAGTTTGGGTTTAATATGTCTCATGTAATTGTGAAATCTAATTCAAAAACCTGAAATTTGATGCATGAGTGTTTTAATTAAATTTGGGTTTGATTGTTTAAAGAAATGGGAAGTTTAGAAATATAACATAAAAATTGACACTAGTGGCTTAACAAGAACATGAACATATTTGTTAATTTTTTAATAGGCTAAACATGAAACATGGCTAACTCGAGGTTAAAATGAGTTTGGGGTGTAATCCTTCCCGGAACTACCCGGCACATCCAGTGACCGCAAATAATAGGTTCTAATGTGAGAAGTTAGTCATAACGTGCTTGAAACCCGAGGTTAGATTGAGTTGTGGTGTAATCCTGCTCGGAACCAACCGGTACATCCAGCGACCGCAACAATAGGTCTAATGTGAGAGGTTGGGCATTAATAATTAATTAATGCTAATGGCACATGCAAGTATGGTAAGGTTAAGTCAACACGAACTGATAGATAACACTTAACCAAATTGACATGATATATGGGTGGTTTAAGTCAACGTGAACTGCTAGATAACACTTAACCAATTTGACATGATATATAGGGAGGTTAAGTCAATATGAACTGATAGATAAGCTTAACCAATTTGACTTGATATATGGGTGGGTTAAGTCAACGTGAACTACTGGATAACACTTAACCAATTTGACATGATATATAGGTAGGTTAAGTCAACATGAACTGATAGATAACACTTAACCAATTTGACATGACGCGTGGGTTGAATTGAATACGTGATTGAGGGTTAAGCCAACTTGGACACATGGGCAAACTTAACCAATATAATAGTATCAAAGCAAGGAAAATTTGGGAATGATATGATTAAATAATAGATAAACTTATCCTAGGGATAAGAAATGAATATGACTTAAGATGTAATACAAGACTCGAAGGGTTGGACGACTTATACCAAGAAATAAGTTAATCTGAGCTGAAAATATGGGAGAACACCGGTACGCTATCATTTGATAAAGAGAACTTAAGTCATGCTTGAATTCATAGGTAAACCTTAGTTAAAAGGAACTAAGTAACAAACCTTAGTTAAAGAGAACTAAGTAACAGAAACTAAGTATCAAACCTTGGTTAAGAGAACCAAGTAATAAACCTTAGTTAAGAGAACTAAGTAAATAACGAGAAAGAGAAAAAGGAACGATTAAGAGAAACTAAGTAGTAAACCTTATTTAAGAGGACTAAGTAGTAAACCTTAGTTAAGAAAACGAATGATTCAGGAAACTAAGTAGTAAACCTTAGTTAAGAGAACTAAGTACTAAACCTTAGTCAAGAAAGCCAAGTAGAACACGAGAAGGAGCGAACATCCGTCTGACCAAGAAGAAGGCTCCAACAGTCTGGGTTACGAAGCACGCGGCTTCGAGGGGCCATGAGGGTACTCTTGTATCCCTCTGTGAGGTTGCAGATGATCCTCCTGGGCTCACAGAGGTTAAGGTCTGTGTTAGAAGAACCAAGAGTATGAATTGGTTGCAATATAAGGTAACCAAAAGACTAGGATGGACTAGCGTGAGGCGGCGATATCTAGATTAGCCCTGTGATAACACGTCGTCGTCTACCTACCATCTTGAGTCAATCGAGCACGTGAAGCGGAAAGGCGGAGAACTCCAAAAGACCATATACTTGCTATCTAGTTATGGGTGAGGTTGGCCAATAGGTTTGTGGGGGCATAGGGGGCCTGCGTACAATTCTCATTCTTGATTTTCTCGGGTGCCTTTCATTAGTTGAGGGAGGGGTCAAGTGGGACCATAGCCACACACAGTTAAAATAGACCTTAGCATCTGCATCGGCAGATAACTTAAAGCTCCCAACTGGGTTCCATGTTTCTTGATTAGCCCTGCCACGGGACTCGGGACGCACATATAGAGGACATGTGCAACTAGACATCGAAAACAATTCATGACACGTATGTGGGGAAAGTCTAGGAACATTCAACGCTCTAGGTAGTGTGTCCTAGACTAGGGGGAATTGTTCGATAGGAAGCATAAACCCTAGTGTCCCCAGGTAGCATGAACCCTGGTCGGATCTAGAAAGCATTCAATAGGTAGCATAAAGCCAGTGGCGCTGAGTAGCGTAAACCCTGGTTGAATCTGGGAAGCGCTCGATAGTAAACCCTAGATTAGATCTAGGTAATACACGGAATCTAGCAAGATCAAGAGTGGCAGTCCAAACGATTTCAAGAATGGTGAAACTACACTGAAGTAGTAAAGATTTACATGATGAAGCCCGTACGACATACGGCCAAGGACTGTATATATACATGGAAAGGATTACACGAGTTGGGGTATCTACATATACATTGTATTAGGTTAATCTACTAGTGGGACATGAGTATAACCTAGAGAGCTAACATTGTTAATAACCTAATAACCAAGAAAATGTGTAACACCCCACCTCCGCTAGGGTCACTCACAAAGGGAATGCACTAGTTTTGGAGAAGCGTTATCGAGGTAAACAATCACAGAAATATTACAAGACAGAACATAAATAAAACAGCAGAAGAATCAAAAGCTAAATTTCATTACTTTCAAAAAGAGTCAAAACATTTTACATCCAAAGTACCAACTATCATTTTCCATTACAACAAGTTCTTCCTTGAATAAATAAAGAAGCATAAAACTTAAAACAACAAAAGTAGCTTAATTCCCCAAAGGTAGCAGAAATGCAGCCATAGCATAGCTCAAGATCAAACTGTACATGAGCTGAACCGAAAGCAAGCGAAATCCAAGCTAAGTGCTAGAGTTTCCTCCCTGAGAACCTGGGGGGAACGAAAGAAAAAGAGGCGAAAGAAAATGGGTCAGTCATAAAGACTGGTAAGTCCTAGTGACTTTCAGCATAAAAACAGGTAAAGGTAACATGACATGTATAAACCGAAGTAAACATAAGGATGATGGCAAGATGGGCAAGATAGACTAAGATAACATGATAAATCAAGTATAGCATCGCATGTTCAAGATTCGCTGCACCAACTATACTAGTATCCCAAACCCATGTCATATATTAACCATGAAATGATCCCTTGGCCCAATATCATGAATGACCCATTACTAAGTCCAACGGAACGATCCACTAATCGATCGGCTGCCTACAAGTTCTAGCTTGTCATGTGTCTGTGTCATACGGCCCTATCACGAATGTAGTCACCTGTGTTAGGTCCACCATAGGGTGTATCAAGACCTAAGGTGTCAACCACCGACACGAATCAATCATGCACAGTGTAAACCTACTGATGCCCAATGCCTGCATTTTCAACTCCGGACTACATGCACGACCATTGTCCGCCTAAACCTGCACTGGCGCACCAACTCAGTCATCGTTCTGGTCGCATACAATCAGCCCAGTAATCGTGCCCTACCCTTCCTAGTTCCAGGGTACCATGATACATCTAAGTGGGTTATTGCTGAAAGGGACCGCGTAACTAGGGTTTCCGTCCAACAGGTTAAGTGTTGTCATTTAAATTCGTGACTTAACCCTTATCAGTCTAGCATGTCAAGTTGGTTAAGTGTTGTCTTTCAATTTCATGACTTAACCCCACTAATCATGTGTCAAGTTGGTTAAGTGTTGTCTTTCATGTTCATGACTTAACCCTATCATGTGGCATTAATTCATTAATGCACCCCAACCTCTCACATCAGACCTGTTGTTGTGGTCACTGAATATGCAGGGCAGTTCCGGGCAGATTTACACCACAACTCAGTCTGACCTTGGGTTTCAAGCACGATATGACCAACTACCCACATTGGATCCTATTGTTTGCAGTCACTGGATTTGCCGGGCGGTTCCGGGAAGAATTACACTGCAAACTCCACCCAACCTCGAGTTGGCCATTTTCAAGTTCATTCTAGTGTCATGTCCATGTTCAAGTTTCATGTCAAGTTCGTGGCAAGTTTCATGGCAAGTTTCATGCCAAGTTCCATATCAAGTTCCATGTTTCAACTTATGCCTATTATCAAGTTCATGATTCATGTTCATTGCCAATTCATGTTTTGCCTAATCTACCCAAATCATATTCCCATCGCATGTAAACGTGAATCGATCTTGATTACAAGTAAATCCAAATCCAGAAATACAGGGAATAATATCAAAACTATGATAGGCAAAAAGGACGAGCATAAAGTGATAAAAGGGATTACAGGACTAGCATGATATAACTTGAGATAATTGGTTACAACATCACTGGCATATAGAAAATAATAGGATTTCAAATCTAGCATAATAAGGTGATAGTCATGGCATAAGGTGATAGTCCCAAACTTGTAATTAATAGACTGATTCAACATCACAGGCATGATAATGTTATGGACATGAAAGAGTTTGATTTACAACATGAATAGGTCCAAACTGATTTCATAGCAATATTCCCAAATGTTAAGATCCAAGATGGAAACTAGAATAGATGTGAATCGATTATCTTACTTAAGTCCAATTTCACTTTATCTCATGTCCAAATTACAATTAACAAGTTTAAATCTAAAAGTAACTAGAACTTACAAATCGTGGACTAAGAAATTGAGATGCAGAAGTCAAATCTAGAAACTAGTCGTTGAATTGTTGAATCTCGATTTGATTGTAGAAGAAAATCCCCAATATGCAATTCCTAGCCGTAGTCTTCAAGAAACAGTCTTCGTGTTTTATTTTAATTTACTTATTTCAATTATTTTAGAGGCAGCATAAGGAGAGGATAAAATGGTGTAAAGAGAATGGTGCTCGGGGCTGTTTATATAGGATTAGGCGAACAAATCTAGACTGAAAATGAGACCAGAAACATCAGAATGAACCAGGCTCAAAACTAGGTTTCAGCACCAGGTCGACCATAGGGTCCACCTGGTCCCTGGGAGGTCGACCATACAGTCGACCTAGTACCTGGGAGGTCGACCATAGTGTCGACCCCTAGGTCGACCTGGTCCTGGACGGGAAAATTCCCGCCCAGTCTGCGCTGGGGTTTAAATTTGAATTTCGAATTCGATCTGTTTTTCCGTTCTAAATATCCTTGAAACTTTGGAGGGTCATATCTCCCTCATACGGACTCCGTTTCTCGAAAACCTGGACTGATTTCCAAGCAGAATTTCGAGACGAACGCAATGGCGCAACCTGTTTCCCTTGATTCTTATTTTAAAATTTAATTATGCCTTGATTTATGGTTTTAACATGTTATTAAAATACGGGTTGTTACATTCTCCCCTACTTAAAGGATTTCGTCCCCGAAATCTTCAAGTTAAGAAGAATGAATCCTATCATCCAATCAACCATCTACTCAACCATCATCCATAAGCAACCATTGTCCTTAAAAGATTTCTAATGTTGTATGAATTTATGCAAGAGTGTGTGTATATGTACTTATCTAATGCGAAAGATCAGGCGGTTACTGATTCAGTAAACCTCCTTATTGCAAAATATGTTAGTGTAATGAGTCCAACATGTATGCAAATTCCTAACATATTTTATAATCTCTACATGAGTGCACAAACATTCATCCATATGCAACATCCATATAATAACATATCAAATTTCCATCCATATACAAGTATAAGCACCCATGCATATGCAATATGAAATATGTGACTGAGCCAATCTAGTGCCTAATGTGTGTTATGCAACCATGAGCAACCACTTGCAATCACTTGCAACCACTTGCAATCATCAACCATAACATGTTTCAATCACATGTTTACATCCAAAAGGGTTCTACCTAAGGTTCTCAAGATAGGATCGAGAAGATAACAAGACAAACATGGATAGCAAAAGCATGTACATGATACGAAGGTATGTAAACTTATAGGAAAAAGAAATCGAGAATGTACCCTAAAAAAGAATTGGGTATAGCGCGCGTATCTTCTCTTCGGTTTCCCAAGTTGCGTCTTCTTGGGCTTCACTCCACTGTACTTTAACTAGCTTGACTTCTCGATTCCTTAGCTTCTTGATCTCCGTTCCTAAGACACGAATCGGAACTCGCCTCAACGTTGCTTCTCTTTCCACTTCTACACCTTCAAGGATGTTTGGCTCAACCACTTCGGCAGACTCATGTAAGCACTTTAGGAGATGCGAAATGTGAAAGACATTGTGTACTCCTGCCAACCTCTCGGGAAACTCTACCTTATAGGCCATCTGTCCAATCCTCTCGATGATAGGGAACGGTCCTACGAACCTCGGTGCTAATTTTCCAACCGCTCCAAAGCGAACCACATTGCGAAAAGGGGAAACTTTTATAAAGACCATATCTCCGACTTCAAACTTTAGGTCTGTCCTTCTCTTGTCCGCGTAGGATTTCTGTCTATCTTGAGCCATTTTCATCCGTCTTCGTATCAACTCAACCTTCTCGGAAGTGTCCCTTATCATGTCGGGTCCAAGTATGAGCTTGTCTGTCAACCCCCACCAATAAGTTGGTGACTTGCACGGTCTTCCGTATAAAGCTTCGAATGGTGTCATTCCTATGCTAGCTTGGTAACTATTATTATATGCGAACTCAACGAGAGGTAGGTGATCTTCCCAAGTACCACCAAAGTCAAGAATGCATAGTCTCAAAAGATCCTCTAGTACCATGTTTACCCTTTCGATTTATCCATCCGTCTGTGGATGATAGGCCGTGCTCAAACTTAGTCGTGTACCCATCGCTTCTTGTAAACTATTCCAAATTTGCTAGTGAAAATCGTGTCACGATCGCTAACTATACTAGAAGGAACTCCGTGCAACCGTACTATTTCTCGAAGGTATATAGATGCTATCCATGATGCGGTCCTCTTGCTCTTCATAGGAATGAAGTGAGCGCTCTTCATAAGTCTATCCACTATAACCCATATGCTAGTATTGCCCTTCCTTGACCTAGGCAATCCATCCACAAAATCCATCGAGACACTCTCCCATTTTCACAGCGGAACCTCCAAAGGATGCAATAGCCCACCGGGCTTTTTCGACTCGGCCTTTACTTGTTGGCACACAATGCACTTAGAAATGAATTCCACCACATCCTTTTTCATCCCGTTCTAAAAGAAAATGCGCTTCATATCCTTGTACATTTTATCCCCTCCGGGATGTATAGTCATCTTCGAGTGATGCGCCTCTTCGAGAACTCTCTTTACTAAGTCTCCCACTTGTGGGACACATAGTCTACCATCACGCCTTAGCCATCCTTTGTCATCTATGACATACCTACTAAGGTGACTTGACATCTCACCTCTAATCAACTTGTCCATGATCTCGACTATCTGTGGGTCTTCCTTCTGTGAAGTCCCTACTTGGTCTAGAAGCGTAGGCCTTAACTCAAGAGATGCTAACGTGCTAGCCAACGACTCAACAACGGGTGTGAAGTCAAAGGTTGCTATAAACTCTAGACTTTTCCTTTCAACAAACAAAGGACTCAAAGTCAACCTTTTCCGACTTAGCGCATCCGCGACCACGTTACCCTTGCCAGGGATATAAGCTATATCGAAGTCATACGATGCCAAGAATTCCATCCATCTTTGTTGGCTTAGATTCAAATCTTTTTGCGAAAAGAGGTACTTAAGTGATTTGTGATCGGTATACAACTCGAACTTCTCACCTAGAAGATAGTGGCGCCAAGACTTAAGCGCAAAAACAATCGCGGCCAATTCCAAGTCATGTGTGGGATAGTTTTTCTCATGAACTTTAAGTTGTCTACCCCCGTAGCATATCACTTTCCCTTCTTGCATTAGGACAGTGCCTAATCCCGTGCCGCAGGCATCTATGTACACCGTAAACATCTTACCTTTGTCGGGTAATGCCAAAACTGAGTTGTGGTAAGGGCTCTCTTAAGCCTTTGAAAAGCAGCGTCACACTCTATGTCCCATGCAAAAGCTAGGTTTTTCTTCGTTGACCTAGTAAGTGGGGTTGAAATCTTAGTGAAATCCTTAATGGACTTCCTATAGTAGCCCGCCAAACCGAGAAAGCTTCTCACTTCCGTTGCGTTCTTAGGAACTTTCCAGTCTTGCACCGCAGCTACATTTGCGGGGTCCATAGCTATACCTTGCTTAGAAAACTTCATGTCCAAGAAACCGAACTTCTTTTCTCCAAAAATGGCACTTGGAGAACTTATCCTTTAACGCGTGTGCTCTAAGCGTATCCATGACTTCCTTGAGATGTCTAGCATGTTCTTCCTCATCCTTTGAGAAGATCAAAATATCGTCCACGAAGACCACCACAAACTTTTTAAGGAACTCCCTAAACACCCTACTCATCAAGTCTACGAAGTACGCGGATGCATTCGTCAAACCAAACGGCATGACGAGTCATTCGAAGAAACCATCCGGAGTCCTAAACGCAGTCTTGTCAATGCTATCCTCAGCCACTCCAAGCTGATGGAATCCTGTGGCTAGATCGAGTTGAGAGAAAATAGACGCTCCTATAAGCTGGTCGAACAAGTCGTCGATTCTCGGTAGTGGGTGCCTATTCTTCTTAGTCAGCTTGTTTTACTCACGATAATCTACGCATAGACGAAGCGACCCATCTGCCTTAGTAGCGAATACCACCGGAGCACCCATTTAGAAATGCTTCGCCTAATGAAATTTTTCTCAAGCAACTCCTTAACTTGCTTACTAAGCTCTTTTCTCTCTCGCAGTGCCATGTGTCTAACGGGCAATGTAACTGGCTTAGCATTATCAACAAGATATATACGGAAATCTATCTCGCGTTTAGGGGGTAACCCCTTAACCTCATCGAAGACATCGGGATATTCTCGGACTACCCTTACTGATTGCAAATCTTCGACAGACGAGTCAAGAGATTCTAGATAACATAACATGACAGGACCCATAGGGTTACAAGAAATTTCAAGGGTATTACCAAGGCGAGTCACGAGTCTAACTACCCTTCGTTCACAATCGAGAATGGCTCCATTATTGGACAGCCAATCCATGCCTAGAATCAAACCGTATCCCATAAATCCGAGAACATAAGCATTACACGTGAATTCTACGCTTAAGATAGAAATCCTCAAATCCACACAAATCATAGATAAATGAGTGGAGCCACCAATTGGATTTGAAACAATGACGGGATCCTCAATTAGACTAGTACATAGGTGCAGAGTTTCAACAATATCAGAAGAAATAAAAGTATGCGATGCGCCAGAATCAAACAAGGTTCGAACAGGATGATCAAAAAGATAGACTAAACTTTCAACAAAAATATTTCTACCTCGTTCTTGCGGAGGTACCGTGAGAGCGTGGACTTGTCCTCCAGAAGAAGGTCCAGCTCCCTGCCCTTGCTTCCTTGGGAAGGCCCTAGCCATGTGTCATGTCTCACCACAGTGGAAACAACCACCCATCTTCATTTTCTTCTTCCTACAGTCTTTGACCTGATATCCAGGAGTGCCACAGAAATTACACTTTCTCTTTTTACGGGGTTTGTTGTTCTTCCCACCTTTCTTTGGATCAGCCTTCTTGTTATGTGACCCTTCCCCCTTCTTATCTTGAGGCACTTCTGCTTTTGCCTCATTCTTGCCCTTGTCTTCCTCATTTAAGAGTGCCATGTAATAACCCGGAAAATGTGAACCAGTTTAAAATTTTTAAATTCGGTTATTAACAAGAAATTTGAATGATTAAAATAGCCTATTCCCATAAAATATAGAATATTTCAATAAATTAGAGAGTTAAGAAATAGTAAGTCAATTTGAAAATTGATATTTTGCATATGGCCTCGGAATTCGACGAAACCACTTTTGTCGGGTCCGGGATGTCAAACTATTGCTAGGTTTCAAATTTCATAATTTTTCGAATCAATATGTGAGCGTGGCAAAAGAAAACGCGTTTGACCAGTTTCTATTGAATTTAATCGACTGGAAATTGGCCATTTTGCAAACGGTCTCAGAATTCGACGGAACTAGTTTTGTTAGGACCGTATCGTCAATACGAAACTAGAAAATATTTTTCTGGAATTTTTCTAGTTAGTATGTGACCCCGGTAATTTGAAATGTACGTTTAAAATTCAGTATAAGGATTTAAATTGTAAATTTCAACGGAAACTGATTGTAACGATCAAACCAGCTTGCGATACATATCCCATTGTGTTCGGAATGGGAGTAAAACGCTATGGACGACAGGCGGTGGACCTCGTTACGAGGTCATAAGTAAAAGTCAACCCTTTGGCAAAAATTTAATAATTAAATAATAAAATAAATAAATAAAAACAACAAACCCACCTTTCCCCTTTTCTCTTCTGTTGCCCCCTCCCCCCCCCCCCCCGAATCAGTTATTCAAAAAACGAAAAAAAAAAAGAGAAAACCTAATCCTAAAATCGCGCCGCCGCCCCCCTGACCTAGAAGCCACCGCCGACAATCGAAGAAGCCGCCCCACCACCCTCGCAACTTCCTCCCTCCAGGCGACGAGACTCGAGACGCAATCGAAGCAACCCTCGAACCCCTGCCGCGAACCACCATCGAACTCCAGACATCGCCACGCCACGAGCCACCGCCGACTTCCTCCTCCTCCCATTCGAAGCTCGGTGAGCGTTTAATTTAATTTTATTTTATTTTTGCTTTTTGTTTTTGTTTTACAGTAAATGTATAAACTGTTTTTTTTTATGATTTAAAAACTGTTTTAAAGGGAATTATAAAACTGATTTTTTGTTTTAGGTTTTAAAAACAGAATATTTTTTTTTATAAAGTTTTAAAACTGTTTTCTTTATAAAAGAGTTTTAAAAACAGAAATTTACAATTGAAAACTGTTTGTTTTAAAAGGAAAATAAAAACAGAATTTTTAAAGAGTTAAAACTGATTTTTTTTTCTCTAAAAAGGAAAAACTGCATTTTTAAAAGGGATTTTAAAAAAAACTGCATTTTTTAAAAGATAAAATAAAAACTGCATTTTTAAAAGATAAAATAAAAACTGCATTTTTAACAAAGAGTAAAACTGCATTTTTAATAAAGAGTAAAACTGCATTTTTAATAAAGAGTAAAACTGCATTTTTAATAAAGAGTAAAACTGCATTTATTTTAAAGAGTAAAACTGCATTTATTTTAAAGAGTAAAACTGCATTTTTAATAAGAGAAAAACTGCATTTTTAATAAAAGAAAAACTGCATTTATTTTAAAGAGTAAAACTGCATTTTTAATAAAAGAAAAACTGCATTTATTTTAAAGAGTAAAACTGCATTTATTTTAAAGAGTGAAACTGCATTTTTAATAAGAGAAAAACTGCATTTTTAATAAAAGAAAAACTGCATTTATTTTAAAGAGTAAAACTGCATTTTTAATAAAAGAAAAACTGCATTTATTTTAAAGATAAAAACTGCATTTATTTAAAAGAAAAAAAAGGATTATAAAAGCAGTTTTGAAAGAATAATAAAAATATAATCTTTATATTTAATAGCGAAGTCAAAATGCAATCTTTATATATTGAATAACATAGTGAAATTCGATTTTTACCTATGTAGAGGATACAGTCAACGAAAGCAACAAGAAGGACAAGAAGGCGAAGTTTATATTAAGGAAGAATCGTGTGAGTGGATAGCTATTGGTGAGGATTTCTCACTCTTCAAATTCTTTATATAAATATATCTATGTTGAAAATGAAAGTGAATTGCTATATATAAATATCTATATATATATATATATATATATATATATACGCCCCTCGTCCACAAACCATGGACGATATTTATTGGTTGAAATTGTGGTGAAAATTGATTGATAGTTTGGGATTGTTTGTGATTGATATGGATTGATTGTGGTTGAAAAATACCCGTTTGTGGTTGAAAAATATTTGGTTGAAACCACATAGGATTAGTTTGTGGAAATGAAAAAAAATATAAACATGCCGCCTGCGTGCGAATTAGATGCATGATTCCCATTGTCAAAAACCGCGAGGTTTTAAGGTAGAGCGAGGAGCCGTACTAGGGACGGTGCCGGTGTAACTACCCTGCCGTTATGCTGCCGAAATTTTGAATAATATTCTTGTGTTTGAATTATTTTCATATGCTTAAACTATATTTATTCATTGTATAGAAAACATTCATGTGTTGAATTGCTATTCATTCGTTGTTTAGAAATTCATGTGTTGAATGATATTCATATTTTGAAATAAACTGTTAGATAATAAAAATCACATTTTTATCTATATATAGAAACTATAGAAAACATTCATGTGTTGAATTGCTATTCATTCGTTGTTTAGAAATTCATGTGTTGAATGATATTCATATTTTGAAATAAACTGTTAGATTATAAAAATCACATTTTTATCTATATATAGAAACTATAGAAAACATTCATGTGTTGAATTGCTATTCATTCGTTGTTTAGAAATTCATGTGTTGAATGATATTCATATTTTGAAATAAACTGTTAGATAATAAAAATCACATTTTTATCTATATATACAAACTATAGAAAACATTCATGTGTTGAATTGCTATTCATTCGTTGTTTAGAAATTCATGTGTTGAATGATATTCATATTTTGAAATAAACCGTTCGATAATAAAAATCACCTTTTATTGACTATATGAACTGTGTAAAATAATCTCGTCTAAAAAGAAATTGTTTTATGATAAAAATCCCATTTTTATCACCAACTTGAACTATATAGAAGAATAGTGTTTTGGAAATGAATTGTTTTACAATAAAAATCACGTTTTTATTGTATGCATAAATCGTTGAAATGTGAAGTGTTAAAAATAGCCACTTGTTCAAAATAAACATATATGAGTTGAAATATTCATTAATTAGCCAATAAAATGATTTGCACCTATTTATGTAACATTAGAATGAATGGTGTTTTTAAACCAAACAGAAATCAAATATGGAATTGAATAGAAAATGATAATTGATAAGAACTGTATATATATGTACATGCATATTCATTGAACAGGTTATAGCAAAGGGGCTAGAGAAGAGGAATAAAATTTGTGCCCGACAAATAGGTACACATTTACTGATTTGTTTGGGTGATGATTTTTGAGCCTGTTGGCTAGCCGCTTGGCTTTTTCTTTTTCTTTTTGAGTTTAGAAGGATCGGGACGCTATTTGCGATTTCCCGATGCCCCCGGTACAGGGGAGGTTATGGCGAAATTTTTCCAAAATTTAGGGAGTTAGAAAAATATTTGAAGTAAAAACGATATAGAAATCATCGAATGAACTATATTTATATAAATATATAAATATAAATAAAATTAAAACGAAACGAGGCCGTGCAGTTCGTATTTTGAAACCGTGATTTCAAACGACTAGTGCGGAAGATCCGACCATTGGATTTTCCCGAAACCTCAACCGTCGGGTTCGCCTTGGAATAATCTTTCCAACAGCACCAACCTTGTAAAAATCCAACGGTTGGATTGTCTGGAATGTTTAATTCAAAATTAAGGAAAAACAGCGCCAGAAACGATTATATTTATATATATATATATATATAAATATAATTTAATTTAATCGAATAACGACACTGCAGTTCGTAAATTGAAATCGTAAATTCAAATGGTTAGTGTGGAAGATCCGACCGTCGGATTTTCCCAAAACTGGAACCTTGGATTCGTTTTGAAAAGACCTTCCTAATGATGTAAAATTTGTGAAGATCCAACGGTTAGATTTTCCGATATGTGTAAAACAAATTAAGGGAAAAACAGCGCCAGTGACGCGAAACGACCTGAAACGTCGTTTAATTAATTATGGCCATTTTTAAATAAATAAAAATGGCGAATAATCGTTATAAAATATTATAAGCAACATAGGTTGCAAATAAACCAGTTGGGCTTGAATTGTTTGATATTTGATGGTTGTATGTGTATGACATGAAAATAACACTAAATAACTGAAAGATGGATGTCGAATAATATAACCATGTAAAGAATCGATTTAAATTCTAATGACGTGAGTTATTTGAAAAGGCCGAGCTAACCCTCATTTCAAGTAATTCATCGAGCGATTCGAATTGGAAGATGCAAAGACGATTCAAGACCGACGATCTTCGTATCGGTTGGATGGGCGCTACTGAGGTTCCTAACCGGAGTAGCTACCGGAAAGGGACGGAAGTAGTAGCCGTCTGAACGTGTATGTTGATTGGACGGATATACGAGGAATTTGACGCCTCCGGTTTCGTTCAAACCCAGGGCGGACTTGTAAATGGACTGTGTGTCTGACATTGGATTTTGTTCTATATTGATTGATCTCTGTTAAATATATATCTGTTTGGCGGCGGAGAATTAATTCTCTTGCTTAACGCCCTTCTCTGAGACGTACGAGCTTAGAGGTTATATATCGATGGAAATCAATCGTATGGAGTGGACTGCCTATGTGGCATGCCAAGATGCTGTGATCAAGGCTTCTGTTGAAAAGCAAAGTCTTGTGAATGATGATCAAAGCAAGGTCTACGTGGCCTAGCTTTGTGTATTTCGTAGATTCGCGAACCTCACACCCCGGTATGAGTTAAAAACGGGATACGGACCGCTGGGAGAGCACGACGTTTCTTTCTAGCTATGGTGGTGTCAGTGACTTACCAGCCCTGACATATATATCTACTTTTCACCTTTGTGGTTGTTGGAATGCGAGGCGCCTCGATTATAGGTCTGTAAGGACCGGGAAACGTGTGTTCAGGAATACTAATCCTCTAACGTAAGTGAGGACCGGCCCTGAAGCATCCAGGGGTTACCCAGTGTGCGTAATCCTGAGGCATTTGCTAGAGTGTCTCGAAGCGGAGAGGAGCTTGCCCCTTGCCTCGACTCATGACGGAAATCCAATTTCCAATACGAAATTACGGACTTGATTGTAGTACTAGTATGGTGACATAGTATATGGTAGCTATGCCGCCTATGATTGATATTTATGATGCTATTTGCTTTAAACCATATATGCACTAGTAATAATATCAAATGGCTTTGCTTTATACGTATCAAGCATATTTGGCTATTATAAGGTAAAACTCTATCCTCCGGCTTGCGTTGCATTGTGTGATGGGACCTGAGTCTTATAATAGCTTCATTCTTTCTAAAAGCATTGCGATTGTTTTAAAAGGATTTACTCTGTTTTAAATGCACTAGCAATCACTGGAGTAAACCCGTTCCGCGAAAGTGGCGTGGTCCTATGATTTGCTATTACTATTGTTTAACTGTTAAATGGATTCCTCATACCAGTCCCCATGACTGACTCGTTGTTTGTTTCACTTTGCAAACGCGGGTGCCCTTATTTTCACACGGGCAGCCTAGTACACAGGTGACAGGTGATTTTTGGTTCTGCACTGCTGCATAGCATGCACTTTTGGCTCATGGCGAGGCTGACTTCATAGAGATGACTTAGATATTTTCCGCCATTCCTGTATTTATGTTTATGATTCCGCCACTGGCGATGCAGACTGATTTACTTTCCGTATTTCTGACTATATGTATATGTATTCCGCCTTCGGCGATGTAGACTGATACTCTTATTATGTCACTGCATGTATGTATTCCGCCTCTGGCGATGATGACTGATCACTTCCTTTTCTTTTTACTAAGTGTATCCCACGTTATGCTATTCTGATATTCCTACATGTTGTGATTCCGCTGTCATATCCATGTAAAATTATTTTATTTATTGTTTCTGCTATTATCTGTACTCTGCTATGATGATTAATGTGTTATTTCCTAATGATTATCCTTAATACCGCCCCTCGGAATTTGGGATCGTCACATGCCATGTCTACTAACCTTTCGTAAGTAGCCCCCATAGGTATGTGGGTCATAGCCAAGCTGTGAAGTGGCTCATTCAATCCCTTGACAAAACGGAGAGCCTTCTTATGAGGAGTATTCACTAAGTCCAGTCCAAACCGGGCCAGCTGATTGAATTGATTGACGTACTCCTTGACCGTCATACTTCCTTGCTTAAGAGATAAGAACTTTTCCAACTGTAGACTTCGTTCAGCTTGTGAGAGGAATTTCATCTCAAACCTTATCCTGAAATCCATCCATGTGTCAATAGGTCTTTCAGCGTTAGTGACTTCCCACCAATAGGAAGCTTCGTCTTTGAGCAACCATACTACCAATTGTACCTTCTGCCTATCGTCCACCTCGAAGATAACGAACAGATCCTCGGTTTCTTTGAGCCAGTTCCTTGCTTCTACGAATGATTCAGTTCCCTTGAAATCCTTTCCACCCATGGCCCTAAAATCTCTACAGATCTTTGAGAAAGCATTTGCACGAGGAGGAGGAGGAGGAACCGCTGCAGCTGGAGGAGGAATATCTGCTGGGCCTGCATCGTTGGCCTTAGCCTCTAAGTACCTCCTTAACCAGCCAAGTATTGGCACACCCTCTGGAAGGTTAAGATTCCCAGACATGCTGAAATGAAAAAGAAGAGATTCAAAATGAGGAAACAAAAGATAGTGCTAATGGCTTTTGGGGAATAGCCTTTAAATAAAACAAAACTTTTCTTGAAAAATGCTTCTTTGTAAATAGTTTTGAAAATAGTTTTAGAAGGTTTTCTAAAAACTTTTGCCTAGTCTGGTAACCTTCTGCTCTGATACCAAGTGTAACACCCCACCTCCGCTAGGGTCACTCACAAAGGGAATGCACTAGTTTTGGAGGAGCGTTATCGAGGTAAACAATCACAGAAATATTACAAGACAGAACATAAATAAAACAGCGGAAGAATCAAAAACTAAATTTCATTACTTTCAAAAAGAGTCAAAACCTTTTACATCCAAAGCACCAACTATCATTTTCCATTACAACAAGTTCTGCCTTGAATAAATAAAGAAGCATAAAACTTAAAACAACAAAAGTAGCTTAATTCCCCAAAGGTAGGAGAAATGCAGCCATATCATAGCTCAAGATCAAACCGTACATGAGCTGAACCGAAAGAAAGCGAAATCCAAGCTAAGTGCTAGAGTTTCCTCCCTGAGAACCTAGGGGGGAACGAAAGAAAAAGAGGCAAAAGAAAACGGGTCAGTCATAAAGACTGGTAAGTCCTAGTGACTTTCAGCATAAAAACAGGTAAAGGTAACATGTATAAACTAAATGTAAACATAAGGATGATGGCAAGATGGGCAAGATAGACTAAGATAACATGATAAATCAAGTATAGCATCGCATGTTCAAGATTCGCTGCACCAACTGCACTAGTATCCCAAACCCATGTCATATATTAACCATGAAATGATCCCTTGGCCCAATATCATGAATGACCCATTACTAGGTCCAACGGAACGATCCACTAATCGATCGACTCCCTACAAGTTCTAGCTCGTCATGTGTCTGTGTCGTACGGCCCTATCACGAATGTAGTCACCTGTGCTAGGTCCACCATAGGGTGTATCAAGCCCTTGGGTGCCAACCACCGACACGAATCAAGCATGCACAGTGTAAACCTATTGATGCCCAATGAATGCTTTTTCAACTCCGGACTACGTGCACGACCATAATCCGCCTGAACCTACACTGGCGCACCAACTCAGCCGTCATTCTGGTCGCTTACAATCAGCTCAGTAATCGTGCCCCACCCTGCCTAGTTCCAGGGTACCATGATACATCTAAGTGGGTTACTGCTGAAATGGATCGCGTAACTAGGGTTTCCGCCCAATAGGTTAAGTGTTGTCATTTAAATTCATGACTTAACCCTTATCAATCTAGCATGTCAAGTTGGTTAAGTGTTGTCTTTCAATTTCATGACTTAACCCCACTAATCATGTGTTAAGTTGGTTAAGTGTTGTCTTTCATGTTCATGACTTAACCCTATCATGTGGCATTAATTCATTAATGCACCCCAACCTCTCACATCAGAACTATTGTTGTGGTCACTGGATATGCCGGGCGGTTCCGGGCAGATTTACACCATATCATGTGGCATTAATTCATTAATGCACCCCAACCTCTCACATCAGAACTATTGTTGTGGTCACTGGATATGCCGAGCGGTTCCGGGCAGATTTACACCACAACTCAGTCTAACCTCGGGTTTCAAGCGCGATATGACCAACTACCCACATTGGATCCTATTGTTTGCAGTCACTGGATTTGCCGGGCGGTTCCGGGCAGAATTACACTGCAAACTCAACCCAACCTCGGGTTGGCCATTTTCAAGTTCATTCTAGTGTCATATCCATGTTCAAGTTTCATGTCAAGTTCGTGCCAAGTTTCATGGCAAGTTTCATGTCAAGTTCCATGTCAAGTTTCATGTTTCAACTTATGCCTATTATCAAGTTCATGATTCATGTTTATAGCCAATTCATGTTTTGCCTAATCTACCCAAATCGTATTCCCATCGCATGTAAACGTGAATTGATCTAGATTACAAGTAAATCCAAATCCAGAAATACAGGGAATAATATCAAAACTATGATAGGCAAAAAGGACGAGCATAAAGTGACAAAAGGGATTACAAGACTAGCATGATATAACTTGAGATAATTAGTTACAACATCAATGGCATATAGAAAATAATAAGATTTCAAATCTAGCATAATAAGGTGATAGTCATGGCATAAGGTGATAGTCCCAAACTTGTAATTAATAGACTGATTCAACATCACAGGCATGATAATGTTATGGACATGAAAGAGTTTGATTTACAACATGAATAGGTCCAAACTGATTTCATAGCAATATTCCCAAATGTTAAGATCCAAGATGGAAACTAGAATAGATGTGAATCAATTATCATACTTAAGTCCAATTTCACTTTATCTCATGTCCAAATTACAATTAACAAGTTTAAATCTCAAAGTAACTAGAACTTACAGATCGTGGACTAAGAAATTGAGATGCAGAAGTCAAATCTAGAAACTAGTCGTTGAATTGTTGAATCTCGATTTGATTGTAGAAGAAAATCCCCAATATGCAATTCCTGGCCGTAGTCTTCAAGAAACAGTCTTCGTGTTTTATTTTAATTTACTTATTTCAATTATTTCAGAGGCAGCATAAGGAGAGAATAAAATGGTGTAAAGAGAACGAGGCTAGGGGGCTGTTTATATAGGATTAAGCGAACGAATCTAGACTGAAAACGAGACCAGAAACATCAGAATGAACCCAGGCTCAAAACTGGGTTTCAGCACCAGGTCGACTCCCAGGTCGACCATAGTGTCGACCCCCAGGTCGACCTAGTCCTGGGTGGGAAAATTCCCGTCCAGTCTGTGCTGGGGTTTGTATTTGAATTTTGAATTCGAATTCGAGCTGCTTTTCTGTTCTGAAAATCCTTGAAACTTCGGAGGGTCATATCTCCGTCATACGGACTCCGTTTCTCGAAAACTCGGACTCGTTTCCAAGAAGAATTTCGAGACGAACGTAATGGCGCAACCCGTTTCCCTTTATTCTTATTTTAAGATTTAATTCTTCCTTGATTTATGGTTTTAACATGTTATTAAAATACGGGTTGTTACAAAATGTAACTGAACGGTATATGTAGGATTATACAGAAGTTTATTCTAAGTCCACTCACACAGAACTTATGTTCTGACCCCCTCCTCATTACATACTTCCAGGTTAGGTCCATGACAGAGATGGTATAGCTTTGCATACTGGTTTAGCAGTATTGTTAATAAGGTAAAGCAATATTTGAATATTATACTTTATTTCCTTCCGCTGTGAGATGCTTTACGAGTTCTGACATGTTTCTTTATCTCTGTCTTTTTCTGCAATATACCAGAGCACCCAACTCGGGTTTCGATAGATTGGATTTTTGGAAAAAAAATCGGTCTGTTGGAATCCGGGTTGTTACATCTAGTATCAGAGCTTCGGTTTAGTGATCTTAGGGAGATAATGAGTGAACGTATTTGTATTTTCTAAAATATAAATATATTATGTATAAACCTAAATCCATATAGTAGCCCACTAGATATGAAAAGAGTTGGGATATCTAGTTTGTACACTCAAGGAATGAACATAGGAATTTGAAAACCATTAGGTGGTTGGGAAAGTGTACAATATGACTTGAAGCTAGAGAAAGAAAAGTATCCCATATGATGGAAACTGAAATATTAGTATTTCAGATTAGTGGGTTTAGAAATGAAACCTTAGTAACTAGAAAAAGTTGAAATATGGAAAATGGATTAGGAATATATATTGTTAAGAGAATTGAATTCGTGAAAGTGTCTAGGAAAGCCTAGTTGAGTTGAAGACCCGCTTTAAGTCTAACCCAATGATGAACATTTAAGAACTTGAATTTGTAAAAGGATTTGTGGTATTTTCCAAGATTTAATCTTAAAAGTATTTTGATAAATGCATATTGGGTTTTAAAGTAAAGTGGGGTATATTGTGTAAAACGATGATATCTTTTTTCAAAAGAATTCTCTCATAAAAAGGTGCATATTATGGAGCATAAATAGCTTGCTAGTTTTCATATGTGAAAAGAAGCTTTAAAATTCTATTCTATTACCAATAAATTTTGATTATTGATTTACGAAGAAATTTTGTTGGGTGGACAAAATAAGTTGTAGGAATAGAATAGATGTCTGCACCTTATAGCGAGTAGTTAAATTAACATTTTAATTAGAAACAATGTAAGCCCGATAGTTATCCTTGTCTACTCCAGCTTTGTGATTTGAAAAAAAATGTTTTGCATTTTTATATTGTGACATGTTTTTATGGTTTGGCGAAAACAAGTTTTGGAGAAGAAAATAAAATTTTAACACTTTTAATTCTTGAAAGAAAAATGTAAGGCCAAACCATGTTTTAAAAAGAATGGAGTAGGAAAGGATTAGTGCCTAGAATAGAACGAGATAAAGTTAAAGCTATGAATTAAACATTTGGGACCAACTAGAGATTGGTTGAGTTGAGTGATTCTCTGATTGTCAATCTGATGTTGATTTCGATCTTCGGGGTTGATATTTAGGGAGTTACTCTCTTGCCAATTTACAATCAGGGATTAGCTAATATTAAACTAATGGAAAATTTCCCATAGAATGCATAAATATTGAGAAACCTAGGTTTGTTGCTGGAGAAAAAGGAAAAAAAGGATAGGCTAGTAATACACAGCAAGGACTAGTAGCGACTACTAAGTAGTAAAGGACAAGTAAGTGGGTAGACCCTGTTGTGTGGACTCGCAATTTTCTGAGATGACAAAGTCCTAAGATTCTTGGCCCATAGTAGTAGCTGTGTAGGATGCTGTTTGAGTTGAAAACATAAAAAGCTTATTTGAAATAATAAACTTTAAGTAATTGGATTAAGTCAAATAAGCTAAGAAAGAGAAAAGCCTACCTAACAAGAAACAATAAATTCAGTAAGGCAACAAATGTGATGGGAAAACAAAATGGAAATCTTAAGAAAAAGATGAATAAATATGAAATTTTTCCAAGATAAGTGGAAAAAGAGAAGAAATTTTCTTATGTGGTTGTGCTTGGATAGGAAAATAGGAAATCTTCATAGAATAGTCATATAAAAATCCAAGTACGATTAGATAAGAAAAACGGAGGATGTGAATTTTTCCATTTTATATCTTTTCGTAACATAAGGAAATCGAATTTGGAAAATTAGATTTTTCTAAATTTCGAATTTAATGATGGATGGTAGGGTTTTGGATGCGACAATTGGGTGAACTATTCTCTTATTCTATAAGAGTGTGGGAAAACTTGGATGAATTTTTTTTTTCAAGAATATTGCATTCGTATAGAACTGCAAGTATATCTAGGATGTGAGCATCATGTTTTGAAAGAGTTTTTAAAATTTGCATGCATACAGGTAGATCCAAATTAGGCATAAATACTTTACTATGATGTATCTCACTTTGCACATGTGCACAATGTTTGCGACAACTGGATACACACTTGATGGATGGATATTGCGAGGGGTTATCTATTTTTACTCTTATCGAATTTCGGTGACGAAATTCTTTAAGGGTGGTAGAACGTAACACCCCGCATTTTTAATATAATTTAAAATATGTACAAATATGTGTATATGCATAGATAGGTAAATAATGGTGATGCATAATGAAAATTTATTAATATATGGAAGACAAGGAAAAATTAATTCGATAACAGTGTGCGTAACGAAAAAGATGATAAAATAAGGATACTTAATTTAAATATCAGGAATTAAGTAAAACGGACATCGCCATTGCATTTGTCTCGAAATTTTGCTTGGAATAGAGTCCAAGTTTGCGTAAATCGGACTCCATATGAATGAGTTATGGCCTTTAGAAGATTCAACAAATATTCAAAACAGTTCGAAATTCGACCTAGGCAGCTGGGCGGAAAATTTCCTGCCAAAACCAGGCAGGTCGACCTGGGGGTCAGGTCAACCAGGGGGTCGACCTAGCGGTCGACTTACCCCTAGGGAGGTCGACCTGGGGGTCGACCTATCCCCAGATCTGGTTGATTTCAGTTCCTATGACGTGTTTTGATGTGCTTTATAGGTCGAATGGATTCCAGGTCAATTTAAGGGCTCTAAAACACTCTCTACACCTATAAATACATACCAAGACCTAACCCTAATTCATAATAATTCCTTAAGACGCCTCCATGCAGCCAAACTTCAACCAAACATGGCCGCCGCCCCAAAACTCTAAATTATATTGCAAGTTCTTCATCAACTTTGGAGTTTAATCAGATCAAGTAGCAAAGCTCTTCATCAACAATTCATGCTCTTCGCCAACAATCAAATAAGAAGATTAAATCAGCGTTCTACATCAACAAATCGTTTATTTTCCCCAATCTAGTCAAGGTGAGTGGAATTATAATAAACTTGTTGTATAATAGTATTATTATCGTTCATCATTCCCTTGTTATAAATTCAATTCAAGATTCATGTTATAATAATTGTTCTTTTATTCTCCTTCCCCTTTTTGTTTTTGGATCTAGGTTATCTCGAACCTAGACAAAATCTTATTATACATACATATGGTTGGAATATGGGAATATTGGGCATAATTTATTTTATGCAGTCGGGGAATATAATTTGTAATTTGGGGTTTGTGGCATAATGATTATTATTGCAAATATTGGGCATAATCTATTTTATGCAGTCGAGGAATATAATCTGTAATTTGGGTTTGTGGCATAACGATTATTATTGCAAATATTGGGGAAATTGGCAGAGTATATATTGATATTATTCAAGGAAATAAGGAGAAAGGATCGTGAAATTGGTAATTTGGAGTAACTTACGGTAAAGGTAAATAATGTTTGAATAGGGAATTTGGGGGGAAAATGATTTAAAGATAAAAATCCTAATTTGGTGAAGAAATAGGTAAACTAGAAACCAAATCGAAATTGGATAAGTTTGGGTTTAATCCGTCTCATGTAATTGTGAAATCTAATTCAAAAACCTGAAATTTGAGGCATGAGTGTTTTAATTAAATTTGGGTTTGATTGGTTAAAGAAATGGGATGTTTAGAAATATAACATGAATATTGACACTAGTGGCATAACAAGAACATGAACATATTTGTGAATTTGTTAATAGGCTAAACATGAAACATGGCTAACTCGAGGTTAGAAGGAGTTTGCGGTGTAATCCTGCCCGGAACCGCCCGGTACATCCAGTGACCGCAAACAATAGGTTCTAATGTGAGAAGTTAGTCATAACGTGCTTGAAACCCGAGGTTAGATTGAGTTGTGGCATAATCATGCCCGGAACCAACCGACACATCCAGTGACCGCAACAATAGGTATAATGTGAGAGGTTGGGCATTAATAACTAATTAATGCTAATGACACATGCAAGTATGGTAATGTTAAGTCAACACGAACTGATAGATAACACTTAACCAAATTGACATGATATATGGGTGGTTTAAGTCAATGTGAACCGCTTGATAACACTTAACCAATTTGACATGATATATAGGTAGGTTAAGTCAACACGAACTGATAGATAACACTTAACCAGTTTGACTTGATATATGGGTGGGTTAAGTCAATGTGAACTACTGGATAACACTTAACCAATTTGACATGATATATGGGTAGGTTAAGTCAACATGAACTGATAGATAACACTTAACCAATTTGACATGACGCGTGGGTTGAATTGAATACGTGATTGGGGGTTAAGCCAACTTGGACACATGGGCAAACTTAACCAATATAACAGTATCAAAGCAAGGAAAAGTGGGGAATGATAAGATTAAATAATAGATAAACTTATCCTATGGATAAGAAATGAATATGACTTAAGATGTAATACAAGACTCGAAGGGTGGGACGACTTGTACCATGAAATAGGTTAATCTAAGCTGGAAATGTGGGAGAACACCCGTACACTATCATTTGATAAAGAGAACTTAAGTCATGCTTGAATTCATAGGTAAACCCTAGTTAAAAGGAACTAAGTAACAAACCTTGGTTAAAGAGAACTAAGTAACAGAAACTAAGTATCCAATCTTGGTTAAGTGAACCAAGTAATAAACCTTAGTTAAGAGAACTAAGTAAATAACGAGAAAGAGAACTAAGTAGTAAACCTTAGTTAAGAGTACTAAGTTGTAAACCTTAGTTAAGAAAACAAACGATTAAGAGAAACTAAGTAGTAAACCTTAGTTAAGAGGACTAAGTTGTAAACCTTAGTTAAGAGGACTAAGTTGTAAACCTTAGTTAAGAAAATGAACGATTAAGAGAAACTAAGTAGTAAAAGTTAGTTAAGAGGACTAAGTAATAAACCTTAGTTAAGAAAATGAACGACTCAGGAAACTAAGTAGTAAACCTTAGTTAAGAGAACTAAGTAGTAAACCTTAGTCAAGAAAGCCAAGTAGAACACGAGAAGGAGCGAACGTCCGTCTGACCAAGAAGAAGGCTCCAACGGTATGGGTTACGAAGCATGCGGCTTCGAGGGGACGTGAGGGTACTCTTGGTATCCCACTGCGAGGTTGCAGATGATCCTCCTGGGCTCACAGAGGTTAAGTTCTACGTTAGAAGAACCAAGAGTATGCCTTGGTTGCAATATAAGGCAACCTAAATACTAGGACGGACCAGCGTGAGGCGGCGATATCTAGATTAGCCCTATGATAGCACATCGTCATCTACCTACCATCTTGAGTCAATCGAGCACGTGAAGCGGAAAGGCGGAGAACTCCAAAAGACTGGCCAATAGGTTTGTGGGGCATATGGGGCCTGCGTACAGTTCTCATTCTTGGTTTTCTCGGGTTACTTTCATTAGTTGAGGGAGGGGTCAAGTGGGACCATAGCCACACACAGTTAAAACAGACCTTAGCATCTGCATTGGCAGATAACTTAAAGCTCCCGACCGAGTTCCATGTTTCTTGATTAGCCCTGCCATGGGACTCGGGCCGCACATGTAGAGGACATGTGCAACTAGACATCGAAAACGATTCACGACGCGTACGTGGGGAAAGTCTAGGAACATTCATCGCTCTTGGTAGTGTGTCCTAGACTAGGGGGCATTGTTCGATGGGTAGCATAAACCCTAGTGGCCCTAGGTAGCTTAAACCCTGGTCGGATCTAGAAAGCGTTCAATAGGTTGCATAAACTCCAGTGGCCCTGGGTAGCGTAAACCCTGGTTGAATCTAGGAAACGCTTGATAGTAAAACCTAGATTAGATTTAGGTAATACACAGAATCTAGCAAGATCAAGAGTGGCAATCCAAACGATTTCGAGAATGGTGGCACTACACTGAAGTAGTATAGATTTACATGATGAAGCCCGTACGACATACGACAAAGGACTATATATATACATGGAAAGGATTACACGAGTTGGGGTATCTACATATACGTTGTGTTTGGTTAATATACTAGTGGGACATGAGTATAGCCTAGAGAGCTAACATTGTTTACAACCTAATAACCAAGAAAATGTAACTGAACTGTATATGTAGGATTATATAGAAGTTTATTCTAAGTCCACTCACACAGAACTTACGTTATGGCCCCCTCCTCATTACATACTTCCAGGTTAGGTTCATCACAGAGATGGTATAGATTTGGATACTGGTTTAGCAGTATTGTTAATAAGGCAAAGCAATATTTGAATATTGTACTTTATTTCCTTCTGTTGTGAGATGCTTTACGAGTTCTGACATGTTTCTTTATCTCTATCTTTTTCTATAGGATACCAGAGCACCCTACTCGGGTTTCGATAGATTAGTTTTTTGAAAAAATAATCGGTCTGTCAGAATCCGGGTTGTTATAACAAAGAAACGCCAACTGAAGGTGACAATGACGTAATATATACTAGCGAGTCTGGAAAGACTAGTTCTCCGAGCCTTGCAGAAATGAAGGCACGAGACGAAGGATAGCTCCTCCACCTCAAATTTGGATCATCCATTGGACCTCACATAATCAGGATGCTTCAAGCCATTCCTCCTCCCAGCACAGTTACGTTACTCAAGCATACTCTGCCACCTACCTTAGCCAGGTGCCAGAAGAAGAAACATTACTTCAGGAGTTGAGGATACCCCAACTGACAAGTCCAAAATGAAGCACATTCTTACTGAGGCGAGATGGCTGAGAAGAAGAAGAAGAATACCGAAGATAAGACGTCGAAGTCTTAACTGAATCATTATTTGTATTGTCGTTAGGCCCTTTGGTGGTGTTGCGAGTGCAACCCTCGCATTTTTGCCTGTAATTTTGTATAGAACCTTTGGTGTTGTTGCGAGTGTGAGCCTAACGTTTTTTCCTATAATTTTGTATATAAACTGTTTTTGTAAATAAAACAATGCTTTTGTTAACCAAAAAAGATGTCATTTGTCTGCAAGTTCTATATTGCTTTCCATTCAATGTACTCCTTATTTAAATATCACTAATTCAAGTCATAAGTAAAAAGCTATAAGAAACAAGGTACAAAGGAGTGTTAAGCGCTAAGTCATTTTCGCTGAATAACGTGTATGTGTTAAGCAGTTTGTTTAGGAACTTAGGTCATAATTTGTCTCACTTATGCTTACTACATGGCATAGTTTTTAAGTGTCATGTAGGTGTCGTAGCACCGAGTGTCATAGTCCGGAGGTGTAGTGTATATTCTGCCAAATAACTTAGGTCATAATTTGTCTCGCTTATACCTGTCCCACAACGGTGGTGGGGATCAGTGTAACACCCCTCTCAAAAAGCTAACACAAAAATCTTTTGGCATAGTGGTTAGTGCGTGGTGTTGCTTTCCGGGAGGTCGGGAGTTCAAATCTCGGGGTTGTCACATTTGGTATCAGAGCCAATACCTAGCCGGAATTGTGTGTAATGCTGCGAATATCGGTTGGTGCAGTCGTACTGATGCGGGTTACATGCACAACGCCTGGGTGGTGAGTGATATGAGCCAAGGAGGACGTTGGGATATTTAAGAGGGGTAGTCTGTAACACCCCCCTGGAAAAGCTAACACAAGGATCTTTTAACACAGTGGTTAGTGCGTGGTGTTGCTTTCCGGGAGGTCGGGGGTTCAAATCCCGGGATTGTCACAATCAGGCTGAGTCCATTGGATGTTTGGTCCTTAAGTCTTTATACTACTGCTCCCAATCGAGATGTGAGAGAGTCGGTGTGGATGTCCTAGAATCATCTATTATACTCTCCCAAAGTCAGTCCGGGTTAGAGTTGCAGGTTTAGCGGTCATAAGTCATGGTGCACCATTCATACTAACCCAATTGACTTATACTTTATCACAAGTCATGAGAGTTAGAGTTAGTCGTGCAAACGGTCGTATCACATTCGCCATACCTTTTTTTATAAAGTGGGGATCGCCGCATCAAGTGTGGATTTCATGCTTGAATCTGATTAACTCAAATTTGACTAGTCGCGGAGTTGAGTCAGCTCAACGAAAAATGAGCCAATTAACATCTTTGGGTAGTTAATCATCCCCTTCGTCCAAGCCTAGGAATAGGTCGGTCAAATCACAACACAAAGCCAAAGTGATAAATACAGTCATAGAGCATAGAAAAGCACTTTTATTTATAAACAATAAGTGAGTCACGCCTTATTTCATGTTGAAAAAATGAAATAAAAAATATAAAAGTAAAAAAAAGCCTAAGTCAAATATGGCTGCAAGCTCTCGGCATTCCATGCTCTTTGGAGATCATCGCCATTGACAGTCGTTAGCTTAAAAGTTCCATCATCAAGCTTCCGTTGAATGGTATATGGTCCTTGCCATCCTAGGCCTGTATGCACTGGAGTCAAGAAGACGCACTTCAGTACGAGGTCGTCAGGTTCAAAGGTTTTAGGCCGAACCTTTTTGTTGTAATATCGGGCAACCCGTTGTTTATGTGTTGAAGTATGCAAGTTAGCCTCCTCTCTCTTTTCGTCAATCATGTCAAGTGATTCAAGGAGAAGTGCCTTGTTAGTCAAAGGATCGTAATACATCATTTGATGAGAGGAGACTTCGAGCTCAACAGGTACCACTACCTTAGAGCCATAGGACGACACAAATGGTGTGTGGCCAGTCATAGACTTACGGGTTGTGCGATATACCCAAAGGGATAATATAACTTCGTTGATCCATTTGTCTTTGGCTCACTCCAATTACTTCTTCAAAATAGACTTTATGTCTTGTTCACAGCTTCAACCTATCCATTTGATTATAGGAGCGCAACTGTAGTATATTTCTTTTCGATGTGATATCGTCGACAGAAATCTCTAAACTCTGAGTTATCGAATTGGGTTTGATTATCAGTAGTGGTAGTTCTGGGAAGTCCAAACCGACATATGATGTTTTTGATTATAAAGTTGATTACCTGCTTTGTAGAGATCGTGGTCAGTGGTTTAGCTTCGGCCCACTTCGTGAAATAGTCAACCGCCACGATCACATATTTTGCTCCATCCATCAAAATCGGAATTCTATCGATGATGTCTATCCTTCGGATTGCAAATGTCCAAGGACTGATCATCTGGGTGAGTTTAGTTGGTGGAGCTCTGGGAATCTTTTCAAACCTCTATCATTTACCTCAACATCATGAATAGTATGCCGCATCTTGGTTCACCGTAGACCAGAAGTACCCGTACCTGAGTATTTTCTTTGCCAGAGTTTTCCCCTAGGTGTGATCGTCACATTCTCCTTCATGTACTTTATACAATACGCATTTGACATCGTCGTTGGCTATACACCATAGTAAAGGAACTAAGAAGCCCTTCCAATATAAAGTGTCTCCCTGGATGATGTATATTGCGGCTTTATGTACGAAAGTACACCCTTCGTTCTTTCGCACTGGAAGGGTTCCCTACAAGAGGAAATCTTTGATAGGAGTCATCCACGAATCCCTCTCGGGCTCAGTTACTTTCCATCTGATCTATGCTCGTAGTGTCCAACATTTCTGCTGGGACCATCTCCATTTATTTCGGATTATCTGAACTGGCTAATTTGGACAATGAGTCGGCTTGTTGATTTGACTCCCTCGGAACATAACAGATGTTGTAATAGTCAAACCAGTCCAATAGATCAACCACTAAATTGAGGTAACTGGCAAGTCATGCAGCTTTGATCTGGAACTCCCTCCTGACCTAAAACCCAACAACTCGTGAGTTACAGAAAACATTAATAGCTTTTATTCCCAAATCCTTTACGAGTTTCAACCCGGCAATCAGGCCTTCATACTCGACTTCATTGTTCATGGTCGAAAATCCCAGCCTTAATGCATAACAGATTGAACATATCTTAGGAGTTAACAATACAACTCCGATGCCAGAACGTCGATACTTTCGTGCCCTATTGGTATACAATTTCCTTATAGTAGTTGGTGGGTTGACTCTAATATCCTTCTCATCCTCCGGAGAAGTGAATTAAGCTATGAAGTCTGCCAATTCTTGTCCTTGAATTTCCCTTTTAGGGATATATGCAATATCAAACTGACTAAGCTTAATATTTCACTTGAGTAACTTTCCAGACGCCTTAGGTCATTGAAGGACCTGTTGTAGCGGCTGGTCAGTATACACTTTAAAAGGATGGGCCTGGAAATAATGATGAAGTTTCCATGAGGTTATCAACAAACTGTAAGCAAGTTTTTCGACCATTGGTCAGTTACGTTCTGCCCCCGTCAACTTCTTATTTACATAATACACCGACCATTGAACCCAATTGTCTTCGTAGACCGGTACTGATCTGATGGAATGTGGAGATATTGCTAATTAGACAAACAAGTCCTCGTGATCCACTGCCATTGACAAAATAGAAGGCCCCTCCAAATGATCCAGAAAATTCTTGAATGTTTCAATACAATAGGGCATCTAATCAAAATTGTGCTTCCCCCACTTAATCAACCCAAAGAAGGAGAGGCACTTGTCAGTAGACCTGAATACAAATCTTCCCAATGTTGCCATCTTCCAAGCCAAATTTTTCATGTCCTTGTTTTTTCAAGGTTCCCAGATACCCCTGATAGCATCAATTTGTTTGGGACTTATCTTGATCCCGCATGACCTAACGTAATGCCGAAATAGCATTTCAAAGGTTGTGTTTCATCCTGTATTGTCATAGGATGTTGCACATTTCAAGTAAGTCTTTGACATGGTTGGCTGACTGCTTCGACTTTACAACAATGTCATACATATATACCTCCATCGATCTCCTGATTGGGTTTTGGAACATTTAGTTGATCAATCGTTGATACATTGCTCCAGCGTTCTTTATTCCGAACGGCATAACCACATAGCAATACAACCCAATGTCTGTTGTGTAAGTGGTGTGCTTCTAGTCCGGAACATGCATTGCTATCTGGTTATATCCGTAATAAGCATCCATAAAAGAAAAAAGTTCATGTCCAGCTGTTGAGTCGATGAGTTGGTCAATCTATGTAAGCGGAAAGCTGTCTTTCGGACACGCCTTGTACAAGTTCAATAAATCAAAGAATCTCGTGACACTTCCCATTGGCCTTCTTCACAAGGTCTGGGTTTGATATCCATTTGGGATAGGTTGAATCTCATATAAACCCGTTGTTCTTTAGCCTTTCAACCTCTTCCTTTAGCACAGCCGATATCTCTATGCCAACCATACGACTTTTCTGCTTTACGGGAACGTATTTTGGGTCGATGTTGAGCAAGTGGTGCATGATCGATGGAGATATCCCACACATGTCAGCATGGGTCCACGCAAACATGTCAAGGTTCACGTGAAGAAAGTCAGACAACTCCCTTTTCTAGAGCGTGTCTAGGTGGGATATGATCTTCAAGACCTTAATCGGGTCGTCGTTATCGATTGAGATATCCACCATGGTTTCGTTAGGTATCGCACTTTTACATCATGGTTCCTCCTCCTCTCTTGGAACAATGTCCTCCTGTCGGCGACTAGATGGTCCCAGGTGGGATGTTCTCTTTATTTGCTATGCCCCTGCCTTCTTAGAAGGAGGAGGGTGGTCTTCGGGCTCTCCACCTCCTTTGATGCAAAGTCTTTCCACTCCGCTAAGTAGCACGCTAATCGTACTACTTGATCTCCTTGTACAACTCCGACTCTACCTTCCATCGAATACTTCAACAGCAAGAACCAAGGAGCTATGCAAGCTCTAAATTCAGCAAGGGCCAGTCGGCCCATAAAGGCATTGTAAGGAGATTTTATGTCCATCACAAGAAATGTGAGGATCTGCACTCTCCTATGATCCCCCTTTCCCAACACTACTAGCAATTCAACAATTCCAACTAGTTCGTTAGTTGAGCCACTCCTACCTTTACTTGACTTTAAATCTCTTTCTTCAAGCCTCATTTAATCATAGGCCTTCTTGAATAAGATATTTATGGAACTTCCGCAATCCAGAAGGATATTCTGTACAATTGCTAGAACAGTGATGGTCACTATCACCAATGGATCGATATTCAGGGTCTCTACCCCTCAGACTCCCTGTCGCGGAAGACGATGTCGTCAATCATTATCCTTCGGTGCTTCACATGAACATTTTCTCCTGGACACTACACTCCCCAACTTCTAAGTGTTTTGCAACATTCACATACTGCTCCATAGTCTTTGTACTAAAACCCGTCGACTGTGGTTCTTCGATTTTCGGGATGAGCGACTCTAAGAGCTGACTGACCTTATTTAGGTGTCGAATACCCTGCCCCTATCCATTGGTGAAACCTTGTACTCATCTAACTATCATTTTCTTAGCAACTTTTCAATAATATCCCTGAGATGACGACACACATTTGTCGTATGGTCGTAGATCTCATGAAACAAATGGAACTCTCTAATCTACAACTCCTTCTCAATTGACTCACGTGGATGTTTCTTCTTATACTGCATGGTATTGCATGCATCATGATAAATGTTTTCCAATGTATCTTTCAGCAGAGTATCGGTGCCAAATGTTTGAAATTGGGGTCGCTTCTTAGAAACCCCCTTCTTATTCATGTTTCCTCCATTTCCATTCCTTCGTTGGTTACTTCGTTGCCTGTTACGGTTTCCAACATTCACCTCTACCTTACTGGAAGAATCTGCGGACTGTTTCGCTACCACATTACTTTATATTCCTTCATCGTTGACTATGTCATCCGCTCTCCTTTTTCAACGACTCCTAGCCTCTTTAATGCGCAAGTGTATGTTTGCCTACCATTAAACACCTTAAGGCTCACGAGAGGCTTTGGAGTCAAATATTTTCCGAACTCAGTCTTGTCATCAACTCCGTCCACCAACACCATCAACACTGACTCTGGATTAGGCTTGGTGACTTCTGTAATGACCATATTGAAATGGTCGAGATAAATTCTAAGAGTTTATCCTCAAACCTGATTTATTCGGGAGAGGGACATCACATATTTAAACTTAGTGGCATGCAAACGAAATTGTCTTGAAAACTTTCTACCTAGGTCTTTAAAGCTGGGCACCCACATCAGGTGCAACCAAATGAACCACATAAGCACAACCCCATCGAGGTAGATAGGGAAGGCCTTACATTGATGGCATCCAGGGATGTCGCCACGTTCATGTACCAAGTATACCTTATCAAGAGCTGGCGTTGGTCAGTTCTGCCAGAGTAATGATTCATTTGTGACAAGTTTAATCTTCCCAAGAATTTAGCTTTTAGAATGTCATCAATAAAAGGAGTATGACTTCGTTCCAGTCCATAATCTTCATCGGTGCATCCCTTACTGTCATCCATGATTTTTTCACCATTCCTGCAACCTCGGTGTAACAACCTGGAATTTTGACAATAGATTAACTATTTAATTAGATTTCAAAAATAGGAATTTCTGCAAACAATGGAATTTGACCACGAAACATTAATCGTGGCGTTCATCTCGGAATTTTGATCAACTTTCATGTTTGGAGTTTCGCGTATGAAAAAGTTACGGGCGAATTACGGAACATGGACGGAAATAAATAAATATAATAAATATGATATATCTTTCCTTTTGTAACCCGCCTTCACTGGGAAAATTAGCTGAAGGGCGGTCTACATCCTAATAGGGGCAGTCGACCGCTTCGAGCCTGGATAGTCCAGTGATGGCTAGGCTAAGAGGTTTTAGTTTTATATAAATTACTATATAAATGGACGGATGTTTAATTAATCAAATCTAATGGTTCATGGCCAATTCCACACCTATAAATAAAGGGATAAGGTCTCATTCTTTTCCACATAAATATGTATGCAACAACGAAGCTATACCATTTCTCTTTCTCTTCAAATCAATTTTTAAATCAAAAATAGGTTCGTGTACAATCAATCAAACATAAATCACATAGATCTACAAGGGATTATCAATTCAAGTGGAAAAGGGTTTGAATTGACGTCTAAGTTATTCTTCATCAGTTTCTCCCCTCTTTTACTATTTTCTTGCAAATCTACAAATCTGAATGTATCCCCTTTTCAAAATAATTGTAGATCTGTAAGAATTTGTTGATTGTAAGCCTAAAAGATTATTCAGATTTGGCTGCTTTTAGGTGAGTGCGAAATTTATGTACAAAGTTACAATAGATTTAATATCTCGTTTGTATTATATCTTAAATATATGCGTAACATTTATCATATCTGTTTACAATATTGTTAAATCTAGAATGATGCCTATAAGATCTATTAATGAATGTTGTCAAAAACCTAAAAATATAGATTTATGGTATTAAATAATATTATAATTTGTAGGCTTACTAGACTGATTATATCATTGCCTACAATTGTGTTTAAAATATATTTGGTTGTTTAAACACTGTTAAGATGTAGCTTCATTCCAGATCTGTAGTTTTAGATTTAAACGGTAAATTACGTAATTTTAATTGAAAAGATATAAACCTGATTGTGCTTAATTTTATTAGGGTTCTAACATAGTTATTGTAAATATATCTTTTTTCTCTTTTGAGATTAAAGGACATTGTTTGAAACCAATAATAAATATGTCAAAATATTGAAAAAGGGAAAATTTATGTAAATTCATGAATAAATATAAATATATGTATTTGTGCGTAGTTTGCATCAACTATTCCAAAACATACATTATATATTTCTTGTGGCTTGAAATGTGTTTATTCTAATATTCAGGCAAAGGTTACAATAACTGTAATTGACGGTCTTTTTGTAAGATTTAGAACCTTATTTCAAGATTGAATACAAAAAGGAATGTTCGGTTATTAGTTGAACCAAATTATTAAACTTAAGGATAAAAAAACTGCATTGACTGCACAAAAATATAAAAACAAATATATACACATTATCTGCCTGAATCTATGTAAACAACAAAATATAAATAATAATGGATGTTTGAATGAATTTCATTTTCTGGAATTATACACGTAAATGTAGTCCATATTAAATGAATATATTTGTGGTGACCATTTTAGTAATTAGTGTAATTGGTTGCTACAAATAAGGACAAAGGTAAATAAATAAATAGTTATTGTAATTGACATTGATTGTGGAAAACAAATTTAATTAGGCAGTAAAGCCTAATGATTACAATTTCTAAATTGGTTAGGATTAATGTTGTAAACCCCAAATAGGGAATTGAATTATAACCGTACTATGACACGAGGTTAGGCTCAACTTGTGGTAGAAGACAGCCTAGAACCATGTGGCAAATCCAACACCCACAAGTGGTCAACTTAATGTGAGGGGTCTAGTGCATAAAAATATATACATATTTATGTATACAATATACAATAAATTTATAAATTGACAATGTCTGTTAGGGTACAACAAATGGATATTTCGGGACTGATAATTAAGGATAGTTAATGTCTTATGGAATTATGATCTTAGGTTCATAAGCGACATTAATTATAATCAAGGGTAGTAAATAACAATTAAGAGATAAATTGTTGCCTTAGGAAAATATGACCGTTATGGTCATAAATGGAAATAACTCTATCGAATAGAAATCGCTGAAATAAAAAGAGGATTAATGGGTATCAATTGTCATTTTAAATACTAAGTCCAATGAGGAAAATAATTAAATAAATATCCTAGGCTAAGAAGGATATAACTTTCCCTATTTATACCAGACAATCCAGAGCTTATAATGAAAAAATAGGATAGGACTTAGTAGGTTAATGGTGCGAGTTCTGTGGTCTTATTCAACAGAAGTCTACACTTTCTAGCAGTCGAATATATGTCCAACTGACATGAGATATCATTAATCATAGGAACCCGTGACGAGAGTTAGGTTGCGTAGCATTGATTATTTCCTAAAATAAGGTTTACTCCATGAGTGAGGTAAGTTGGCAAAAGGGGTCCTCTTCCCATCCATAAGGAGAAACCAAACAAGAAATAATCTATATGCATAGCCTGCTTTAGAATTAAGGTCTTAAATGGTGAGATCCACCTACACCTCCCATAAATAGAAGAATTGAAGGCTAATTAGGTACGAACTTGATAAACTTCGCGAATAGTCCACTTCCTTGGGTCTTAACTGACTTTGGTGGGATGGAACCTCCAATTAGGGGTCTTAAATGGCTTACGAATCCTACCTAAACCTGGAGACTAAATGTCTGGTATGGTCATTCCATAGAGCTACCTATCCTACGGGAAGTATTAAGCGTCTAGTAGATTATCCATTAAGGATTGCAACAAGATATCACCAATAGGAAGGTCGTAAATGGCGAGATGTCATCTACCTAGTCCTATCGGTCTTAAGCGATGAGATACCATCTCTCGCCTTATGGGGGGTATGAGTTTATATGCATGAATGACAAAAGATTTAATTAGTACGACCCTGTAGCTAGTGTCCTCTAGTTTATAATTATGTTGAGAGAATCATCGAGAGGTATTGAATGACAAACAGGTCCGCCTAGGGTCTTAAGTGATCAGGAGAATCCACCATATCTATCATTTGATAGTGATGCGTTAAGTGGCTAAGTATATATGAATAAATAAAGTCTGTGATTAGGATTTCACTTTTTGGTTTAATATTTAGCATAAAGGCTTCACTAACGTATGTGTAAATGTTCTATCTCGATAGCGATATCATTAGAAGTACTATCTAGGGAAGGGTAGTTAGAGTCGTGCGTAAATGTTTACAAGGTTAGATTAGAATTACTAGCCTTGGTAGGCATATATCTTGGGTTTAACTGAATGAGATACATCTATTTATTGTAATTTGTATTGTACTTTTCTTATTTACCGGAACTTGTTGCGCCTGATCCCTCCTCCTCATTACAACCTCCTAGGTTTCTCTAGAGAAGGCGAGTTCTCACAGTTGTCTAGTTTGGTTTTCGGTTCTTGTTCTCTCGCATGCTCGGTATTGACATGGTTATTATCTTTTATAAGGTAGTTACTTGAATTAATACTAGTCTATCCTATTTTTTTCTTCGTTGTGAGTTATTTTATCGTAATCTGATTATGCTCGTGCTCATTTATTACAAGTACCAGATTTACACGCTCTATGCTTGGATGTGTTCGAAATTCGATTTTTGTCGAAATTTGGGTTCAGAAAAGTGTGGGGTGTTACATTTGGTATCAGAGCATGGGTTAAATGATCAGAGGCATTAATTAAATTAGGACTCGTGTGAGAACGTAATTTGATTTCCTCTTTCTATTTTTTTTGTCTTTCTTACTCGGCTATAATTTATTTTGGCGATGAACTAGTCATGGACTTAATTATATAGAATGGGTCTTAAGCGACTAAGAGTTGAAATATGTTGATTTCTGGTTTTTAGCCAATTTTATCTTACCCCAAAGTATGTTGGCAATTTCGTTGAGACTGGACAAAAAATCTAACAACAACCGAGATAGTCACAACTTCTAGTTTTTTATTTTGTTTGATTGTTCTAGTCAAAGAACCTTTTCTTGGTCTTGAAATGGGAAACCCATGTTAATATGTCATATCCATTCGGAAATATAATTAAGAGGCATACCCATTCATTAATTTGTTTAATTTTTGGATATTCCGTTATTGAAAATATTCATTTGAGTTCTTGGCATTGTATTTGAGGGAATTTTATTTTTAAAACTGTTTGGAAAAATAAAATGGATTTCGTAAGTTTTGAAATTTCCATTTCAGAAAATGGTTTTATAAAAATATAGTTTTATAAAGATATAGTTTTAAAATTTTAGTCTATTCGTGTTTCAGAATTGCTAGGACTTTGCGTGATTGTAATAAATATGATCTGATGGGTAGAAAGAAGGGAATTGGAGATGACAAGGAATATGCCACTAAAACTTGAAAATAATTAATACCCATTCCTTGTGAATTTTATTATCCCTCTTGTTGGAGAATGGAGTTTTGATGACAACAACCATATTTCAATATTAATTCATTATAAAATATGTACTAACACCTTTATCTAGAATACACACACACATGCAGGATTTATATACATGATTTATATACAAGATTTATATACATGAATTATTATTGAAGACTGTACAATTTTAAAGATGTGAGAGATTCAGAATTCAGAGATATTTCAAGACTCATGAGTACTCAAGAATTCAAGAGTTCAAGATAAATATAGTTATAGAGTCTAGATTATGTAAGACTCTAAATAGCACTCCAGGTTCAAATTCAAATTTTGTTTTTCAAAATTCAAATTCTTTCTTCAATCCTCTCTATTCTATTTTCTATCTTATCTATTTTTCTTTCTTACTTTACTTTTGTTTTCAAACTCAAGTTTTATAAGTTATATATATACACACTTTATATTTATATAGTTTTAAACTTTATAATTTATAAATATGTTTATATAGTTTATATTTATGTCTTTATATGATTTCCTACTTTATAATATTAATTTATAATAGTATATTTTAATTCAAGAATTTCCAAAATTATATTTATATCAAAACACTTAAAAAATGCTCAAAAATTAATTTTGCACTTATATGTCGACATATAGAAAACACCATGTCGACATATAACTGTCATTTTTTCAAATTTGAAAGGAAGTGTCTTTTCACTATTTGCGACGGTTCTAGAGCGTTGCAATCTTTCACACACTATAAAAAGGGATTGATTTCGAATTTTTAATCCCGCTTTCTTCTCCACTTTACTCTCTTTCATTATACCATTATTTCTTATCATTTTTATGATTCCTACACCTATACTCTGCTGAATTCAATTCTGTTTTCACTAATCTTCTTCTCTCTACACTCTCTACTCATTTCTCTCTAAATCAAGTGTAATTGAAGACCTATAGGGCTATTGTAATTGTTTGGGAAGTATTTGGGAATCGGTGTTTTCCTTGTAGCCATGAAATCAAGGAACGGAATTGGCGTTTTCTTTGTTACCGTGAAATCATGGTGCATGAGTGGTGTTAACCTTGCAGCCCTGAAATCAAGGGGTGTAATTGGATATTGATATAGTAATAAAATTATGCGCAATCCAGCATTGTGCGGGACTGGAAGTAGGAGCAATTCGAATCGGTATAAAATTCGGTGTGTTCTTTCCTTTTCTACATCTTTATTTCGATTTAATTTGTGTCCGTGTTTGATTCTGTGTCTGTGATTGTTTTTGTGGTGTTTGATTCATATAGTTTACCACATAAGTTTTAGATTTTTTTAAAATTATCACAAATACTATTCACCCCCTGCCCCTCTAGTGTTTGTTTTGCCTTAATGATCCTTTCCGCAATCCCTAACACCTCTTTTTATATATATTGGATAATTTATTGAAATTATCACAATTAATCCTTGAGATTTTAAAGTTCCAACATTTTTGAACGTGAAAAGATTTTCAGTTTGCAATACAAACTGAGATATAAATAATAATAATAATAGCAATAATAAACTGGATTTATAAGTATGAAACCGATAATTTATAACAAATTCCTTTTTTGAAAAGTTTTAAATTTTCCTTCGAAAAGGATAAGTAAAATCCTTCATCTCTATTTTTAAGGTATTTGGTTTCGAATCGTTTAAATTTTATGTTAGCTAGTTAAGTGGAAAATCCGTTTTAATTTTTATTTCAGATTTCAAGCTGACTTTCTACTCTGAAATTCATTTGTTCGTTGTGTGGTCGCAACATCGTTGTTGAGACTATTTAAATCCTTGGAGTTGGTTCGGAGTTTTGACTGCGGTTTATAGTATCGCCGTGATGAGGATAATTGTTTTTCGGGTCGCATAAAATCTTAAAAATGGCATAGGACGATTAATATTTTGATCCGGCCTAATAAGGTCAAGGTTCAACCTTTTCCCAAAGTCCATTTGACATTTAGTTGTTTAGTGTTATACCTAGAGTGATCAACTTGTTGATGAGTTTTGGTATAACTTAGACTAAGGACTCAACCGTAAAAGTTGCATCCAAATCGCCCCCTTAACTTCTTTCTTTCATCCTTCCACATCTAGCCGAACCATATTCTTATCCTTCTTCTCTTTCATTGTTGTCACCTCATCTCCTCTTTTTCTGTGCTAGTTTATGCATTAGATCTCGCTCCATTAATACTCCAAGATCTAATTTCTTCTCTCCGACCATTTCTTAGTCCATAATACCTAATTGCATTATCCGTTCTTACTCGCACCATTTAAGTCTCCTCCTTAGGGAGAGATCATTTGGTTGGACTGGAATGGGCAAAAAGGTCTCACCGCTTTAAGGCTAATAAAATTTGCTACTCTAGTTGTAATACTAAATGGTCAATACTCCATTTGGTTGAATCGTATCTCTATTCGACCACCCATGAAACATATTCCATATGAACATTTTACTAGAAGAAAACCAAATATTTCATATGTTAATGTTTTTGGTTCAAAATTTTATTTCTTGTTCATTTGCCTCTTCAAGTCAAGCTATGGATCCAGGAAAAAGTCCAATATCACCTATCAATTGGACATCATCGAAAAGTATGGAGTCTGATGCCTTCTAAGAATGTCATGGTAGTAAGCTTATATATATTTTGAAATAAATGAACTAATGAGATTTGTACTAAGTGATCTCCTTCTCGCACTTTCTTTTAGATAAAAACTCTAGAGACTTGTACTAAATAGTCTCGTTTGAACTTCGTATTTTATTTTGCTATTTGTACTCCAAAATTATCTATGATATGTAATATGTTGCTTATTATCTCTTATTTGGACTCGATTACTACTTTAACATGTTACATATTCTTTTTAATCGATGATAAAGGCGGAGAAATTATGAAATGTATGTGTATTATATGCTAATATATGCTAACATTTTGTTACAGGGAAGAAAATGGTAAGTATTGCTATATATGCACTAACAAAATGTTGCAGAGAAGTTTTTTATTCAGGGGAAGATAAATATATGCAAGCATACAATCAGGGGAAGAAAATAAATAACTCTATACAATTGCAAGAGGTTATCATCATTGCAAGAAGTTGTCATCAACCAAAAAAAAGGGAGAATATTGATTCATGAAGTTTTTGATTCACGACAACGGAAATGAAGATCAATTGAAAAGTTCATGTACATATATTTCTGTGTTTAGTGTTTTAAATGATTGTTAAAACTTACCATCATTTTATATAACACATATGCACGAAGTTCAAGAATATATATATATATATATATATATATATATATATATATATATATGAATGGCTGAAAAACAGCCGTTACAAGGGCTTATACTCTGGACCAATCGACTGGTCAATATCTAACAAGTCGACTGGTATGGGAATAAATTCCCAGTAACGACTTTTTCTGCCATTTTTAAATATATATATATATATATGATTCATATTTTCTACCAGTTGACTGGTGATTTTTATACCAGTCGATTGACTCAACAATAACAGCCATATTTCTTAAGGGTCGCTTTCTTTCATAAAGAGTTCTCTTTTGATTTCTAAAAGAAATGGTTGCTTCTTTTCAATAAAACTCTTCAAGAATCTTGACTACTTTTCAACCACTATAAATACATCACAAACTTGCTTTCCAAATCACTAATTCTTACTGATTCTATTCTAATTCTCGATCTACATTTCTAAGCAGCCTTGAATTCTAAAAAGCTCTCAAATATTCTAATTGATTTTTGAATCATCGAATTTATTTCAAATCTCTTGATTTAATATGCAATATGCCTCCTTCAATCTTCACATACACGTTATATACTTGATGGTAAGATTATAGGAATGGTGTACTCAATTGTTAACTATTCAGTGTCGTTCAAGAATACAATAAAAAGTCAAACTCTTATTGTTTGTTAAAGTCTTGTGTCGGTGCTCAGGTGGGAAATCCGTGTTGATGCTCGGGTTGTTGTGAACCTGTTCCTCCAAGTGAAGAGTGGGCGTTGATAGTAGAATTCCAGAAGGAGTCTGGGACTGGACGTAGGACTGGAAGTCTGAACCAGTATAAAATTCCTAGTGTCACTTTTCTTACTACATTTACTTATCTGTGATAATTTATATTGTCGAATATTTACTTTCATAACTATTGTATTAGACAAGATATTATATCATATTCACTTCCACATATTCCATATAGAAAGATCCTACTCTAAGTCAATACACGACTTGTCATTTGGTATCAGAGTAGGACATAATTTAACCTTACAACAGTTATTTTATACTTATTTAATATGGAAAATAACACTAGTACTAGCACAAATACTGGTTTCATAGAAGGCCAATCTACCGCACGACCACCCTTTTTCAATGGCATAAATTATAGTTATTGGGCTATACGTATGAGAATATATATGCAAGCTAATGGTTTTGATGCTTGGAATATCACATAAAAATAATATACACAACCACTACACCTTATACTGGATGGTCCACAAATGAAAAAGCAAAGGCTACCGCTTATGTTAAAGCTATGAATATATTGCATTGTGCCTTGGATAGAAACGAGTTTAACCGAATTTGTATGTGCAATACTGCATATGAAATTTAGCGAACACTCAAATTAACTCATGAAGGAAGTAGCAAGGTTAAACAAAGCTAGATATCCATGATTAAAAATCAATTTCATAATTTTAGAATGAACGAGAATGAGTCTATCAATGATACGTATTCACGATTTCAAAATATTTATCATTCATTATTTGAATTAGGTGAAAAATATGCTGATTTTGATATAATATCAAAGATTTTAAACTCTTTGATAGATGAATGGGAAAGAAAGGTTTTAGCTATCGAAGAAGCTAACGATCTTTAAACCATGAAACCCGAAGAGTTGATTGGTAATCTTATGTCGTATGAAGTCAATTTGTAGGCTAAAAAGATTAATGCTCAAGATTAGAAAAATCTAGTTTTCCACAATGAAAAAGATGAATCGGATTCTGATGAAGAAGACGTGGCATTTATTGCCAAAAAAAATCATAAAATTTCTGAAATATAAGAAGGACAAATTAAGAATGCAAAGAAGAGTTCTACGAAAGAAAATAACATTGATTCATCCTTGGTTGAGTGATTTGATTGCCACTAAACTGGACATTTTCAGAAAAATTGTCCAGAACTAAAGAAAAATCACAATAAAAAGGTGAAATCTAAAAGGTAAGCTTTCTCGGTCACATGGGATAATTCAGACACTTCGTCTTTGGAAAGTGATAGTGATACCGATAGTGAACAAGTTAATGTGTGCTTCATGGCCAAAGAGACTGAGGTTAGTGATTTTACTTACGAAGAAATGGTTGAAATTAATACAGAAATTCTAGAATTTAGAAATAATTATAAAAGAAAGTTTAAACAAGCAAAATGAAGATAAATAAAGAAGAATTTGAGAGAGACATGTTAAAAGATGAAAAAGAGATTTCAAAGGATGAAATTAGAAATCTTCAAGAATCTCTAACCAATGTTAATTTTCAACTTTCCTTATTGAGTCAAGAAATTAAAACTCAAAAAGAAAAGAACAATATGCTTGTTTCTAAAAATCATGATTTAAACACTAAGATTAAAATTATCGAATTAGATTATTCTAGTCTTAAGTTAAAGTTAGATGATATTTCTAAAAATGTTAATAATTTCAACAAAGGTAGAGAAAATTTATCTAGAAATTTAGAAAATTATTGACCTACTTCTAGCAAAAAAGGATTAGGATATGTACAGAAAATTAGTGCTCTGAAAAATTCTAAATCTAGCAAACCTATTATTCCCTGTATAAAGAAACAAGATTTTAATTCAAGGAAAAAGTTTTCTAAAAAAAATTAGTATATGGGTTCCAAAAACAAATAATCATTTGACTAGGAATAAATATATTAAAAATTTCTTAGAAACTGTGCATAATAATATTAATTATATTTTCAAAAGGGACACTGAACCCTCATGGGTTTGATTACCTAAGACCTAATTCTTAGGAATCTAACGGAGGAATTGGATACCAATGTATTTTATATATTTTTTGCAGGTCCCACTCAAAAATAGAGGAAAATGGATACTCGACAGTGGTTTCTCAAAACATATGACAAGAGACAAGGAAATGCTAACCAATATTACCTACACTAAAGGAGGGACTGTCACATTTGGAGATAATTCCAAAAGATATATCATCAGCAAAGGCGATGTGAGTAATTATGATATATCTAAATTACCTCTTATTTTTTATATCTTATTGGTTAAAAATTTAAAACATAATTTACTAACTATTAGACATCTTTCCGATAAAGGTTTTAAAATATCTGTAACACCCCGAATTTCAGTTAACACTGATATTCACTAATTTTAGAATTAATAATCTCAGATGTGAGAATCAGGGGAAACGGGTTATGTCATTGTGTTCGTCTCGGAAAAATACGCGAAATAGAGTCCGAAATTTTGTAAATCGGAGTCCGTATGACCCGGTTAAGGCCCAAAGAAGTTTTCGGGAAATTTGAATTTCGAAACATGCAGAAATGGAGGCCAGGCGGGAAAACTCCCGCCCAGCCAAGTCGACTTGGCAGTCGACAGGGCTGTCGACTTGCCTGTCGACTTGGCAGTCGACAGGGCTGTCGACTTGCCCTGTCGGCTGATTCTGGCCTGGGTGCACCTGGTTGAGTTTTGGGCTGGGTTGGAGGGCTTGGGACGAAATCTGACGGACCTAAACTAACCTAGGGTTAATCTAAGGGTCTAAAACATAACCTAATCCTATAAATACACCCTAAGACTACCCTAATCCATACTAAAAATAGAATTTATGCCATCATGCCGCCAAAATGATACTTAGAAGGAGCCTCCACTAATTTGTGAAGAGGAATGCAAGCTAATCAACTACTAATCCACCTCTACTTCAACTCTAGCAATTATCTAAGGAGCTAATCTTGGAGTTTGTGAGTTTCTATCACTTTAATAACCAATTGTTAAACTAAGTAGATGAGATGTGATGAGATCATATGGTTTTGCTTGCGGATCAATGGGTTTTAGGTCATATGTTATGATGCTAGTTTGCTAATCACTATGTTTAACACTTATTCATGATGATACTATGTTTATGCAAGTTAAGTGTTTGGGTTTATGCATGTTAAGTGGTGGGTTTTATGCATGCTAGGTATTTGGTTTTATGCATGCTAAGTGTTTGGTTTTATGCAAGTTATGATGCAAGTTCATATGCAAGTTATGATGCAAGTTCATATGCAAGTTATGATGCAAGTTCATATGCAAGTTTGTCTCTTTTTATGATATGCATAATATATGCAAGTTTGCCTCTAAGTATGGCATATTATGCAAGTTCATATGCAAGTTATGATGCAAGTTCATATGCAAGTTATGATGCAAGTTCATATGCAAGTTATGATGCAAGTTCATATGCAAGTGTCTCTTTTTATGATATGCATAATATATGCAAGTTTGCCTCTATGAATGACATAAGTACATGTGCAAGTTCATCCCTTTTAGACCTATGACATGTATGCAAGTTGACACTTTTATGATAGGTCTATGACATGAACATTTATGCAAGTTACCATCTTTATGACATATGTGATTCATGCAAGTTTGGGTTGGTTATTTATGCAAGTTGGGTTTATGGTCATATATGCAAGTTGACACCTTTTAAACCCATGATAATGCTAATGATATGCTAAGTTGAACCCATTGTGTGTATGATGAATCTTCTCTTGTGAAGTATGTCATGTTAACGTGTTTACGTGGGGACGATGGGGTAAAAATTAATGAACACATAAAATTGTGTGAAGTGGGTATGATTAAACATACCATAAAGTGGATGGACATAATTGGGAATTTACCTATTAAGTTTGGTCTACCCATATTATGGAATTGGGAATTTACCTATTGAGTTAGGTCTACCCATATTCTTAAATATTTGTAATTAGTTAGGGATAATTAATACAAATTATGGGGGTGATTAATTAGGTGTAATTAATCTACTAAGACACGAGGTTGGACCCTTTTTGTAGCATAAGACTGCCCGGAACCGACCGGCAAATCCAGCGGCTACAAATGATTGGCCCAATGTGAGAGGTCTTAGTCATAAACTAAATACGTGACAAGTGTAAAGACACGAGGTTAGACTCTGTTATGGTGTAAGGCTGCCCGGAACCAACCGGCATATCCAGCTGCCATAAAAGACAGTCTAATGTGAGAGGTCTTTACAAAGGTTACGATCTTAATTAATTAAGAAACACTTAACCAAATTAGCATGTAGTGGGGCATGAGGGGTTAAGTGGGTGCCTTGGGTGGCATGTAGTAACTAGTGGGGGTGCCTTGGGTGGCATGAGGAAACTAGTGGGTTGCCTTGAGTGGCAATAGAGAATACGATTAGAATACTTAACCAAAGTGAAACATGTAATTAAACATGATTAAAGGGTTAAGTAAGTGCCTTGGGTGACATGTGGGAATCAAGTAAGTGCCTTGGGTGGCATGTGGAAATCTAGTGGGTGCCTTGAGTGGCAATTAAAATATGATTAAAAGACTTAACCAAAATTTATAACATGTAAGTGGACATGGTTAAAGGGTTAAGTGGGATTCACTAGAAATGACAAGCTTAGGTGGGTAGCTTGTGGGGGCCCATTTCAACCAATATCCCAAACGTATCTTTGTGGGCTCAACCCAAGTCGAGGACGGGACACGCATATTGGGCTTGACTATAAGAGGCCAAAACGGGGTAGCGGTGGCAACGCGAGTCCAACGGGTTTCATATGCGTGTGTGGACCCGGGCTGGTAGGTAAGACGTTGTTGCACCGTGTAGATATAAGCCGTGCACCATTTGTTGTATCGGGTTGCCACTTTGGGGAGTGATACACCCCATTGTGGGGCCAGCACGGGTATCTACGGTAGGGAGCCGATCGCTTGGGAGTAGTGGGTACACCTAGTGGAGATAGGGGCAGACGACACCTATGTAGTCAGCTAGGGGTACAAGAAACTACTGGGTAAAATTACTAAGTACACTTAGTGGGATCAACCTTTAAGTAGGAATTACCCTTGGTGGGTAGAACTGGTGTGGTGCAGTGTAGGAATTACTCTTGGGTGGGTAGATCTGGGGTGGTGCAATATAGTAATTATCCTTGGGTGGATAGGCGCGTCTTTACGGTTATCTTAGTTCATCCTAAGTCTAGTTGGCTGCTTAGTGTAGCCATTTATCCCCAGTCGTTACCGTATATCAAGCTTATGTCTTACTCTGGTTACTTTAGTGATTGTATTGTTAAAGTTATAGGACTCGCTCAGACTTATGTCTGACCCCGTTGTTTTTTATCTTTTTTTCCTAACCCTCAGGTTATCAGAGTGGGCCTAGCACTAGTGGGCTTTGATCAGACTGCTTTATCTATCTTTTGGAGCTTGGACCGTGGATGAAAAGCTCAGTTTATCTTTTCTATTATGGCTATTAAGTTATGTAGTGGGATTATGTACTTTTGTTTTATCAGGATGGATATTATGTACTCGACTCTTGTTTAGGGTTTTGGTGTAACCAAACATGTTTTACTTTCCGCTGCAATGAAATGATGTTTTAAATTCTCAAGTATTACTTATATCTGTCTTGTTGTAATTTTTCTGTTCTATATTCACTTAAAATACTCCACCGATGTTATGGCATTCCCTTAGTGAGTGACGTAGCGTTTGTGGGGTGTTACACGTGGTATCAGAGCTTAAGGTTACCAGAACAGATAAAATGTTTAGAAAAACTATTTTCTAAGAATATTTTTGAAAGGAGTATTTTCAAAAACATGTCTTTTAAGAGAAAAGTTTTTGAAAGAAAAGCATAATCCCCGATAGCCATATCTTTATCTTTCGAATTCTCCGTTTTGAATCTCTTCCTCTCTCGTTTTGAGTTTCCCCTCCGTGTATAGATGATCTTTCTAAGATAGATAAGAATGGAAAACCACTTCAAGGGACTTAGACGTTAGTCGGATTAGAAGTTGGTTCAAGAAGGAGGAGGACTTGTAGGTACCTATTGGATAGACGATGGGAGGAAGGCTCAAATAGTTGTTGTTTAATGAAGGACGAAACCTCATTTTGATGGGAGGTTACGAGTGGAGAATGGGACGAAGAGGGCTAGTAGTTATCCTTTTGGAGGAATAGGACACCTTATTAGGATTGTCCAAAGGGGCATGGGCAAGGTATGGAATCTCCTGGAGGGTAGTTGTATTCCCTCACTGCTAGTGTACCAGATGGGGATAGGACCGTCTAGGTTGGAATTTGGATTTCTTTATTATCCGGTTCGAACTTTATTTAATTCTGACGCATCGAGTTCGTTTATCTCATCATTGTTAGTTGAGTCACTGCACTTAGACACCAGTTTAGTAGATGATCCCTTAGTTGTTTCAAACCCAATTGGGGCTCCATGATGTGTTTGGGTTTGAAAGTTTCTATACTTAGCGTTGAGTTTAGATGTGATGCTTTTTGGGCTTCACGGGCTATGGGTTAGTTTTGGGCATGGACTGGTTATCCAGTAGGGGTGCCGTTCTTGATTTTGAAGGGAGAGTTGTTAGGCTTATGACCCGCTTGGGTAACACTCTCGAGATCTCTTGTAATCCCATGGAATCTGTTATGCTAAGTTATCTAGAATCGCTTGACACGTCGGTCGAGAGTTTGCGATCTGTTAGAGTGGTCCGGGAATACTCGGATGTGTTTGAGGTGGTGAAGGGCTTACCTCCGGAGCGGGAGATTGACTTCCGAATATATCTGGTAGACAATACCAAACCAGTATCTTGGCCAGTGTGCCACATGGCTCCTCGTGAGAGGAGGGAACTCCATAAGCAAGTAGGCGATTTGCTTGAGAAGGGGTTCATAAGACGAAGTATATCGGAGTGGGGTGCTCCAGTAGTTTTTGCCACGAAGGCGGATGGGTCCCTCAGACTTTGTGTAGGCTAAAGAGAACTAAATAAACTCACAAAGAAGAATAGACACCCATTGCCGAGTATTGATGATCTCTTTGATCAGTTAGTTGGCGCCTCAGTATTTTCGCAGTTGGACTTAGCCACGGGGTTTCGTCAGTTGAGAGTGGCTGAGGATAGTATAGAGAAGACTGCCTTTAGGACTCCGGATGATTTTTTTTTATGAGTGGCTGGTGATGCCATTTGGTTTGACGAACGCCCCCGCATACTTTATTGATTTGATGACAAGGGTGTTTAGGGAGTACCTAAATAAGTTCGTGATGGTCTTTGTAAATGACATCTTGGTGTTTTCTAGGAGCGAAATAAGTTTTCGTATGTGCTCAATAGGTTGAGCAAAGCCAGTTATGGGATAAACGGTGGTTTTGGAGCGAGACTGACAAGGACATCCAGAGTTGGACAAGGGCTTAATTATTTAGCCGTTTTTACTAGTATCATCTCGCGTAGGTCGTCTGAATTCGAAGGAGGTATCCCTTGGGTGTTTGTCTGATATTGGTTTAGGCCTTTGGGGCTTGCATTTGGGGGATGTCGAGTTCGACTAGGGTGGTCTGCGTGAGAGATGGACAGTTGTGATGATTTTGGATGGGATTCTTAGCATCCTATGAGTTTGAGATAGCGTATACCCATGGCAAGGGTAACGTGGTAGCGGACGCCTTAAGTAGAAAAAGGTTGTCCTTGAGTTCATTGTTCGTTGAACGACGGAGCTTAGAGTTTATTTCTATGTTCGACTTTAGACCTTCCGTTGACTTTGTACCCAGTTTGCTAGCCTCCTTGGAGGTTAGGCCTACTCTTTTGGGACGGATTGGCGAGGCACAGCGAGACGACCCACAGTTGGTTGAGTTAGTAGAGAAGCTCATAAGGGGGGGAGTCGTCCAGCCATTTGAGTAGGTACACCCTAGATGGTAAGGGGTGGTTGCGTAGAGACGGTAGACTTTGTGTACCGCAAGACGAGGGTTTGAGGAAGGCTATACTTGATGATGCACATCGGTCGAAGATGACCATTCATCCCGGTAGGGACAAGATGAACCAAGACGTGAAGCGAGTTTTCTTTTGGGCCGGTATGAAGAAAGATGTGGCCGAGTATGTCGCTAGATGCTTGGTGTGCTAGCAAGTGAAAGCGGAGCAGAAGAAACCCGGTGGGTTGCTTTCACCCATTGGAGGTTCCGCTATGGAAGTGGGATAGTGTCTCGATGGATTACCGAGATCGAGGAAGGGTAATACGGGAATTTGGGTTGTGGTAGACAGACTTACTAAGAGCGCCCATTTTATACCCGTGAAGAGTAAGAGAACTGCTCCATGGCTAGCTTCAATTTACATTCGAGAGATTATTAGATTGCATGGTGTACCTTCCAGTATAGTGAGTGATCGAGATCCTATCTTCACTAGAGAGTTTTGGAAGAGTTTGCAAGAGGCGGTAGGGACTCAGTTGCGTTTGAGTACCGCATATCATCCTCAGACGGACGGCCAGACCGAAAGGGTGAATCGTATTTTAGAAGACCTTTTGAGGCTATGTATCTTGGATTTTGGAGGTACATGGGAAGAGCATCTTCCATTGGTGGAGTTTGCATATAATAACAGCTTTCAGTCTAGTATTGGCATGGCTCCTTTCGAAGTTTTTTTTATGGAAGGCCTTGTCGATCACCTACATGTTGGTGGGAATCTATGGATAAGATCTTACTTGGGCCCGATATGGTTAGAGAGACTTCGGAAAAGATTGATTTGATTCTAAGAAGGATGAAAGTGGTGTAAGACAGACAGAAATCTTATGTGGACAAGAGGAGGACGGATCTTGAGTTTGATGTCGGGGACATGGTCTTTGTCAAAGTATATCCGTTACGGAATGTGGTTCGCTTTGGATCTGTTGGGAAGTTAGCACCAAGGTTTGTTGGACCGTTTCCTATTAAGGAAAGGATTGGACAGATGGCCTATAGAGTGGAGTTGCCCGACAGACTTAGTGGTGTACATGATGTATTCCATGTGTCACATTTGAGGAAGTGCCTACATGAGACCGCAGAGGTGGTAGAGCCAAGCTTGCTTAGATAAGTAGAGATAGAGCGTGATGCGACTATTCGACGAGCTCCTACACACATCCTTGGGTCAGAAATTAAGAGGTTGATAAACAGGGAGGTTCAACTAGTCAAAGTGCAATGGGGAGAAGATGAGAGCAACGCTACTTGGGAGACGGAAGCGAAAATGTGTTCATTATACCCATTCCTTTTTGAGGGTATGTCTTTTAACTTCTCCTTTATCGTTTGTCTAGTACTTATCTTATCCTTAGTATGTCCTCTTGTTAGTGCCTTTGACCTTTAGATAGGGTAAACCTATGGTTGAAACATGTGTTTGAGACATGTTATGATTGATGGATGCATGTGGATGCAAGTGTTTGCTAGTGGTTGCTCGTGGATGCATATACACACACTCTAGACACTAGATCGGCTCAATCACTTCATATTGCATATAATTGTGTGTAGGTAGCTATATTTATGGATGTATAATGGTTGTGTTATCATATGGATGATGCATTTTGGTGAATGATTGTGCACTCATGTAGATATAGTATGTGTCGATAGGGTTCTTTCGCATACATATTGGATGCATGGCACTATCACGGTTTGCATATGTTCATACATTAGATAGGGAACATATACACACACTTTTTGCATATGCTCATACATCAGTAGAAATTGTTTTAAGGACAATGGATGCCCGTGTTTGATGGATTGAGTATATGGTTGTTTGGATGGTAGGATATGCATTCTCCTTAACTTGGAGATTTCGGGGACGAAATCCTTTAAGGAGGGGAGAATGTAACACCCCGAATTTCAGTTAACACTGATATTCACTAATTTCAGAATTAATAATCTTAGATGTGAGAATCAGGGGAAACGGGTTACGTCATTGTGTTCGTCTCGGAAAAATACGCGAAATAGAGTCTGAAATTTTGTAAATCGGAGTCCGTATGACCCGGTTAAGGCCCAAAGAAGTTTTCGGGAAATTTGAATTTCGAAACATGTAGAAATGGAGGCCAGGCGGGAAAACTCCCGCCCAGCCAAGTCGACTTGGCAGTCGACAGGGCTGTCGACTTGCCTGTCGACATGCCTGTCGACTTGGCAGTCGACAGGGCTGTCGACTTGCCCTGTCGGCTGATTCTGGCCTGGGTGCACCTGGTTGAGTTTTGGGCTGGGTTGGAGGGCTTGGGACGAAATCTGACGGACCTAAACTAACCTAGGGTTAATCTAAGGGTCTAAAACATAACCTAATCCTATAAATACACCCTAAGACTACCCTAATCCATACTAAAAATAGAATTTATGCCATCATGCCGCCAAAATGATACTTAGAAGGAGCCTCCACTAATTTGTGAAGAGGATTGCAAGCTAATCAACTACTAATCCACCTCTACTTCAACTCTAGCAACTATCTAAGGAGCTAATCTTGGAGTTTGTGAGTTTCTATCACTTTAATAACCAATTGTTAAACTAAGTAGATGAGATGTGATGAGATCGTATGGTTTTGCTTGCGGATCAATGGGTTTTAGGTCATATGTTATGATGCTAGTTTGCTAATCACTACGTTTAACACTTATTCATGATGACACTATGTTTATGCAAGTTAAGTGTTTGGGTTTATGCATGTTAAGTGGTGGGTTTTATGCATGCTAAGTATTTGGTTTTATGCATGCTAAGTGTTTGGTTTTATGCAAGTTATGATGCAAGTTCATACGCAAGTTATGATGCAAGTTCATATGCAAGTTATGATGCAAGTTCATATGCAAGTTATGATGCAAGTTCATATGCAAGTTTGTCTCTTTTAATGATATGCATAATATATGCAAGTTTGCCTCTAAGTATGGCATGTTATGCAAGTTCATATGCAAGTTATGATGCAAGTTCATATGCAAGTTATGATGCAAGTTCATATGCAAGTTTGTCTCTTTTTATGATATGCATAATATATGCAAGTTTGCCTCTATGAATGACATAAGTACATGTGCAAGTTCATCCCTTTTAGACCTATGACATGTATGCAAGTTGACACTTTTATGATAGGTCTATGACATGAACATTTATGCAAGTTACCATCTTTATGACATATGTGATTCATGCAAGTTTGGGTTGGTTATTTATGCAAGTTGGGTTTATGGTCATATATGCAAGTTGACACCTTTTAAACCCATGATAATGCTAATGATATGCTAAGTTGAACCCATTGTGTGTATGATGAATCTTCTTTTGTGAAGTATGTCATGTTAACGTGTTTACGTGGGGACGATGGGGTAAAAATTAATGAACACATAAAATTGTGTGAAGTGGGTATGATTAAACATACCATAAAGTGGATGTACATAATTGGGAATTTACCTATTAAGTTAGGTCTACCCATATTATGGAATTGGGAATTTACCTATTGAGTTAGGTCTACCCATATTCTTAAATATTTGTAATTAGTTAGGGATAATTAATACAAATTATGGGGGTGATTAATTAGGTGTAATTAATCTACTAAGACACGAGGTTGGACCCTTTTTGTAGCATAAGACTGCCCGGAACCGACCGGCAAATCCAGCGGCTACAAATGATTGGCCCAATGTGAGAGGTCTTAGTCATAAACTAAATACGTGACAAGTGTAAAGACACGAGGTTAGACTTTGTTATGGTGTAAGGCTGCCCGGAACCAACCGGCATATCCAGCTGCCATAAAAGACAGTCTAATGTGAGAGGTCTTTACAAAGGTTACGATCTTAATTAATTAAGAAACACTTAACCAAATTAGCATGTAGTGGGGCATGAGGGGTTAAGTGGGTGCCTTGGGTGGCATGTAGTAACTAGTGGGGGTGCCTTGGGTGGCATGAGGAAACTAGTGGGTTTCCTTGAGTGGCAATAGAGAATACGATTAGAATACTTAACCAAAGTGAAACATGTAATTAAACATGATTAAAGGGTTAAGTAAGTGCCTTGGGTGGCATGTGGGAATCAAGTAAGTGCCTTGGGTGGCATGTGGAAATCTAGTGGGTGCCTTGAGTGGCAATTAAAATATGATTAAAAGACTTAACCAAAATTTATAACATGTAAGTGGACATGGTTAAAGGGTTAAGTGGGATTCACTAGAAATGACAAGCTTAGGTGGGTAGCTTGTGGTGGCCCATTTCAACCAATATCCCAAACGTATCTTTGTGGGCTCGACCCAAGTCAAGGACGGGACACGCATATTGGGCTTGACTATAAGAGGCCAAAACGGGGTAGCGGTGGCAACGCGAGTCCAACGGGTTTCATATGCGTGTGTGGACCCGGGCTGGTAGGTAAGACGTTGTTGCACCGTGTAGATATAAGCCGTGCACCATTTGTTGTATCGGGTTGCCACTTTGGGGAGTGATACACCCCATTGTGGGGCCAGCACGGGTATTTACGGTAGGGAGCCGATCACTTGGGAGTAGTGGGTACACCTAGTGGAGATAGGGGCAGACGACACCTATGTAGTCAGCTAGGGGTACAAGAAACTACTGGGTAAAATTACTAAGTACACTTAGTGGAATCAACCTTTAAGTAGGAATTACCCTTGGTGGGTAGAACTGGTGTGGTGCAGTGTAGGAATTACCCTTGGGTGGGTAGATCTGGGGTGGTGCAATATAGTAATTATCCTTGGGTGGATAGGCGCGTCTTTACGGTTATCTTAGTTCATCCAAAGTCTAGTTGGCTGCTTAGTGTAGCCATTTATCCCCAGTCGTTACCGTATATCAAGCTTATGTCTTACTCTGGTTACTTTAGTGATTGTATTGTTAATGTTATAGGACTCACTCAGACTTATGTCTGACCCCGTTGTTTTTTATCTTTTTTTTCCAACCCTCAGGTTATCAGAGTGGGCCTAGCACTAGTGGGCTTTGATCAGACTGCTTTATCTATCTTTTCGAGCTTGGACCATGGATGAAAAGCTCAGTTTATCTTTTCTATTATGGCTATTAAGTTATGTAGTGGGATTATGTACTTTTGTTTTATCAGGATGGATATTATGTACTCGACTCTTGTTTAGGGTTTTGTTGTAACCAAACATATTTTACTTTCCGCTGCAATGAAATGATGTTTTAAATTCTCAAGTATTACTTATATCTGTCTTGTTGTAATTTTTCTGTTCTATATTCACTTAAAATACTCCACCGATGTTATGGCATTCCCTTAGTGAGTGACGTAGCGGGTGTGGGGTGTTACAATATCGTTTTCTGAAAATAAATGTAGCATATTAGATTCTAATCAAAATCTTATTTTTGAGGGAAACAGAGATAAAAATATTTATATTTTCAATATGGCAGTTAATAATAATTTAAGTATGTATCTACTAGCCAATGAAGATGATCCTTGGTTATGGCACAAAAGGTTCTGTCATGTGAATTTTGAAACCATAAAAAAGATTACTAAAAATGATATAGTAAGAGGTTTACCTAAAATGAAATTTAAACCAGAAAATTTGTGTGATGCATATCAGATTGGTAAATTAACAAAATCTTCTTTTTAATCTAAAACTGCGACTTCAACATTACAACCACTTGAATTACTACATATGGATTTATTTGGACCAACTCAGTTACAATCTATAATTATCAGTAGATACATGTTTGTAATAGTTGATGATTTCTCAAGGTACACTTGGATGATATTTTTAAGAAATAAAAGTGATACATTTGAAAACTTTAAAATATTTGTAAAACAAATTCAAAACTTAACAAGTTTGAAAAATAAAAACATAAGAAGTGATCATGGAGGAGAATTTGAAAAAGAAAAGTTCGATTTATATTGTAAAAAGAAAGGAATTTCTCATAATTTCTCATTTCCTAGAACTCCACCATAAAATGGAGTCGTGGAAAGGAAAAATCGAACATTACAAGAATGGGCTAGAACGTTGTTGAATGGGAGTTCATTACCAAAACATTTCTGGGCAGAAGCAGTTGCAATGTGTTTCTATGTTTTGTATCGTGTCTCCATTCGCCACTTACGAATAATACTCCATATGAACATTTTACTGGAAGAAACCAAATATTTCATATTTTAAAGTTTATTAGTTCAAAATGCTATTTCTTGTTCAATTTCCTCTTCAAGTCAAAGTACAGATCTGAGAAAAAGGTTAATATCACCTATCAGTTGGACATCATCGGAAAGTACGGAGTCCGATGCCTTCTAAGAATGTCATGGTTGTAAGCTTATCTATATTTTGAAATAAATGAACTTATGAGATTTGTACTAAATGAACTCCTTCTCAAACTTTCTTTTAGATAAAATCTCTAGAGACTTATAACAAATAGTCTCGTTTGAATTTTGTGTCTTATTTTGCTGTTTGTACTCCAAAACTATCTGTGTTATGTAATCTGTTGCTTGTGATCTCTTATTTGGACTCGATTACTACTTTAACATGTTACATATCTTTTTAATCGATGACAAAGGGGGAGAAAATTATGGAATATATATGTATTATACGCTAACATTTTGTTATAGGGAAGCTAATGGTAAGAATTTCTATATATGCACTAACAAAATGCTGCAGAGAAGTTTTTTTATTCACGGGGAGATAAATATATGCAAGCGTACATTCTGGGAGAAAAATAAATAACTCTATACAACTGCAAGAAGTTGTCATCAATCAAAAAAGAGGGAGAATGTTGATTTATTAAGTTTTTGATTCATGACAACAGAAATTAAGATCAGTGAAAAGTTAGTGTATATATGTGTGTGTGTGTGTGTTTAGTGTGTTAGATGATTGTTAAAATCTATCCTCATTTTATATAACACATATGCACGAAATTCGAGAATATATATATGGCTGAAAAACAGCCATTACTGGGGTTTATACCCGAGACCAGTCGACTGGTCCATATCTAACCAGTCGACTGGTATGGGAATAAATTCCCAGTAATCGCTATTTTTATGCCATTTTTAAATATATATATACAATTTATATTTTATACCAGTTAACTGATGATTTTTATACCGGTCGACTGACCTGACAATAACAACCATATTTCTGAAGGGTCACTTTCTTCCATGAAGAGTTCTCTTTTGATTTCTAAAAGAAATCGTTGCGTTTTTTCAATAAAACTCTTCATGAACCTTGACTACTTCTCAACCACTCTAAATGTTGAAAACAAGATTTTGATTAATGTCAACAACAAGAAGTGCATTGGAAATCATGACATAGAGCTAAGGTTTATATATATACACACACACACACATTATGTCGTGTTAAAATTATGTTAAAATCTATCCTCAAGTATAACACGAGTATAAAACAAAGCATAAATATATATATACATATATATATATATATATTAAATAACATGAAACGGTTTGACTGGGCAAAATTGCCTCAACCAGTCGACTGGTCCAAAACCAACCAGTCGACTACTAAAGCAAATTTTCTCTAGTAACGGCTAGTTTCTAATTATTTTAAATATATACGAGTTCATATTTTTTTAACCAGTCGACTGATGATTTTTAACCAGTCAACAGATTCGAAACAACATTTATTTTCTGAAAGGTTGTCTTCATTCATGAAGAGAAATCTCTTCATTTCTGAAAAGAAATAGAAGCTACTTTTGGTTAAAACTCTTCATGAAGTATTGCTACCTTTCTGCTATTATATATACACTTCAATTATGATTTCCAAATCACCGAATCATTCTCTATTCTATCTATTTCTGATTTGCACTTATATATTCTTTGCAAACAAAAAGCTCTCTCAATTCAAATACTTGTTGAATCCTTGAATAGATTTAATATCACTTGATTCAACAAGCAATTTTCTTCCTTAAATCTTCGTATTCAAATCATATACTCGAGGATCAGATTATAGGAAGGGTGTACTTAAACTGTTGACCATCCGTGTTGATTCAAGAACACAAAGCAGAAGTCAAAACACTTGTAATTGTTGAAGTCCTGTATAGTTCCTCAGGCAAGAAGCATCCTTGTTGGGGCTCAGGTGTACTGACCTATTCCTCCGAGTTAAGATAGGGCATGATAGTGAATTTCGAAGAGGAGCTTCGGGACTGGACGTAGGGCGGGAAATCCGAACAGTATAAAATTCCTAGTGTCATTTCTTATTGCATTTACTTTTGATATATTTCTATAACTTAGCTTTTTACCTGCGTAACTATTGTTTATTAACTAGTTAATATATCATTTACGATTCCTCCATATCCATATAGATCCTTCTTAAGTTGTACACCGAATTTTCAATTGGTATCAGAGCAAGGTCATCATTTAACCTTAAAACCGTTATCTGATATTTAGATAATATGGATAATAACACTGGTACTAGTAATAACACCGGATATACTGAAGGCCAATCCACTGCTAGACCACCCTTCTTTAATGGCATGAACTATAGTTATCGGGCTACATGAATGAGGATGTACATGTAAGCAAATAGTTATGCTGCATGGAATATTACACAAAAGGAATACACATAACCTACTACTTTATACACTAAATGGTCCACAAATGAAAAAGCAGAGGCTACTACCAATGCTAAGGCTATGAATATATTGTACCGTGCTTTAGATAGAAACGAGTTTAACCGGATTTGTATGTGCAACACAACATATGAAATCTGGAGAACAATCAAAATTACTTATGAAGGTGCTAACAAGGTTTAAAAAGTAAAATATCTAGGCTTAAGAATCAGTTTCAAAATTTTAAGATGAATGAAAATGAATCCATAAATGATATGTATTCACAATTTCAAAACATTTATCACTCTTTGTTAGGATTAGGAGAAAAGTATTCCGATTTTGATATAGTATCAAAATTTTGAACTCCTTAACGGATGAATGGGAGAGAAAAGTATTAGCAATCGAAGAAGCTAATGATCTCTCTGCCATGAAACCAGAAGAGTTGATCGATAATCTAATGTCTTATGAAGTGAATTTGTAGGAAAAGAAAGCACAAGTACAAGATAAGAAAAATTTAGCTTTCCATGCTGAGAAAGAAGATTCCGATTCAGATGAAGAAGATATTGCTTTCGTAGCAAAGATTTTGGAAAATTTCTAAAATACAGAAAAGGCCAAAGCAAAAATGTGAAAAAGAATTCTTCAAAAGAGCCTGACCCTGCTTTAGTAGAACGTTTTAACTATCACAAGACTGGACATTATCTAAAGAATTGCCCAGAATTGAAGAAAAATCGCAAAAAGAAAAAATCAAAGAGACGAGCATTTTCAGTCACTTGGGACAACTCGGATTCATCTTTTGAAAGTGATAGCGACAGTGACAGTGAGCAAGCAAATGTATGCTTCATGTCTAAGGATAATGATGTAAGTGATTTTAATTTTGATGAATTAGTATAAATTAATACTAGAGTCTTAGAATCTAGGAAAATGTTTAAGCAAAAGTTTAAACAAGCTAAAGAAGATAAAAAGAAAGCAGAATTTGAGAGAGATCTTTTAAAAGATAAGAAAGAAATTTTAGAATAAGAAATTAAAAAATTACAAGAATCTCTTTCAGTAGTAAACTCTCAAATTTCTATGTTGAGTCAAGAAATCGAGACCCAAAAGAATAAAAATGATTTATTAGCTTCTGAAAATCATGATTTAAATACTAAAATTAAAATTATGGAATTGGAAAAGTCTAGTTTAAAATTTAAGTTAGAAAGCATTTCTAAAAATGTTAATAACTTTAACAAAGGTAAAGAGAATTTATCTAAAATATTAGAAAATTCTCAACCTATTTTTTGTAAGAAAGGACTGGGATATGATTAAAAATTTAAATCAAAAAGGAAATCAGTTCTAAAAACTCTAATGTTAAACAAGAATTTTCTAGTAGTAAATTAAATATTCCTACTAAGAAAAAACTCTCAGGAAATATTAGCATATGCATTCCGAAGACAAATAATGTTCTTATTAGGAATAGATATATTAAAAAAAATTAGATTCGGTTCATTATAATAGTAATTATTTTTTCAAAAAGGAACCTAAGCCCTCTTAGGTTAGGCTTCTTAAGACTTAACCCTTAGGACCCTAACGGAAGAAGTGGGTACCATTTTATTTTCTATTTTTTTTGCAGGTACCACAAATATTTCTACAACTAGCTCAACCAAAAAGGAGTTCTCAAATATTAACTCAATTCTGTAAGTTATTTTAACATACACTTATTAAAAATATTATTGTTTGTATAGTTTACTTAAAATAGTTACTGCTCAAATAAAATAGACATACTACTTTTTAGCTCCTTATATTAATACCAGGTTTTTAGCAATCTTTATTTTAGTTTAAAAGGAATGGTTAATATTAGCTTTGCCATTCATTTGATACTATATTTAGTACATATTTTTGCATAAATTCTAGAGAAAAAGTGTTTCGTTTTAAAACTAATAAAGATACGATAACCAAAACCTTCGTGCATCATGTCAAAGAAAGAAAAATCCCCACCAACACCAACCAAATTTTCAGACAAAACTTCATTCGATTCAATTAATACCATCACGACTCCTACTTCAAACAACGAACCAACTCTTCGGTGGCAAGAGTATTGAACCGGATACACTCCGAAAGCCAAGAAGAGAAGAGAAATTTCGGTGTCCCCATTAACAAAATACAAAATTGATGATATTCGACGTTATAAACATGAACAATTGAAATTACAAAGAGAGTTGTACTATGAGCAAAAGCAAACTTCAGATAGTTTAACTTTTCTCGAAACTGTAGCTCTTTGAATTTATGGAAAATCAGTTGTCCTGAAACCAAGGCATTATCCTCTTTCTACGACTCCTGAATCATCAAATAGACCTTCTACTTTATGGAGTGCAAGGAAGAAAACCGACAAAAATAGGAAGGCAAGTCCAAACTCGTGGGAAAAGAACTATCAACAGAATGAGGGAGCTAGGATACCACGAAAATTAACCTCATCTGAAGAATAATAACTGTATCATAGGAATATTTCTTTTTGCTTAATAAGACTTACATTAAACAATATTGCAAAATTTCCAATGATTTGGTTGTCGGGGTTGTAATGTATTATTATGCATATATATATATATATATATATATATATATATATATATATCTTTTCAAACGAATTAATTTTTATAATAAGTTTTCAAAGAATCAACTCAAAATAAAAAGCAAAGGCTGTTGTTCAGAATAACAACAACCAGTCGACCGGTAAAATACCAACCAGTCGACTAGTTAACTGGAACCCGAAAACCTGGTTCCTGTAGTATACGGTCCTTTTAAACCTACCTCTTTCATTATTTCTTATTTCTCAACCTATCTAAAAACATCTAAAATCCTAGAAATCCCAAAATTCCTTCATGGCTCCTCCTAAACATCAAAGAGAGACTGGATCATCTTCTAGAACGAGATCAAAGAAGCCAACTAAACCCTCAATTGATCAATGGATTGACCTAGCTAAGAGAAGGTGGAAGCTTTTATCAAGACTTAAATTCATCCCAGAGCCGTTTGCTAAATTTGAAGACTTTAATTTGTATGGATTACGACAACTAGCCCATCAAGGTAGACTTGAATCATTTTTAGATTATTCTCAAAACAATATCAATATCAATGTCACCATGATAAAGCTATTTTCGCCAATATGATTTTGGATCATCAAAACTCCTCTAATTCACAAAATTATTTTGCAGTCTTGTTTGTGGGCAACCTATCTTCATTACTATAGAAAGACTTGGTCAAGTTTTAAACTCACTTATGGATGGAATAGCTTTATCAAAATTGAATTATGAATATGATATAAGGGATGAAGTGAGTCATCTCCTTATTGATGACGACTCGGACGGAACTCGAACCAAAGGGTTGCGACCTAATGCAAGAATTCTTTAGCATGTTCTTACTAAAACGATACTACCAAGATCCGGAATACATGAGCTTGTGTATTCAGACATGTTTCGACTTTTAATGCAACTTTTATTCATGTGAAAATTAATTGGATGCAAACAATTATGGACCATCTTCTTCTCTATACACAAGGAGTGACTACATATTTTCATTATGGAGAATACTTAATAAGGATCTTCGAAAGTGCAAAAATTCCTAAACCGAAATCCGAGACAATTGAAATAAAAATCTTGGATAAAAAGAATTTAAAGCAAATGCATATGCCTCCTCCAACCGTTCGGATCATGAGTTTAGAAAGTTGGAAAAAGAGAAGTTTGGATCGACAATCATCAAGTACTACTCATGCTAGTCCCGAAGATGTCCGACTAACGGAACCATCTCAAACATCAAGACAAGCACTTGATGCACTTGCGCGCAACCAACTTCTTTTAGTCTAAAAAGAATGGATAAGAAAATGGATAAAAAGTTGGACAAAATTGAGGATTTTCTTGGAAGGATGTGGAATTCAATCTATTGCATTCTTGTAAACACTGGTCATGTGATGGATCCGGAGAAACAGCTTATGTCTCCTCTCAATTGGACCTCTTCTGAAAGTACTGAATCCGATGACATTTAGCTTAGTAGTGTAATATGTATGTTATTTGCTTTAGTTTCAAAACTTGTTATATATGCTTTTGGTTGTGTAATAACTTATGGTAGGAACCTCAATATTTTGGTTCACTAATACAAAATATGTTTATTGCTTCGCCTTATTTGCTTCAGTTATGCTCACAACCGAAGCAAATAGTATCATTTGCTTCAGATGTGGGTACAACCGAAGCAAATGCAACGAAGCAATATGAGTAACTTGCTTCTGTTATCCTTACATTCGAAGTAAATTGTATAATTTGCTTCGGTTATTGACAACCGAAGCAAGTACACTGAAGCAAATTGTATTATTTGCATCGGTTTCTTAAAAACCAAAGCAAATGTACCGGAGAATATGGTGTTATTTGCTTCTGTTGTTTTAATAACTGAAGCAAATAGTGTTATTTACATTGGTTCCTTAGTTGAAACAAATGCATGTGTTAATAATCATAAAGAATAGTTGACATACGTCATTATTTAAGCTTATTATAATTAGTGATTAACAATAAATAATTTCTAATTTCTAATTATTTTAAATAATCAACACTTATTTTTTATATTTAGTAATTTATTATAGTTAATTATTAATAATTAAAGATTTATTGTTTATATTTAGTAAATAATAACTTAAGTAATAATTAATACTAAAAATCGGTAATCAACATTTAATAATTAATACTACATTAATTAATATTTAATTAATATTTAATTAATAAGTAATATATAATAATTGAGAAATAAAACTTAAATTTTAGTAATTAACTTTTAATAACTAGTAGTCGGTAATTACTATTAAATAATTTATTTCAATAATTATATTATGATTAAGACTAATATTTGATAAATAATAACTAATAATAAAATTTAATACTTATGAAGTGAAATTTAGTATTTCTGTTAATTTTAAATAACTATTATATAATTTATAGAAAATCAATTACAATGAGAAATATTTAGTAATCCATAGTTAATAAGAAATATTAAGAATTAAGAATTAACATTTATTTTATAATTATAATTAATAATTTATATTTAATAATTAATAATAATCAACACTAAATAATTAATAATCAACATTCAATAATTAATATTAATATTTAGTATTCAATTATTAAGTAATATTTAATAACTAAGAAGTAATATTTAATAATTAGTAATCAATAATTAATATTAAATAATTAATTTCGAAAATTATATAAAAAATGTGACTAATATTTTATAAATAATAACTAATAATAAAATTTAGTACTTATGTAGTGATATTTAATATTATATAATTATTATATAATTAATAAATAATCAATAATTGCGAAAAATATTTGATTATCCGTAATAAATAAGAAATATTAATAATTAAGAACAAATATTTAACATTTAATATTTCATGATAATAACTAAAACTAATATTTCGTATTTCCAAAAAGTTAAAATTTTGAATTTCTTTAAAATAAATCAAAATAATAAGTGTTCATTATTGTCAATCTTACAGAAAATTTGACAATTTCGGTACCAAACTTTTTTTGAATTACTTTACTTCCAAATTACTGTAGTGGGAAGAAATTTTTTAGTTTGTGACTTTATTTTGTCAACAAAACGTGTGGGGTATTTATTTATTTTTGTTTTTTAAAATGGCTCTATATTATTTAAAATGTGGGGTAGTACAGCCATACAAATCGTTATTGGTCCAACAGCACACGCACGAAAGCAAACCGGGTAAAACGAAAACAGAACCCGTGCTTGCCAATCTCAACCATACTCCGATTCATTTCTCAAACCTAACACTTCTATATTAACGGCGGTGCTCAAAAACCTTCGTTAAAATGGCGATTTAAAGACCAATTGGAGGTATTTCGGTTAGAATGACATTCGCACTCGTAGATCTGAAGTAAATAACGATCGTCGTTCAGCCTTCTTTTATCCAAACTCCTCTTCTGATAGTTTGATTTGCTTTGTCGCTTCGCGTCAAAGTATGAGAGCTTGCTTCAGATCTGGGGAAGCATTTGTTCCTTAAGGTCAGCAATGGCAGTGGCTGCTCGCCTTGAGCACTAAGTTAAGTAGGAGTCGGTTTTCTGCATTTCGTGTTTGTGGAATTCGCTGCCTTGTGAACTGAGGGCGATTATGTTGTCGTAGCTTAAGCAGGTACTTGTATTATCTAATAATTAGAAACAGTAATTCTTTCAGATCTTTGTTTTCTACGTTCTGATAGCTTTAACGAACATGACATATGAAAGTGAAAGATTCTGTTTATTGTGTCAACTTGATATGTATGCTAATATGGTTCTGTATTGCTATCAACGTGATAAGAAAAAATAAAACTGCATATTTTGTTATTTCATCCTAAAATTTAGAGAATTTTGCCTATTTTAGAAATTGTAAAAGCTGCATATTTCATTGTTCGTATATTATTTATACTTACAAAACAACTGCAATACAGTTGGTTTAGTTGTATATTTTTTGTTATTTTTTGTGAGTTAACAAATTTTGGTTAGTGTAATCGCCTAGAATCGTACAGCTAGTGTATGTTCCTCCTAATGTACATAGGAATTTGTAACTAGTATGAAACTAGTATACTTTTTTAAAAAGCATTCTGAAACTGGTCAAAGACGACCAGTTATAACTTTAATTTAGAGCTTAAGTTCAAATGTTTGCCAGTTGCCCATGGTTTTAAACATGAGACGATCAAAGTTTACCTAAGGCAGTTGCAAAACACGTAAGTGTATGACACATTCTCGGTTTTAATTCCTATTATTATATTGTCATGTTTCATTATTTAATAATAATTAAATTGTAGCAAACCAAACTCTGAACGATTGTCTGGATCTTTTTTCATTAGTCCAAAATTTAGTTCACTCGGCATTAGACTAAAGAATGAAATACCAGAAGCGACAATTGATTTGTACAGGATGCAGTATGGAGATGAACCATTATCATGTAAGGGTACAAATCTTTTGATAGTCAAGAAAGAGAATTTACTCCCGTCAGTACACCTCGTTTTATAAGGTCGAGAGGACGCTACATTGGTAAAACATTGGTTAAAAATACAGTATTAGATTTCGAAGACGAAAAGTTTCATATTTCTGACTGCTTGAAAAGATTGGAGAGGAAACTTAGACTGTTTTCAAGGAGTGATAAAAAAGAAGAAGAAGATGCAGTAGCTATCAAAAATGATGAAGATGTTGCCAAAGGGGAAATGTCGTCTACTCCGTCATCTGAATCTATTCCTTTTCCAGTTAGGCGAGCTTATCAAGAAAGCAGATTGCGATCAGTTTCATATAATGATAGGCAATTTCAAACTGGTGGTAAAATTAGTAATGATGTAAATGCTCTTGGAAATGAGATATCACAACTACGTTCGAGGTTGGAGGCGCTTGAAGAAGATAGAAATTTTCTTGAGCATGCTGTTAGTTCACTTAGGAACGGAAGCAGTGGAATACAATTTGTTCAGGAGATAGCTTCTCATTTAAGGGAACTACGAAATTTGTTTAGTACACAGTAGGAGTAAATTATCAATCAAGGTAAACTGAAATATTTTTGCATGTTTGATAATTGATGTTTGGTTTTTTCTGGTTTCGTAGAAGACATTAGAAAATCTCAAGTTATTGTTTTCAGATGCAAAATAAACTCAAGAGTCAAGAATTGTGTTCTGACATATCGAATTATCCATGTAACCATAACCCTCTTTCTTCTGAATTCTACTTTGGATACTACTATCTAAAACGTAATAAGAATAGTATTATCCGTAAGTCCTAATAGGGTGAAGGAAAATTATAGTCTTCTTAGGTATACATCAATAAAAGCATATGTAATGGGAAGAAAATTACAACTGGAGCCTGCGAAGTTAGTGAACCCTATCTTTTTTGTGAATTATCTGTGCTGTAATAAAAATAAACATGATAAAGTACCTAGTCCGAAGTGAAATTCCAAAGAGGTTTATAGGTACATTGATAATTTGTAATGATATAACACAATTATCTAAGTTCCTTTTTTATCATTCCAAAAAAGAAAAGAATAAAAGATTCTGGTTAATTATGTAATAAAAGATTCTCGGTTGAAATACGCCAGGCATGCCAAAAGACAGTCTGATGACGATAAAGGCATCGAACATGTTGAATCATCTTGCACACAAAAAATAGCAGCAACATTGATGCAGGACTGAAAAATAGTTGAGCATCAAGCCAATATGAACACAAATATGTAGTTGTGACCTGATGAACGCACAAGTATGCGCAGGTATGTGCACGTGAATCAAATGCACTTACATTGTATTTAGAACAACATGAAGAAAGGATACATATGAAATAATGAATTAATTTTCCACCATTTTGCTTTTTATCACAATTCATTTTGTGATTTTTTATTTATCCGTAAGTATTGAATTTAAACTACTAAACATCTTGATTTCTTTCACATTGTTACTTTACAGTTTCTGGTTTTTTTGGGTCTCACTTGCAGGATCATACTAATTATAGGTATCATTTTTTGACCTTTCCATTTTCTGCTATCAATTAAAAACTCATTTTTATTTGTTGGCTATGATTTTTAAGTCATTAGTTGACTGAAATCTGGTATTTCAACAATTGTTAAATATCCATGAATGCATACCTTTTTTGTTAGATGAGTTTTCAGTAAAAAAAAAATTGTCATCTTTATGAATCAACTCCACAGTAATGAAAAACTTTCAACATAAAATTGAAACAAAAAAGTTTACCAAGACTTTCAACATAAACATATAGCATTTTCTATATAAAACGTATTACAGAATGAACCATTTCTCTGACCATAGCACATGTAAAAATGCCACAATTAGTGGAATTAACTGTGTGTCCACATATATGAGTGCATATTAACATGCCATCATCTTCTAGTTATATTCATTGTTGGGAGCAAAGAAACATGTAAAAGGTAAATATTGCAGAAAGAATTAGCATTGCTTGTTCTAGAGATATTTTGAATTCTGACATGTTTCACCTTCCATGCTATCAGATAAATAATATCTTGCAAGATTTGTTTTATACAATTCAGGATCAATGGTAAAGAATTTTGAATGTCCAGGATTTTTATTGAGTTGAAAATTTCACATGTTGTTGAATTTTACTTGGTTGGAGCACTAACATGTCATTTATGATCATTAATTTTCTGTGTGAAAATTATCTTACTGTATAGCTAGGATTGTAGTATTATTATTTATGCATTGCTGGCTATATGAGTTTTGTCCATGTATCTGATCTGACAGGTTGCGTTCAGGAAGCAATTTCACCCAAATGTTAAAGCAAAATTTATCATAAAATAAACCAGCATGTGCCTTGACTTCCTGAAGAAGAAGTGGAGTCCTGTGCTAACCCAGGTCAAAAACATTTAAAGCCAAATTCTTTTTTCATTCATCATTCAACATAATAAATTAGGCCACTAGTTGGACACTGAATTATGGTTGGTAGATTATGTATTGGTATTTCTGAGCATGTGTCATTCCAGTTGTATTAATTTAGTGCGAGTACATCAGTAATAAACTGATGTAATAAATTATGAAATATATGATATTATAGTCAATATTGATTCAAGATCTTATTTTCCAATTTTCTATTAATCAAGGCAGAAGGGCATTTTATGTACCTGTTTAGGTGCTTCTGTTGATATATCTTTCCCTTGCAGATCCTTAACTAGACGATCCTACTTCTGAAAATAGCTCAGATGTATAAGACAAACAGGAACAAGTATGAAACTACAGTAAGAAGTTGGACCCTGCAGTATGTTGTTCTATGTCCAGAAATATCCTATAGCAGGTCAAGAATTGTTCTGTTGCTTTCTTGTACTTGATGTATCAATAGATATATCCTTATCTGATATATGTTTGTATATTTGGCATTGAAATTGTATCTTATTTTGTTAATCTTAATCTATGAAGATGATTTTAATCTTTAGCTTTTGAACTATATTCGGTTAGCATGCAACGTGAAGTGTGGAATAGTGGTCCACTGGAATAGGGGTCCACTGCTATTTTTTTTTATATTGAGGTGGCTTATTTGCTTCGGTTGTTACAATAACGGAAGCAAGAAACCATCCTTTTGCATGTCGACAGTTGTCTCCTTTTTACTACGGTTGCAGAAAACTGAAGCAAAAAACTTCACTTTTGCTTCTGTTATATAACCGAAGCAATAAGTTTATGTCTGTTGCGTCTATTGCATTTGCTTCGGTTGCTGAACCGAAGCAACAGGGGGTAAACAACTGAAGCAACAGCCCTGTTTTGTAGTAGTGGTTGTGTTGAACATTATGCATGCTTTTTTTATGATTATATTTTTTAGCAACTAAAATATGTTGTGCTTATTATATCTTAATCTCTTTTTAATCTATGACAAAGGGGGAGAAATCTCTCATATGATTCCATGCTATATAACATTTTATGATTCCATGTTATTGGAATATATGTGTTAATATTTTTGTTGCAGGAATAAAATGGTAAGTTTGTAAACTTATGAACTAACAAAAATATTGCAGAAATTCAAAGGGTGATAAACATTCAGTGGGAGATAATTCAAAGTGCTATCATCAACCAAAAGGGGGAGAATGTTGAAAACAAGATTTTGATTAATGTCAACAACGAGAAGTGCATTAGAAATCATGACATAGAGCTAAGGTTACATATATATATATATATATATATATATATATATATATATATATATATATTTGTGTGTGTGTGTACACACACACACACACACACACACATTGAATCGTGTTAGAATTATGTTAAAATCTATCCTCATGTATACCACGAGTATAAAACAAAGCATATATATATATATATATATTTTAAATAACATGAAACAGTCTGACTGGGCAAAATTGCCTCAACCAGTCGACTGGTCCAAAACCAACCAGTCGACTGATAAATCAAATTTGCTCCAGTAACGGCTAGTTTCTGAATATTTTAAATATATACGAATTCATATTTTTTTAACCAGTCGACTAATGATTTTTAACCACTCAACTGATTCGAAACAACATATATTTTTTGAAAGGTTGTCTTCATTCATGAAGAGAAATCTCTTCATTTCTGAAAAGAAATAGAAGCTACTTTTGGTTAAAACTCTTCATGAAGTATTGCTACCTTTCTACTATTATATATACACTTCAATTATGATTTCCAAATCACCGAATCATTCTCTATTCTAACTATTTCTGATTTGCACTTATATATTCTTTGCAAACAAAAAGCTCTCTCAATTCAAATACTTGTTGAATCCTTGAATAGATTTAATATCACTTGATTCAACAAGCAATTTTCTACCTAAAATCTTCGCATTCAGATCATATACTCGAGGATCAGATTATAGGAAGGGTGTACTTAAACTGTTGACTATCCGTGTTGATTTAGGAACACAAAGCATAAGTCAAAGCACTTGTAATTGTTGAATTCCTGTATAGTTGCTAAGGCGAGAGGCATCCTTGTTAGGGCTCGGGCGTACTGACCAATTCCTTCGAATTAAGAGAGGGCGTGATAGTGAATTCTGAAGAGGAGCTTCGGGACTGGACGTAAGGCGGGAAGTCCGAAGCAGTATAAAATTCCTGGTGTCGTTTCTTATTGAATTTACTTTTGATACATTTCTATAGCTTAGCTTTTTACTTGCGTGACTATTGTTTATTAGCTAGTTAATATATCATTTACATTTCCGCCATATCCATATAGATCCTACTTAAGTCGTACACACCGACTTTTCACTAAATACATCACAAACTTGTTTTTAAAATCACCAACTCTTACCGATTCTATTCTAATTCTCTCTATACATTTTTTAAGCACTCTTGCATTTTAATAAGCTCTCAAATATTCAAATTTCTTTTTGAATCATCGAATTTATTTCAAACCTCTTAATTCAGTAAGTAATATACTTCCTTCAGTCTTCACATACACGTTATATACTTGAGGATAAGATTATAGGAAGGGTGTACTCAATTGTCGGCTATTCAGCGTTGTTCAAGAACACAATCAGAAGTCAAACTCTTATTGTTTGTTAAATTCCTGTGTCGGTGCTCAGGTGGGAAATTCGTGTTGGTACTCGGGTTGTCGTGATCCTATTCCTCCGGGTGAAGAGAGGGCGTTGATAGTAGAATTCCAGAAGGAGTCTGGGACTAGACGTAGGACGGGAAGTCTGAACCAGTATAAAATTTCTGGTATCACTTTTCTTAATGCATTTACTTATCTGTGATATCTTATATTGCTGAATATTTACTTGCATAACTATTGTATTAGACAATTTATTATATCATATTCACTTCTGAATATTCCATACAGAAAGGTCCTACTCTAGGTCAATACATGACTTTTCATTAAGAGGATTTAGTTTTATATAAAAACTTATATAAACGAACGGATGTTTAAATAATCAAATTGGCAACAGCGAACCTCTGCCATTTCCCTTTCTCTTGAAATAAAATTCTAAATCAAAAATAGGTTCATATACAATTAATCAAACATAAATCATATAGATCTCGAAGGGATTATCCGATTCATGTGGAAAAAAGTTTGAATTGACATCTAAGCTATTCTTCATCATATTCTCCTCTCTTTTTCTATTTTCTTGCAAATCTATAAATCTGAAAGTATCCTCTTGTCAGAATAATTGTAGATCTGTAAGAATTTGGGGATTGTAGGCCTAAAAGATTATTCATATTTGGATGCTTTCAAGTGAGTGGGAATTTATATAAAAAGTTACAATAGCTTTATTATCTCATTTGTATTAGATCTTAAATATATGCCTAATATTTATCACATATGTTTATAATATCATTAAATCTAGAATGACGCCTATCAGATTTGTTAATGAATGTTGTCAAAAGCCTGAAAATATAGATTTGTGGTACTGAATAATATTATAATTTATAGGCGTAATTTATTGATTATATCACTGCCTACAATTGTGTTTAAAAAATATTGTGGTTATTGTAAAATACTGTAGATCTAGAAATCAGTCCTATAAAACACTGTTAAGATGCAGTTTTATTCCAGATCTGTAGTTTAAGTGTTAAACGGTAAATTAATTAATTTTGATTGAAAATATATAAACCTATTCATGCTCAATTTTGTTGGGGTTTTAACTTAGTTATTGTAAATATGCCTTTTTTCCTCTTTTAAAATAAAAAACATTATTTGAAACCAATAAGAAATATGTCAAATAATTAAAGGAAAATTTGTGTAAATTCATGTATAAATATAAATATATGTATTTGTGCATAGTGTACATCAACTATTATAAAACATACATAATAAATATATTTCTTGTGGTTTGAAATGTGTTTGTTCCAATATTCAGGCATAAGTTACAATAACAATAGTTGACGGTCTTTTTGTAAGATTTACAACCTTATTTCAAGATTGAATCCAAAGAAATGTTTGGTTATTAGTTAAACCAAATTATTAAGCTTAACAATAATAATAATAAAAGATAATAACCACTTTAACTGCATAAAAATATAAATACAAACATATACACGTTATCCATCCGAATTTACATAAACAATGAAATATATATATAATAATGAATGTTTGAATGTTCGAATGAATTTCATTTTATGGAATTGTACATGGAAATGTAGTCCATAATAAATGTATATTTGTGGCGATCGTTATAGCAATTAGTGTAACTGATTATTATAAATAGTGCCATAAATAAATAAATAGTTATTGTAACCGACATTGATTGGGGAAAACAAACTTAATTAGGCAGTTAAGCCTAAAGGTTATTATTTCTGAATTGGCTAGGATTAAGGTTGTAAATTATAAATAGGGAATTGAATTATAACCGCACTAAGACATGAGGTTAAGCTCAACTTATGGTGGAAGTCTCCCCGGAACCTCCCGACAAATCCAACATCCACAAGTGGTTGGTTTAATATGAGGGTTATGATGCATAAATATATATATACACACACACCCACACACAACATATGATAAATTAATAAATTAGCAGAGTTTGTTGTGGTACAACAAATATATATTTCGGGATTGAAAATTAAGGTTATTTAATGTCTTAGGGAATTATGATTGTTAGGTTCATAAGCGACATTAATTATAATCAATGGCAGTAAATAACAATTAAGAGATAAATTGTTGCCTTAGGAAAATAAGGTCGTTATGGTCATAAATTGCAATAACTCTATTAAATAGAAACAAATGAAATAAAAAGAGGATTAATGGGCATCGATTGTCATTTTAAATACTAAGTCCAATAAGGAAAATAATTAAATAAATATCCTAGGCTTAGAAGGATATAACTTTCCCTATTTATTCCAGAAAATCCAAAGCTTATAATGAAAAATTAGGTTTGGGCTTAGTAGGATAATGATGCAAGTTCAATGGTCTTATTCGACAGAAGTCTGCACTTTCCAACAGTCGAATATATGTTCAACTAACGTGAGATATCATTAATCATAGGAGCCCGTGATGATAGTTAGTTTGCGTAGCATTGATTATTTCCTAAAATAAGGTTTACTTCATGAGTGAGGTCTTAAGTGGTCAAAAGGTTCCTCCTCTTGTCCGTAAGGAGAAATTAAACAGGAAATAATCTATAAGCATAGCCTACTTTTGGATTAAGGTCTTAAGTGGTGAGATCCACCTACACAAAGGTAATAAGCAATTACATAGTCCACCTCCCATAAATAGAAGCATTAAAGGCTAATTGGGTACGAACTTGATAACCTTCGCGAATAGTTCGCTTCCTTGGGTCTTAAGTGGCTTGGATAGGATGGGTCCTCTAGTTAGGGGTCTTAAATGGTGTATGGATCCTTCCTAAACCTGGAGACCAAATGTTCGATATGGTCTTTCCATAGGGCTTCCTATCCTATGGGAAGTATTAAGCGTCTAAGGATATTATCCAATAAGGTCAGCTAGATGGTACAATGAGATTCCATGAATAGGAAGGTCATAAATAGCGAGATGTCGTTTACCTAGTCCTATCGGTCTTAAGCGATGAGATACCATCTCTCACCTTATGTGGGGTATGGGTATATATGCGTGAGTGATGGAAGCCTTAATTAGTAGGACCCTATAGCTAGTATGATCTGGTTTATAATTACGTTGAGAAAATCATCGAGAGGTATTAAATGACCAATGGGTCCGCCTAGGGTCTTAAGTTATCAAGAGAATCCACCCTATCTATCATTCGATAGTGAGGCATTAAGTAGCTAAGTATATATGAACAAATAAACTCCGTAATTGGGAGTTCACTTCTCGGTTTAATAATTAGCATAAAGGCTTCACAAACATATGCGTAAGCATTCTATCTCAGTACAGATATCATTAAAAGTACTACCTTGGGAAGGGTAGTTAGATTTGTGTGTAAATGTTTACAAGGTTAGATTAGAATTACTAGCCTTGGTAGGCATATATCTTGAACGTGATACATCTATGAATTGTAATCTGTGTTGTACTTTTCTTGTTCACTAGAACTTGTTGTTCTGACCTCTCTTCATTACAACCTCCCAGTTTTTTTTAGAGAAGGTCGGGTTCTCACAGGTATCTAAGTTTGGTTTTCGGTTCTGGTCCTCTCTTATGCTCGATATTGACATGGTAACTTACTTTTATAAGGTAGTTACTTGAATTAATACTAATATATTCTATTTTGTTTCCGTTGTGAGTTATTTTGTCATACTTTGATTTTGCTCATGATCATTTATTGTAGGTACCAGATTTATACGCTCCTTACTTGGATGTGTTCGAATTTTGATTTTTGTGAAATTTTGGGCTTAGAAAAGTGTGGGGTGTTACACTCAACATTGGCCAGGACATGCTCGGGTTCTATACTTTTAGCTCGCTGAGTAGCTCTTGCCACCAGATTGCGCGACGTTACTTGGGCCACCGTCTGGGCGGCACTATCTTGGCCCCCATTGTCCTGGTCATTCACATGACGCAAGGGAGGAAGTGCGGGAGTACGAGTGGATCTAGAAGTGTCTTGTTTTCTTGGAGAGGTAGAATTCTTGTTCGTTCTGGAATTTGGCTCAACATTCCTCGGATCGGTCGTCTTTGGCTCGGTGTTCCTCGTTTCGGCCATGTCGCCTCGAGCCGACTTGGCTACCTAAGGTGGCATCCTACCAAACCTAAGCTCCTAAATGTTTTCTGGTCTCTCATATGGAAGTCGCTGCTTTGACAGCTCTTGACTCCTTCCAGATGAAAATGAGCATTTCGTGACTTGTTGAATTGGTGGGGAAGGTGTTCTATGCCTCCTGAAATCCTCTCATTGTCTCACCATTCGACCCATTTCTTGTCTCATCACGTTGTTCTCACGCAACTGAGAATTCAATGCCGCGGTGTTCTTCCTAAGATGGTCCATCAGCAATATGAGATCAGCTCGAGTGGTGAAGGTCCAAATTGGAGCTCTGTCCTTTGGCGCAATAGAGGTAGTGGGAGCATCCTGGGCTCAGTTCAAATTCGAACCGGGAGGTGGTAGGGAAGCTCCGCTTTCTACATGTTGGTCGCGACTGGAGGAAAGCCTGGAGACGGCTCGGTTTTCATCAGCTCTTGTAGACACCATTGTTGCTGAGATTGGCAAAAATGCTGAAATTGTAAGAATTGTAGGATGATAGGATTTTCTCTCCGAACTTGGTGATTCGAAAAGTGGACATAAAAACCTTTAAATACAGAGAAATAAAGACAAAGAAATCTTGTGGTCCGGATTTTGTGTACATAATTTTGTGTCCCTATAGCCGCTCCCTACACACACGCGCACAGACCCCTCCCCCCCTCCCCCCCCCCCCCCACACACACACACACACACATATATATATATTGTGTGTGTGTGTGTTCCGTTGCACCCCACAATGGAGCATTCCTGCTAGCCCCCTGAATTTCACCATGAATTTATATTTAAATATGTTGAGTGGAAAGAGAGAGAGAATGAGTGAAATGGGAGAGAAGGTGAATTTGTGGTGGAAAATAGGGAGGCTAGAAGGGATGCTTCATTTGGAGGTGTTGTAGAACCAAACTCATATATATATATATATATATATATATATATATATATATATATATATATATATATATATATATAGAGAGAGAGAGAGAGAGAGAGAGAAGGTGTCAATTTGAATACAAAATTTAAACCATTGGATTTTTTGTTTTTATGTGAGGGGTGGAGTTAATGGGGTTATATGATGTCGTAGATTTATTTTGTACATGTATATATATGTATGTGTGTGTGTCTATATATATATATATATATATATATATATATATATATATATATATATATATATCCATTTTTCTATCTTACATTTCATCTCTCTCATATTCTACTTATTCTCTCACCTCTCACTCAAATTTTTTAATATAAATGAGAGGTGAAAATCAAAGAGCAATTGGAGTGCTCAATTTTTGGAGTGCAACCGAACCCTCGCGCGCGCGCATATATATATATATATATATATATATATATATATATATATATATATATATATATATATATATATATATATATATATATGAAGACTCAAGAGCTTGAGATATAACATGTTTTATGATGTGCGATTAATGCAAAAATACGAAAACATATTCAAAAAGAAAAAGGTAGTCCAAAATTGATAACGAAAAAAGAAAAAGTAACAAACTTGGAATAATATTAGCATATATGGATATAAACTTCATAAATATTAAAAATGGTATGTGTCCATAGTTATCTATTTAATATCCAAAACAATAAGCATGGAAATCATTGTTTCATCTTAATGTACCATTTTTTTATTGTATTTTTTGCACTTAAGTTAAACATTTATGTATAATAATCAATATATCATGTTTCACATCGTGCGACTAGTCGACAAGATTTTGATGCCAACGGGTCCACGCTACAATCCAAGCAAATACTCGCATGCTCTGTTGGCAGCCAATATGATCTGTGACGTAGAAGATAGGGCAAATATACCTTATTATACTTACATATATAATTGTATATAAAAATATCGGTCCTATTGTACAAATAGTAGGATATTTATTTCATGGCTGCTCCTATCAGGCACGTGGAGCAAAACATTCACAGATCACATTACATAATACATTCGACAACTGTAAAGAGAGCATAGATTCTGCATTAAAATGCTATTTTAAGGGCACTACTCAACTGATGTTCATGCAATAGACAAGTTGTCTTATGGATGCTTTCCTTCTTTTTGGTTAGACATGTTAATATGGAATCATACAGTCAATTACATTTTGATATATGTTTGGCCATTTAACCTGCAACTGAGCAATTGCAGTTCACATCAATGATATACTTCATCATTCTATTGTCATATAGTATGATTTTTCTTCTTCTAGTTTGTTCAGAAGGAAACCGACTGAAATCGTAAAACCGTCTCTAGTGCAGTTAGCCTGATCCGCGAACACAACATAAATGGCTGATCTTAGCATATGCGTATGGCAAGCTCTTAGCATGTCATTCTGGATTTCGAGCTCATGTCACTGTTACCATGGCGTAAAGTTCTTAACCACCCGCCTACTGCTGCGGACGCATATAGTATGAAATGTCACAGTTCATATATAAATACATAACTCAGTTTACTGTTTAATAGAGAGTCTGAACAAAAATGTATTCTAAGCAGGCAAGCAATAGAAACAAAGATATATGCTACCTGATATTTTCATGGCCTAAAACCTGCCCTTTCAATCTCCGAACTGGTAATATATGTTGCAAGATTTCATTCAAGTGATGGATATGTTTACAGCGGATTGAATCGTCTCTTGATAAGTTTAAAAATAATGCTTGGTAAGAATTTATACACAGAAAAAGACAACTGCTTTAACTATATTTTATTACAATATCAAATTCATACATAAATACTTTTAACTTTTTTGTTTCTGTCAAGATCAAGCGACAAAATGTAGACTGTGGCCATACATTCTCAAGGGCAGGACAAAGATATTTTTAACAAGTGAATGCACACAGCAAATTATATTTGACTCAAAAACTGCCAAGTTGAACTTGATGTTGAAGCAAAGCAATCCCCATTCAGTCTCATCTTATTTGATTGGATGAATACTGGCAGTTGAAGATATTGTTTTCTTTTCTCTTTTGTTTTGTCTTGTGGAATCTTGTTGACTAAAAACGATATTTTTATATGTATCTTGATTTCCAGATATTATGCTAGTGCGTGTCAACAGTTTTAACAAATATATGAAGATGGGTTACAATCACACTTTAGTAGAAAGAGAGTGGCAAGCTCTGCTTGACCGAAGATAATGGTTAAGTTATTCTATCTTCTAACTAATGTGCATTTAGATTTGATACGTTAAACAGCTTGTCTTGATAAGGTTTCTGTGCACGCATTGAAGAAATATACTGAAATTTTTTATGTCATGATCAAGGAATATATAAACATATGTGCAGAGAGGAGGATAATGGCAGTCCTTTTAGGATAGAAGGTTAAGGCTGCAATCATGATCAGTGTGGGATGAATGAATGATATGTGTTACTAAGGGCGCAAGCGAAAACAAAGAATTTGAGCGGAGGATGCTAACGGAGAATTGCAGTTAGCGGAGAATGCGTTTGACGCGTTAAGCGGAGAATTTAAGCGAAATATTTTATTTTTATTTTGTAATTTAATTAATTAACGACTAAAACAAAACAGTATATTAAAGTAGAATAATACAGCAAACCAAACATAACAGTCCATTATATAAAAGCAATTTAGAAAGTGATACAATGCAGAAATACAAAGAAGTACAATCTATCAGTGCAACCCTGCTGCAACAAGCTCGTCTCTTATTCTATCTTGACGTACAGCCATATCAGCGCTGCCTTGATAGCGCTGAGCCGGTGCAAAGTCATTATTGTCTATGTTTCGCAAATCAGCATAAAATAAAATCTGGATCATCCATGTTGTGTTTGTGTACATAATTGTGTATAGCCATTGTAGCAATAACAATTTTTGTTTGAGTTTGGAACTTGAAGGTTGACAATGACAAATTTCTTTTTTCATAATCCAAATGTCCTCTCAGTTGTCATACGTAAACTAAAATGGTAGAAATTAAAATTTTTATTATTTGACTTCGGTTGATTTGTGGTCATACGAAACTGTGGAATGTGATATCTTACATTTCGATATGGTGGTATGTACCCGGTTGTTAGTGGAAAATCAGAATCCATAACGTAATACTGTCCAACAGGAGGATGAGGAAAATTGTAATTTCTGTCATTCACTATATAATTAAAAATTCGGTTGTCATGCGTCGGTCGTGTCCTTCTGGTAGACGGTCCGTTATCGACTGCCGAAGACAGCCTAAGTTGGGTAAAATCATAATATTGCTTTCTATTCGAGCACAAAAATGTCACTTACATAATTGGAAGTTGGAAATACAAATAGACCGTTCATCGGTTGGTTCAGGTCGGCAAAAATAAAGATCAAAAAGTAGTAATTGGTAGGTAAGATATTTTGTTTAAATCATGAAGACTCACGAGTGGAATCTTTATAGCATGCTATCAGTTCTTTTATGGTATATGTTAAAAGGTACGTACTAGCCTTGTATGATAAAAAGCAGAAAGCAAAGTAGTGTTGAATGATTTTGGTACGAGGCAGTAATGTTTTGTAGGAAGCGCACTCAATATGAGGGTTGTTAATATAATTATTATAAATTACAATGGACAAATAAAAAGTTGACAATAGGCAAAACCTCTTGACATCCAAATCATTCTATGGCTAAAGAAAACTGATAGAAGAATAGAGATTGAAGGGAAATAACTGTGAAATAGTTGAATAATAGAAATAGCAAAATAAAAGATACGGCGAAAAAACGATTCTTAGAATTTTTAGCAATGTAGAAGTTCTGTTCAATATTATCATGACCGGACCGTTAAGCGAACCGTGATGCCCTAAAGTTTAGTGTTTTCAGAATTCAACATGTCAGACCATCAAAACCATACAAGTTATTTTTTGACAAAAATTGAAAGATAAAGAATCGGTGTATACACAAAAATGTTACATGCTAGATCAAAAGCAGAGAACTACAAACTTAAAACCATACTAGACACGGTAAGCTTTTGACGTTATGTAAACATAATTACTTATCCTCTTATTGTTGAAATTCGTAAGTATTGAATGAAATATACTTTGTCCATTGTCCCACATAATTTAAGCGAACATGTGCAACTGTTCAGTGAAAGGACGTGACTATTAGCAGCATGGTATTTCGCGAAAAGATACTTCACGAAAAGACACTTTGTGAAAAGATACTTCGTGAAAAGGCACTTCGCGAAAAGATATTTCGCGAAAAGACACTTCCATTCACCAACGGTCATATTCCCCAACGTTATATCTCAGCGAAAATGACACTTCGCAAAAAGGCACTTCCTTTCGTCAAACGGTCACATTTCAGCGAAAAGACACTTCACGAAAAGACACTTCCTTTCACCGAAAGAGATGCGTCTGTACGAAGAGGTACAAGCACAACCGTTCGAAAGAAATGTGACTGTACGAAGAGGTACGGGTGCGACTGTTCAGAAGAGATGTGACTGTACGAGAGGTACGGGTATGGTCATTCGAAGGGATGCGGATAAACTATAAATAAGGAGGGAACCTGATCACTTTCCTCACTAACTGCTTTCAATTCGAACTTTCTTCTCTCTTCTCTAATACTCTTATATATAATCACAAAGTGACATACTAATTACAATCTCGTGCAGAATACGTCTGTTGTATCTTGGGAGAATTTTGAAATAAAATTCTTAAGGAAATTTTTACGACAAGCCTCAGACATCATCGGGTTAGATTTCTAGTTTATTTGTATATTTATATACATTATTCTATAATCTCTCATTTCTCTACGTTGTGCTATTTCTTAAAATAGTACAACGTTGTTGTTGTAAATTGATTACAACATAGTTATTGCGAATATTGAATTCTAGAGTAGTGGAAATTCAACTTATAAACTTGTGCGACGAGTTTATGATTTATAATTCTCTCTTTTTGGTATATTAGAATTACAACATCTTAAGAATTTTATATGTTTTCTTACTAAAACAAAGATGGCAATAGTTGAATTATCAACAAAGGCTAAGGTAAAAAAATCAGTTAAATAAAAAGATCAAGATATTGAGATCTGATCGAGGTGGAGAATATGAATCACCGTTTGAACAATTTTGTGTGGAAAATGAAATTATTCATCAAACAACAATCCCATATTCACCACAACAAAATGGTGTTGCCGATAGAAAGGATAAAACATTAAAGATATATGCGATGTTATTGACCTTTGGCTTACCGACGAACTTGTGGGGGGAGGCCTTAAATATGTCTAATCATATTTTAAACAAGATTCTTCACAATAAAACAGGAATGATTCCATATGAGTTATGGAAAGGACATAAACTAAGCTTTAAATACCTCAAAGTGTGGGAGTGCTTGGAAAAAGTTCCAGTTCTACCTCCTAAGAATTGCACAAGGCTAGATATTGCTTATGTAGTAAGCCGATTGAGCAGTCATACAAGCAATCCAGGAGAAGAACACTGGAAAGCACTAATGAGAGTGCTTGGATATTTAGAAAATATATACCACAAAATATTCCTTATATTATGGGAAATATCTTGTCGTCTTAGAAGGATATAGTGATGCAAACTGGATTGTCGATTCAGAGAAATCAAAATCAACTAGTGGTTATGTATTTACCCTAGCATGGGCAACAGTGTCATGGAAATCTACTAAACAGACATGCAAAGCTCGATCCACTATGGAATCAGAGTTCAATATTGCTGTAGATAAATGAGGCAAAGAAGCAGAGTGGCTTCGTCATTTTTTAGAAGATATTCTTTTTTGGCCCAAACCTGTGCCAGCCATATGCATACACTTTGATAACCAAGCAACGCTAAGCAGAGCACAAAACTTTGTATATAATGGAAAGTCACGACATATTCGTAGACGCCATAACACAGTTAGGCAGTTACTCTCAAATGGAACTATTTCCATAGATTATGTGCGAACAAATGATAACCTAGCAGATCCATTTACTAAAGGTTTATCAAGAGAGAAAATTGACTGCACATCGAGGGAAATGAGTTTAAAAGCCTAAACCAACAAGAGTTATCTTATACGGAAACCTATCCTAGCAATTGGAGACCACGGACTAGGATCAATAGGCAAACCAGTTATTTTTTAACAAAAATTGAAAGATAAAGAATCGGTGTATACACAAAAATGTTACATGCTAGATCAAAAGCAGAGAACTACAAACTTAAAACCATACTAGACACGGTAAGCTTTTGACATTATGTAAACATAATTACCTAAATTCCTAAGTATTGAATGAAATATACTTTGTCCATTGTCCCACATAATTTAAGCGAACAGGTGCAACTGTTTAGTGAAAGGACGTGATTATTAGCAGCATGGTATTTCGCGAAAAGATACTTCACGAAAAGACATTTCATGAAAAGATACTTCGCGAAAAGGCACTTCGCAAAAAGATACTTCGCGAAAAGACACTTCCATTCACCAACGGTCATATTTCCCAACATTATATCTCAGCGAAAATGTCACTTGCGAAAAGACACTTCCTTTCGTCAAACGGTCACATTTCAGCGAAAAGACACTTCGCGAAAAGACACTTCCTTTCACCGAAAGAGATACATCTGTACGAAGAGGTACAAGCACAACCGTTCGAAAGAAATGTGACTGTACAAAGAGGTATGGGTGCGACTGTTCAGAAGAGATGTGACTATGAGAGGTACGGGTACGGCCATTCGAAGATTATGTGAGAACAAATGATAACCTAGCGGATCCATTTACTAAAGGTTTATCAAGAGAGAAAATTGATTTCACATCGAGGGAAATGAGTTTAAAAGCCTAAACCAACAAGAGTTATCTTATACGGAAAACTATTCTAGTGATTGGAGATCCCACGGACTAGGATCAACTGGCAAACCAGTAATTTTTTAACAAAAATTGAAAGATAAAGAATCGGTGTATACACAAAAATGTTACATGCTAGATCAAAAGCAGAGAACTACAAACTTAAAACCATACTAGACACGGTAAGCTTTTGACATTATGTGCGAACAAATGATAACCTAGCGGATCATTCCGGGTTTCGAACAAATGAAAAGACACTTCGTGAAAAGACACTTTGCGGAAAGGCACTTCCTTTCGTCAAGCGGTCACGTTTCAGCGAAAAGACACTTCCTTTCATTGAAAGAGATGCGTTTGTACGAAGAGGTACAAGCACAACAGTTCGAAAGAAATGCGACTGTACGAAGAGGTACGGGTGCGACTGTTCAGAAGAGATGTGACTGTACGAAGAGGTATGGGTGCGACCGTTCGAAGGGATGCGGATAAACTATAAATAAGGAGGAAACCTGATCACTTTCCTCACTAACTTATTCCAATCCTGTAACGACACGGATTTCGCCCGGACCTAATCGATCGCTAAACCGACCAAGACCGTTCGAATCCCGCATACGCTAACTTTGGGTATACAACACATCAGAACAAATAACAGAAGACTTCAATAAACATCATAATAATGTTACATCAGAGTACAGAATATCAGAGTATATCGATAATAATACACAGCGGAAGATAAATTTACATAAATGTAATACAATGCACAGCGGAAATATAAACTACACAGCGGAAGACTGTAAATGTCTGGACACAGCTTAAAGCTTCAATCCAGAATCCTGCTCAAAACATCTGCAAAATAAAACAACTCGGCTGCCCGTGTGGAAAATAGGGGTACCCGAGTTTGCAAGGGAAAAGCAAACTACAGGTCAGTCATGGGACTGGTGTGAGAAACTCTAACAGTTATAATTAACTTATTTGATAACATGGTATATCACGGGACCACGCCGCTAACGCGGAACGGGTTTACCCCCATGAATACCAGTGTATAAACAACAATCAATATAGATATATGGATCTACTATGCATCAATCAACATGCAATATCCCAATCTACCCACATAGATTAATCACTACACTTAGATTTTCTAAATCCAATTTAATTTACAGAAATCATTCCTTTGGATTTTATTCCCGATTTCTTATTTCAAATCATTTGAAATACATTTCTAACTTTCTATATCAAAGTAGATTTCACTTCGGGATTTCAAATCAAATCATTTGGAAATGTGAATTCCAAAACATAACAATGCATACAAACAAGTATGCAACCAAATATCGTGCTCCCCATCGACAAGGCAAAGGGTGCGCACCTCGCAACTCGATATATATATGTGCACCTACCCCACGTAGGAGTAGGCTACACCGACGATGCACCTCCCACTCATGGAGAGCATACACCGCCCTCTCACCCATACTTTTAGTCTCAGGGTTACCCGAATCTTTAGCCACATACTTAATCATTTCATATCCCGAAGTAGGGAAAATCATTTCACAACGTAATAATCACAAGTACTTTCAAAATATAGTACTTCACATTAGTAATTCACGCATATGTTCAGTCACTATTAATCACATAACCTTTGAGCTCGTATGTCTCAAAGAAGGGTGTTAAGCAAAAGAATAAATTCTCCGCCACCAAACAGATACATCATCAATAGCAACTAATCGAATACGCGATGAACCACAATGTAACATATAATACATTTCTAAATCATTTTAGAAATCATCGGGTTTTGGGCCTCGAAATCCTTTCTGTTTTATAAAACATTTTTATAAAACATTCCCTGTCCAAAAATCGGGAATACATTTCTTTTCACTTAAGAAAAATATCATTTCACAATCTTTCGTTAAATTTGAAATGAACACAACATCGCTAAACACCTTATCGTCAAATCGTGAAGTGTTTCACAAGGCGTTAGCACACAAATATTTTCAACCCAACCCAATGCTAAATGTAAAAGCATATTTTGCTCATAAACTGGTCGAGCACAATCCAAACCATCAATCAATCAAATTTGACATTAAATATAAGGTTTTGAATAGAGAGAGTATCGACTTATATTCAACATCAAATCCTGAAACCAACAGATATCATATCGGGAATAACGATATCGATATCTTCCAAATTCCCATCACGATCTCTATATAATCACGGAATCCAATATCGAAAATATCCAAAGATAATTTCAATTTAACTCTAATCCAATTTATTTATTTATGACCATTGGATTATTTTTCTAGTTAATAACTAGTTCATTTCGATAAAAATCTATTTTTATCTGTTCAAATATGGAGTTTTTCATCCCAATTTTTCCCAAATCATTTCTTATGATTTTACACAAATTATTACTATTTTTAATAATTTAATCAAGGCCCGTACAGTCGATTTCCATCAACGGCCATCGAACTGCACTTACAGCGACCTTTTTCGAATTTGATTTGGACGTAATTCCAAATCCAACCGTTAGATTTCAAATTTCTAATATTCCTTAGAAACCTCTTTTCGATACGAACCCAACGGTTCTGATTTCAGGAGAATCCGAGGGTCAGATCTCCCGTAATGTCCGTTCGAAGTCAATGGTCGAAATTCGCGAACTGCCGTAGCGCGGCGCATTCTATTCAGGCCATTATATTATATATATAATATATATAATATATATTTCGTCGATTTCTATTTAAAACGAAGTTTATAAATAGTTTTAAATTCGTTTCAAAAACAATTTCAACTTCCATTTCAATTCAAATCAAAATTGAATTCTTCCTTATAAATTCGTTTTAAAATTCATTTCTATTCAATTCAAATTTCAATTCAATTTGAATTCATTTCAATTTGGTTTCAATTCAATTCGAATTCGTTTTCAATTCAATTCAATTCAAATTGGTTTTCTATTCAATTCAATTCGAATTCATTTTCTATTCAGTTCAATTCGAATTCATTTTCTATTCAGTTCAATTCGAATTCATTTTCTATTCAGTTCAATTCGAATTCATTTTCAATTCAATTCAATTCAAATTGGTTTTCTATTCAATTCAATTCGAATTCACTTTCTATTCAGTTCAATTCGAATTCATTTTCTATTCAGTTCAATTCGAATTCATTTTCTATTCAGTTCAATTCGAATTCATTTTCTATTTTATTCAATTCGAATTCATTTTCTATTTTATTCAATTCAAATTCATTTTCTATTTTATTCAATTCGAATTCGTTTTCTATTCAATTCAATTCGAATTCGTTTGCTATTCAATTCAATTCGAATTCGTTTTCAATTCAATTCAATTCAAATTGGTTTTCTATTCAATTCAATTCGAATTCATTTTCTATTTTACTCATTTCGAATTCCTTTTCTATTTTATTCAATTCGAATTCATTTTCTATTTTATTCAATTCGAATTCGTTTTCTATTCAATTCAATTCGAATTCGTTTTCTATTCAATTCAATTCAAATTCGTTTTCTATTCAATTCAATTCGAATTCATTTTCAATTCAATTCAATTCAAATTGGTTTACTATTCAATTCAATTCGAATTCATTTTCTATTTTATTCAATTCAAATTCCTTTTCTATTTTATTCAATTCGAATTCATTTTCTATTTTATTCAATTCGAATTCATTTTCTATTTTTATTCATTTCGAATATTTCATATACATCGTTTTCATTTCATATATATATATATTCACTTTTCAATATATACGATATTTTCACCTTCAATATATACGATATTTTCACCTTCAATATATACGATATTTTCACTTTCAATATATTCGATATTTTCACTTTCAATATATTCTATATTTTCACTTTCAGTATATATATTTCATACACTTCTAATATATATAATTCATTTTACATCAATTTTCACACAGAATACAATCAAACAAACAAGTCGTCCATGGTCTGTGGACGACGGGGAACAGTTCATGAATGCAGTTACAAAATAAATAACTGTACAGAAAATTTTAAAGTGAGAGAATTCTCACCTTGACTGGTTTTATTTCTGAATTCTACACTGAATTGACTCAAATTTGAAATTGTCTGAAATTCTAACTTGTCCCGTTTCAGTCTTTGTCAGTTTCATTTCGTAGTGCTCGAGAAGAGGAATCCAACGCATCTTGTTTCACTCGTTTCTGACCTTATTTGAAAAAGATATCACTATTTAATCATTTGAATAATTTAATTACACAATTAATTAAATAATTAGGGTTTTTAATTACCCTCTTTCTCTAATCTTCTTTTACATCTCGTTCCAGGCGAAAGAGAAAACCACTGCTCCTCCTTAGGGCTTCAGCACGCACGAACCACGAGGCACTTGGAGCCGATCAACTACTTCCCCCTCGCGCGCCCTGGAGAGCGCCACATCCTCCCTGAGCCATGGCGAACTCGCACTCGCCGTTTACCCCCAATTCCAAACGAAAGTCGGCCCCTTTCAGGCCTTATTACTCCCAAAACACCAAACGAGATTCCATCAAACTCATACGAGATGATAGCTCTCGAAATTCTCTTCAGTTTCATGTTTAATTCGTGTTTTAATTCATGAGGATTTGAGGGAATTTGCGGTTTGAAATTTGGAATGAAACCCGCCGTTCGAAACGTAGCAGCGGCATAGGTTGACCACGAGAAAGATGTTGACCTAGGGTTTTGACCGATTTCCTATATATATAATTAAATAATATAATTTAATTTAGGATTTACTTGCTTATTGCTACGAACTTGAAATCAAAGACAATGACTATCGACCCTAGCCAAATACCCCTGTTTCGAACCCAATGGGATATGTCTGGTAAGCTGATTCGACCGTTACAATCAGTTTTCCTCAAAATTAAAATATAAATCAGTATATTCAATTTTAAACGTACATTTCAATTTACTGGGGTCACATACTAACTCTAAAAATTCCTGAAAAATATTTTCTAGCTTCGTATTGACGATACGGTCCTAACAAAACTAGTTTCGTCGAATTCTGAGACCGTTGGAAAAATGGCCAATTTCCAGTCGATTAAAATCAACTGAAACTGGTCAAACACGTTTTCCTTTGCCACGCTCACATATTGATTGTAAAAATTATGAAATTTGAAACCTAGCAATAATTTGACACTGCGGATCCAACAAAAGAGGTTTCGTCGAAATCCGAGGTCGTTTGCAAAATGTCCATTTTTAAGGGCCTGAATTCCATAGCGACTATTCAGAATTTTCAACTGGACATATCTTTTGATTCCCGCTATGAAATTTTGATTTGTCGGATTCGTTGGAAAGATATTATCAATTACATCCTAATGTTTTTGGTTTCACTAAAATCCGGATTGTTTTGCACCCGGTACATTCAATTGAAGTTTGAAATCGAATTATCGAACTACCGCGCCATTTTCAATTCTATTTATAATTATATATAAATATTTATATTCTAACGACGACGTATATAATATATACGTTCTAATATATTCAAAATAAATTTCTCGTCGATATTATTTAAAATAATCTATTTTAAATATTCAAAATTCGCTAAGATCGCCAAAATAAAAATTTCAAACTGGCTCGCATTTTCCGGGTTGTTACAATCTCCCCCACTTAAAACTTTTCGTCCCCGAAAAGGAACAAAGTCGAAAGTGGTTTGATTAATCAACTCTACGCTCGATCTGGCTTCCATTCTCCAACTTTTCAGTTTCTGAAAATTTTCAAATTCTTCAAAAATTTGGCTAACACCCTAAATTTTCGAAAAATTTTGCCATAACGTCCCCTGCACCGGGAGCATCGGCGAAGTTCAAATAGCTTCCCCGGTCCTTCAGATCTCAAAAAGAAAAAGAAAAAGCCAAGCGGCTAGCCAATAGGCTCACAAAATCATCATCACCCAAACAAAACAGTAAATCATGTAGTAAACATGTACCTATTTATCGGGCAAACAAATTTTATTCTCTGCTCTAGCCTCCTTGCTATGACCTGTTCAATGTAAGTGCAAGTATATGCAAGCAAATGCGACCAAATTTCAAAACAATTTACTATTTGGTTCAATTGGCTAAATGGTTAAAAATTATCAAACAAGTAAACCAACAACACAAACATCAATCAATTAATTGATTATATTTTCAAATATATAATTTTATATATTTAAAACCATATTTGCTAAAATCAGATTATGTATATAATCACAAATACGTTATTTATAAACAAATAACTCTCGACTCATTCTGGGGCATTTCTAACCCCATCTCTAACGAGTCACTCATTCTAGAATGCTACTGATTCTATCTCTAATGAGGATTCTTTTATAGGACATTACTAATCCTACCTCTGATGAGTCTTTTGTTCAGTTCTAACGAGTTGTACCCCAAAGATTTGAGTTTAACCAAAGCTCCGATACCATGTGTAACGACACGGATTTCGCCCGGACCTAACCGATCGCTAAACCGACCAAGACCGTTCGAATCCCGCATACGCTAACTTTGGGTATACAACACATCAGAACAAATAACAGAAGACTTCAATAAACATCATAATAATGTTACATCAGAGTACAGAATATCAGAGTATATCGATAATAATACACAGCGGAAGATAAATTTACATAAATGTAATACAATGCACAGCGGAAATATAAACTACACAGCGGAAGACTGTAAATGTCTGGACACAGCTTAAATCTTCAATCCAGAATCATGCTCAAAACATCTGCAAAATAAAACTACTCGGCTGCCCGTGTGGAAAATAGGGGCACCCGAGTTTGCAAGGGAAAAGCAAACTACAGGTCAGTCATGGGACTGGTGTGAGAAACTCTAACAGTTATAATTAACTTATTTGATAACATGGTATATCACGGGACCACGCCGCTAACGCGGAACGGGTTTACCCCCATGAATACCAGTGTATAAACAACAATCAATATAGATATATGGATCTACTATGCATCAATCAACATGCAATATCCCAATCTACCCACATAGATTAATCACTACACTTAGATTTTCTAAATACAATTTAATTTACAGAAATCATTCCTTTGGATTTTATTCCCGATTTCTTATTTCAAATCATTTGAAATACATTTCTAACTTTCTATATCAAATTAGATTTCACTTCGGGATTTCAAATCAAATCATTTGGAAATGTGAATTCCAAAACATAACAATGCATACAAACAAGTATGCAACCAAATATCGTGCTCCCCATCGACAAGGCAAAGGGTACGCACCTCGCAACTCGATATATATATGTGCACCTACCCCACGTAGGAGTAGGCTACACCGACGATGCACCTCCCACTCATGGAGAGCATACACCGCCCTCTCACCCATACTTTTAGTCTCAGGGTTACCCGAATCTTTAGCCACATACTAAATCATTTCATATCCCAAAGTAGGGAAAATCATTTCACAACGTAATAATCACAAGTACTTTCAAAATATAGTACCTCACATTAGTAATTCACACATATGTTCAGTCACTATTAATCACATAACCTTTGAGCTCGTACGTCTCAAAGAAGGGTGTTAAGCAAAAGAATAAATTCTCCGCCACCAAACAGATACATCATCAATAGCAACTAATCGAATACGCGATGAACCACAATGTAACATATAATACATTTCTAAATCATTTTAGAAATCATCGGGTTTTGGGCCTCGAAATCCTTTCTGTTTTATAAAACATTTTTATAAAACATTCCCTGTCCAAAAATCGGGAATACATTTCTTTTCACTTAAGAAAAATATCATTTCACAATCTTTCGTTAAATTTGAAATGAACACAACATCGCTAAACACCTTATCGTCAAATCGTGAAGTGTTTCACAAGGCGTTAGCACACAAATATTTTCAACCCAACCCAATGCTAAATGTAAAAGCATATTTTGCTCATAAACCGGTCGAGCACAATCCAAACCATCAATCAATCAAATTTGACATTAAATATAAGGTTTTGAATAGAGAGAGTATCGACTTATATTCAACATCAAATCCTGAAACCAACAGATATCATATCGGGAATAACGATATCGATATCTTCCAAATTCCCATCACGATCTCTATATAATCACGGAATCCAATATCGAAAATATCCAAAGATAATTTCAATTTAACTCTAATCCAATTTATTTATTTATGACCATTGGATTATTTTTCTAGTTAATAACTAGTTCATTTCGATAAAAATCTATTTTTATCTGTTCAAATATGGATTTTTTCATCCCAATTTTTCCCAAATCATTTCTTATGATTTTACACAAATTATTACTATTTTTAATAATTTTATCAAGGCCCGTACAGTCGATATCCATCAACGGCCATCGAACTGCACTTACAGCGACCTTTTTCGAATTTGATTTGGACGTAATTCCAAATCCAACCGTTAGATTTCAAATTTCTAATATTCCTTAGAAAGCTCTTTTCGATACGAACCCAACGGTCTGATTTCAGGAGATTCCGACGGTCGGATCTCCCGTAATGTCCGTTCGAAGTCAATGGTCGAAATACGCGAACTGCCGCAGCGCGGCGCGTTCTATTCAGGCCATTATATTATATATATAATATATATAATATATATTTCGTCGATTTCTATTTAAAATGAAGTTTATAAATAGTTTTAAATTCGTTTCAAAAACAATTTCAACTTCCATTTCAATTCAAATCAAAATTGAATTCTTCCTTATAAATTCGTTTTAAAATTCATTTCTATTCAATTCAAATTTCAATTCAATTTGAATTCATTTCAATTCGGTTTCAATTCAATTCGAATTCGTTTTCAATTCAATTCAATTCAAATTGGTTTTCTATTCAATTCAATTCGAATTCATTTTCTATTCAGTTCAATTCGAATTCATTTTCTATTCAGTTCAATTCGAATTCATTTTCTATTCAGTTCAATTCTAATTCATTTTCAATTCAATTCAATTCAAATTGGTTTTCTATTCAATTCAATTCGAATTCATTTTCTATTCAGTTCAATTCGAATTCATTTTCTATTCAGTTCAATTCGAATTCATTTTCTATTCAGTTCAATTCGAATTCATTTTCTATTTTATTCAATTCGAATTCATTTTCTATTTTATTCAATTCGAATTCATTTTCTATTTTATTCAATTCGAATTCGTTTTCTATTCAATTCAATTCGAATTCGTTTTCTATTCAATTCAATTCGAATTCGTTTTCAATTCAATTTAATTCAAATTGGTTTTCTATTCAATTCAATTCGAATTCATTTTCTATTTTATTCAATTCGAATTCCTTTTCTATTTTATTCAATTCGAATTCATTTTCTATTTTATTCAATTCGTTTTCTATTCAATTCAATTCGAATTCGTTTTCTATTCTATTCTATTCAATTCGAATTCGTTTTCAATTCAATTCAATTCAAATTGGTTTTCTATTCAATTCAATTCGAATTCATTTTCTATTTTATTCAATTCGAATTCCTTTTCTATTTTATTCAATTCGAATTCATTTTCTATTTTATTCAATTCGAATTCATTTTCTATTTTTATTCATTTCGAATATTTCAAATACATCGTTTTCATTTCATATATATATATATTCACTTTTCAATATATACGATATTTTCACCTTCAATATATACGATATTTTCACCTTCAATATATACGATATTTTCACTTTCAATATATTCGATATTTTCACTTTCAATATATTCTATATTTTCACTTTCAATATATATATTTCATACACTTCTAATATATATAATTCATTTTACATCAATTTTCACACAGAATACAATCAAACAAACAAGTCGTCCATGGTCTGTGGACGACGGGGAACAGTTCATGAATGCAGTTACAAAATAAATAACTGTACAGAAAATTTTAAAGTGAGAGAATTCTCACCTTGACTGGTTTTATTTCTGAATTCTACACTGAATTGACTCAAATTTGAAATTGTCTGAAATTCTAACTTGTCCTGTTTCAGTCTTTGTCAGTTTCATTTCGTAGTGCTCGAGAAGAGGAATCCAACGCATCTTGTTTCACTCGTTTCTGACCTTATTTGAAAAAGATATCACTATTTAATCTTTTGAATAATTTAATTACACAATTAATTAAATAATTAGGGTTTTTAATTACCCTCTTTCTCTAATCTTCTTCTACATCTCGTTCCAGGCGAAAGAGAAAACCACTGCTCCTCCTTAGGGCTTCAGCACGCACGAACCACGAGGCACTTGGAGCCGATCAACTACTTCCCCCTCGCGCGCCCTGGAGAGCGCCACATCCTCCCTGAGCCATGGCGAACTCGCACTCGCCGTTTACCCCCAATTCCAAACGAAAGTTGGCCCCTTTCAGTCCTTATTACTCCCAAAACACCAAACGAGATTCCATCAAACTCATACGAGATGATAGCTCTCGAAATTCTCTTCAGTTTCATGTTTAATTCGTGTTTTAATTCATGAGGATTTGAGGGAATTTGCGGTTTGAAATTTGGAATGAAACCCGCCGTTCGAAACGTAGCAGCGGCATAGGTTGACCACGAGAAAGATGTTGACCTAGGGTTTTGACCGATTTCCTATATATATAATTAAATAATATAATTTAATTTAGGATTTACTTGCTTATTGCTACGAACTTGAAATCAAAGACAATGACTATCGACCCTAGCCAAATACCCCTGTTTCGAACCCAATGGGACATGTCTGATAAGCTGATTCGACCGTTACAATCAGTTTTCCTCAAAATTAAAATATAAATCTGTATATTCAATTTTAAACGTACATTTCAATTTACTGGGGTCACATACTAACTCTAAAAATTCCTGAAAAATATTTTCTAGCTTCGTATTGACGATACGGTCCTAACAAAACTAGTTTCGTCGAATTCTGAGACCGTTGGAAAAATGGCCAATTTCCAGTCGATTAAAATCAACTGAAACTGGTCAAACACGTTTTCCTTTTCCACGCTCACATATTGATTCTAAAAATTATGAAATTTGAAACCTAGCAATAATTTGACACTGCGGATCCAACAAAAGAGGTTTCGTCGAAATCCGAGGTCGTTTGCAAAATGTCCATTTTTAAGGGCCTGAATTCCATAGCGACTATTCAGAATTTTCAACTGGACATATCTTTTGATTCCCGCTATGAAATTTTGATTTGTCGGATTCATTGGAAAGATATTATCAATTACATCCTAATGTTTTTGGTTTCACTAAAATCCGG